>JAMXBC010000001.1:79296682-80503011 GCA_024138005.1 Lumnitzera racemosa | reverse complement strand
ATACTCAAATGGGTTAGATAAGAGTGGCTTAAGAGTAAGGGGAACACTTAGCTTGAGAGTGAAAAAGTTCAGTGTATTTTCTGTATTATGATTTTCCTCAACTTTTACAGTATGACGGTATTTATATCATCCCGTTAGGGTAAATCCTAAGTTACAAGACTTACAAAAGAATGGTCTTTATTTGCTAAAAACAAAAGAGAATAATTTACAAGGAAAATATGAATTCATGCAAAAGAAGGAATGCGGATGTCCTTTGTTAAAAAGGACAGTATGGATGTTCGTAAAGGATAGTGTGCTTGCATTTTTGTGGTGATTCTGACAGTATTGTGGTCCGAGTAGGGGTGGGCCTTAGTTCAGGCCTGTTCAATGTTAGAAGGGGCTGAACAATGGTTGGTTCATGGATGATTCACATGGGGTTAGCTTCGGATGGTCGGCTCTTAACAGTTTCGATCGGCTTTGGTAATAGTAGGGATTACTGCACTCAAATTTGGCGCTGGGACTATGGTTTTGTGGAGGGTTTAGCTTAGCATGCTGGTTGTTCACCTTGCCAACATCTTAGATGACATGGAGAGAAAAGTAGCTCGACAGATTGAACTGGGGCAAGTACTGTTCCTCGGCGCTTAACTCACCTCTAACAGTTCAACGGACCACCTAAGAGAGCCTTCGGTCTTAAGAGCATGTAATTGGTCCTTGATCCCTATCACAACCCATAGTGCCTTACTAGATCACCCCTTAAGTCACCAGCCTTAACCCCTTCAACCCCCTGAGGCTCTATAACCTACACAGCCTAACCTGCTCCACCTCCAAATCTAATACCCTTACTTGGTGTAAAAGAACACTCTTAAGAACATACTCCATCACATTACACACGACCTCTAAAATTGTTTGCTACTTAACTCCCTCTTTCTTCTTACTCTTCTTAGATTGGGGTTGCAAGCTCTCCCTATTCCCCTCCATAGCTGGTTCCTTCCTTATCTTACTAATCTCTGTCACCTTCTCTATATGCTTAACTTTGATGGCGTGTAGCTTCTCTTTGATTTTATCTAAGGCTACTTGCATAATTGTAATTGCAAATACAAACTTAGCATAATAAACAAGAAGTACTCACACTTACTAAATTGAAGACGAGCAGGCCCAACATCCCTTATAATAGTAACAATGCGATGTTATAGGCACCTTGCCATTCCCACTCGGCGAAAGTTAGGAGATACTTATCTCAAATTTGAAGAGCCCTTTATTCTTGGAATACTTCTGAGCAACGACCAACGGACTGAGCTTCTTCTAGTTGGAAAGGTCTAAAAACTCTTCCTTCACCTTATCATCCTTAGCCCCGATGTAGTTTACATGCTTGTTTTAGATGGGTACCATCCAAGCTATCGAAAAGTTCGGACACTTTGATGTCCAAACATAGAAGAAATGTTATCTTCAATGATCTACCTTATTTGGAAGCTTGTCAAATACCTTTAATGGGCTACCTTGGCTATAGATATAGACCTAGCCATAAGGTGCCTTCTTTAATTGGAATAGGTGTTTGAACAATTGAGTTGTTAGTCTTTGCAATTACCATAAGCAAACTATCTTGAAACTAAGTAGCTACGCCTAAGCATTAGCATGTAAGGAGCTTAGAGCAATCCTGAAGTAATTAAACACTTTATCAAAAACTCTGAGAACAACAAGCACAATCTTAGCCCGATCGACTTTTCATTCATATAGAATGACTACTTGTGCCTTATTTGGAATGCCCTCTCACTACTCGTAGGCAACTTTACACGCCATTGAGTCACATCCTTAACTGCTCGATTGACTAACCTTAGCTTTTCCTTGTCTTCTATAAAATACACATGAGCATAAATCTTCTCATTATTGTTGTTTGTACACAATGCCTTCGTACGTTTCATGTCCTCATTATTGAGCGCATATACATCTTAAGGCCTCCCAATAAGAAAACCTCTCCTCTCAAGCCATGTAAGTAGCACCCTTCATCATTGTCAATGGTTACTACTGTAGTTTTTTTTTTTTTATATTTTGGAGGGAGGGGAGGGGGGTTTGGTTGGTGGGAGGGAATAAGGTTAACACCCCCTTTGTGGACTATCTCTTTATAGTCTTGGTTGATCTTTCTCGAGATTGAAGCACTTAAGTACTCACTTTGAAGATTAGAAGCTTCCTCACCAGCCATCACTATTGAACAATCGACGAGGAAAAGATGTGCTAGAAAGTTTTCAAGTGTGCTCTCTAAAAAAATTTTGGAAGAGTTTCTCTTTAGTTTTAAAGCGAAGGTGAAAAATGAGCCCCCCAAGCACTCCTTTATATAGATAAACCAAAGAGGGAGATGAACGGTTTTCCTTATTACCAAAGCACGTACTAACTACAAAGACGTTTGTTGCATCTCAACCGTCTACATGTGCTATTCCTTTGACAAATGGTCTAGATTGATCTACATACGTGGATCACTAACATGGCTATGCATGCTAATGCCTTACGCATATAAGCTATCCTAAGAGGGGTATAATTGCACTCTACTCTTCTAAGGATCATCATAACACCTTGAGCCACCCAACAGTTACATCAATCACATCAAGGATGTTGAGGATAGTTTTTGGTTGGGTAAAGAGGTGGGTAGTGGGGGTGAGGGGGTGATTGTGCAAGTGTTGATACTTACTTTTGCTTAACCCAAGGTCTAACTCCGATAGAGATCTCTAAAAGCATAGCAGTGCCTGGAGGACCAAGCTCCCTACCTTCTCCAAGTATTCTAGCATACTTGGATGTTTTTGTGACCTTAAGGCCTCATGATAATCAACAATCTAACAGCATGACCCCAAGGAACCAGGCGATCACCCTAACAAGTACCATCCTTAGAGCTTACCTGACATCTAAGGACTTTGCCATCCAGCCTGAGCATAAATGGTGAGGACGGTCATTGCCCCTCTAAGCTCCATTTGGGGCCCAATTCGATGCTTGTGACATGCTCGCATGCTCTCTCTTTCTCTTATATCTCCTCATTCCCTTTTTATCTCTAGTATTGACATCCCATCTTAGCTCATTAATTACGCCTTAACATCCGTAATATGACCAGTGCACCTAAATTACTCTTAAGGTATAAGGTCTCTAGGTTACAAATACGGTTACTAGCATAGTCATGGCCAACCAATTGCCAGAACCATTTTGTCACCTTCATAGTGCATATCCCCTATCATCTGCCGAGTACAGATGGTCCTGAACCGACACGCATCTAGATAGCTATACCTCCTTACACTATAAATAGTATAAGAGGCCAACAGATAAGATCTTGGGATCTTGATCTTAGAATCTCTCCCTCTCCTTCAATTCCCAATTTTAGAGCTCTCATACATACTCCATCCCATGGTACATCCTTGCCTAAGTACCATCCTTGATCACTATAAGTGCTTGACAAGTCCCTAATCCCTATTTCCTTGTCTTCCTTATGGACTTGAGCGTTTGAGGATCCTCATAGATATATCCACAAGGGGATTCCTATAGGTAACAAGGAGCAAGGAGTACATCCAAGTTAAAGCCCATATGAATCTACTCTAAAGAGTTGGAACACCCCACCCACCACCTCCCCCCCTCCCCCCCCTTTTAGTTGATTTAACCACAATCAACGAGTTCGTATATATAAAAGGGAAGTTTGAAACTATACCTTTGCTTTTGCTTAAGGCGAGCAATTTGACACAAGACTACTTGTCTACTATAACAAGACACAATACATTTAGTTACAAGTTTTAGTAGAAAAACACTCAAGATGATTAATAGATGGATTGTCATTCATATATATTTTTGAATTCGAGTTTACTACTCAAACCCATTAACAAACCTGCTTACTGTTAAAAAATTAAGTTTGTTAACATTTTTTTTTTCTAAGCTTTTAGCTTAAGTTTTAACCTAACACTAATAGAGATTTTATATAATTGATAATATGGTGCCTTACTTTATATTTGTAATTTAGTTTTGTATGCATAGTAATGATGTTTTATAGTGAAAACTGAAGGGTTTAAATAGTTTTACTTATAATACAAAGTTCATCCTATGGTCATGGTTATGATCAAATTATTTGTAAAGTTTCATTAATGGTCTCAGTGACATATTGTGTAAATTCTATTTTCAAACGTCTTATATCTAATATTTGCATATAATATTAAGCATATTTCTTTTAACAAGCTTATGTCATAGGATTTTGTTTCCTTACACATTCATAAAATTTTGTTGTTTCAAATATTCAACCATGCACTATATAAATACACTAATACCTTTTCATGGTATTCATATGAATATATATGATTTAAATGTGTCATTTCAATCCTGATAATCTTTTAGTACATTTTCAGCTTTAATAATATAGAAATACTAAATAAAGACGACAAGAAGATGAATTATTCTCATTATTTTCTTAGCACCTTGTCGATGACTTATTTATGATGTAGACTTTTTGTCAAATTTTCTTGTATAGATCTAACAAAGGATGTGGTTAATTTATATTTAACTCTAATATGGAATTAGGTCATGGCTTAATTGATGTATTGTTGTGATGTTGGAAATGAATTATTTATGTTGCCGTATTTAATTAGTCTTAATTTGCTTACTTTTTTTTTTTTTTGCTAACTACAATTTGCTATGTTTAAAAGTTTAAGTATTTCATTCTTTTTAGACTTCAATTTTATGAAAACTCTTCTTTCATTATTTTAATATACATAACTACCCCTTATTCTATTTTAGATTTTTTAGTTAATAAATTAGTCTAACCCAAATGCAAAGTACGTTTATTAAACGAGTTGAGCTACGGATCTAGATTCCTTGATATGACTAATAAATGTATCATATGTTATGAGTTAAAGTTTTCTAAACACAAATCCATTTAAATCCGGATATTGGACAAAACAATTAGCATGAATTATCAAACTTTTATTTTAGAAAATAAAAAATTTACTTTTTAAGGACATTAATGTTGAAAAGTGTTACACTTACCAAGATAGAGTCAAATTGGAAGACAATTATCAAAGAGAAAACAACAATAACTGATGAGACTCATAATGAAATGGTAGCAATGGGTGAGAGAGAGATGCAAAGGTGGACATTAGAGAAAATATTAGAGTAAGTAGATATAATTGATATGTGAGTCATTGCTAACTAGATATTAAAGTTTCTTTTTAGGGAGTTAGTATATCATTGCAGTTTGCCTTTAAGGCTTGCTTGTCTTACCTTACCTTGCTCTGTATTGCACTATACTAAGGGCTTGACATACCCATAAAAAAATAAAAAAAGAAAGATCCTAATCTTAAGCAAGTTTATAAGTTAGGTTGTGACATGTTTATAAAACTTATTTATTAAATGGTTAAAGTATTGGACTTGAACTACGATATATTTATAAACATGTCAAAAATAAGTTTGACTCGTTTATTAATTATGTCAAGTTATATAAGTTTGTTTATGAATCGAGTTAAATCATATTCATGTTGTGGATTAAGTGTCAAAGTGCAAGCTCTAACATTATATTTGTATAGAAACTAATATTCACATCGAAATCCATTTTAATTGTCATTCATGTATAATATATCTCTTTAATGAGTCACGTTAATCGTCGCCTTAAGGCCTTTATCTCTATCATTGATTAGACATTTTATGAAAATACATATATACAATTGAAATTTTATTTTAGCAAAGTATTCTTAACAAGTGTTCTCGGGAATTAGCTAACATTTTCCCTTTTGTCTAATGAATCATATGAAGACAAATGAATATCAATAAAGATGAGATACTGAGTTGTTATTTGCATTTGATGTTGTAGCTTGGAGGATAGTCAGATTAACAAGATGGCCTTTAATTTGTAAAATTAGATGAACCTTTTTCCTTCCCTTTTGTCTGTTGGCGTGAATTAGAGGAAGCCATTATTTCCAGTTCCTACAAAAGATGAAATGTATAAATTTTTGAAACGTCCCTCAGATGTATCTATTCCAACTCGTAAAGTTTGAAATTTCTAATCAACTTCAAGTCCTATCACTATTTAACAACAATCTTCTGCCAAATGGACGGAGAGCCATCTCGAATTTGGAGCCTAATGACATGTTTAGGTGCAAACATTTTCGTCCTAAATCGAGAAACTAATACGTGTAACATTTATATGAATACTTCATCCTTGACTAATTTTTTGGCACCAAGTCTACGTCATAATTCTTGAGAAAATTCAAGGATTTCACCATTCCTTATACGTCTCTTCCCGTAATTCATCTATATAAACCCCAACCATCTTGATATACTCAATATATAAGATATACAGTCTTGTAAAGTTCTTAGTATCAAATTAAAGTATCCAAGTTTAAATAACCATGTCCAATCTAGCCATTTTCTCCCTTATTGCCGTGACGTTTTTCACTTCATCATATGGAGCTGATTTCAACATTGTTAATCAATGCAAATACACGGTTTGGGCCGCTGCCTCACCTGGTGGCGGGAAACGACTTGAAACCGGACAGTCCTGGTCCTTCACAGTTGCACCAGACACCACCATGGCGCGCGTTTGGGGTCGAACAAATTGCAGTTTCGATGCCGACGGCCAGGGTCAATGCGATTCTGGCAATTGTAATGGAGGACTTGTTTGTCAAGGTTGGGGTACCCCGCCAAATACGCTAGTGGAGTATACCTTTAACAAGTCCGAAAACTTGGCCTACTTGGACATATCACTGGTCGATGGGTTTAACATCCCAGTCGACTTCAGCCCAACCACCAATGTATGTAAAGGAATCCAGTGCGCAGCAGATATCAACAGCCAGTGTCCTGCGGAGTTGAAGGCCCCTGGTGGTTGCAACAACCCATGTACGGTGTTCAAGACCAATGAGTATTGCTGTAACGATGGGCGAGGGAGCTGTGGTCCTACTACTTACTCCAAGTTCTTCAAAAATTTATGTCCCGATGCTTATAGTTATCCTCAAGATGATGCCACAAGCGTAATCACTTGTCCTGGTGGTACCAACTATAAAGTTACTTTCTGCCCCTGAATAATGGCCGATAGGCCGCTTGGCACGGTTTCGGTAAATGGGGTCCAGTCAATGTATAAGAGAATAAGAGACCCTTGTTACTGCCGCCAGACATATATCTAGGCAAAATATTGTAATTCCTACCAACACTTCATTAGTTGGTGAGAAATACTTGTTTATATTGGAATAATGAATAATATGCTTGTGAATGAGAATTGATACATGCGTCGAATAAATTAACCTTTTAGTTGAACCAATCGCACAATATTGTTTCCTATTCACTTCTTCTCGCTGCTTTTCACTAGCCCATAATTTGGCTCCCGGATTTGGAGCTTTTAATTTCTCCGCACTTACATTTTCTTATTAGTTTACACTTTAATTTTAAACTACATGGATGTTATGTTTACTAATAGGTTCTGCACTAGACTTAGTTTGAAAAAAGATTGTTCACCGATGTAATCCATGTGTATCTAAAGGTAGTGGGTAATATAAATAATGGATATACACATAGAAATGGTAATGGGTACTTTTAAAGAAAAGTATCATTTATGTTATTGAAATAATGTCATGTGTCAAAAATATTATAACTATTTATAACGTAGCATGTATTATCTAATAAATCTTTTCTTACTTAATTAAATAATGTCATGTGTCAAAAATATTATAACTATTTATAACGTAGCATGTATTATCTAATAAATCTTTTCTTACTTAATTAAGCTGAAAATGATGAAGTTATATTTAGCGACACATGCCAAATATATAAAGTTCATAGAATGTTAGTAGATTTGGAAAAATTAATATGAAAAATACAGATATATTTGGACAATGAGAGTATTATAAATCAAATACCATCAAATTTTAAATATCAAAGTCTAGTAAGCAGCATCATTAGAATAGAACCGTGGTAGCATTTCACAGCAACCTTTTATGTTTGTCTAAATATTTTTGCACATAATATCTTCTAAATTCTCATATTCATTCGACAAGTATTTCAAATGCTAGATTGGGAATTTTTAGTATCATATTTGTACCCTAATTTGCTTAATGAAATTCTTCACTTAAAATATTATGCGGTATCTTAAATGAGATTCTTCAATATTTATCATCCTTACTCTAAACTTAAATCTTTGATCATCATTCTTTTTTTTTTCTTCCTTTTTTACCAACTACTACTGGGGAGAAAGAATTCAATCGTTAATTTATTTCGATGGAAAACCAATAATGATACTATTACGTTACAACGGTCTTAATCTTCACCTTTGATAATCATTCATTTAATAATGTATGTTAAAAAATGTTAGGAACATTTCTTAGTGGACCTTTATTAATATTATTATATGTTGATTAATTTTTACCTTACATAATATTATTATTTTGGTGATTTGGTGATATGGAGGAAAAGGTCAGCACTTCCTTAATTTTGTCCTTAGAATAAGGATATGGTACCCTCTTCTTCTCGTTATTGTTTGTGTACCATGTGTTGCCATTTCAAGAATATTCTCCTATCATGATGACCTATTTCGTAAAGAAAAAAAGAAAATACATGATTGTTCTCCTATTAATGGATGCTGCACCCGTGACGTCGATGTCTGCAAATTTAAAAACTATGAAACTATTATATAGTTACTTATATGCATGACTAATGACTAAAAATAGAGTAAAACAAAATTAATATAAAAGTTGTTGAAAAATATTTACAATATGTATCTTTCATAAAAACAACATTGGACATTATCGGTAATCATTCATATGCTTCACTTTGGATCTTGACACCGCCTACAAAAAGTCAAAAAATGATAAATATAATATGATTTTAGTTTTGACTTTCTTTGGAGTAACTATGAACAAAATATTTGAGATAATTTTTGTTTTTCCATTTTTATCATAGTTTTTCTTTTTACCAATTATTTGATGAAGAGGAGATTCGAACGTTTATTCATCCCAATGAGAAATTAGTAATGATATCAATGAGTTATAATAGCTTTAACTATTTACATTATATTTCAATAATATGTTTAAATTAGCATAAATTACATTTTAACATGTGATTCTATTTCATGTATTTAGTTCAAGTGACTATTGATTGGAAAAATATATTAGTCTTAATTTTTTTTTCACAAAATATAAAAATAAAAGAAACAAATGTCTAGCCAACAAAATGTGAACAGTAAACATACTTGCAAGAATCTGAATGTCCTACACAAGCATATTCGAAGTTAAAAACCCAGAAAAAAAAAATGTAGGTCTATTCATATTTGACTAATAAAAAACATACCTAATGGAAAATTTTGGACGCTTTTAGTAATGATTAAGAAAAATAAATGGATGTTGAAAGAGAAAAAAAGATTACAAAGGTGAAAAACCAAAGGTAAAATGACAAAGCGATCGTAATGCTTATGATTATTTTGCTTTCTTTGATCATCTCTTACCAAAAAAAAAAAAAAAGAAATCTAATTATAATCTTAGCAACAAATTGAACTTGATTTACATATTAAATTACACAATTTTTATATAAACATAATATTTAGGATAAAATGGTGTAAAAATCTGATACAAAAAATGAGAAAAGAATGTAGAAAACAAAACTATGCTCATAAAATTAAGTAATGTGTAGAAATCTAATGCCAATTTAGTTTTTAAATATCAAATTTAGTTAGTTTTACTTTGTGATAACACATCACCTAAAATCATCTAATAAATAATAAGTACATTCATTAAAAAAAAATGTTGAACTAACTTCTTAATCAACTAATGATATATTATATCCACCAAAATCTTTCTCGTTGCCACCACAAACTTCACATGCACCAGTTTCTTCATAATCTTGCATTGAAATTCTTTGATAAAAGTCTACATAAGGAATCTTTTACACTGATTATTATGAAAATTCAATAAATTACCAATAGCATCATATCCGAACTCCATTGAGCTTATTATTGCAATCCCGGCATTATTTTCGCATCATATGATTAATCTGCTAGTTAGACTTCTTTGGAGTAATCGATCTAGCAACGTGAACAACAATTCCAAAGACTTCGCTAAGTTTTCTTTGTGTTGCTCTAGGTAATAACCAAAAACTGCAACATGTATGGTATCTTCAAAAATAATTGCAAAGATTCCATTAGCATCTATTTTCTCTCCGCTTGCTAAATAACATGCATAAAAAAAGTGATACAAACTCCCTGCCTCAATTCTATACCTTTCAGCTCTTCGAGCCATAACATAGTTGTGATTAAATGAAATGAAACAAAAACCGAATGTTGGCATCTTATTTTCAATAAAGCATTATTTTCAAGGAAATACCCAATGATAGAAAATAATATATAGGGAATAATATTCTTTTCATAAAGTAAGCAGAAACATGAGAATTTGAAAATAATGAAGAAAAACTAACACTTTATTGTACACAATACAAAGGTTGTGGATCAAATTGAACAGTAGTTAAATAAATAATTATTGTGGATCAAATTGAACAGTAGTTAAATAAATAATTATTATGCCCCAAAGCGACCGAGTCGCAACAATCAACTTAAGATAATAATGAACTTTTTAGTCGCTATCATAAATGTGATTTATCTAAGGTGTCTATGATTATCTACTTTGAAGTAAACAGTATATAAGATTAATAAAATTATATGCAAAACTTTTAGTCATCTTCATATATATATATACATATATACTGTCTTATGGTCTCAGAAGGTATTTACATAACATAACGTTTTGAGAAGTAAAATATTATATATATATTTAAGGGTTATTAACAAAAATTCTCTAAAACTTTATCGATCAGCTAGTTTGATCTTCACTCTCTCAAAATACTTCAAAAGGGTACTAACTTCTAGATAATTATATCATGGCATTTTAGTCGGTGCCTATAAGAAGATTTATATGTGTGTGAGCAATCAACAGCTCAACAACTAGGGGTAAAGACATAAAACTGTATAACAAATACAAACAAGGTTCTTGATCAATTAATTAAATGTAATGCAATACATAAATATCATTACATAATACCATCTGGTTTGTTGTGAAATTAGAGAAATTTCACTATTCTAATTTAGATTTGAGGAGTTTCAACATATATGCAACAATTCATGACCAAATCTAGGTTTATACAACGAAAGTACTGTTTTCCTCATGACTATCTTTCGAATTATCGCCCTCATCCTTATCGACCTTTTTCTCCTGTTACCAGTTCGATTAAAGAGGAAAAAGGGACCATTATGCTATAGCGTTATCTCTTTTGAAAGTATTAGTATTTGATTGGAGAATCCTAATCATCCTTTAAAGGGTTGTAATGCATGTCCAATAAAGGCATTTAGGTTTAATATAGTTAAGTTCGGTTTAGGGTGATCAAATAATTTTATTCCACACAAATCACAACAAATCAACATGACAAAGCATCAACATACAATCCAATAATCAGACACATACAAGCATCTTCCTACAAGAACAAACAAATACAATCCTATGCCCTCGAGTACCACAATACCATACACCAAAATGGTAATGTATGGATCCTAACTTACTTGAAATCAATGATTGCTCACTCAAACTTAATATAGGGTTGATTCGTTGCCACTTGTTCCCAAAATATGTAATATAAATATCTTTTTTAGTATTTATATCCTTATTACATATAAACTTCTAATCATAATTTTACCCTAATTATCTAAGTTTTATATCATTTATTACCCAACCAATCCTAAACTAGTTTCTGAATTAGTTCATGAATCAGGTTCCAATTTAGTTTTTAGTTACGATTTTATATGGAAACCTTATGAATTCCTTCCAAATTAATATGCAAAATTCATCTAACTATATTTGAGTGTCACAAATCTCTTATTTAGCTCCTATTTAGTATTTTAGTTTTTACGGTACACGATATTTTTAATTTAACTGTTGTTTCTGATGTGAGAATAATTTATATTCTTCACATAAATTCCTAAATTTATGTTTCCAACAAAATTTATATTATATTATTATAATATTATCAATTTTAACCTAATTTACTTTACTCATTTAATTTCTATCTTCACATATTACTCATTTACACTTATCTAACACTTAATATACATAATACATACATCTAACATCTCAAACACTATAATTATCATCTCCCATTAGCAACTAACATGCCAAAGTATCTAATTACACATTAAATTAGTATTTTCATCAAATTAGTTGTAAATCACATAATAAACTTAAAATATATCCCTTTACTTATGATTTCAAGGCCTAAAAATTAGGTAAAATTTTAGAAAATTAATTTTAAGAAAATCTCTTCATAATACTATAATATATACCATAAATAGTTTACACAAAAATTTTGGGGTCAAAACTTATTATTAAGATTATTTAAATTAAAAGTGAAAATCAACTTAGTTTGATGATTTCTTTAGGGCAGTATATCCTAAGACCTAATTTTATCAAATTGAAAATTTTCCCTAAATCTACATATAAAAATATTACAAAATATTAAATTTCATAATTTTTTATATATATTTGATATTTTTTTTATAAATTAAATAAAATCAGATAAAAAATTAAACTCACATAAACGATTAGCTTCCAGTCATTAGCAATGGCACCCATTATGTTAACAGCCCTTGGCGATGGGTATATTGTTTGGTGGTGGTGGCATCCCTCTTTAAGTGATCGTCGGGTATGAATTCCCTTCTAATACCTTAATTGCACACTATTTTTATTAATTTTGGTGGAAATATTCTCTCTTCTATTCTTAATTTACCTCTAATTTTTCTAGGTTCCCAACTGTCTAAAATGAATTGTGGTGGGTATCTTCTATATTTATAGATGTGTTTGAGAATTTTTCTTGAATTTTTGGATGCCAAGAGTCCATTCACTTTTTCCTTTTTACTATTTGATTGTCTTAATCCTATTTGTTGAGTTTCTATCTTGCTTTCCCAACTTGCCACACCCAATTTCTAGACAATTCTATACTTTTTAACATTTTTCTTGATTTTTTAAAATTTTCTTTAGTTAATTTAGTATTATTTAACATATTTTAGGTATTTCAAGTAATTTTGGATTTTTTTATCTATACATACTTACATATATAATACAAATAAATACTTTTAAATATTATGTACGTTATTTTATGATTTTTTAATGTGTATATAATTTATCACTATCGATTCGTTAATTATCAAAACTCTTTTTATACATTTTCGATAAATAATAAATAATATATACATAACTTAATATTATAATATTTAATTATTTTAATATTTATTTTTCTAAATTCAAACACAAAATTATTTTTACTAATATTTCTAACTTTATCGAAAACTTAGACTCGATTGGATAATTTACCTGATTACCTTAATTTTATATATCAAACCCTGATCACTTAATTATAGGGCTTATAATAACCAAACTTTTAAAAATATAATCCTCATCTTCAAATACTCCACTGTCCCAAATAATCCTAAATTGAAGTAAATACTTAATGTAGTAGGATGAACGGAAAAAAAATAAATAAATAAATAGAGAGAGAAACTAAGATATTAGAAGTAGAATCGAAGCAAAAAGAAAGTTCAAGAAAATTGGAATTCAAATATGATTAACGTCCATTGTTGTCTATAGAGTCAAAAGAAAAATAAATAAACAGTCGAGAAAATAGAAAGAAACTAAACCAATTTTGATGAATTGCCTGAGAAGGAATCGGGTTTTCTTCTTCCTAAACACCTTGGCACGAAGAAAATTGAAACTTTTGCTTATAAAGGTGAGAGAGTTAAAAATCCAAATATTTCTTTAAAAAAAAAGAAAAAACCCTAAAATCTCACTCTTATTGTTGATTAATCTTTTTCCGATTGCCATGAAAGCTTAGTCTATTTTGCAAATGATGGCAATATTGGCAACAACATAGCCTTTTCGATAACTTACAATAACCATTGCTTGGCATTTCTTTTTCAATAGAAAAACATAATGTATTTATAAACAGAAAGAGATCAAAAGTTTTCAAGTGTTCAACACACTTGATTGCACATACTCCTTACATAAAGCAAAAACATCATGTAAACAACTCCCCGCAAGCAGGCTTTGTTCAATCCCTTTCCTTGCTGATGCATCAGCATCCTTGTTATGATCTCCGCTGATGTGCTTCATGGCCAGTTTCTCTATCCCATACCAAAGTTCCCTACAAAGCAAAGCAACATCAGAGAGAAACATTGAGTTTTGGTAAGAGATCCGTATTAGTTGAAAAGCTTCATAACAATCAGTAAACATAACTATATCTGTACAATTCTTGTTTCTAGAAATTTGAAGAGAAATTGCAATTGCCCAAAGTTCGGATTCTGTTGGAGAGGACGATGCAAATTGATTTGGCAAATCCACCTAAAAGCATTCCTTCAATATTAAAGCAAATGCCATCTACACCAGCTCACTCTTGATTTAGCTGAACAGATGCATTAGTCAAGATGAATACAGCATTGGGATCATTAAAATGTGGCAAGGGAAAAGAAGCAACATTGTTTATAATCATAGAATTTGGTTGATTTTGTTGTCTATTTATGCGATCGAGAGCCCAGAAATCAGCTGTAGAGATTCTTGCCTACGTAATCCAATTATGTGCAATATTTGGATTTCTAAACGGAATGTTATTTCTCTTTTTCCATATGGCATATAGGAAGAAAGGAAAAGAAACTGCCCAGCGTGTTTTGAATCCTGCATATAGATGTTTCGAAAACCTGTAGTTACTCTTTATCCAATCAGTGAATGGAAAAGTGAAAGATGCTTTGAATTTAGTTTGGGGTTGTGATATGGAAAACCATAAGCTTCGGGTTGCAGGGCAGTCTTGAGGAGATGTTGTAAAGTTTCACTTTCTTAGTTACAAAAGGTACGAACATCTGGTAATTAAAGGCTATGGTGACATTTTTCTGCTTTTGTAGGTAGAGAATTATGTAAAGCTCTCCATATGAAATATTGGATTTTAGGCAAAACTGGCAATTTCCAGATCCAGGACCAATCAACATTTTGCTGTCTTGGTAACATTGTTTGCTTTAATTTCAAGTATGCTGACTTTATGGTGAATGACCCTGATGTCGCCTGCCAGATAATATTATTACTCGAGTCATTTTTCTATCTAGGAATAACATTACCCAGCTTTAACACAAGATTATGAGATAATGGAAAACCAATAAGATCTTCATTCCAAGTGTTCAAATCCACCCATGCTTCAGCTACTATAAGTGATGTATGATTACGCATCAAAGGAGCTTCCCGGAATACCCTCATTTGTCTTTATGATGCCACAATAATATTGATCTGCCATGCCCAATTCGTCTTTCATATCTCTTTCCATCTACTCTAATTCTTTATGAAGGCGCTTTGCCAAAATGGATATATTTTTAACTTTTTGTTGGCTAAAACAATGTCTAAATTTGTGCAATATCAATTCAGCCCAAGGATTTGCTCCTTGTATTCCTTGCCAAGCAAGTTTAGACATACATGCTCTATTCCCCAGTCGAAGGACATGTGTTCGTAGTCTACCCTCTTTTTTCTCTGTTTTTGATTTTCTCCATCTAATACATTTGTTACCATTTAAGGAATATCCCTACAGAAATTCCCTCAACATTCTTTCAATTTTATCAATTATACTATAAGGAATTGGGGATAGTTGCAGATAACAATTCACCGTCCCTCCTATCACAATGGATAATAGGACTTCTAGAAAATTAAGAAGTTTAGATTTCTAACCCGTTAGTTTGGATGGAATTCTCTCAACTAAGAAGTTCAAGTGAGAGGCCTTTGTACAACCTGTTTTTTATATGGGAAAACCCAAATACTTCCCAAATTTTGCACCTTGTTTGATGCCCGATATACTCTCTGTTTCTCTTCTTTGATTTGACCAGATCAATTGTTTGACCCGAGTGCTCGCCAAAGTCCTCTATAATATTCTGGACTATCGCTTCCCCCATCAAGATTATATCGTCGATATAAAAGAGGAGGATAGCGTTACGTAATCTCCTCTGAATTTTATTGGTCTCTAGTTACCATTCTCCACTACTCGGTGAATCCTTTGGTTAATGTACTCCATTGCCAAAATGAATAAATATGGAGGCATCAAATCACCTTGTCTAATCCCTTTGCTATATTTAAAGAGAGGAAGTTTCTATCTATTTGGAATAGCTAAGAATGGAATTGATGATAGAGCAAAGCCTACTAAGTCTATCCGATTCATCGGAAAGTTTAAATTTATTAACAAATGTTGGACAAAGCTCCATTCAAGTAGCATGTCACAAGCCTTTGGAGATGTAATTTCATAATCACCCAGCCCATTTTATGCATTTTTTTTGCACAAGTATGTAGTACTTCTTGTTAGAAGTACATTGTCAGAGGCATATCTTCTTGTTATAAAACTTCCATGCATAGGGTTGATTATACTATCCAATAGAGGTCTTACTCTATTCACCATAATTTTCATAATTGCATTGTAAATTATTATATACGATCTAAATTATTAGACAGTAATCTTTTAGTTTATTTGTGCTAGGGAATTTGGAAATGAGTACCAGGAGTGTTTTGTTTATTCTAGGGTTATAACATTGGCTTCATAAATTGACTGAATAAAATTAATTGTTGTTTATCCCACCACATCCCAACATTATATAAAGAAGATGGCATGGAGACCATTATCCCTTAGCGTTTCACGAGGTCCTATGTCCTTAAAAGCTGAGTAAATTTCCAAAGGGGCTATATCCTATGCTAGATCCAATATTATCTGATATGATAACACCCCCCTCCCCTTCATATAGATATGTTGACTTTGACTTCCCATTCGCCTAGATTTCGATATATTTCGATATATTTCTATCTGTAAGTCACTTGAGATATAGATTATTTGCTAAGGTGTAAGAGGAGAGAGATTGTTGTGTAGTGAATAAATTGGCAAAAAATTTTGAGATGAGATCGTCAAGTTCCTCTCTCCCTTGGATCCAATTGCCATACTCATCATAAAGACCATAAATGCATAACTTTAGCTCTTCTAGCCAATGTTGCTATATGGAAGAATTTGATATTTCATTCACCTTCTAAAAGCCATTGTGAACGAGATTTTGCTGCCTAGAACTGGTGTTCTCTATCTAAAAGTTTAGATAGTTTCCCTTAAAAGAATTTTTCTCTACTTATCAACTGTAGGTTGTTTATCTAATTTTTGTTAAATAGAGATTATTTGATCCTAAACTATTTTCTTATCTTGATGTATTATGCCAAATACATCGCAATTCCATTGGTGGAGATTTGAGGTGATATTAGTTTCAAGTCGAAAATGTAGACAAGACCAATAGTTTCAGAGGTAGGTTTTAAAGTTAGGGTTATTCAGCCACATTTCTTTAAACCAAAATGGTCTTCTATTTAGATCACTAAATCCTCCTCTCAAGCATGTCTTAAGTAGTAAAGTGACATGATCAAAAGGAGTAGTTGGTAGATGGAAAACTTTTACTTATGGGAATAAGGCTACCCAATTAGACTTTGCCCAAATTCTATCCATTCAGGTTTGGATTAGGTTTGCTAAGGTCTTACTTTTGTTTGTCTAGGGATATATTTTACCAACATAACCGAGATCCAATAATCCATAAGAGTTCATACAATTTTGGTATTTTTGGGCTTTTGTTTGATTTACAGTTAATCTACCCCATGTTTCTTTTATAGACAAAATCTTATTAAAATCACCCATTAACAACCATGAGCCTGACAATTACGTGCTAAAAAATTCCAAATTAGTCCAAAGAGAAGTACGTTCACTATAACAAGGACTTGCATATATAGAATAAAAGGTCTAAGTATTAGTTGAGTTTAGAATCTAAATTGACACGGTCATTTCTTGTGCACTAGCTCACACTTGAACAACCATTGTACGTTGTGAATTCTACATAACCATTATTCCTTCGCTTTGCCGCATCACCTCACAACACAACATGTGGTGAAATCCGAGGTGTCCTTGTAGAATAATTATAGCAGCATAATCAAGTTTTGTTTACAGTAGACAAAACACATTCAAATTGTACCAATTGACAAGTTGTTGGATATCTTGCCTTCTTTCATTAGAATCTGCCCTATGTACAATCTAAGATAAAATTTTAAATTGCTTTTGCCTAATCATCACATCGCCATTTGGCATGACTAATGGGTCAAGTAGAGTGGAGTTCATCCATGAGTGTAGAATAGGAGTTTCCTATCTCATCTCCACGTACATGTTGATCTTTGCTGGGATCTAATACGGTCGAGCTTGAACAATTGTTTGGCTAGCTATTGTGTCCCATGGTAGAAAGAGCCAATAGGTGATTCGTAAGATAAGTAGTTACAAGGATTGCTGGGATAAGAACTTGTACCAAAGGATGGCAATACAGCAATTCCATCATATTTTGAATTGTTGGCTTCCACTTCGTGAGTAGTCCTTCAGTTGTGATCTAGATTGTCCATTTTGAAGTTCTTACTGCTAGCAAACCCTCCTTTAGAGTTAGGACTAGTTGTCCTTGTGGAAGATGATACATCCTTCCTTAGGGGTAGGTCTCGTTAATTGCGAGGGCTAGAATCATGTTTGAATGGGAAAATAAATTTTGCAAACGATGCCTATCTATGAGTTCCTTATCAACTTTCATTATGTTTTGTGGTAGAGGGAACACCTAAACTAGTGCATCCGAGTTAAGAATCGTAATGCTTGAGGCCAGATGAATGAGTTGGATGTAGAGCTGGAGTAGGTATCAAGAATCCTTTCTCTCTTGCCCTTTGTTTCCAAGATATTCCTTTTGATAGAGGTAAAGGGGGTAAGGGAGGAATGTCAGGTTTATCATGACCTTCAGTAGTAAATACTTTGGGAGGCATTACAGGAGATGGAAGATGATGGGATTGATTCGATTGTTCATCTTATGTCAACTGAGTTTTCTTCTTTTTGTTGTTAATGTCTAACCTTGGCTCCTCACTTTCTTTCTTTTTCTAGTGCAGACCTAGTAGAGTTCCTCCCATTAAAAGTCTCATCAAGAGCTCTGTTACTATATCCCGATGTCTTTTTGTTTGCAATTGTTCCTTTTGTCTGTGTTCCCATGTGATGATTTCTTGTTAAGTCTCTTTGCTTGGTAATGATTACCAGACCCTTTGTTAGGACAAAGAAGTTTATTGTGTCACACCCGTACTTGTTATACAAATTAAGTAGTCCTTATATTGTACGGTGTATTTTTGGCCATAAATTATTATTGCATGTATGAGGGGAATATTCATACTTATTTGTACACAAATTCTAGCAAATTTCTTTCTCTCTAGACCAACAATATATGTATCATTTTTGAGAATTAGGCTAAGAGCCTAACCTATCTTCTGAATCGCCAAGGGAGAATAATATTGGATTGACAGTTCTTAAATTCTCACCTACACGACAATATAGTCTACGTTAGCCATTGATGCTTTGAAATTGGTATCCATTTTTTATGGCTAAAAAATTACCCAATATAAACCAAGGACCATTTTGGATCATCCATAATAAATTAGCCATTGAGTTAAAAGTTCATAAGTAATATCCATTGCTTGTGTATATGGTATTAGGTAAGCGTACCTATCGATAGTAATATAGTTTTTTGAAAAACGAATATCGTTTCCATGAGGACTACAATTACTAATATTAGCTATTTCTTCATTATCTAATCGATGAAATTCGAATTCAACAAACTAAACGGAATTAAATTAAATTGCTGCTAAAGATTAAATCAACAACTAACTAAGACTCAACTAAAAAAATGAAGGATAAAGTAATTAATATAGAAAATTAACTCAAGATTCAATTACGTATGTACATCTTACTTCCTCTAGAATTATACATGTGACTACTATAAAAGATAATCCAATTCAATCTTTAATTTTATTAACCTGGGGAATTTCCTAATAAAGTTAATAACTTTCTTAAATCTATTAACCTTAATCTTTGAATTACTTATTAAAATATCTTCTTAATAGCATAATTAAAAATCACATTAAAAAACAGCGAATTCTCTTAAAGATAACAATCATGATTCAGAAAAATTTTGCACTTTATCTCTAAACTTGTAATAATCTTCATTAGCTATACCTAAATCTAATCATATAAGCAATTTCTCGATTTTCTCGTACAATATCGAATTTTATATCAATACCTTAGAAAATATCAATCTAAAGGAATAAATAATACATAATTGAATCAAGGAAAATAAAGATCTTTATTAGATTTAATAAACTCAATGCCACATAGTAATTCTAGGTTCCACAAAATCTAGATACAATGAATTTACGCGCTAATCATGGGAAAAGAACAATCTTGAATAACATCTAATGAACACATATAAAGAAAAGCCATAAAAACTAACAAAGTCTCTTGAATTTTGGAATGTATCGCTTCCTTATGCATTTCTACCTTAGAGTCATTCTAAAAGTTATATGAAAAGTGTGTCCAAAATCCCTTAAGGATCCCTTTTATAATGCATGCATTTTTCCTTTTTTACTCCAAGTGACACAATCGTATCATTAGTCATATCCTCAAAGATCTACCAAATCTTCATGAATCTTTTTTAAATCTTACCAAATATGCCATTGACATGACTTGAGACATAATCATGTTTCCTAAGTTATGTCACTTACTGTAGATTACTCTTCTCTGCTCATGTAACTAACACATTCACATCACTGCTAATGTTACTTCTAAACTTTATAACTTTTTCAATTTAACTCTAAATTGAATAAAACTTATTTCTATTTCTCGTTTTCTTCTAAAGAATATTTCAAAATTTAGAAATCAAGATTTTACCAATGAAGTATCTTTTCTTAAAATAAACCAAAATTTCAATGAAAATTGTTGAAAATCACTAAAAATCACTATAATCAACATAGTTAAATAAGAGCTTATCAGCGTACTAGGTTAAAGGATGAAATCCCTTTCCACATTTGTCACAGTCTCTATTCCATTATTTTAGAACCTAAATTCAATCTAAGTAATTTCAAAATAAGAGTAAATCTCCAAGGGGCTCTAACGATTGATTTTTGAATTTTTGCAAAAGAGACAACTTTAGTTCTTAGACTTACCATTTCTGGATTACCTTCTTCACTCATAACTTCATCCAATTGGTCACTAGTTACATGTTGAATGTCTTCCATAGCTAATGTTCCATTTTAGGGACTCGAGGCATACAAAAATCTACTTACCTGAACTTGGTGATGATCTCAAGTCTATGTTCTTAGACTGCATTCCCTTTCACCTATGTCACCTAAAAGAGATGCATATAGCATCAAAGTCAACTACATATCAGATACGAACTTATTTATTCTTAGTTACAACTAGGGTTTAAGGGTTAAGGTCTTTCTTTAAGAAAGTGTTCGTCTTAGATATCCTTTGATTTAGCTTTTGATTTATCATTTGAATTAACCTTTGATATACCCTTTGAGTTAATTTGTATCTAGATCTTTAGCAAACTATCCTCTTACGTATTCTTTAAGTAATGTCCTTATATAAAATTTACCTAGCGAAACCTTCGATACATCCTATGAATCGGCTAAAATACTACATAACTTAAAAATCTTTACATAATACTACTATTCCAACTAAGTTCGTCGTGTTATAATTTTCTTTATATCATATTCCTATATAATGTGATAAAGCTCTAGAATTTCCAAAGTGAGAAACATGTTATAGTCTATTTAGCTGATTTAGTCTATAGTATAAATTGTCATAATCGATTATTATAATAAACATATATATATATATATTATGGTATAGTTTAGGGAATTCATTATCATCTAATATATTTAATACTACATATGCAAAGTATAGTTTATAAAAGGATACTTAATCATTCGAAAATAGATATACATATTCATGCTTTCGTAAAGATATATATATGTATATATTATATAATATATATGGAAACCTAGTATTATTTGTCTATCAATGCCTAAACTTGCTACTTGCATCTATATAACAATGAAATTATAAACAGTAAAACGTGATTGGCTTTAAGTGGTCAGCATATGTACACATATCATTTATTATAGTTTATATACGATGAAATATTACACTCTAAATAACTCTATTTTATTTATATTTGGAATGTTGGAATTGGACGAATTCTAAAATCAGTCAAAATATTAAAGTAATTAGTTAGTGTTTTTTTTTTTGAATAATCTTAAGTGAGCATCAGTTTTTACAACAATCATTATAATCAAATTCTCACATATAACATGAAAGTTTTGAATTATAATTTGAGAAGCTAAAATATATAATTATTGATAACGTAAAAATGATTTTACTTACTTATGTGTCCTTGATTTTGGTCTTCAAGTCTTTGGATCCACCCTTAGCATTTGATTTGAATATAGCTTTTTGCATGCGACTTAATCTACTGCTAAAATTCTTGGAAACACTCCTATGAGAAGGAGTTAATAGTTATGTGGTATCATTTATTCCCATCTAATACTATTTTCCTTGATGACTAGGTGATGCTACTCTTATGTTGTTGTGGCCAAATACGATATACAGAGACGAGAACACTAACTATTATATTATGTTCGATGTTGGTGCGAAACGAATTATGATTCCAAGTGTCCAAATCATACTACATTACGTGCTATATCTATAGGTAAGTGTCAAGGACTAAGCTTTGTCATATCCTGTTGTTTAAATTTCGTGATGCCACGACCCTTTGCAATACAAATCCAACATATTTGGCCTGCTTTATTGTTTAATTATTACTTAATTGATTATTAATTTAGTTACATTCTGTATATATCTAGAGCTTATATTAATTTACGGGTGTAGCTTATACATGTTAAATACATTTAATGAGTGCTCATTGTCACTAAATATTAGTTCATATTAAACTATTAATTTTATTATCCAAATAACTTACCATCAAAAAGTCCCATTACACAATAAATCGTGTCACTCAAGTTATCAATAATAGATTTTTTTTCATGCTTCCTAACTATACTTTCTAAATTTCATGTTACTTATAGTTTCAAATTTAAGATAGGTGGTTAAAGATTAAGGTCTCATAAGAGAAGATAGCTGAATGCAAATAATGATGGTCGGCTCTTTTAGTTCACTATATTTATTTAAAAATACCAAAAATCTAATTTTCATAGGGTTTTAAAAATACGATACAAATCTTAGTAAAGAACATAAAGAAATCGAGTCATGATTAACGAAAATTGATTTTTCTTTTCTTTTCTTTTCTTTTCTTTTGTTTTGTTTTTCTTTCCATGGTTATGCATCTAGTGTATCCATTTTTCCAAGTCTTCCTAGAAGCCAAGTAGTCTCCGGTCTATTTTGGCTAGCTAGAAATAAATGTTGGTTTAATGCCCAAGGGGACTTAAAGATCTCTACGTTACCCTCAAGTCAAGGTCAAATCTCTTCTTTATCTCCTTAATGAGCATGAGGTACTTGATAAAAGATTAAATGAGAAACTTGACACACTTTTTAATATTGATCAGACATTTTATTAGAATAAATATACTGATATATGTATATAGATTAGAAATTTCTATCTCAAGCATCTTAACAAATGCTTCCAAGATGCTGCTTAATGTTTTCTTTTCTTCTAACGGATTTGGATGAAAGCAATGGAGTTAAAAATTTCCATTTATGTGAAGACAAATATTTGTGTATGAAGTCGCGATAATTAAACAAAAGAGCTATACAAATTTGAAGCATGCTCCTCTCTACGTACTTATTCCAATTTATAAAGGTTTGAAATTTCTAATCTAACTTCAAGTCCTGCCATCATTTCACATCAATCAACTGCCAAATTGACGGTAAGCAATCTCAGATTTGGTGCTTCCTTAACTAATTTTTTGGCACCAAGTCTTTGAGAAAATTCGAGGATTTCACCGTTCCGTATAGGTCACTTCCCGTAATTCATCTATATAAACCCCACCCATCTTGATGTACTCAATATATAAGATATACAGTCTTATAAAGTTCTCAGTATCTTAGTTTAAATCACCATGTCCAATCTAGCCATTTTCTCCCTCATTGTTGTGACGTTTTTCACTTCATCATATGGAGCTGATTTCAACATTGTTAATCAGTGCCAATACATGGTTTGGGCCGCTGCCTCACCCGGTGGTGGTCGATGACTTGACTCCGGACAGTCCTAGCCCCTCACAGTTGCACCAGGCACAACCATGGCACGCATTTGGGGTCGAACCAATTGCAATTTCGATGCCAATGGCCAGGGTCAATGCGATTCTGGCAATTGTAACGGTGGACTTGTTTGTCAAGGTTGGGGTACCCCACCAAATACACTCGTGGAGTTTGCTTTGAACCAGGCCAATAACCAGGACTACTTAGACATATCTCTGGTCGACGGGTTCAACATCCCGGTCGATTTCAGCCCAACCACTAATGTATGTAAAGGAATCCGGTGTGCGGCCGATATCAACAGCCAATGTCCTGCGGCGTTGAAGGCCCAAGGTGGATGCAACAACCCATGTACGGTGTTCAAGACCAATGAGTATTGCTGTACTAATGGGCAAGGGAGCTGTGGTCCTACCGATTACTCCAAGTTCTTCAAAAACTTATGTCCTGATGCTTACAGTTACCCTCAAGATGATCCCTCAAGCACATTCACTTGTCCTAGTGGTACTAACTACAAAGTTACTTTCTGCCCATGAATAATAGGGAGCCGGGTACGGTTTCAATAAATAAGGTCGATGTATGAGAGAATAAGAGACTCAGGGTTGATGCCTATATGTTTAGGCAAATTACATAGAAGAATAAATGGATCCCTTTCACTCTATTGTAATTCTAACCGACACTTAATTGGTTGATGTGAAATACTTATTTATTTTGGATCCAAATCCAAAAAATAAATGCTTATGAACTAGAATTGATACATGTGTTGAATAAATCGGCCTGAAATCTTAGTTGAACCAATCGCACAGTGTTCTTTCCTATTCCCTTCCTCTAGTTGTTTTTCACTTTGCACATAATTTGCCTCCCGGATTTGGATTGTTGGTTCAATTAAACTACTTAGACGCTATTTTTACTAATCGGTTCTTTAGTGGACTTATTTGAAAAAAAAAAAAAAATCATCTGTATTATATTCTACGTGTATTTATAGGTGGTGGGTAATACGAATCATGTTTACAAACATAGTAGCGACAATAAGCAATTTAGAAGAAAAAAAAGCCACTATACTATTAAATGTAAAATTGTTATTAATACTTGCCCACATCTCACACATACATGTAGCATGAAATATTTAATGAATCTTATCTTGATTAGTTCAACTAAATAGGAAGAAGTTACACTCATTGAAACATGCTAAATATATAAAGTCTAGAGAATGTGAGTAGATTTGGAAAAATTAATAGTGAAAAATACAGATATTTTTAGAGAACACTTTACAAAGAAAATAAGACAATAGAGGAAATTTCCCTATTGGCATAAGGACTATCAATTGTAGGACAACTTTGTAAATAAAATCACAAGTATGTACAAGTTAGTAAAACAAGTGCATCATGAGTAGGTAAATTAATTGGGAGTAGCTTGTATTACAATTTTTGTAGTGGTAATTGTGCGGGAGAATATGAGTACTGCAATTGTATCCATCGAAAAGGGTATAAAAGAGAAGGAAAAAGATCATAGGGAGAGAATACTACAACCTCTAAACATGGTGTCTCTAGAAAGTGGTCTTCTTGAACTGATCATGTAATGCCTCAGAACTGAGGACATTACAGATCATCGCGTGTCCTTAATCTCTAATGATACGTCAGGCATAACATCTAACTAAAAACTTCAAATAATCTTATACGATTAAATCTTCAAATAATATTAAAATAACTTTTAGTTAAGAAATATTGATGCCTAATCAATTAATACTTTCACATAAAACCGAATAATCTTATTATTTAATTTCTTAGGATATTATTTAATACCATACGTTGTTCATACTCTTCTCCTTCCTAAAGTAGTAAAAATTAGCTCCATAAGTTATTGAAATCAAGCGATACAACTATAGATCCTACATCTGAAAATATAATAAAGCGAGTTGAAGCTCAGTATAGAATATGCAATATACAACCACATGTGCATGATTAAACGATACATATTCACATGTGTAGAAATGTAAAGCAAGTAATCTACACAATTCATTTATTTATTTTTGCTTTTAAGTCGAACACACAAACATACAATAATGGTTCTCACGACTTGGTTACATCACAATTCATATTATAATCTAGCATTTAAGCGTGCCTCTTCGAGCTCCTTTACAACCTAACATTGGACATGCTTCTGCAGGCCCTTCTATAACAACTTAGATCTATCCCAGATCATCTCTAAGTGAGACTTCACTAAGGACAATGCGTTGCAAGGATCATCGGGTTTGCCCCCTACGGATCTATCACTCCGGGTCCTTAAGATGAACTAAGCACAAACAACAAAAAGATAAATAAGTCAGATATACATTTAATTCATTTTAATTTTTGCTATCCTACACTCATATACAACAAGTAAGTGTCATGTACTTGAGTATTTGGAATCTACTATCAACAAATTGTACTTAGCTTTAAATCCTAGAAACAATAAATACTCATTAAATAAGCAATTTTTCTTAGTTAAATCTCACTTTTAAACCATTTAAATCTCTTTAAATTCACTTAATGATACTTTAAAGGGGTTTACTTTAGATATAACAAAGGAATAAAACAAAAAAAAGAAGAAAAACTCAATTTATTAGAGCAAAGCATACAACATGGTTAAGGAATACACAACAATCCACATCACAAACCCTTGATTCAAATCAACAAAACCCTCCAAATTCCATTACTATAATGTTTTTAATCAAAAAGGTAAAACTAAAACTTGTCAATGAATCATGAATCTTAGGAATTCTAAGGAATACACAACAATTACCTTAATCTTGACAGTCTTTTAGAGTTTCTCACTTTTCCTTAACCAATTCTCTCAACCTTAAAAGATTAAGAATAAAATCTTAGTTTCTGAAAAAAAAAAAAAAAGAAGAAGAAAACTCAAAACCACAAAACAATCTTCGCTTACTAAGGTCCTCTAAGGTTATGTTCTTCTCACAGACTACTCTTACTCTTAAGGGTTTTCCGTAATTATAGGTGAGAAGTCTAAACCTGTAATGGACAAAGAGTCCATTGAGATGGTAAATTGTGCACTAGTTAGGTTAGGGTTTCTTTTTAATTCATTACTTGAATTTCCGATATTACACCTCATTGAACCATGCCTTAAGACTTTAACACCCTTTTCCTCAAAACATAATTATCCCTTTGATTTTTTTTTTTATGATTTTTATTATTTAATGACTCCCTTTTCTCTCTCTCTTTTTTTTTTTTTTCTTGAGTATTACAGATCAAACCCTTTTCTTCACCTTCTTTCCCTTAAAACACTCCATCCGTCATCCATTAACCATCTTCACATAAACACATAAGATCCATTAGTACATCGCTTTAGTAATATAGATCTATAGATAAATTGATATGATATACATAAAACAAAGAGTAAGCAAAGAGAGAGAGTAGAGTTTCATTTACCAAAAAAAAAGAAAAGTGTCTAGAAAAGGGAAAGGAGTAAAGGACAAAGACTTATGTTTGTCAAATATAGGATTACATATTTAAGGCAACCTGAGTGAAGTCAAAATCAAAGTTAGCTTAGAGTAATTAGCAGCAAGTTGGGCTTAGTCGATCAAAGGTGTAATAATTTTGTGATCTTGTCTTGATGACATCTATGGCACTCAAAACAAGATCTTCTACTCATGTATTGGACATTGATACTACCAAGAATATGTTCTTAGCGCTTTAGCAAGAACAAAAACAACACCATCATCATCATCAACAACGCTAACAACAACATGAATAAACAATTTGTAGTACAATTCAAGATTTGACAAAGTGAATAAAGCAACTTGAGGCGAATCAAACTCAATTTCCTACTAACTTGTTTGTTCATGTTAATTCAATTCATGAGTCATCATCTTCATAAACTGGTGATTCTTTCTTAAAGGCCATTAAATTGGAAATATCCAAAATTTGTGGGAGTGATCCTTTAAGATAGATTTTAAACGTAGAACAATTCTTTAGTTTTCATAATCCTAGATAATCAAACAATTATTATTGCATCATTTGCTATGGAAGATTAAGCTTGTTAATGGTACTAATAGATGTAGTAAAAATAATCAATTCACTACCTAGCAAAACTTTTGCATGCACTAGAAATCAGATTTAGTACATTAGAGAATTAAGATATATGGGGCTCTCTTTCCAAGTTGATGTAAACTTATATTGTAGTTGATTATCAGTTTGAGTTTAAATCATTTTCAAATAGAGTAATGAGGCTTTCTGATAGTTTTTTGTTAAGTTGCTTCATTTCTGGCTTGGAAACCATTATTCTAAGAGAATTACAAATAGCAAAAACCATCAAACTTAATGCAAGCAATTTCATTAGCAAAATTACATAAAACCAATTTTCAAGATCTCCTATTATTAGTCTTACCCTTCACCTTGTTCTAAACCTGCTTCCCTTACATTTACAAATCATAAATCTTTCCAACTTTCAAAACTATTTCTTACCACTTCATCCAAGTTCTCTTAGCCCTATCACAAACACTTACCAAAATATCCTTACCAATAAAGAAACTTACACAACCTGAAATGTATGTTAGAAGTGAGTAGGGGTTGTGCTTCCATTATACTGAAAAGTACCATCAAAATGATGAATGCAAATCTAACTTTTTGTTATTAGTTGGTGATGAAGAAGCAAATGAGGACAATCAAGAATCTAATGTCATAGATGATATTGGTGACGTGGATGAACAAAAAGATACATATGCTATCAATTTTCATGCCTTATCTATATCCATTATGGAAAGAACAATTAGATTCTAAGGTGTTGTTAATAATCATACTGTATCAATACTTGTAGACTTAGGTTATACTCGAAACTTTGTCCAAAGTCATTTAGTTAGGCATTCTAGCCTTACTGTATTATCAACCATAAGATTCCAAGTATCAAAAGGTGATGATAGCAAGCTAGAATGTAAAGGAAAATGTGTAGATGTTGAGTTGATGATTTAATGTGTTAGTTTTAAGGACAAATATGTTTTACCCATTTATAGGGCTGAGGTGGTTTTAGGGGTAGTCCTATGTTATAAGGATTAAGTCTTATCGCTATTAATTATGGTTAGCTTACGATCCAATTTGTGAAAGAAGGATCACATGTGACATTAATAAAGGATTCTATGGACATGGTTACTGTCACGAACTAAGGATGGCTTAGTTGTGGCAGATGCCATATACTGTACGAAGAACCCCTGATTAGTTACCCTTTTAATCAAAAACTCTTCACACAATATACAAGGCTCTAAAACCACTAGTTTCCCAAGAACATACAGATTCACAAGATATCTTCACACAAACATAGTTATATAAAATTTGAACTACAAAGCTAACAATACATAGAAATTTAGCATATCTAAGTCTATAATACTAGTAAAAACAAAAATACATGAGTAAGAGTCTACATAAACTGTTCTCTCTCGATACACAAGACAGCTCGCTCTTGCCCAAGTCCTCATGCTAACCTATGGCATCCCTCGATCAGCCTCTACGAATAGGCTATCCTGCAGCAAAAGTCTAAAGGGGTATAAGCCTAAGCTTAGTGAGCAAAACCTTCAGCCACACTACAAGCAAGTTATAAATACATTATATTTATGCATATGAATGAATGATCAAACAGAATGCCAAACAATACGTATAATTAACTAATTCATATACGTAACTCAGATTTAACGCCCTCCGAAATTAGAGTTGGAGTATATATGGCACCAATCAGATCCGAGTATTATACTAGAACTTGCTTTACTACGGAACTCCACGCTTCGTACTCAAATCAAATAATTCTTTTATTTTCATAAAAACCAAGTTCTAGTATAATCGTGAATGGGCCCCTGCAGTATACACTTACCCCTAAACGGAGGCCTCTAGACTCGACCCTTAATCAGGCTGTTGGTGCCTCCAACGCCTAGTGTTCCCGCAAGCCAGGGTAAGGTCATTTTATACGAGTGCACCATACAAAACCAATCAATTAATAATAACAACCCCCGAATGGGCTCTCTTTACCTCCGTGTGATGTGATGACAGGAATTGTGTCTATGCGATGCATGTTAATGCATGTTCCAGTTTCATTTTATAAGCTGAGTATAGTTAAGTTCAATTATGCTGTGACCATCTAATAGTACACACAATTATTTTTTATACTACCATGCAACAAACAAAGCATTATTTGTATTTCAGGTAAATTACAACTCAACACACAATATCATACACAAGCGATTCCCAAACCTGACACAGTAGTCAATTAACAATAATAATTAAGTCCACTATCTACAGTTACAAACAAGTATGGAATCATAGGGTAAATACTCACTCGGCCGTGGCAACTTGCCCTAATCGTAGTAATCAATCAGGAGATCCTCGCTCACCTCAAGATCACCTGATTATTATGATATGATAACGCTAGTAAGTAATTGAATTAACTAGTAATTTTAAATATCTATTTACCTAATTCTACTTAAATTACTATCGACTTCTATCCGGTTAGACCTTATTATTAATCGTATGTAACTTTTTTGTTTTATTTCTGATATTTATGAATTTGTAGTCGTTTTTCATCGTTTTCGGACGTACGTTCACACGATGCTGTCCGTTTTGGACTTTAAGACCCGTGTTTTATGATATGAACTAAATTTATACAAATTTTTGCTATGGAAACTTAATTACTCTTATTACTTATATTTATATCTTTTGTTTATACTTAATGATTTAGTTAACCCTTAAATTTTTATACTTAGAGGATTTTACTTTGCTATTACTAATTCATGTACTTAATTAAGTATAATCCAATTTAGGAAGTGTATTAGGGTTTACTAATTTAGGTATCTAATTATTATGTACTCTTCTTATTTCTTATTTTATAAACCTATGCTTATGTCATTGCTTACATAATCACTTGTTTATGTTATCGTTTATGTCATTTTTTGATTACCTCATTGCTTACTTCATCATTTGATTACATATGCCTCACCTTATGCTTATGTAATGTCTAAATGTCTTATGTATATTTCACTTAAACTACTATGTACATATACTCTTACTATACTTATATGTATATTAGTATACTTATGCATATACTTATACTTATACCGTATTTATACTTATATATATACTCATATATCTATATAGTCATATACGTAATTTTATACAATTTCGTATGCCTAATTTTCCTCTTAAGAAAACCTTTCTAATTTTATTCTTTTGTGTTTTTAAGTGTGTATTTAGTATAGTATAGGTATGTATAGTTAGGTTTTGTCTTAGTTTAGATTATGTACATGGTAAATACTAATGTACAAAGTCCCCATACTTGTATTCTTTTAGTATATCCTTATGTATACATACTTAAGAGCATATACACATGTATTCTTTTCCTCTTCTTCATGATTCCTATTTTCCTATACTTAAAGATGGGAACTTTATGTCATATTCTTCAAGATCACATATCACATATATCTACTTATCTAATCTACCTAATTACCTAACTAATGAGTAATATAAAGCAACATAAAGTAACATGATCACATACCGTAACATGATCACATACCTTAATTTTTGTTAGAATTATGGAGACAAAGAGAAAAGTGTTGAAAGTGAAAGGGAAGAAGAAAAGTCACGGCAATGGAGAGGGCTTTACTTTGTTTCTTTTTGTTTTGTTTTGATTATGGAAGAAAGGAAATGGTAGGGTCTAGAAGGGGGAATGGATGGAAGGCAATTAAAGAGGAGGGAGGAAAAGAAAAACCAAAAGAAAAGAAAAGAAAAGGAATCATTAGATGCTTAGATATTTTTCTTATGCATTAGTGTCTTTTATTGACTTTTCTAATTGTTGACTTAGTCAACCCTTTGACCTTGGTCAACATGTGTTGACTTGGTCAACTTTCCTTAAGCATATGCCATTTTGTATATATAATGTTGTAATTAAGGAAAATTAAGGGAAAAATTAAGGAAATGAGGTATTTGGTGAATTGATTAGTAAAAATAGATGATGAGGTCTTACTTTAGGTATTTATAGCCTATATACATCATTTAGTAAACTACTTAGTATAACTGGTATGAAAAATACTAATTAGGGTGTTAAGGTTCACTACATTTAACCAGATCTTCAATTATTCCCCTAACTCTATATAATACTATCTTAATCATATACTTAAGAGATAAATGTAATATATGATTCATTATTTTAGTTTCTAAAGGACTACTTGAGAATTTAAAACATATATGCATGATTAAAAACCATCTCTAACCTTTTACTAATGATTTGGCAAAATTTGAGGGTTATATTATCAATTAGGGTTTTAGGGTATATTATGATGAATTAGTGCACATATGTCTTTAAGGTGATCATTTTAGGGTTTCTATCACTTGTGAATGAAATCTTTAGCATTTAGATACATTTAGGGTAGAAAAGTTTCTTACGTGATTGATTGATTGATTGATTCTTTTAAGGTTTTCACTTTTATTAGCCTTGTCAACTCCTAAATTATCAACATAATTGATTCTATTTCAAAAGCTAGATCGAAAATTTTAGGGGTTTATAGTTACCCCTATGTCTCATCTTTAATTGCATCGATAGATGCATTCAAATTAGCTTATCTTCTTTACAAGTTATAGCTTAACCATCAAACTTTATCACATGAAAGTATTGCTAGTAATACTATTCTCAAGCATGTGTTGATAGATTTAGGAGGTGTAAATGAGTCAAGTCAAGATGAAACAATGTTGAACTTGAGCTCTGTAATGGTTGTACTATGGGTGAAGTGGTGAGGCTTATATGCATGTAAAAAGGGTTGAGTGTTGTTCATGTGGCTCCTTCTCAGCGTTGCCGTTTCAATCGTTGTGCTATGGGTGAAGTGGTGAGGCTTATATGCATGTAAAAAGGGTTAAGTGTTGTTCATGTGGCTCCTTCTCAGCGTTGCCGTTTCACAGTAGTGCACCTACCCAATTCCCCTTCCTGGGTACTACAGACCCACGAGCACCACTGCTAGTACGGTGTGAGGGATTGTCCCACATGGGTTTGACTCAACCCTTTTTACGTGCATATAAGCCTCACCTCTTCACCCATAGCATAACCATTACATGATACAATGTTGAACTTGAGCTCAATCTCAACTCGAAATCTTAAGACTCAAGCTTGACTTGAGTTTGCTTAAGCTTAGAATTTGAGCTCATGCTCAACTCAAAGTGATAATTGATAAGCTTCAGCTCGACTCAATTAAGCTCATTCAAACTTGATTTATCCAAAAATATAATTATTTTATTTAATATTTATACTCAACTCAAGCTCAATTAGGTTTACCAGTTAGTCAAGCTAAACACTATGAAGCTCAAGCTCGACTCCTTTAACTACCTGAGAAGCTCAAGCTTAACTTGACTGTTCTCTAGTTGAACTCGAGTAAAGATTATCTCAAACTTGAGCAACTCATGAATAGTTTGATCGGGTAAATTTTCTTCAATATTCAAATAGCGTCATTGTTGTATCTAACGAGATAAGTGCAACATTTAAGTCATTTGAAGGTACCAACGTTGCTAATGCTAGCGCTAATTAATATCCTCACTTTCAAAAGAGTGAGAATGAAAAACAAGTTAAACAAATGTTATAATAAACCATTATACAACACAATAAAAGCCCTTTGTCTTGACTTGTTTTATTGTCGGGAAAGAAAGATTGATGGTAGAGATTTTGCATAGATTACAGGACATCAAATCAAGTGAAGGTAAATGATAAATTTTCCATACTAATAATTGACAAATTATTAGATGAATTGCATGGTGCACCAATTTTCTCTAAATTAGACTTACATTGAGGTTGTCGTTACATTTAAACGTATCAAGATGACATTGAAAAGATAGCGTTCTAATCTCATCATGGACATTATCAACTTTTTGGTTATCTTTCAACTTGAGTAATGTATCAACAACATTTCAATCTATTATGAATAGAAATTTCCAGCATTTTCTTAGGAAATTCATCTTTTTTTTTTTAGTGATATTCTAGTATATAGCTAAAGTATGGAATCTTATGTAGAACATCTTTCTCAAATGTTACAAATTCTATTGAGCAACAATTTTTATTTGAAAGAAGGCAAGCACTCAATCGTGAAAAATTCTATTGAATATTTAAGTCACATCATTTCTATTAATGAGTTTCCATTGAACCATTTAAAGTAGAAATTTTAAGGAACTAGTCTCCACCATAGAATGTTAAGCGATTGAGAGTTTTTTTTTTTTTTTTTAGTTTTTCCTTTTTGGCTATTACTATCATGTTAGAGGATATACTATAGTTGTAGCCCCTATAATTGGTATGCTTCAAAAGGACAAATTTGAGTGGAATCCACCAACTTTAAAGGCTTTTGAAGATTTAAAGCAAGCCATGACAACTACTCTTATTTTGATCCTTCTTGATTTTTCTAAACCCTTTATGATGGAGATTGATGCTTATGGGTTAGGTATGAGTGTTATGCTATGGTAAGATACATACTTCGTGTCTTACTTTATCAATGAACTTCCCCTACATTTGCATAAAGCAACATCATATGTATGAGAGTTGTATGCCATAGTGGAAGCAGTGAGAAATTGGTAACAGTATCTACTTAAAGCTCATTTTATTATTATAATTGAGCATAAGAGTCTTAAATAAATCCTTACTCTAGTGATTCAAACATCTGAACAATAGAAATTTTTAGCTAAACTTATTGGTTATTATTATTCGATTGTCAAAAAGGCTGGAAGAGAGAATAAAGTAGATGATTCACTTTTTAGATGGTTTGAGGATGTGATATGTTTGAACACTTCCATACTCATGTTTCTTTTATAAAGGAACTTAAGAGAGAATACACTATCCTTCCTAAATTTGTTCAAATAACTGCAAATACAAAGGATGGAAAGATTATTATGTGTATATTACAGTAAAAGAATGAGCTCTTATTCTATCATATTCGATTACTTTTAATGCCTCAGTCATCATTGATACCAATACTTCTGTTAAAGTACTGTAGTTCACCTACTGCAAGCCACTTTGGAGAGGATAAAACATAAAGAAAGATACCTTTAGATTTTTATCGGAAAAAAACTCGAGCTACTATTTAGGAGTTTGTTTATAAGTGTTTTACTTGCCACTATGTAAAATATGTTATTCGATCACCAGCATGTTTATTAGTGCCTTTACCCATTCGTGAATGAATATGGGAAAATATAAGTATGGATTTTGTGACTTGTTTACTTAAGTCTCAAGGCGTGATAGTGACATTTATGGTTGTTGATAGGCTATGAAAGTATTGTCACTTGAGTCCACTAGATGCTCATTTTACAATATAGAAAGTCGCTGCTTCATTCTTAAATATGGTAGTCAAGTTACATAGTTTCCTTAGGACTATCATAACTAATTGTCACTCTATTTTCATAAGTAATTTTTAGTAAGAGTTGTTTAGGTTAAGTAGGACTGAGTTGGCTGTGAGTAGTGGTGAAGAAAATTTTGAGAGGAATAACTCATTATTATTCTCATGAGAAGATACATATATACTTAGTAGAATAAACCTTAAATAATACAAGAAAAGATATGACTAAATATTCTAAGAGATATTTAGAAGGTAAAGTGAAAGGTTTGTCACTATTGATATCAATGGGATAGAGGCAAGTGGAACTTATGTAGAAGGTCCTCATTTATTAAACATGGCATCAAAACTCTTGTAAAAGCTTTAGGAGAAGCTTGATGATATTATATTGACGAGTAGTGAAGTTAAAGCTTAAGAAGAACCTTTCAATTGAAAAACATATTAAGCACTTGTGCAAGCTTCAAAAGAAGGTACAACTAATAGGGAATATCAAACATTTACTTGGAGAGCTATAGAAAGTTGAGTAGAAGCTTGAAACTGGTATAACTAAACATGCACATAAAATTTTATTTTGATGGTTTAAGTTAGAATGAAGGATTATGAAGGCTTAACTTTATTCGTCAAGAGTATTTGGGTGATATGATTGACTCATTTCACTAATACTTGACTTGGAGATCTATAGAAGGTTTGAGTAGAAGCTTTCAATTGAAAAACATACTAAGCACATGTAGAAGCTTTAACAGGGGTACGACTTATAAAGAATAGATTTATGGAAGTGGAATGAATATATTGATTGTGTGTTGAATTGGTCTTCAAGTAATTTCATCAACATGTTATATTAGTCCATGTCTTAAAATCTTTTCCATACATACCAGTACAAACAATTTCTCATCGAATATCATTATGTGCTCATAATTTTAATAAGACAAGAAATTCAATCTTGAACAAGCGATAGTTTATGAACAAGTACGTCAACATGTGATGATTATTATTTAAATAGCAGTCATTTTAGTTTTCTTAATTATTGAAGCATATGGAAAGAACGAACTCAACATGTCTAGAGCAACATGTGACAACTATTAAAATAATATCTTCATATCAACATGCAGATGAAAAGTTACTTCATGTTTCTATAACTACAATGGGTTTAAACTTAATAGTAGTTTGTTATTGGAGTGGTGAAAAATATTTGTTATAGGATAAAATTTTCAAATTTAAATTTAAATAAGGAGTCAAGAATTTGGTGCAAATTTAGTTGTGGGATTTTTTTTCTTCAAATTTAAATCAGAGATAAGGGATAAGGATATTGGTTAAGTTGGAAAGATTTATTTGTTAATAAGGAGACAAGGATAAGATTTCAAGAGATTTTTATGGGATTTCATCTTCAAATAAAGTGGGATACATGCTAAGGCTGTTGTAACTTACTGGCATTATCATTGGTTTTCCATTATGATAGACTAGGGTTCAAGTCTTCTCCCCCTTAAGTTGTGATATGGTTAGCAAAAAAAAAAAAAAAAAGCAATTAGATGGAATAGATATAGAACGTAAGAAAATTGAAGATAATAGGAAATATATTGATAATTTTTCATTTATATGAAATGGTTTTTTTATTTTCATTTCCTAAATGGAGAAGGCAACTTTTTTCCCTCAAGAAAATTGATAAATATTCCTATTTTATCAACTAACTTATAATTGTCAACTATAACACCTTAACTTCTATAGATTTCAACATTTGTTAATGAATTAAAACCCTGTATGGAAAAGAAAAAGGGTTTGAGAAAGCCATTAAAATGATGATAGAGAGAAAAAAAAATTAAGACTAGAATAAAAAGGAAGAATGAATGATACAACCACATTCGATTAAAAATACAACCTAGTATTTGAAAATTGTGAATTAGATTTAAACCATCAAAACATTCTAAAGTAAATAAAAAAAATAACTTGAGGCAAAAATAAATAAATAAATATATAAATAAATAAAAGTAAAAACATAACTTAAAGCACATCAAGAATAAATAAAAATAAGTTTTCAACAACTAAGTAACAACAAAGTTGTAAATTAAAGAGGAAAAAAAAAAGCCTATGTTCAAATATTTTTATTCAACAAGAGATTAAGATTGATAATATATTAATACATATGCAAATATAAAAACTCAAACACACCATTTGGCATAGTAATGATTTTGCAACAAAATACATTATCAATTTCAAAGTTCACAAATTTGTTTCAAAATTAGTAAAATTGAATTCAAATTAAAAATTTATAATGCTTAGTGGAGACCAAACATAGAACCTAAGCCATGAATAGTAAACATTATCTTATCTGGTACCTACTCATTCCATCACACTTTTACCTTAACTTTATTACCATTTCTAAGTGAACTTCTCTTAGAACTTTGATTTCACTCAAAAAAAAAAAAAAGAGGCAGCAAAGAAAACCAAAATCTAAGCAAAGTCAATCTCTTATATGAGGAAAAAAAATAAAAAGGTTTGATAAGGCCATCAAAATGCTAAGAAAAAAAAAAAAGGCTTAGAAGTAAAAGGAAGAACAAATGACATACATTTCCCTTCCTTAGCATTCTTCTTATGAATTGAAGACAATATTTAGAAGTTGCTAGTAGAAGAACACACACCCTCTCCTATCTTCCTCTATATTTATTCTCTCTTACCCAATAATCTCATGAAAATTGAAACCCACTCAATGAGAGAGAGAGAGGAGTGCCCCACTGAGAAAGGAAAATAGAGAGAGAACATATAGAAAGGATTTGAATGAAAAGCAATTAGGAAAGCTAACATGAGGATAAAACTTTAGGAAATTAATTAATATTAATAATATTTATAGTTTTTCATGGAAGAGGCAAAAAGTATATTAAAATCATATAGTACAAAATATGGAGTTGAATGAAAGTTTGTTAACTTAATATTAATAGATAATCGATCAAATATATATCCAATTTTTTGTAACATAAACAAATTTTTTGTCAATTGTCTATACATATATTCTTTCATTTTACCATGCTTAATTTATACATTATAAATTATCGAGGTACTCTTCTATCATTTAGAAGGAAATAAGTGAATTGTCATAAGATCTATTTCAAGTGGAAACAAAAACAAATTTTGAGTTTTCAAATAAAAATAGGAAAAAATATTCAAGACTACTCAAACCTTTCAAATTTTTGCAATAATCTCATTTAAAACTTTTATTTTTGGCAATTATGGGAGAAGGAAAAAGATAATCCTTTTGTTAATGTGGCTTTAAATTATTTTTTTAACACAAGACTTCAAAATTACAATGAAATTGTTTGTTCAAGATCGGATTTGATGTAGCAAAGATGAAATCTTGTCTCGACGACACAATTTTAGTTTAAATGCTAAAATCCTACAAATTAAATCATGTTTTTAAGATACGGTTTATCTTGTGAAAAAATTTCAAAACCTACTACACTTTCTATCAAGCAAAAGAAAAAATCTGCATCACATGCTAATTGAATGTAGATAACAACATTCAAAGTAAAAAAAATTAAAAAAAAATTATACATAGAATATGAATAATAAATTCCTTAATGACAATGGCCTACTTATAAGCCAAGCACCTCAACCACAATAACACTATAATTCTTAGCAAAATCACATTATCAATTATCTTCAACTCCTTAATACATGCTTTACACAAACTCCTCAACATAATTTCACAATTACTTATCTACAAAGTTTTGCATGTTCTACTAGTTCCTCAACCATGACAGGTTTTCACTAACACTAAGTAATAATAACATAAAAATTAGAACTTAAGAACATACATGAAGAAGAACAGGAAAATTTTCATTCATATATAATACTCTATCTAAATAAAAATATGCAACAATGCAACAAAAGGAAAAAGAAGATATGAAGGAAGTTAAGGTCACCTTCTCTACCATTGCCTAAAAATCTACATTTCCTAAGTACATGGCTAAATATCAGGCTAAGGTTGCATCATCAGTATCCACTTGTGTGGTTTACGTATGGTCTCTACTTCTACTTAATGAGCCATAGAGAGGAGTAACTTACATCAATATGGGAGTAGGCTCAACTCGTGTAAGTCGTCCCTTGACAATGTCATCGCCCTAAGGTTGAGGTTTAAGGGAGTCTATTGTAAGCATAGAAATTCTATCATTAGGTGTATCAAGCTGCACCAATATCATTCAAAGAGACCTACCTCATGACACTCCAATTTTATGGGATTTGGAGATGTGTGAGATCAGTAGTCATGCTAAGGGCATGGATCATCTCTAATCTTAATAGGGTTATGCTTGTAGCTGTGCCCTTGACCCTATCTCTATCTCTATCCCCTACGACATCTTCCTTTGGAGAGCTTAGGTGGTGTTAAGCTATTATGTTTAGCATTGGTAGGTTTCGTTATTGATGTCACATCAACTAAAGTGATGCCTCTAAATCTACGAACAACCCCAACCATATCTGGTGCTTAGAGAATGATGTCAACATGTGGCATTTAAGTTAAGCAGTCAATAAAATCAGCTTGCATTTAGCAATATTCTTAATGGTTAAGATGCAATGTGGAAATAAAAAATGTAAGCTAGATAATGAATAACTTTTGTACTTATGATATAATCTAGTATGGCCTCAATCTAACTAATGTAAAGTCAAGTGATCTCCCTATAGCAAGGGGTATAATCAAGGGGTATAATCAAGGGCTATACCATTATGCCACTAATGGATAGCTCTAGCAAAACGATACTATGATAATGATCAACTCAATAAGCTAACCATGTGATAAGAGTCATATGCCAATCAACCTTCATCCTCCCTTAAGTCCAACTGATGAAGTTGCCTCCCGATGCCATTCTACTAAATCATTTCACCTACTTGCATAACATTTAATTAAATGCTCTTTATAATTCCACCACCATAACAAAACAAGTCAAAAGCATTCATCATAAAAACTTAAGGATTGAGGCAATCCACCTAAGATGTTCAAAAACACAACACAACAAACGACATAAGCAAACTTATATTTCAATAAACAAGGTAATAATGCATATAATTTTAGTGTATTTGTTCAAGAATGCCATTTCCAACACAATTATAATACATATTATTATATAGCCTTTATTATAAGGATTAAAAAATTTAGATTCAAGTTACTTACCAAACCTATGACTACTTATCATTGTTGCAATAGTCTCAAACTATGTTTCAAACACATCAATTAATACCACAATCTTAATAAGTGTTATATACGCGTACAATGTACTTCATATGCTACACATGGTCTCAAATGGGTGATATGGAATCATATGTAAGGGCTAACTTAGAGAGAAAGAGACAAAGAGGAGGAGCAAATGGTCTTAAGGAGTATGAACATACTAATGATAGATAGAGCAGTTATAGAGTATCAATCCTATTATTATTTATCAAAGTAATCATATTGTTCACTTTGAGTTCCATTAGATTCTTCAAGATAGCGATTTGATATCACTATGCCATTTCTCTCAATATTTAAATGTGCCAAATGAGGAGAAGCTCTTTAATATTTGTAGAATTAGGCAGTTGATGATGTCTATCAAATCGTATGGACAATTGATTATCAAGATGAGTCATCCCATTATTAGATTTTTTCATGGGCCCTCGTTAAGTCTAAGCTTATAGAGAGTCTCTCTATATGCATGAGTTTCCCTACGAAATGTTACAAGTAGCTAAGGCGTTCCCACGATCTTGATTTCAAGCCTCCATACCAAATCTTTCCAAAGCATCTCACATTCTTGTACTTAAATCCTTAGACTTTGTCATTTAGTCCAAAGAGTCAAATTTAAGTTCTTATTGACTTAAAAGCACAAAACCTCTATTCTAATCCTCAATTCTCTATAGATAATAAGCATTCTAGTTACTTCAACACGTGTACCTTAAATCATCCTAAAATTGTTCTATCTTTGTTACTTCCAAACATACCCACGTTATTGAAGGATAAATATAATAGAATTTCAAGTACAAATATAAGATATATATGTATATATATTTTAATACCACAAATATATTAAGAATAAGAACATGATAGCTCAAGAACCCAAGAGCTAACAACTTAGACTTTTAAGTGCCATATGACATAATTTAAACAGAAGTTATTGCATGGTTATTCGTGGAGTCAATACAAAGCATGTAGTGATTGATTTAAACAATCGATTTCGACATCTAATTCGATTTTTATCGAAATATTGATAAGGGTGGGATCTACTAAGGAATAGTCCATGCAAATGGGTTAGTATAAAGAAGGGAAGTTAGAAATTATATTTTCCCGCTGGAAATTTGGCACACAACTCGTCAGTTCTAATATGATATGGCATGAAACACGCCTATATTAAATTAACTCAACATGATTAATAAATGGGTTGCCATTTACAAAATGTCTAGATTTAGATTTAGTACTCAAACCCACTTATTAACCCTTTGGCCCGTTTAAATTTGAGTTATTAATATTTTCTTTAAGTTTTTGACATTTGTTCTAACCCAACTTTAACAAAGATCTTATGTAACTAATAATTCAGTTCCTTACTGTTTATTTTTAATTTAGTTTTGTACTTCTAGCAATTATATTTAAAGTCAAGATTGATGGTATTATTAGTTTTGCTTATGATAGGGAGTTTACTTCGCTTATATAGAATCCTATTGCCATGGCTATGACTTGTATGTTGAGTTTCATTTACGGTCTCACTAATACAATATATAAATTCTATTTTAAGATGCCTTATATCTCTATTACCTACATTAGAAGGTGGTTTTTATCTTTTTAATAATATTAAGCATATTTCTTTTAATAAGTTAAATCATATAATTTTGTTTCTGTACACATTTATGAAATTTTGTTTAAATTATTCAAACATGTGTTGTACAAATAGGTTTACCTTTCTTTAGTAGTTAGATGGACTTAATGTGCCTTTGGATCTTGATGGCCTTTTAGTATACTGTTGGGTTTTGGTGATATAAAAATACTGGAAGAGGACGGACGATTCCCATTAACTTTGTTGGTAGTTGGCACCATATCAATTTTTTCGAATGTAGACTCTTCGATAATGTCTTTCAAAAAGTTCATAAATAATGTGATTAATTCGAATTTTGGCACTAATATTCCATTAGGTCATGGCTCGGTTTAATGTATTGATGGGACTCGTAGAAGAATTATTTGCCTTATTATGTTTAATTAGTCTTACTTTGCTTAAGATTTTTATTTATCTAATTTTTTTTTTAAAAGTTTAAGAATTTTGTTCATATAGACTTCAATTTTAGGAAAACTTTTGTTCCAATTATTTTAAAAGACATAACTATGGCATGATCTATTTTATATTTTTTATTCTATAAACTAGTACAATCCAAACACCAAGTATTTTTTATTATGATGTCATGTTATAAGTTAAGATTTTTTAAATATGAACCAATTTAAATCTAGACATAAAACACAACAAACTAATAATCTTACTTTTTATTAGAAAATTGAAAGTTAGATTTTATACAGAAATTAATATTCAAAAGTGTTACACTTGCCAAAATAGGAGTCAAAATGGATGAAGGTGGTTAATAAATCGAAAACAAGAATGACTGGGCAGACTCACAGCGGAATGGTAGAATAGGAAAAGTGATTAGAGTAAGCAGATAATTGAATGTAAATTAAATTATAAATATTAGAAGTCCTTATCGTTATACCTTTCTCAATCTTTTTAATTAAGATCCAGTACGTTGTCTGTTCCTATATATGTGGTCATGCCTACTTGAGATTAAATTTACTTCTTTTGGAGTTTAGCTCGTCATCATAGTTTGCTATTAGGGATTGCTTGTGCTGCCAATGTGTTGCACTGCGGCATAGGTCTGCCACACCCACTAAAAGAATTTTAAATAGTATTTGACTGTGAAAATTAAACTGAATAAATATAAAAATCGAACGGTATAAGTTTGTTATATTATATTTAATTTATATAGTATTGGATAAAAATTTTATATTAAAAAATTAATTATTTTTATATAAATAAATTTTTATAATATTTAATAAAAATAATATTTATTAATTTTATATTATAATATGGAGAGATATTTTGGGAATGTAAAATATTTTTTGTTTTTATCTAATAAATTTTATTTTTGTATTATGGTGTAGATGGAACAAAATCTAGGTATTTTACCTAATCTATCAATTTAATTTTTATCCATTTACTAAGTAAATTTATAAATCAAATATAAAACAAAATTTTTTATCTAGTTTAGTACTACAAAAATTACATAACTAAATGCTATCTTAATCATAAACAAGTAGACGGATTTTGAAATATTTATAAGACTTAGTTTATTAAATGGACTAGGTATTAAACCTAAACAATGGCACATTTATGAATATGCCTAAATAAGTTTCACTCGTTTATTAAACTATGTCAAATTATGCTTATATAAAGTAGTTTATAATCATACATCTATCCTTGATGATGGATAAAGTGTCAGATTGCATGCCATTACTTTATATATATTTGTGTGGAAATCAATATTTTCATCAAAATTTGTTTTGGTTGTGGCTTATGTATCAATGTTTCATTCACCTATGTCTTTTAAATAAATCACCATAATTGACTAATTATTAATAAAATTTTAGCAGATAAAAAATATATATTAACTATTATTAATATATATCTAAATATTATTAATAGTTATTCATTGCTCATTAAATACTAATAAATATTTTTTTCAACTAATTAATGCTTGAGGTATTTGTTAAAAGATCCAATAATATACTTTCTACAATGATTAAACATTTTATGAGAATATATATGCATAAAGTTAAAGAATTTTTTTAGTTCCATATCTTAACAATTAACTCCGAAATATTCTTTGCCGTAATCGTTTTTCAATAACGGAATAGGACGAAAGCAAACTTTCCATTGTATATAAAGACAAATGAATATCTATCAAGTATGGATAATGAAGGAAAAAAGCTATACAAATTTGAAACATCTTCCCGACGCACTTATTTTAACTTATGAAGGTTTGAAATTTCGAATCGAACTTCAAGTCGCGTCAAAACTTGATAACAATCAGCTGCCGAATTTGACGGACAGCCGTCTCATATTTGGAGCTTGCAAGGCATGTTTAAGTGTATTTGGAGCTTACAAAGCATGTTTAAGTGAAGCCTTTGGCTAAATAGTTATTAAAAATAAAAGAAAAATATGATTTTATAAATTTATAATTTTAAAATATTTTTTTAATTAAAAGATATATAAAATTATTTATATATAAATATTTATTTAAATTATAAACTTTCATAAATGATTTTACAAACTTACTATTTTACTATTTTTATATAATTTTATAGATTTTATATATTTAAATAAACGATAAAATCGTAATTTAAAAAAAAAAAAAAAACCGGTATGTGTCACATAGGCATTAATATTTCATCCTTGACCTTGACTAATTTTTTGGCACCAGTTCTACGTGATAAAGATTTTACAAAGTCTCGAGAAAATTCAAGGATTTCACTATTCCTTATTATACGGCTCTTCCCATAATTCATCTATATAAATCCAAGCATCTTGATATATTAAGCACCTAAGAAATACCGTCTTATAAAGTAAAGTTCTCAAAATCAAATTTAAAGAGTATTCAGTTTAAGAGTTTAAGTTAAGCATGTCCATTCTAGCCATTTTCTTTCTTACTACTGTGACGTTTTTCACTTCATCATATGGAGCTAATTTCAGCATTGTCAATCAATGCACGTACACGGTTTGGGCTGCTGCCTCACCCGGTGGTGGGCAACGACTTGACCCTGGACAGTCTTGGTCCCTCCCAGTTCCGCCAGGCAAGACCACGGCACGCATTTGGGGCCGAACCAATTGCACCTTTGATGCCAACGGTCAAGGTCAGTGCGATTCCGGAAACTGTAAGGGAGGACTTGTTTGTCAAGGCTATGGTACCCCCACCAAATACATTAGTGGAGTTTTGCTTTAAACCAGTTCAATAACATGTACTACTACGACATATCTCTAGTCGACGGATTCAACATCCCGGTCGACCTCAGCCCAGCCACCAGTGGATGTAAAGGGCTCCATTGCTCGGCAGATGTCAATAGCCAATGTCCCGCGGAGCTGAAGGCCCCCAGTGGTTGCAACAGCGCATGTACAGTGTTCAAGACCAATGAGTATTGCTGTACCGTTGGGCTAGGGAGCTGTGCTCCTACTACTTACTATAGGTTCTTCAAAAATTTATGTCCTGATGCTTTTAGTAACCCTGATGTCACAAGCACATCCGTTTGTACTCGTGGCACCAACTACAAAATTACTTTCTACCCATGAATAACAGCGGGCTAAGCGAGGTTTTTCATAAATGGGGTTAACTTGTAAGAGAATAAGAGACGCATGTTGATGCCTATATCTTTAGGCAAAAACAAATAGTAGAATAAATCGATCGCTTTCGCACTATTATAATGCCAACCCAAACTTCACTGGTCGATGTGAAATACTTTTTTTTTTATTTTGGAATGAATGATAATATAATTATGAATGAGAATTTATAGATGTGTCGAATAAATCGAACCGAAATGTTAGTTTCCTATTCTCCCCTTGCAATTGTTTTTCACTTTCTCATAATTTGGCTCCCGGGTTTGGAGCGTTAACTTTCCGTACTCGGCATTTTCTTGTGTTGTTTCTCATATTCACTTGATGAATATTTCAAATGCAAGACCGGGCATTTTATTGTCCAATTTGCACTTTAATTTGCTTAATGAAATTACTATCCGATATCTCAAATGAGATGATTTCTTACCTATTTTACTGTCCGTACTTTAAATTTTAATCTTTGAACGATGTTCATTTCATAATATATATATATATATAATTATAATGCATTAGCAAGTGATACGTAACATCCATTAGTAGAACCTTAAGCGATATTATTATTATTATATGTTGATTATTATTTTTTTTTTTTCCTCTCTGCTTTCATAATATTATTTTGCTGGTTTTGATGAAATGGAGAAAAAGTTAACGCTCCCCTAATTTTTTCCATAGAAAAAGAAGATGCTACCCTCTTCTAATTTTTATTATTGTATGCCATTTTCAACAATATAATATCCTCCCGCTAGAGCCATCTTCCGGAAGACTTGGGACTGCTGGACTCTGACAATAGGCAAGACGAAGTCATCGGTCAGCTTTGAAGAATTTTGCAAAGTCCTGAGAAGACTATTCAAGTGAGGATTTCACACGGTCTTATGAAGTAAAGTTCTCAAAATCAATTTGAAGTGCCAAGTTTACATGTCGAAGTAACCATGCCCATTCTAGCCATTCTCTCCCTCATTGCTGTGACGTCTTTCACTTCATCATATGGAGCTAATTTCAACATTGTCAATCAATGCACATACACGGTTTGGGCTGCTGCCGTACCTGGTGGCGGCCAAAGCCTTGACCCTGGACAGTCTTGGTCCCTCACAGTTGTTCCAGGCACGACCGCTGGACGCATTTGGGGCCGAACCAATTGCAACTTTGATGCCAACGGTCAGGGTCAGTGTGACTCCGGAAATTGTAACGGAGGACTTATTTGTCGAGGTAATGGTACCCCACCAAATACATTAGTGGAGTTTGCTTTAAACCAGTTCAATAAGTTGGACTTCATGGACGTATCTTTGGTCGACGGGTATAACTTGCCGATCGACTTCAGCCCAACCACCAATGCATGTAAAGGAATCCGCTGCTCTGCGGATGTCAACAGCCAGTGTCCCACGGAGCTGAAGGCCCCGGGTGGATGCAACAATCCATGTACGGTGTTCAAGACCAATGAGTATTGCTGTATTCATGGGAGTTGTGGTCCAACTACTTACTCCAAGTTCTTCAAATATTTATGTCCCGATGCTTATAGTTACCCTAAAGATGATGCCACAAGCACATTCACTTGTCCTAGTGGTACCAACTACAAAGTTACTTTCTGCCCATGAGAAATGCACTGCTATAAGCTGGGTTTCCATAAATAGGGCTAATGTATAAGAGAGCAAGAATCACACTATAAGTTGACACTGTTCTTTTCTACTTACTTCTTCCATGTGGCTTTATCTTCCAGGTCTGGAGCAGTAAGTTGGGCGATTTTCCTATATAGTTACCAATTAAAACTCTCGAAAAGCAATAAGTTGTCGAAGTGCTTTTGATAGTGTTATTAATTTGGTTCTTCTGTTGGAGTGGTGATTCAAAATCAATGTTTATTTCGGTTCTATTTTGTTGGTACTGTTATGTACTGCTGGTCATGTCCTCCTTTTTACGTTGTAAATGAGTCATGTTATATTTTGTAATGCACACAAACTGTTTGCAGAAATGTCGGTTAAGTTATGGGTTCTTTATTGTGGCTTTCAGCTGAGTTATTTTTACTATTTTCAGTTGTAAGTCAGCCTATGAAAAGGCTTGCAAGTTTGAAATATTATATAGTACGTCCTGTTAGCCTTCCATCCCCAACATCCCCGTAACCCTCTCTCTTTTCCTCTTGCTCCACGTCTTGTAAAGCTTAGTCTTAGCACATTCATCTTCTTCTCCTTTTATAAGTTTCTCAACAGAAGTGGTATCGAAGAAGATTCTGAATATGATAGGAAATTGGAGCTTTGTGAGTGCTAGTCAGCCTATGACTCCCATCTTTAAAAGAGAAAATTATGAGTTTTGGAGCATAAAGATAAAAACTTTATTCAAATCTCAAAATTTGAGGGACTTGGTAAAGAGTTCCTAAGTTTGGTCATGTTGTTGTTGCTATCAAGGAGTCGAAAGAGTTATCTGCATTTTCTTTTGATGATCTGATGGGGCTTTGCAAGCACATGAGAGTTGAGACAAGGTCGAACAAGTCCTGTGACAAGAATGAAGAAAAGGCTCTTCGAGGAGCCATCTTGTCAATCAAGGAAAGGTGCTAGAAGAGCAGATTCAATGGTAGAGGTGGATTTTAAGGAAGGAGTGGCAAACACTTCGAAAAATAAACTAATCCACAACATTCTGAGGAACAAAGCAACTATAAAGGTAATGTTCGGTGGTACTATTGCAAAAAATTTAGGCATGTTCAATTAATATTTTACCTGATTTCCTTCTTAATTCTTGCCATTACTGAGTTCCTGATGTTTGTATATTTGATTTTTCCTAAGAAATTGCTGGTATTGGGGTCGTTGAATTTGAGTTGAAGATGAGAGAATTCTTGGATATTTCCTGGGTTGCTATATCCTTCATGATACAAGTGTGTAGCTTCTGTCTCTCTCTCGCTCAATTTTATTTGTCAATTGCTAGTGCTCCCCGGCTTACCCACCAAAACATCAGAAACAACATAGGATTAAAGGTAGATTATTTGATTATTTTATCAATGATCATATATTTTGACCCATACTTAGGTAATGTATTATTCATGTATAACCGTATTGCCTATAAAATGTATTTGACTCGCTACTATGTTTCCAAAAACATACTTTCATCTATAATTATCCATTTCATAAATTATTTAGGTTATCTTAAGTAGTTGTTATATGTTGGAACTCAAATGTATAAGTTTCTGATATATATATATATAATATAATATAATGAATCGATATTTTATATTTACAATAAAATTAATTCACTTACACTTCTTTAGTAACTCAAAAGATAGGTTTGTCACATTATATATAAGATATATATATATATATATGATAACTGTAATTACAACAATAGTTGTAATTGAATAAGTAAATAATAGTATTCAAATCAAATGGAATAGAATTAATAGTTAGTTAGCTCCTAGGTTTGAGATAGTCATAAATAGACAAGTTAAACCTTAGTTATAGGCTTTTGATCTAAACTATTAATAGGTATGTGATAATAGAATATCTTTTATATTAGGAGTTAAGGCTTCGTGATTAGTGGTTGAAGAGTACTCCTTGGATATGTAATTACCATATTTGATGATTGTACTGCTAGAACTATTATTTAAATGAATCTACCAATGTTGGAACATTCAATTGTATGTTATTTGTGATTGCACATAGGCCAAAAGTACCAAGAATTCTGAGTTACTAAAAGTGGTGGTCACCAAGTGGTAATTATATCATCCAATTGAAAAAGGTGATGATATGAGAAGGGGAGTATATAGTGTTAGGTGTTAACGCTACCAGGTGTGCACATTTTATGTCAATTGATTATTGATCAATTAGTTGCTATGATGCTGACTAGGCTAATGGAAGGAGATTGTAATTGGGTCATATTAGTGGAATAAGATGCCTATTTAGGCAATCATAGTAGAATAGTAATGCTAATGTTTAGTACCAGTTATGGAACTCTAAGATGGGATAATTTGTATTGGTTAGGGGATGTAGAAGTACCCTGACTATCGTTATTAGTCTTAGGATGTTGAGTATACATATCATATTTATTGATCTTGAGTTGCTAGGGAATACCATATTATAGTAATTTGTTGTGGGATGTTGAGGAATACCCATGACATAATTATTTGTTTTGAAATGTTAAGGAATGCCCACATCATGTTTCTTGGTTTCAAGGTGCTAAGGAGCATACATCATGCTTATTCATTTGGTGATATTTGGGAATATTCACACCATGTTTTCATGAGTTACTCTAAATATCAGTATGTTGAGATTAAGTTGATTGTTTTACATTAGTATTAAATTATAATAATTGATTGTTGGTACATTAGTAACATAAATCATATGTGTGTTGTTTAGTGTAATACATGTATGTATAAGCCATATATTGGGCTTTGGTCCGCCTCTTCTAAAAACATTTGTTTTCAAGGCATTGGAGCCTAAATGTTATGATTTGACCTCAAAGTTAGGATTAAGTTGTTATGAGTATGTAGTGGGCTATCTATGTTTCTTGATTTGGGGGTATGTCATTATAGTTATCAACAATAAAGATGCTAAACTATGAAATTGTGATTACAAATCAAACTATTATTACTTGTTTCTAGTCTTAAAACTTAATTATCTATATGAGATTGTACAAGCATCTTCCTTAATTCTACCATTTGATAATATTACGATATAAAAGATGTTAACATCATTTGTATAGGTTTCCTAGGAAGAATTTTTTACAATCTTATTCTAACTAAATTTATTGGTTAGTTCTCGTATAGCAAGCTGTTTATGTTGCGTAAACAACAGTGTCATATGTAAATCATTCAGTAAAAATGGGAGAAGTGCCTAACCAACGGTTCTAAGCTTCACTTCGAATAAAATAGGATTATAACATTATGTATATTCCTCTTTTTTTTCCTTAAACCGAATATAACAGAATAAATACAGTAAAGTACTAAATCTCAAAATACCCTTTTTCAAAGAAACAAGAGGTTGTATTGCATTAAATCTTCAAGAAAATATCAAGTGGTTTGGCGGACTTTCATTATGGCCGAATGAGAAGACTCGTTGGCTGGGGTTAATATCTTTTTATTGGGCCAGAAAATTCAATGAAGCCCACCATACAACAAATAGTCAGAAGGGGTGGAGTGTGGACTTGTACGTGATGCGTCATTTATTTTCGATAAAAAGAGATCTGACCTATGAAAGAGTGGCTACAGTAGTTCAATTGAATGTTTCTAACTTACAGCAAAAACAAGATCTATATTTAATAAATTGAAATATTTCATATTAGAAAAAGGGCAGCTTAAAGCATCTTTATCGGGTCCGTTGGCGCCAGAGCCATTGTCAAGAAACCTACATTCACCGATTAACCAAAAACCTTGACACCATTTCTCATGTCATGGTTTCATTACTAGCACCAGTGAATGGCTTTTGCTTTTTTGTTTTTTTTTTTTTTTGTTTTTTTTTCTTTTCCTCTAATTCTTAAAATCTATAAGTTGAATTTTCAAAAAACGGTTAACGAACTCTTGAAAGAAGTTTTTGATACATTGGAGAATTCCATAACACAAAGAATTTCTTAAAACTTGATATAACAATTTATAGTACTTTTTGAGAAACTTATTGATGAATGAGATTTTAAACTTGTATACAACAGTTTTATTGGAAGCATAAAATCCAGCTTTTTTTATATATACTTTTTCCTCGTTATTTTTTACTTGGAAAAACCATGGCCTCGGAAAGAAAAAAAGGGGTAAAAAAAAAAATTCATAACCCCTACAATATAGCTAATAACTTTATCTCTTCAACATCAGATGGGATTGGATATAGCAAATTGTTGACACGGGAGAAGATCTTCTTAGCCTCTCTCTTGCTATAACTGTTATGTACTGTAATCAATTTTTAGAACTTGGAAAGTAGGGTATTGATGTAATTAAGTAAGCAATTGAATAAGCTGCAGTTTCGTCATTGTTTAATTGATTAATTGGGTGTTTCAATTTCCTAGTGTAATTCATATTATTTTATTATTCCAGCTTGTAACGAAAATGTGTATTAAGTCGCCAAAATTTACCTGAAAGGGAATTTAAGACTGTAGTGGCTTGGTTCAACTTTGCTTACAACAAATATATACAATATCAATACGGAAAAAAAAAAAATATAGGAATATATATGGAGTTGAAATCAGGTTTATTTTTCTTAATGATGTTCATTTGGATCAGTATAGCGATAAGAGCAGAGTGGATTATTCAATTAATTATGTTATGCTTTAAATAGGCAGAGTCGTAATAGTTCTACAGTGTGAACCATTTCAAAATAGAAATTGATCTTGTAGATATTATTGTAGATCTGATTTTCACAGGACATACTTGGATCAACTGCTTTGAAGCATCCAGTTACACATTCATTTGATATAAAACCTGTGACATAATATTTCAAAACAACTTTTATAGTAGGCCTATAGTACTTTTCATAGTGAATATATATATATATATATACAAGTTTGCATTTGAAATAAAAGTTTATAAATCCATAGGTTCTTCTAAATATATTTCAAACCAACAATCGAAATCTACTAAGTCATCAATAAGGTACAACTAGTTTTCTAAAAAGGCAAAAACTATACAATAGAAATGCCCAGCTATGTCTTTATTATCTTTACCCTTCAACCCTATTTGTTATTAATATAAAACTGAGTAAGTTGTTGTATTTAACTCTAAACATGTAAAAGAATCTATAGAAGAATAAGCGACAACTTGCTTAGTTAATAAGATGATATTGACAGCCGAGTTTCACCCTAAAATATTACTTAGCCATTTGACTGCCATGAAAACGATCAATATTACTCCCCGCTAATGCTAATTAAGGCTTAGTCTACTTGATGGGCCTTGGGGCCTTAAAGCCCTGCTTGTTAATATATTTGGTTTGAACTTATTAAAGTAGTGCTAACAGTTACGATTTGGTACAATCTCATCACACGACTGCCTACTACTCTTATATTTTAGGTATGTGTTTGATTACAAAATGTCCACGTAGCTTACTACCAATTATTAACTATTATTACAAAGACCTGACGTTTACCTATAAATACGTAAAGAAAGCAATGTAAAAACTCATTTACAACCTTCAACTCTATATTTATTTACTTATGTCTCTCTAAAACAACTACTAACTTAGGTATCGAAGTGACTATACCGAACTAGCCCCAATACCTGTCATGACCCTAAAAGGAGCATAATAGGATTATCTCAAATTTCCATATCATATGTGCACCCATGATTAGAAAATTATCTTATAAGTCAGAGATTACAAGATTTTAAATAATTATTCATTAAAGTTTTTATTTAATTAACTTACGACCACATATATGTGATTTGTAAACTCAAACTAACCTTGTAAAAGGTACACATATTCTTTATAACATTCTTCTTACCTATGAGCTTATGTATTATTTGAATCATAAGGTAAGGATGCAATCTTATAAAAAAAGTTAGATATAGAGAAAGCTTACAATGGACATGGACGGATTTTTTTTTTTCCATGCTAGATATCTTAGGTTTCTATTGGAAATTTACTTATATGATTAAAAGACAATCTTCTTGCCTAAGAACTTATGTACTATTTGAATCATGAGGTGAGTATGCAATCCTATAATGAAGTTGGATTTAAAGAAAGCTTACAATGGGTATGGATGGATTTTCTTATTTTCCATGCTAGATATATTAGGTTTCCATTGGAAATTTGCTTATATGATTAAAAGACATTCTTCTTACCTGGGAGCATATGTACTATTTGAATCATGAGGTGAGGGTGCAATCTTATGATGATGTTGGATTTAGAGAAAGCTTACAATGGGTATAGATTGATTTTCTTATCTTCCATGTTAGATATCTCAGGTTTTTATTGAAAATTTACTTATATAATTAAAAGAATTATACATAACAACTAGTTGTTTACACTAGTGTACATGAAAAGTTGTCTTTCAAGAATTTTTATCGTCTTCTTGTAGTTTGTCCCAAGGAGATCTCCTCTTATGCACTTTTCTTACTATTGCATCAAAGTTCATATCCTAAGGCTTTTTTTTTTTCTTTTAGCCGAGTAGCATGAAAGCTATATATCAAGAAGGCCTACAAACTTAGGCAGTAGAAACAAAGTACAAAGGTCCCAAAGCTAAATCATCCAACAACAAAGCAAGAACAGGGGATAAAGGTCTAAGAGCCTAATTATTAGGATACATCCTCTTCCTATAATGAATAGCTACCCAATCAACTGCTTTATCCAACCACCTACCGCTAAGGATAAAGAAATGAAAGGATGTTTATTAAGCAAACCAGAGATTTGTGAAATAATAGGTAAAGAGTGCCAAGAAACTATAATCTTGCTTGTAGTGAGACTATGGTAAACATTGCAAGCATCCATTTCAATAACTACAAGATTTAAATCCTTCCTCGGTACCCACTTGAATGTACCTAAAATAGCAAACTCTTTAGCCATTTTAGCATCTTGAACAAAATCTATCAAAGCAAGTCCATCAATAATAGCTCCATAACAATCTTGTACAACTATAGCCATCAATGCTTCTAGAATGATCAAAAGAACCATCCACATTGATTTTGTAGACACCTTAGTTAAGAGGAATCTACTTCTCTTGAGTAGCACTCAAAAAGGATTGGGAGTTCTCACATCGATAGCATAACAGATTAACATATGATAGGTGTAATGCCATGCTATCTATAGTTTTAACAGCATTTAATGTACGTCTAGTGCAAAACAAGGCTCTTAACGATATAGCAACTTCAAATGAAACAACCAAGTATTTTCCTATCATACTCTTGGCCTTAAAACAATCTTCCCTTGTGAACAAACCACCTAACGCCTCAACATAATAGCTAGTTTTAGTAGCTACTACTGAAAGTAACAAATAAGGTCCACTTCTCACTATATCAAAATTGACAGAACTACTTCTAAACTTGCATGGAGAAAACTCAAGCTCTTCCCTTGTAATAAGGAAATTCCTTACCACCAGAGCTAGTTGCAGTTGAGTATTGTTAGATACTGCTTTACATCTTTCTTTCTAGACACCAAAGGACCAACAAAATATTCCTAAACAAGTTTCGCATATCCTTAACCCCCTCTTAGCCTTGTAATATCTTTAAGCCATCTATTTATAGAGCTCATATGTAAGGCATCGATTTGTATCCCAATACAATCAAGCCAAACACCTTTCATCAAGTCACAAATTAAAAGAATATGCTCCATTGTCTCACAACAGCCACAAAACTTACATTTATAGTCATACATTACTTTCCTCTTAGCAAGATTAAGAAAAGTAGGAAGACAATTACAACAAGCCCTCCATGCGAAATGGCTTAGTCGCAGTGAACACTTACTATTCCAAATACTCTTCCATAACAACTTTGAAATGATATGTGAGGAAGAGGCTCATTCTCCTGAAACAAATTTATGAGAAGAATTACAAATAAAGATGTATATTGATTTTACTAAGCAAAGCTATATTTTGAGAAAGGCCAAATCAAGTAATCATCTATATCACTTGGCATTGCTTTAAGTCTTCTAATAGCTAGTTCCTCCTCCTTAGAGATAGCAAAACCAATAGCTTCAAGGTTCTATGCTCTTGTCTCTAGATCTAGCATGTTTGCAACTACCATATTTTTATCCACATTCTCCATCACTAGATGCAACTTGTTATCCTTAATGTTTGGAATCCATTTATCAAACCACACCTTGATAGATTTCCTACTACAAACTCTTTATATTGCACCTCGTTTAACAACTTCTAAGCCCTATAAAATTCTTCTCTAACCCTGTGATTTCTAGGAACCCCTCTTTGCCTCATAAATTGGCTTATTGTGAAAATACTAACACTTCAAAATTTTTACCCATAAGCACTTAGGTTATGAATCAATCGCTACATTTGCTTGGCTAAGAGAACCAAACTAAACTTATGGAAGTCTTTGAACCCAAGGCCACCATGGTATTTTGAAATAGTCATTTGGTTCCAATTTTCCTAATGTATTTTCTTATTTGTACGTTTTTGCCCTCACCAAAATCTTACTAGAAGAGCATTAACTTCATCACACTACCTCTTAAGGAACATGAATGTGTTCATCATCTAAATTAGAATAGCATTGGCGATCGCCTTAATCAGAACTTCCTTCCTAGCATGACATAGATACATCTACTTCCATCCTTGAAAAAGCTTCACTATTTTTTCCTTCAAAAAACCTAGACCTCACATTTGGACCTCCCCTAGATAGAAGGCAAGCCTAGACATCTACCTAGATCCAAAGTTGACTTAATATTCAATATAGTGCTAATTACACTTCTAATCTCTTAGTTATTGTTGCTACTAAAATAAAGAGTTGATTTATTCAAATTCACTTCTTGTCCCTATGCCAAACAATACTCAACCAGCTTCTCTTTAAGTACTTGCACATTAGCCTCAATTACTCTCAAGAAAAATAGTGATTTATTTACAAAAAAAATAAGTATGTAAGAGGCAAGAAAAAATTTCCTATCTTGATTCCATAAAAAGAACCACTATTTACAGCATGTAGCAGATTTCTAAATAACATATCCGAGACCAAAATAAATAAATACAGTGAAAGCAGGCCACCTCGTCTTAGACCCCTAGAAGGAGTAAATGATCTAGCCACTTTTCCATTTACTAAGACTCTATAATTCACAAAGGATGCACAAAGCATAACCCATTTTACCCAATGTTAACAAAAACCTATTTTACAAAAGACAACCTCCAAGAAATCTCATTCTACGCTATCATAGGCTTTATTCATGTCTATTTTAATAGCACATTCAAATTTTTTCCTTCACTTTTGAGTCTTCAAATAATGAAAAACTTCATGGGCTATAATAATATTATCATGATCATTCTACCCGAAATAAACACTTTGATTTCCGGACACGATGGAGTTTACAAAATATTTTAGCCTATTAACTAGGACTTTCAAAAGAATTTTATATGTGAAATTACATAAACTAATTGGACAACAATGTGGAACTAACTTAGAATTGTATTCATTCCCTGAATAAATGGTTTAAAATCCTCAATTGATAATGGTTTGGTTCTTTTCCATTTTTTAGGAGCTTGTAAATAAAAGCAAAAGCTTTTTATATTTTCCAAAAACTTTGTTCTCCTTTATGAAAGCATCAAATTTGCTTTATATCTATATCAAAGCCTTCATCTTGACTATCTTGGTTAATATATTTTCCAAAAACTTTGTTCTCCTTTATGGAAGCATCAAATTTGCTTTATATCTATATCAAAGCCTTCATCTTGACTATCTTGGTTATCTTATTACTATCGATCGGAGGAATCGTTAAAGTTTTTAGAGCATTTTGGAAAAGTTTCCTTTAGACTAAATCGTTGGGACGATTGATGCTTATATCTAATGGAGGCAAAATTACTCTCAAAAGTAATGGCTTCTTTTCTATTCCTCTCTCTCTCTTTCAAACCATCCATCCAACTAAATGAATTATAAAAAAACTTAAAGAAAAATGAAAGAAAAATATCTCCTAGCTTCTTATGAAGCAATTCATTCAAATCTAAGTAGTTATATCTTCCTATAAAGAGGGTATAATCGGATGTTTCTAATACTTTTTAAACTAAATTTTCATGGATGTTTTAGAAGTAAGGAAACTCTCTTTACCTTTTTATGTGCATTCCAAGTATTTAAAAGATAAGCATTGCAATGAGCTTAGAACCGATCATACCTCGAATGGTTAATGGAAGTGTCTTCTACATGCTAGAAAGGTTTTCTCATAAGAACATCTATGGTCCAGAAAAAGGTAGAAGTGAGCTCTTGCTTTAATCAATGGCATCCAAAAGATCATCTTTCAACATTTGTTTCCTCACTCGGTCCTAAAATTTCTGATGTTTGCTTGGATTCCATGTGCCTTATAGATAAGCTTAATCATCTTGTTCATGTATATACCTTGTTATAGATATCCTTTGTTATAGAGATTCCAAAGATGATCCTGTATTGAAGCCATCATCTAAACAATAATTTCTTTTGGCAAATTGCTGTTTTCACAAAATGCCAAGGCAATAACTATCGCAGCTGTACATCTTGAGAAAATAGTAATTTGATAAAAGAACCTTTTTTCCCCTCAATTTAAAAAGTGGAGATCTCTGTACAGAGTGAAGAAAGAAGATTGTTATTTTCACTTCATTCCATTTAATGAAAAATACCAAGTGACTATCTATACAATTTCTTAAAATAAGCTATTATAATTGAGTCATTATTTACTACCCTTGATGATTCATTACTTCTATTAAATTTACAACTCAACTACTTTAGTAAAATTTTCAAACCAAATTTACCAAATGCATAATAAAAATATAACGCAATAAAACCAACTTTTGATTACCACAAACGAACGCAATTAAAAACACGATAAAATTGAAATGGGAAACTATAGTTCATTGTATGTGTGAGCAAGTTGTTCGTTTTTTATAAATTATGATAAGACCTATAACTCGTAGTGTATTTCACATTCTATTTAAATAATAATTAAAAAAAAAAAGACACTCTTTATCGCCATCGAGTATCACTGGAACTCTCAAAGGGACTTTTTAGAAGTGTTTTCACGTATACAGTCAAAGAAATGGAAATGAAAATTTTGCTCCCAGTATTTTTTTCACCTATCACGTGCCTCTCACATGACACTCACACACGCACACACACACATATATATATATATATATCAAGGGGTCGCGTCCGTCTGTTGTTTTCAGAAAGACGAAGATACTAATTGTAATTTTTCCTAATTTTCTATATTCCTTTCTAGGTATTCCTTTGGTTGAATGCATTTTTAGATCATAACATGACAAATCTCTTAGTAGTTGTTCTAGGTATGCTCTCATTAGTCAATCTGGCTTTGCATATCGATTGTGTGCAAGCTAAAACGCATGTGAATGGAGAATGAAAGCTTGATTTAGATTTATTAATAAATCTTGGTCAAGTATACATTATCAAGTGATCACTTTGCTCGGATGGAAAAAAGTTTTACACGCATTACTTATCATATATATATAATATTTAAAAATATAATAATAGAAATAATAATATTTAAAAATAATTATTCATTATTATTATTATTATTATTATTATTATTATTATTATTATTATTATTATTATTATTATTATTATTATTATTATTATTATCACATATTTCAATATGATTAACTATCATATACCGTGTATATACATTTTCCTTTCTCGTTCGGTGGGACCCACCTATACCACGTGACATTGCACGAGATCAGTGATTAACTAGTCATAGTCATCGTAGCCTACTTCCATGACTATTGTGTGGAAACTTTTCCGCCGAAAAGAAGACTAGGACATGTAAGATTTCGGCGCCGCTTTCTTATGGCGTGCGCACCAAGTAAGTTTGTGGTGGTTTTCCAGACGAAAAGAAACGCTGTTCGGATGAGACCTCGGAGCGTTTCTCTAGTTGTGGTTTAGGCGACCCAGGTGCCATGTTTATGTAAAGCCGAATAGCCAAAATCTTTCAAGTGAGTTTAGTTTCGCCGCCTTTTAATTTGTTTGGACAACTATTAAGGAAAAAAACAAAAGGAAAAACTAAGCAAAAAAATCCGCTAATGTATAAAAAGTTTCTCTAAATTATAAGGTAAAACAACCTATTAAGATATGATATGTTTGGTAATTTTAGAGCATAACGTGAAATAGAAATCACAAATTGCATATTTTTTCAAAGGCTAATAGACCTTTGTAATCACATGCATCCTTTGTAAACTTTAAGCATAAGTAGTTAATTTCAATTATGTTTTGGAGCTTGTCAAGTGATAGTAACGAAGTTTAAAATCCATATACTATGCCAAGATGTTATAACCCGATGGGTATGAATGTTATTTTTATATATCAATGGTTTAGGTTTCACAGTCCCTTTGAATTGTTATAATCACCTAAAATATCTAGATATTATATCATGCACTTTTGTAAAGTTTTGAAATATCAATGATTGAAATACAGTCAAATATTGTAAAAAAATTAATAAATATTTGTGGTGGTAATTTAATTTCTATAGTAAGTAAATGCTATTATAGTTGTCAATAATAATTATAATTATCAATAGTTAGTGTTGATCGAGTAGAGACCAACTAATGTGTATAGGATCGGATTAGACCAGGCTTTGCCCCTTACTCCTTGACACCTGTAAAAAAGCCCCATATGAGCAAGGCTATGAAGACTCTCTAACATTCAAATCAGCAACAAGGACTAAGGAAAGGGGAGGCGAGCACTGGAGAACTTGAAGACTGTGCTTGCTCGATGTGTATATGGGTCGTCAACGTCTTTTCTCTAAGGAGAGGGAAAAGTGTGTGAGTAAGACAGAGAAAGGGATTTGAGAGAGAGTTCAGATGCCCTTACTTGTTGGCACCTAGCACTTTTTATATGATTTACCAAGACACATGGCATTAGGGGGGTTCATTTACAATGGTCGCTAGTAGACAGTTTGCTTTACGGTGAGTGAGAAAGCTTTACTGTAGGTGACACGCTATAGTTGACTGAACCACTAAATCTGCAACTCAATGATATGGTAGGGGCAAAGGTATTTAGTATGCTAACTGTACTATGGATATCAGGTGCTCATTAATGCGTTGCAATGGGTTGTAGTTGCTAAAGACAAAAGCCAAGCCAATACGCCCGTCTAGGGGTCAGTTAATGTTTGATGGAAGGAGTTGAGCCTCAGGGTTACCCCAAATGGTCAACGAGTGTTGGCTTGTTGTTTAGGGATGATCTGCTCGAACATTTGTCATTTGGTTCGCTAGGCACTCGCAATGCGAAGAATTAGTTCACTTGTGGTTAGTGATCTTCATTAGCCCGAGGTCGCGAACTCGAGAGAGAGTCATGACACAACTTGTAAGGTCGCTACTTGCTCGAGCGCCCATTAGGTATGTCTTGTGATGGGCTTCATTCGTTAGGTTGTGGCTTAAGCAAGAATCGAATGTTAACACTTATCCCCCCACACTAATCAACACTTGAGGCATAAGGAGAGTAATCCAAGCGATGTGAGCAAACCAAGGCTTATCTTCAGATTGGGGGACTAGTTTTGTTGCTTCGGTTGTGGTGAACAAATTTCTTGTGCTTCAGGTCACTGCTTTGTTGATGTAACCATTGCACTACTCGATGTACCATGATGGCCATCATTGGATAATGTAGCATGCATCGATGGCTTTGTAAAGAATGACTGCATACACAAAGTGATCTGCTATCAAGCCACATTACGGATCCACATGTAGGGATCAATTAGGGCCCTTGGCTGAAGGAGTGGGGCATAAGGACGACTAAGGTTTAACGTACGCCCTATCATGGGTTCATACTCTGGAAGTGGAGAAAACCATTCCCCTTCTTACCTATATATAAAGGGGGGCTGAGCCTTTACTTTCCACTTATCTTGCTCACTTACGGGAAACTCCACCAAAATTTTATCTTGCAAGCCTAATACTCCCTTCTTATATGTTTCCAAATTCTTATGATAGTTGGTCAAAGCACAAACAATATTTAGGGTGAGTCATCCCATCCTTCTATATCAAGAGAAATGGACAAGGGCTACGAAAGCTCTTTCCAAACAAGGGGTGGTAGCCCTACTCTCCTTGAAGTAATGGCGGTGGCAACATCGGCAATTGTAGAGGATGAAGAAGAGGGAATGCACGTGCGAGTGTCGACGTGACACATACCTAGTAGATGGTGAAGATACTAAGGTTAGTAAGATGTTGCAAATGACATGCGTAAACAAACTTGACTACGCTCGCACTTCGTATGTAATGAGCAAGAAGAAGTTGAGGTTGGTCTACCAGACAGTAGAAGTGGTGCCTCAGTGGCAAGATAAGGAGCCATAGGAGGGGTAGCAGGCATACAACATAAGGGATGGATGTAAGCAAAGCCATTCAAGCTTGGTCTACAGCTTCCTTTTTTTTACTTCTTGGTCAAATTCTTCAGGTATTTTCTAAGTTATACCTTGTATTCTGAACGCAAATGCATAGGTTCAGCTGCTTACTTTCATGGTGCTGCACATTTGGTAATTACGATAGTTGACTGTATAGCTTTTCAAGCACTTCTTTTTTGCGAAGAGGTTTGGCAAAGGGTGGAATTACATTCTTACTCGAGGTATGAGGATAAGTATCATGGAAAAGCCTCTAAATAAAATGGAGGGGTAGGAGGAATTCTTCTATTGTATTTGTGCCTCGAAGCACCATAAATTCTCGATGGAGTGGAGATGCCTGATTAAAGGGGCAACATTGAAAGACTTAGGGGAAGAGGACTCAATGGCTAATATGACAGCGAGGTTCAAACCAGGAGTGAGGCAATCGAGGTTCAAGTGGGTATGATAAACAAGAAGTAAAATGGGTGAGTTCGATGGTGAACATGGATGGATATCACACACTAAGACACAAACATAATCAGTTGATGAGCTTGAAATAGGGTTCGATATGACTCACGAACACTAAATGTCGCTCGAGTTTTCATACAAGGGTTAGATGTGACTCACTAACTCACTCAGATCACAATCAATTTATGAGCTCGAAATAGGGTTCAATACAACTCACGAATACTAAATGTCATTCGGGTTTCCAGATGAGGGTTAGATGTGACTCGCTAACTCACTCAAATGAAGGATTCACTACAATCTTAAGGATAAGATTGATAAGAACATGAGAAAAATTAAAGAGTTTAATCAACACTCAATAATCTGGCAAATACAAGCTCTAAGAGCTTAAAAGTAGCCTTACTCAAAAGAGGAAAGTTCTAAGCATGTGGATATTCTTCACTTACCTAATTGATGTTTACAAATGTTGCTGGTTATAGCAAGTCCTAAAGCTTAGTGGCAAAATTGTAAATAATGTATAAAGCCTCAAATCCTAAAGAATTGGGCCCATAAATAAAATAAAGAAAACATGTACAAGAATAAAAAACTATGTGTTTAATAGGAGAAGTTAGCATGCAATAATTTGGCTTATCCTAGAAGGAGTAGGATCCGAATAGGGCGAAGTCAGCAATTGGATGTTCGAGTTCAAGGAGGAGTCCCTAAAATCTCGCAGTACTTGGCTAAGACACCCGAAAGGTTGGCCCATAATTACCGAGTTCTAAAATTAGTTGATACTAGTCTCTCCATACCATGCAGAGTGGATCTTGGGCCTCCAACTCTCAACTACGTGACCTCTCGGCTACTTGGTAAACAATAGACTTGTTGTCGAGTGGCTCTTTTTCCCCTTCTCGTCCTTCTAACATTGATCGACCTTGGCTTGGGACGGGTCAGCCTCGACTTAGAGATAATCACAAGCTGATTCCTATCAATGGCTAACATCGAGCTCTTGAATTTGGTAAGCTAAAAGAAACTCACACCTCTATCAATTTGTGAAAAGTATAAGAGTAGAGAGACATTATTTGTAGTAGAAACAATTACTTGTTTTGATCGACCAAGGGGGGTGGTTAGATGTTTGTCGTACCTCATCACCTTGCTGTTAGAGTAGGGACATAAGGTTACTTGTCTTCGGCGTTGTAAGTTTCTTGTCTCAGTTTTTCTAGGTGGTTCACTTGGTGTTTTGTAGCTACAAAGTTGGCATTCAAGAAGTTGAAGGCAAAGATGCTAGCCGTATAGACTAAGTAGCTAGAGAATGTTACAAGGCCTGGAAAGAGGCAATGACCTAAGAGGGAATGGGAGGGGGAGACCTCGCATCGTCCTTTAAAAAGGTTTAAAAAGAAAGGGGGAAGGCAGCAGACCCTTACAGAAGTTATCTAGCATATAAGAAGCAATGTGTCTACGGGAGTACCTTTAGGTAATGCAACAACCACCCCAGGGACATCTGACAGAGTAGGGGATGGGGGGTGGGGTATAATTCTGGGAGCACTAGCTAGTGATGCTGTGGTTGAGCCAAGCCCTATGACGGCGGGTGCTCAAGTAGATGTAAATCAACCAAGCTCAGAGCGAACACTTGAGACAGCCGCCTTGATAGCTACTGAGTTTGCCAATGACAAGGATGTCAAACATTTGGTTTATCAAAGGAAGCAAGTATGTCCTGTGTAACCTGCGAATCAACCCCCTCAAAGGTTTGTACAGCTGCAGGCACAATTTGGGCAGCTTATTGTAGGCCATAGCAAATTTGAGGCTTGGTAGTAATGTTGAGGAGGTGCAACAAGGTAAGCTACTCATGTGCTTTTGTTGAATCACTTGCTTTCAATGTGATTGTTGATTGTTGATTATCATTGTAGTTATACGACTTGCTAGACTTCACTCTACCTTACAATCAGTTAGCTTTTTTGTTGAAGGGAGAGTAAGCGAGGGCCAAGGTAGAAGGGCTCCAAAAGGCATTAGAGGAGAAGGAAAAAGCGTACAGTGACTTATTTACTACACTCAAAGACCAGGAACGTCAGCATAAGGAACTACGAAGTCAGGTGAACAGATTAAATGATGAGCTAAGGAAGTTCAAAGAGTTTAGCAAGGTCGTGAAGGTAGGATAGTTACCGAGTTAAGGGCTAAGGGTAAGGAACTGGAGAAAGGAAGCTGAGCTCTTAAGAGGTTTGGAGTTATCTAATGAGGTCAAATGTAATATCTTCATTGTGACCTTAGAGGATCCCCTAATCAAGAAGGCTATCACCAAGGTTGGTTATACAATAACAAAGGAGGTAAGGAAGCAAGTTCAGCAAAACATTCCATATGCGAACTTATCCTTCTTGCATTGGTTGGATGTACCCAAGGTTGTTGTTGGGAGTAGGCCGGGTGGTGAGTCATTTGGTGACTCGTCATGAACTTCTAGCAGTGGCTCTAATGTAGACCTTAGGCAGGTGGATGGTGGCAACAAAGTTAAGCAAGGGGCAAAGCAACAACAACAGTAACAATAAGTTAAGGATGCTTATGAGCATCCTCATATCTTTTTATTTATTTTCTGTAGTTAATTGCGTACCCATTCTGTAAACTTCTTGTCTTTTTCTTTCAGTGGGTGGTCGGGATGTCGACCTCTACTTATGTAACCTGTTGAACCTTTTGAATGAATCTTTATCAACATTCTCCATATTCATGCTTGTGTTTTTCCTAGTCGTATTTTCTTACTTTCATACTATACTTGCATGTTCTAATTCCATCTGTTTTTTTTTTTTTTACTAAGTCTTTTTGTTGGGGAAGGCTCTAGTTGAGCTAGATCCTAAGTCTTATCTTATTGAATTACGAGATTAGTCGAGCTTTGTATCCTTAATTTAGTGCTAGCTAATTGCTCCTTTGGGACCTGCTCTCTATCCCAAGTGTCATTGCCTCACACTTATTCGTGATTTTACCTAAGTGTTCTTATCTTGCAATAATGCTTACTAGGGCTCGATGCCTCTTTTTCCTCCGAGCAGATAGCAATTCTTAGGGTCCTCATAGAGGGCTCATGTTGAGCAGAGATGAGCATGCGAGAACATATCTTGTAATGACATCATAGGATCTCCTTGGCAGAGGGATTTTAGCAAGGCGAATCTCTTACTGACACATGCTATCCATCCCACAAAGGTCATTTCAAGTATCATGTTCTTTTGGTAGGTAGGGTACCTCCAGCAAAGCACTTTCGATAAGTTATTTAATGCCCATACGACCCACCATTAATTCCACGTGCGTCACTTTAGTTCACAAAGCTTTAGGGCAATGCAATGATCAACACATGTACAACTAACTACGTCTCATAGATCATATATAAAGGATACATAGGTCCTTGTCTCTTCACATCCATTACCCAAACAACCTTAGTAAGTTATACTTGAGAGCCTTCATGGTGTGGTCAAAGTAATAATGTTATAGGGTGGTATGCTTAAGCTGAGGAGACAATTTTCTTTTACCTTCTTCTTCAGGTTATGATCGTGATGTGTTAATAACTACATGGTAGCGGTGGTTGGTTCACGTGCTATGATCAAGAGGTATAAGCCATCTAGAGTTCTTGCCCTCTTTCTATTCCAATTATGTCAAGTGAAAGAGGGAAAGCTTGGATGCATCCCACTGCTTGTCTGTAGCGGCCTCACTACGGGGCATTCACTTACATGGGGTTTTGGGCAGTCTCTTCCAAGTACTATCCCACATGAACTTGAGTAGGTAAGGACAATTGCAATGGCTACATCGACAAATAGGGTCTTTTCTCCACCTCTACCTAAGGACTAAAGAGCTCGTAGGAATCCTCTTCTTCATAAGTCCTTCTAATCTACTCTAAGTAAAGGATCAACCTTATTTTGTCGCCAGCAAGGCTTAGACAGCTCATTGCGCTAGGTAAAGTAACTTGATCAATAATCCTTACTGCTACCTTTATGGAAGAGAGGCTCTATTGGGTAGAATGGGGACCTTTACTTAGAGGTTGAGTGTCACTAAGAGCTCTGCAATTCAGGGCTTGGCCAGGTAGGACTTTAGGGATGTAGTCACAATGCGAAAGCTAGCCAAGTCAAAGTTGAGACGAGTTCCTCTTAAGAGAGAGTTCCTAGAGCAAGAAGTCAAGTTAAGACCAAAAATAATCATTCAAGCGAAACAAGTACTCGTAGTATAAGATGTTATTGCATCATTTTTCTTCTTAGACATAGCCAAGCTCGATATGCCGACCTGCAAAACTCTATATTCCATTTAATCGATGAAATAAAGTCTTCATGATTTTAATAATTACTTTATGCCAATTGACTTGCTTTTCCTTGACTTCCGCTATTTAATTTCACTTCAGGTTGTGCCCAATAACTATTTTGATGGAATTTTGACATAAATGAATAATTAAGGATGAGAGATCAACCCATGTTTAAGGCATTAGGTAGATCAATGCCCAGGTAAAGTACCAGCGCCATAAGCTCAAGAAGTAATTTCGGTAAAGCTCGAGACATATGAACCTAATGTTAGGGGGCCAATGTGGAATGACATTAAGAAGGGCGCTCACGTTATCAGTGTAAGGATTGACTTGAGCAAGGCTTGGGGATGAAAATCAACCCAAGATTGAATGCTTGATGTAAGTCGATGCCCTATGGCAACGCCGATGTCGTTAATGTAAGGACTAACTTAGGTGAAGCTTGGGGATGAAAATTGACCCAAGATTAGGGGCTTGATGTAAATTGATGTCCTATGATGGTGCCAGCATCGTTAGTGCAAGGACTAACTTGGGTAAAGTTAGGGATGAAAATCGACCTAAAATTGGAGGCTCGATGTAAATCAATGTCCTACAAAGATGCTCGCATTATTTGTGTACAGACTAACTTGGGTGAAACCTGGAGATGAAAATCGACCCGAGGTTGAAGGGTTGATGTAAATTGATGCCCTAGATGTTGCCTACGTCATTAGTGTAAGGACTAACCTGGGTAGAGCTTAAGGATGAAAATTAACCCAAGATTGGGGGGCTCAATGTCAATCGATGCCTTATTATGGTACTCGTATCATTAGTATAAGGACTAAACTAAGCAAAGCTTGGGGATGAAAATCAACTCAAGATTAGGGGATCGATGTACATCGATGCCCTATGTGGGTACTGTATCATTAGTATAAGGACTAACTTAGTTAAAGCTTGGGGAAGAAAATCAACCTAAGATTAGTAGCCTGAGAGAGGAAGAGAAACAAATGTTAGAGACTTCATTAATTCATTGCATTCAGCCGTAGTTACAAATGCTTGTAGTTCTCATTGCTACATCTAAAGAAAGTAAGGTCTTAGATTTTAGGCATTCCATGCCCTAGGGATCGGTAATCCTTCCATTGTCTCGAGCTTGTAAGAACATTTTCCTACTTCATCAACTACTCGCAAAAGATCCCCCCAATTGGGGGCAAGTTTTCCTTGTCCTTCCTTAGAGCCAGTAGCCTCCAACTTTCTACATACCTAAGTCACCAGGATGGAAAACCTTGTATCAGATGCTGCAGTTGTAGTATCGAGCGGCTTACTGTTGATATGCTGCAATACATGCTCGTATAGCGTCTTGAACTTCATCAATAGTATCAAGATTCTCCTAAAAGGCCATGTGATTAGTGTTTACATCAAAGTGTTGTACCTTACTAGTAAGTATCTCCAACTCAATAGGGAAGATGACCTTAGCTCCAAACATGAGACAAAATGGAGTCTCTATAGTTGACATCCTATGCATCGTGCAACAACCCTAAAGTATGCTAGGAAGCTTGTCGACCCACCTGCCTCTTACTCGTTCAACCTTCTTCTTAATACAACTGAGAATTATCTTGTTGATGGCTTCAACTTGCCCATTAGTCTAAGGATAGGCAATTACAGTATTGTATAGTCTGATGTTATGCTTGGTGTAGAAGTTCCTGAAACAATTGCTATCGAACTTCCTTTCATTGTCAATGATCAATCTATATGGTACTTCGAAGCGGGATAGTATGTAGGTAAGCATAAAGCCTTTAGTGGCTAGCACCATTATAGTTACGATAGCAAACGTAAGGATGTCTAATCCCTACTATATGAACAACCATGGGCCAATCAAAGGATGTATCTATGAGTTGGGGGCATGAGTGATCACTGCATAGTTTTAGTAGGAGTGGTAACTTAGACCATAGCCTTAGCATCTTCGTTCATCATAGGCTAGTAGTAACCCAACTTAAGTGCTCGAAGGTACAATGCCTACGATTGGAAGTAGTTATTGTAAACCCTTATATAGAGCTCCTCGAGTACCCAAGTACCCTCTTCTGTTTGAAGGCATTTGAGGAGCGAAATACTGTGTTGCCGTCTATAGAGTACATCATCAATTAGCGTATAGTTGGTTACTGGGTAGGCCAACCTCTTTGCATTAGATCACTCTTCAAGTAAGGCCCCAATCTTGAAGTACTACACAAGGGAGTCCATCCGAAAGGGTTTTGGGACTACCTCTATTGTTTTGATAACCTACAACTGTTGTACCTCTATACTTCTTTTAAGGAGGTACTATATGAAAAGTGGATTACCACCAGTCGTGTGATGCGAAGATTGTTGAGAACCATGACCAAGGACAGATAAGGCCGGTCGTAGAATAGGCCTAAGCTTGTAGAAAGCTCGAAAAAGAATTAATAGGCAAAGCACGAAAAAAGGGCAAAAATGAAGAATGAAATAGTAAACAAAACCCATGAACAGCTCCAAAGGATATGACATACCAATGGAACTTCCAAAGACTCACGGTACAATTCGATATAACGCATGAATTGGTCCGGTGAGGTTACTCACCACCTAACCTTGCTTAAGAGAAAGAGTAAGAGTAGTACTGAGAGTAAATAAACAATGTTTACGTAAGGAAGAAAAAAGTACTCAAAAGTGTATTAAGAATGATGATTTGTTCTCCATTATAAGTACAAGGGTATTTATACCCATAAGTTAAGGCAACTTGCCTAAAAAGGAAAAAACAAAAAGAGCATTTCTTAAGGAAATAATGTATAAGATACAAAAAGATAAAAATAAATATACAAGAAAAACAATCATTGGTGCAACAGATTCTACACATGATACTATATACATGGCGATGCTACATTAGCGAGGTCATTAGAAGATGCAGACAAAAAGTACAAACAGATGTGCTTGTCTAAGCTAGGATAGGTTAGTCAGTTCGGACTCTCTCTTTCGGCTTCTTAGCAAGGAAGATACCAAGTAATTAATCGGCTCAGCACTAAAGTGTAATCATCAACTCGACATACTGTAGAAAAATAGGCGATCATACAGTTCTGCATGGAGGGTGACTTAGTAAGGAAATACTCAGCCTCAGCAAAGGTTAGTTGGAATAGAAGGATTTGTCATGCTAACCCCTCTAGTCCTCGAGCTTGGCTGCGGGTCAGAGGTCTGATAGCCTGATTCCCATCATTTCCTTCAAGTTGTTTTTGATTTGGGATCAAATCCGAATGGTGTTCCCTCAGTTCTCCATCAAGGTAATATGGACTAAGGCTGACATTGTTGAAGACGTCAAACACCCCATAGTCTTCAGGCAATTCTAACCTTAGGCATTATCATTAATTTTTTGGAGGATTCTAAAAGGTCCTTCTGCTCTTGTAGATAATTTGTTCCTCCTCTTGTTTGGGAACCACTCCTTGTTGAGATGCAACTACACTAAGTCTCCTGGCTGAAATCGTTTAGTTGTTTTACCCATTAGTCTTTTCTTGCATTCTTCTGGCAGCTTGGTCGATGTACCGAGTGACCTTATCATAGATGTGCTAAAGGCATTGTGCTCTGGCTATTGCGTTAAGGTACTCTTATGTGGATGTTGGTACAGGGACGTAGTCGAAGGGCAACTCAAGATTGAACCCATGGACTATCTCGAAGGGAGTCTGCTTAGTGGTGTCATGTACTGTTCGGTTATAGGGGAACTCAACCATTAGCAAGCAAACATCCCAATCAGCCAAGTTCTTGCCAACTGTAGCTCAAAGCAGTGACCCCAAAGTACAATTAACCACTTTTGTTTAGCCGTCAGTTTGGGGGTGACATAAGGTATTGAAGAATAATTTAGCTCCTAACCGACACTACAGGGTTCTTCAAAAATGGCTCATAAACTTCGAGTCTCTATTGAAGACTACACTTCTCGACATACCGTATATCTACACAATCTCTTACAAGAAAAGAGAAGCAATAGCTGTAGCGTCGTTAGTCTTGGTACACAGCACGAAGTGTGCCATCTTATTGAACCGAACCACAACAACCATTATAGATTCTTTATCTCAGGTAATTCATGACAGTTCAAGAACAAAGTCCATGCTTAATTCAGTCCATGACCTCGTTGGAACAAGTAGGGGCATTGCTTTCCCTTGCTCGACTTAGCACTTGGCCTTCTTGCATACGATATAGTTTTCGACAACCCGGTGCACATCTTTAATAATTCTCAATCAAAAGAATCTTCCATTTATTAGTTCACAAGTCCTCCTTTCCCCAAAATGTTCGGAGAGTCCTCTATTGTGGGCTTCCCTGACTAGTAGCACCCTCAATGAACAAGTTGGTACGCATAATTTTTTGCCTTAGAACAAGTAGCCATCCTCCATATGATACTAGTCCACTATCCTCCTACCGACGTACCACAAAATTATGGGTCCAAAGTATGGATCCTTGGAGTACTGTTCTTTGATACTTACAAACCTAAATAGCCTGGTCTACAATTCTAATAAAAGCGTATGTCTCCTTGAAAGAGCATTTACAACTACGTTGCTCTTTCCCTGCTTGTACTTTATTACAAAATTGAATTCCTCAAGGAATTCAACCCATCTCGCCAGCCACTTCAACAAATTGGTTTGACTTTAAAGGTACCTCAATGATTCATGGTCAATATATATGACAAATTCTCTCGGCAATAAATAATGTTGCCATACTTGCATTGCTCGAATCAGTGCCAAAAGTTCCTTGTCATACACGGAGTAGTTTAGCTACGGTCCTTAGAGCTTCTCAGTATGGAAGGCAATTAGTTAACCTTCCTGCATTAGGACAACGTCTATTCTAATGCCTGATGCATCATATTCCAACTAAAAAATTTTGTCAAAGTCAAGTAACACTAGCATTGGCACTGGGATGGAGGTCAACCTTTCTTTTATCTCGGCAAAACTCCTCTCCTCTTTCTCCTCATCAAAAGTCGGTGTTCTTCTTTGTTAGCTCGGTAAGTAGCACAACTATAGAATGAAGCCAGTTCGTAGAAGCTTCTCATGTCAACACGAGTAGTAGGAGTCGGCCACTTAACAACTGCTCTGATCTTCTCATCATCAACTCACAAACCTCCTCCACTAACTACATAGCCTAAGAATACCACTTCTGCCTGGATAAAGCAACATTTCTTTAAATTGTAAAATAATCTCTTAGCACGAAGGATATCTAGGACTGCTATAATTGTCCATAATGACTCAGCATGTCGACACTGTAGATCAGGATGTCATCAAAGTATACCACAACACACTTCCTTATGAGATGTCTCAGCACATGGTTCATTAGTCTCATAAAAGTGCTCAAGGCATTCGATAAGCCAAAAGGCATGACCATCCACTCGTAAAGTCCATGTCAAATCTTGAACGCAATCTTCCATTCATCGCATGGTCTCATGCAGATTTGATGGTAGCTAGATTTAAGATCAATCTTGCTGAAAATCTTGGCTCCACTCAATTCATCCAACATGTCTTCTAGCTTTGGGATTGGATACCTATATTTGATCATGATTTTGTTTACAACTCGGCTATTTACACACATCTGCCAGGTTCCATCCTTCTTCAACATTAGAAGCACAGGTACAGCACAAAGATTAAGGCTCTCTAACTTGATGTTGGAGTTTAAAAGCTTGCTCAGGATTCATTCGATAAGCTGGCTTATTCAACAATATAGCATTGGGAACTAAGTTAATGTAGTACTTTATACCTTAAGTTAGGGGCAACCCCTTAAGTAACTACTCTAGGAATAGGTTGGCATATTCATCTAACAACTCTTTGATTTCCCAGGACAACTCACCTCATTCCTTCATTTCTAATAATTGCCTGACTAACAAGAGGGTTAACTTATTAACATTAATGGCCTCTCAGAGCTCGGCTCTACTCATCACCAGAGCCTTCTTCGATCCACAAGAAAGTTTTTTCTGCAACTTATGAACTTCTCTCGACGGCATCGAGTTCAATGTGATCTTTCGATCATCTTTCTCAAACATATAAGTATTCTTGTAGCCGTCATGTATAACTCTCTTGTCAAACAACTACGATCTACCTAGAAATACGTGGGAAGCACACATAGGCTGTATATCACAGAGAATTTGGTTGGAGTAATTCCCTATAGTGATCTACAATAATATTGGTCGAGTAACATGTAATGCTCCTTTCTCACTCAACTAGTGCAACTTGTATGGCCTAGGAGTGCAACAGTTAGCAACTTCAGTTTTGAAACAAGATCGGTTGATGCCACATTGGTGTAGCTTCCACTATCCATGATAAGGGTGCACATCTGATCATTTACCTTACAGGTGGTATGGAACAAATTCTCTCTCTGCTCCTCCTCTCACAAGGGTTCCACGTTCACAGTGCGTCGGACAACTATGAGTAATTGATTTAAGTCCTCAAGAAACACATCATCTTCAATCAACTCTTTCTCAGCAGGAACCTCTTCTTGTTCCTCATCCATGCTCTCCACTTCGAGCTTGGGGATGTCTCCCTTGATGACAATTGTCCGTCGATTTAGGCACTATGTAACTATGTTTCTAAACCATTGGCACTTGAAGCACTTGATCTGGCTAGTCTTCCTACCATACCCTTTCCCCTTCTCATAAGTTCAAGTTGGTACTTCATCATTAAGTTGGCCTTTCTACTCAGCTCTTACATCAACCTTCCTTCTCAACTCAATACTCGGTAAAGTTCAATGACTTAGATGTCCGAGTCGGCTAGTTATCATCCTTGTTGGTACTCGACTTCTTTATTGCCTCTCTACTCGCTAGGCAATCCTAACAGCCTCATCCATAGTGTCATATCGTTAAAGCTCCACAACATCTCAAATGTCTCCTCTCAACCGAGTAATGAACTTTAAGACTATTCGAGCTAATGGTTCCTCCACTTCGCAATGGATCATGTGCATTTGAAACTCTTGAACATATTTGCCAATAGTTTAAGCTCCTTGTCTCAGCTCCTAAAGTTGAGTGAAAGTATCTTGGAGATAATTTTCCGACATAAACTTATTTCTGAGCACTCTCTCCATCTCAGGCCAAGTGTTAATCTCTTAGTATCCCTTTCGTCTTCTCATGGCCTAAAAATCCTTCCACCATGTGGCGACATATCCGGAGAACTCAACAACAGCAGTTCTCACTTTCTCATAATCTTCATATTGATAGTAATCAAATATACACTCCACCTTCTCTTCCTAATCCAAGTACTCATCAACATTCCCAGATCCATTAAAACTCAGAATCCGAAGCTTCACATGGTCAAATGCTCTAGGGATTCATACACGCTCCTCTTCAAAATACTCTTCTTCCTCTTCATCAAGCTCTCTTAAGTCTATCCTTCGCCTCACTTGTCTGCCAACTCCTCAATCTCGAACAGGTCAAGGTGGGTTCTAACCTTTTACAGGTTGAGTAGTTTGTGCGATGTTTTGTGCGGCTTCAGTAGATTGGCAAAACAATGCATGAATGGCACAAATCAGATCTACTAAGAGATTAGCTACCTCATCAAGTCTCTCATCAGTGCTTTTGGGAGTTCCCCAAGACTGACGTCCATGGTGGACAACTCCACTGTCATCATCAGTATCAACATTCATATTTAGGCCTGTCGTTTTTTCTTACAGATTCAAAGCTCAAACAAACACTTCAGGAAATTAACAATTAACAACACAACAGTCAAATGAACATAGTAACTTACTCTATTTCACACATGCAAAACAGAATATAATAAAACTTCAAGAGAACTAACTATAGTTTGCACAAAACCTCCGCTATGATACCAAAATGTTGCGAACCGTGACTAAGGAAAGACATGGTCAGTAGTAAGATGGGTCCAAACTTGCAGAAAGCTAGAAAAAGGATTAATGGGGAAAGTGCAAGAAACGAAAAAATGAAGAATGAAATAGTAAACAAAACCTATGAATAACTCTAGAGGATGTGACGCACCAATGTAACTTCCAAGGACTCATAGCACGATTCGATATAACGCACAAATTAGTCCAATGAGGTTACTCACCACCTAAACTTACTTAAGGGAAAAGATAAGAGTGATGCCAAGAGTAAACAAACAGTGTTTATGCAAGGAAGAAAAAAGTACTCAAAAGTGTATTAAGAATGACAATCTGTTCTCCGTTACAAGTACAACGGTGTTTATACCCATAAGTTACGACAACTTGCCTAAAAAGGAAAAAACAAAAAGGGCATTTCTTAAGGAAATAATATATAAGATACAAAAAAATAAAAATGAATATACAAGAAAAACAATCATTGGTGCAACAGATTCTACACATGATACTATACATGTGGTAATGCTACATTGGCGAAGTCGTTAGAAGATACAGATAAAAAGTACGAACAGATGGACTTATCCGAGCTGGGATGGGTTAGTTAGTCTAGACTCTCTCTTTCAACTTCTCAGCAAGGAAGATGCCTAGTAATTGGTCGGCTCAGCACTAGAGAATAATCATTAACTCAGCATACTATAAAAAAATGGGCGATCATATAGTTCGACATGAAGGGTAACTCAAAAGGAAGTACTCAGCCTCGGTAAGGGTTGGTTACAATAGGAGGATTCATCATGCTAGCCCCTTTAGTCCTCGGGCTCGGCTGCAGGTCAGAGATCTGGTAGCCTGATTCCCATCAAAGACACTCATCAATGTTGTGTTCGTATGCCTTGTGGTAGTCATAATATTTACCTAAGTTCACTGCTTCTAGCATCTCACAGATGCTTAGGGGTCTTAGGAGTTGCTATCAGACTTCATATATGATTTCACTGAGTAGTCAAGTTAAAGGTGTATACGAAGTATAGCTTTAGAACTTATGCCTCTGCTGGTTAAGTTTTTCTCATGCATAGGGCTATAGTCGAGGGTCATGAGGTCCCAAACTGTACATTGCTAAGATGCAATTGTTATTGTCCACCTCAAATAAAACTCTAATAACATCCTATTAGGCTATGTATTTCTCAACAACTCTCATGAATTCATCTAAGGACAGGGGCTTCTCCAAAGATCCAATGTTAAAGAGTCTTCCGTTTAGATCTATGCCTGTAGGGTTGTCCTTATGTTAAGTTTGGAAACATATAGCTTCGTTCGGTTGAAGCACTCAAGATATGCTCACAAGCTTTCGTCGGGGCACTGCCTAACATTATAGAGGATGGAGAAATCTCATTATGGGACCTAAGAGCTGAAGAAGTATTGTTGGAACTTGTTCCCTATGTCATCGAATGAAGTGATTAACAACTTAGGGAAGGTGAGCAAGGCAGCTTTCACTAGTTTACTAAGGAAGGCCTTACACATGATTACATCTGAGAAGTTGTGAAGGCTCATCATTGCCCAAAAGTGAACAAGGTAGTCATCCAGTTCGGTAGTACCATTGTAGGTGTTAAGATGTGGTTCACGTCAATGGAGAGCATTTCTTCGAGGATTGAGGGACTAAAAAGGTTCTTTATCGACATAAAGCATGACACTCGTGTAGATGATTCAACCTTTTGTTGATCACGAATGCTAGAAGCACTAAGGATATGCTCATTGAGTTTGTCCATCTTCATATCTTTGTAATCTTTTAGTGATGGCCTCAGTGATAGGCTATCGACTAATTTACTTATCTCTATGCACTCGCCTTTCGTATGTGTTATATTGTGGTTGCAATTGAGCTATTTGCACAGGTCTTCGTATGGTTGATAATCAAGCCAAGTGCGTTCGCATAAGCGTGTTAGATGTACATTGCACTGTTCGTTACTTTTGCTTGGTTGTAAGGAGGAATCAATTGCCGCTTCCCCGTTTAGGCGCTTTTGAGATGCATGCTTAAGCAATGTTACATCTTCATGTACAGCTATAGTAGATTCGTTGTACTTTTTGTTTTCTTATAGCATTTCCTAGATGAGTATCCTAAGCTCCTAGACTTTAATGTTTTCATTCTGAGGTAGAAGGGGTTGATTACCTCCACCTTATTCGAAGGCATTGGTGTCTTCCACATGGGAAGCTTACGGGTTATTGTTTTTTCTTTTAGCCATCATTATCGTGGTGGCTTGAAATGGTAGGCACCAAAATGGTGACTGAGTGGAAACCAACTAATGTCTATAAGGATAAGTTAGATCGGGCTTTGCCTCCTACTCCTCGATACCTGCAAAAAAGCCTCATGTAGGTAAGGCTACAAGGCCCTCTAGCACTCAAGTCATTGAAGAGGACCAAGGAAAGGGGAAGCAAGCACTTAAGACCTTAAGGAATGAACTCGCCCGATCTGTGTATAGGTCATCAACTTCTATTCTCAAGGAAAAGGAGAAGTGTATGAGTAAGAGAGAGAAAGAGATTTGAGAGAAAGAGTTCAGATGCCCTTATTTGTTGGTACCTAGCGCCTTTTACATGATTTACCTGGACACGAGGCAATCGAAGGCTTATTCATACTAGTTGCTGGTGGATAGTATGCTCTATAGTGGGTGATAGAGTTTTTACTACAGGTGACACGCCATAACCAACTAAGCCACCAAATCTGCAACTCAATAACCTAGTAGAGGTAGAGGTTTTGACATACCAACCGTACTATAGATTTCGGGTGCTGATTAATACGTTGCATCGAGCTGTAGCCGCTAAAGATAAAAGCTAAGTCGACGTGCTACACTCATCAAGGGGTTAACCGATGTTCAATGGAAGGAGTTGACCTCAAGATTACCTCAGATGATTGGAGAGCATCAACTTGTTGTTCAAGGATGATCTACTTAGACATCCATCATTTAGCTCACCAAGCACCTTGCGATGCAAGGAATTGGTTTGCTCTTGGTTGGCATTCTTCATTGGCATGAGGTTGTAGACTCACAAGAGAGTTACAATGCAACTTGCGAGGCCGCTACTTACTCAAGTGCCCACTGGTGTATCTTATGATAGGCTTTACTTGCTGGGCCTTGTTTCGAGCGAGAATTAAGTATCAACAGTTAGCTTTTATGAGGATTATTTTTAAATAATGGTAAAAAAATATTTCTTCCTTTCAATAGTAAAAACAAAATCATTTTCCATTTTTCTTTATGGTGATAGCTAACAACTTCAATCTAACATCAATTGCTATCTTCATTTACCATCATAGTCTATCACTATAAGCTTGTAATAATTTTCATTATCTTTTGAAATTGTTACAAGTACTTCATTTATAATATTTCTATTGTAACAAATTATAAAAGGGCATATTAATGGCCATCTCACTTGTTAAAACTTGATAAGAATATGTTCTATAGTTTCTAATGTCAATACATGCTTTACAAGAAGAAAAAAAAAAGGTATGCAAAGAAAGTTTCTTTAGTTGGCATTCAACAATGCTTCCTAACATCTATTAGTATTTACCATTTCAAAACAAAGAGTGACTATTTTTATAAGCTAGATTGGTCGTTTGTCATGCCTCAAAACAAATGGTACAATTGTTATATCATATAGTAGATTATGCAAAGATTTAGAAACTACTACTATCCACAAAATAACCTATCAATCATAAAATCTTCAAGCATCTCTTAATGTCCCTTATCAAATACCAAAGAACATTTGTTGTCTCTAAAATGATTTCAAATCATAAATCTAACAAGGAAAACGTTGAAGTATGTTGTTGACTCATCAAATCTTTTCAAAATCAATCTACTTATCTTTCTTACAATCACATTAACTAGTCCCATCACCTCAATGTAGTTGATATCTCAAATCGTCATACAAATCTACATAAATATCATCGGCCAAAAAGATTAAAATTTTAAAATGGTAAGTTATGATACTTAATGTATTACTACAACGTCATATGCATTCACATGCTATATTGCTTATGGACCTCAAATTACTAAATGCACAAGCAAAATTCATTAAGTAATTTGTCAAGGCATAAGATGCAACACAATCGCTGTATCCCAAGATTTAGAGTTACATAAACGAGATTAATATGCAAGCCCAAGTCCTAAATGATAATCAACAATTATTTGTGAAGGTTCATATAATCTATGCCATTGACAATATTTACAGGAAACAATATGAGTCTATACTATAAAAAAAATAAATAAATTCTCTCATATAAAGTTTACCACTCATATCATGTCATGAAGGGTACAGTCCACACACAACATTTGAATTAGTGTCCCATATTACCAATTCACCTAAATGAAACTTCACCTTACTTAATTGACCTATACAACTATGGTTCCTTAAAAATCAATGGCCAGTTAAGCCATAGATTATGGCCTAAGTGACTAATTGATCATACTACTAGGAAACTAGCCTTTTAAAGCCACAAAAAGCCCAGTCCATCATTGCTTGTCTCAAGATCTTATACCATTCCAACCACACTCATTACATGTGATTATTTAGTTCAAAGAGTTAATGAGTTCTTTTCATGTGACCTATAAGCTTATGCAACCCACAACAATGATCACATAATTGGAAATTATTCAAAAACTCTCCTTAATCAGTGAAATCAAATATGCATTCCTCTAATTAAGCTCAATATCAATGATCAATACTCTTTAAGATCTTAATTCCTACAACCATTACTTAATTTCTTACTTGATTTGAATTGTCAATTTCTTAACATTATCAAACCAAGTAAACATAATTTGAAGAAAGTTATCAAAGTAGAAGCTATTCAAGAAAGTAGGTCGACCATTATATAAATTGGTTAATCATTCTATTATAATGTGGTTAGCTTAATTTGATTATATCGACCTAATCAAAATCTCGATCAAATTTTTCCTTAGGCTTTCAAGGTTTACAAACTTTCTTCTTCAAAACTTATTTCTTTTCTCCAAAAATTTTGTCCTTCTACTCAGTAAGATTTTTGAAAGATGAACCTTGACAAAAATTTTAGTTACTCTAGGGTTAACCGTTGCTATAACAAAGAAGGAAAAAAACACCCTATTCCTTTATTTAGTTTTAAGATTAATTCTCCAACAATTGAAATGATTTCCCTCCATCTAAGAGAACACTATTAGAGCTCTTGGAATTAAAGGTAACAATTTGTGTTAACCTATCATGTTTAGTATCCATGTTTAAACAGGTTAATGTCTTAAAAATCTTAACCTGTAACTTAACCCGTTTATTAATTGTCGAGCCTGGCTTTTCACACTCCTAGTTCTTTTGTAAAATTAGGTCTTTTCTACGCCGATCAGTACTAAACCCTATCAGTTTAATACTGATCCTCAACGAGGGTTTAAAGAAAATCATTTTTTCAATTTAAAAAGGGATTGGAGTCGCTACCCAACTGGAGTCAGGAAAAAGGATTAAGTTATAACCAATTAGGTGGATTAATTATAACTTAGTTACCTGTCTATCGATTAAAAAAAAAGACAATTTGTAAAACGGCTTTTTTGAAAACCAAAGATTTAGGTCCGGAGGCTAGTTTATTAAATACTAAATAGGTATCACTTTTTAACTTTCTGAATTTAACTTTATTTTTCAAATATACCTTTTTTAATTTCTAAAAACATCTAATTATGATACATGCAACTAAATTGATTAATTTACATAAATATCTAAAAATGGAAAAAATACAAAATTTCCATATTTTAAGTCGCCTTGTACTAGCATACGGGTGCCTACGTACCTGCTATTCAAGATCAGACTTTTATAGTTCGTTTATAAAAAACTTTAGTGGGTGGTTTGATTTTAATTTTTGAAAAAAAGTCGCATTTACCTTTTTTCCCAGTTCAATTTATTCAAGAAAATTCTTTTAAAGGATCCTAATTGGTGTTTTATTTTTGGAAACTCTAAAATAGTCCTAATTTGGAAAAAAGGTCTATTTATTTTCATTTATTTTTAGAAAACTTAATTTTTCTAAGTGTAAAAAACGATTTTCGTTTACTAACCTATTTATTTATTTTTATTATATTATCTTATTTATTTTATACTTATTCTATTTATTTCTATTAAAATAAATAAATAAACTACTTTCTTTCGTTCTTTTTTTTCTCTTTTTATTTTTCTTCTCTTTATTTTTTCTTTTTCGTTCTTTTTTCTTTTTTTTTTTCTTTTTCTCATTTATAACATTTACAATTAAACAAATGAATACAAAAAAGAAAAAAGAAAAACCGAGTTGGCTTAGATCGGCTCACTTCGGCTTGAATCGACTTGGTTGGCTTACTTTGGCTCGATCAACTTGGATCGGCTAGGTTAGCTCCCTTCAACTTGAGTCGGCTCGAGAAATCCGATGGTGGTGGTTTTCATAAAAAAAAAAAAAAAAAAAAAAAAAAACACCATAAGGAATGTTATCCTAGAGAGAGAGGAACTATGTTAGAGAGAGGCAACTTCGATTTTTGTTTTTTCTAAAGTGTTTCAAAGTTTTCGTTGTGTTTTGAAAATGAAGAGTAAACCCCTATTTATAGGTGTCATGGTCATGTTAAGGATGGAAAAAATTAAATGTAATATAATTTTCTTCCAAGCAAATACATAGCTACGCGTATATGAATGCACCGAATTGTATCGGAGTGTGTCTACCATACTTAGCAGTGAATTAGCAAATAACATGGTAATGACATGGCAATAAAGTGGTAATGACATGGCAATAAAGTAAGAAAAGAAAATAAATGATACATTTTGCACCTTCCATAGATTAAACCCAAGATCTCCAAGTCATATGCAATATCAAGTCTAGGTGCTTATCCAATTGAGCTATTAGTTTTTCCTTATTCATATGTACAATTAATTGCACATATGGACTAGGTCAGCCTGAGCTATATTCAAATCTAAGCCTAGACCCAACAACCTTTTATTCAATATTATTGAAATTAAAATTATATTCTATTTAAACAACTTAAAAATTTATTATTTTCTAAATATCCTATTTTATTTTTTGACTTTTCAAATTTCTTTCTTTTTTTGTATTTTCTCTAAATTTCTTATTTTTGGTGTTTTTTCCTATTTTCCTATATTTTTATATTTTTCTAGAATTCCTATTTTTTCTAAATTTCTTCATTTTTTAGGATTTTCTTTAATTTTCTATTTTTTTTTTACTTTTTCTAATTTAAGACCCTATAACCAAATTTGAAAAATAAAAGGGGGGCAAAAATTAGGTATCTATAGTAATCATATATATAAACCTAAACCCATAACTTGACCCATTCAATAAATGTGTTTCATATATGGTTTGGACCTAGTTATCTATTGCAAAGTTGTAACTAAATCTATAGGATAACTATAAAATTAACAATTTGCAAATAAAAATGACATAATCATAACGCTTATATAGGAAATTACAACCTAGTAAAAGTTTAATAAAGTAAAGTCTAATCAAATATAATAAATCTAAACGTTGATTAACTAAGTAATATCTTGATATTAAGTTGAATTATATCTTCATAATATATTATTATTAATGGCAATTTCTAGAGAGATAATGAAAGAATTTGCATACAAAAAATAATGTTATTAAAAAAAATTATAAATTAGTTATAGAAATAATTTAGTTTATTAAATTCTCCATAAAACCAATCCTTTATACATGAAAGAGTTTCCATAATTTATGACTTCAATAGGTTGCTATATTGATCAAAAAATTGACTGCATGGTAAATGAAGATTATAAAGCTATTTCCATTTTCGTAACTTGAGATATTAAGGTTGATTAGTATCCTAATAATTCAAGATATCTAATTGAACTATCATATGTTGCTCCTCATACAAGTATAGCTCTAATTCAAATTTATTATCACCTCTAAGTGTTTAAATACTTTTAGACAATTAAAATTCCTAAATAAAGTAAAGAGTATAAGTATCATAACAAATAAAATAAACTTACAATTTGGTTTATAAAATTCTTAATCCAAACCAAGTCGAGAACTTATGCTTGGTTTGGAAAGATAAACCAAAGTAAACCATAAAACTAAACCAAACTATTTTGTTAAAAACATTGAAATGTTTTACTTGCAATTAAAGAATTTCTTTTGTTATAATTACCATAATGTATAAATTATATATATAGTTTGACTCAAAATTTATACTATATGATATTTTTATAAATAAAATTATCTATTAATAAACATTTGAAATTCTTTAGTTACATGAATATTAACTTTGTCAACCTTTATTATAGTATTAATACCTATCATTATTAAACAGATTCATTACTTTTCATATGAGATTACATGTTATACAAATATACTTTCCTAAACTCGAGGATATGATTTGATCCATAAAGCAAACTGAAATTTATGATTTGGAAAAATTCTTAATCCGAATTGTACAATTTGATTCAAAGTTATAAAAAAATTGAGATGCATTTTTATGGTTTGGCTTGGTTTTGAGGAAAAATCAAACCAAATCAAACCATGCATACCCCTGATGCAGATTGCCAAGAACAGGGGACTGACACATGGCCAACGATATCACATGAACTAAGGGTGGGTCAAAACTATTAGAAGGTTTACAAGATAAATAAAAGTTAAAGGTTGAGTAAGAGTCCGTGCACCGACAATGGATATGACTCACCGACACACGAGCTTAAGTCGCACTTGATATTATGCACAAGTATGACCGGAGGGCATAGGCCACTAATCCATGCTCACAATGGAGTAGATAAAAGTAATCAAGGGTAAGCAAAGGACATTTAGCTCACAAAGAAAAGTATGTCTGAAATCTTAATATCATTCATTATTGCAGTTATTACAAATTACAACCATTTACATGGCCCAAATAAGGTAAGTCTCAGGAATCTATAATTTACAAAAAAGGATTCCTATTGCAAAAGGAAAGATAAATAGTTTACAAAGGCAAAGTTATAATCAAGCAAAAGGAGATTCGGATACAAAAAGGATAATATGTATGTCAAAAAATGGGGTGTGTGTCAACTGTCTATTCTGTGGTCCCAATTATACCGTTTGCCAAGCAGAACAGGTTCTAAGCAAATCAAGTCAAGATCAAAAGCTCAACAACTCAAATGTTCTAGGCTAAGGAAGGATTGGTCCAAGGAATGGCCCATTGTTTGGTCAACCTTAATTGGTTTACTCAAGATCAAGGGTAGCTCGGCCTAAGCAATGTATTAGGTTGGTAGCAAGTGAGTTCGATGCTTGACCTTAGGCTAATGTATTGTGAAGAGGTTAGCTCAACATTAGGTTAGTGACCTTGGGAGTCTCTTTAATGAGATGGAAAGCAAAGTAATTTGGCTCGTTGGATAGGAGAAAGGATCGTTCTTCAGAGTTCAACTCTCCTTAGATGGCTCAACGAACCATAGGGGCAAGTCCTCAAGCTTAGGAGAGAGCAATTGGTCTGTGATCCCTACCATCCCCTCCAATTTGAGACTTGGGATCAGATCTGGCTCAACTATTTGTTACTCGTCTTCAATGATATGCGAATGGAGGTCAACAATGTTAAAAGAGTTTGAGAACCCATAATCTTTGGGTAATTCAATCTTATAGGCATTAGGATTGATCCTTTCAAGCACCATAAATGGTCCATCAGCTCTGGGAGATAACTTGCCCTTTCACAAACTCGGAAATTGATATTTATTGAGCTGGATCCAAACTAAATCACCAAGTTGAAATTCCTTGTTCTTTCGTCCTTTGCTTCACTTCTCGAGCTTGATAATAACTCAGCTTAGTTTTTCTACAACCTTTAGCGCACGGCTTTAATCGCCTCAGATCTCTCCATGGCTATTTAATCTTCATTCTAGCTTGGAAAGGCCATTTAGTGCAATGGAAGCTTAGGTTCAAATCTATAGGCAATCTCAAATGGTGACATGCTCATGGCACCGTAAGCAGTCCTATTGTAGGAAAACTCAATTATGGGTAGGCATTGATCCAAATTAGTCTTGTTCTAGCTAATAGCAACTCAGAGTAGAGTCCCCATTGTCCTATTTATAACCTTGGGCTATCCATTTACCTATGGATGACTAAATGTGCTGAATAACAATTTAGTTCCCATTCGTTTCCATAACATCCTCCAAAAGTAGCTCAGAATTTTAGATCTCAGTCTGAAACAATGGTCTTAAGTACTCCATTGAGCTTGATGATCTCTAGGAAGAAAAGAAAAAAGATAGTCGAAGCATCATTAGTTTTAGAGTAGGGCACGAAGTATGCCTTCTTACTAAATCGATCCACAATCATCATGATGGAGTCTTTCCCATAGGATGTACTCGACAGGCTTAACATAAAATCCATGCTCAACTCGGACCATGGTTTGGTCGGGATCAACAAAGGTAAATATAGCTCTTGCTCAACTCAGCTCTTTACTTCTCTACAAGTAACACATCTTTCCAATATGGCTTAGACATCTTTCATCATCTATGCGTAATATCTCGCATAGAACAAGTTAAGATATACAATCTTCTCTTCCTGAATAAGTATATGTCCCCCTTGTGATAGTCATCAAGTGCTTAGCCTTCTTCGCATCAAGCATAGATCAAGTTAAAATGCGGATCCTCAGCATACAAGCTTTTGATCATAGAATATCCAAGTAATCTAGTCTACAATTCGATCCAAAGGAAATGTCGTCTTGATAAGGCATCATTCACTATATTGTTTTTATCATTCTTGTACTTGACAACATAAGAAAATCCCTCCATAAACTCATTACACTTGGCTTATCTTCGAGACAACTTAAGTTGGCTTTCTAGATATGTCAAAGAATCATGATCAATATAAATCACAAATTCTTTGGGCAGTAAATAGTATTACTAGACAGTCAGAGCTCGGATTAAGGAGTAAAACTCCTTATCGTATACAAAGTAGCTGAGTGTAACTCCTCTAAGCTTCTCACTAAAGTAAGTAATAAGTCAACCCTATTGCATCAGCATAACACCTATGCCCAACCCGGATATGCTACACTCTACTTTAAACACTTTGCCAAAGCTCGGTAGAGCTAAGACAAGGACAATAGTTTACCTCATCTTCACTTCCTCAAAACTCTTCTATTCCTTCTCTCTCCACTTGAACTCAAAATTTTTCTTAGACTGTTCGATGAGTGGGGCCACAATAGTACTAAGGTCCCTTATAAATCAGCGATAGAATGATGCCAGGTTGTGGAAGCTTCGTACATCAGTTGAACAAGTCAGCATAGGCCACTCACATAATCACTCCTATCTTCTCATCATCGACTCATATACCACCACCACTCACAACAAATCCCAAAATGATGACTTTAAGTCTACATAAGTCACCTTCAGATTGGCATAAAGCTTCTCCAATCAGAGTTTTGAGAAGACTACCCGAAGGTGCTCATAGTGAGTCTCTAAGTTAGGGTTATAGACTAGAATGTCATCAAACTATACAACCATAAATTTCCCTATCAGTTTTAGGAGCACATGATTCATTAGTCTCATGAATGTACTCGACGCATTTGATAATCTAAAAGGCATCACAAGTCACTCATATAATCCATTACAGATCTTAAATGTAGTCTTCCATTCATCTCTCTCTCACATGTAGATTTGATGGTATCTAGATTTAAGATCAATCTTAGAGAATTCTCTTGCTCCATTTAACTCATCTAGCATATCATCAAGCCTTGGTATAAGGTATTGATACTTTATGGTAATGCGATTGATTACTTGGTTGTCCATACACATCCTCCATGTCCCATCTTTCTTTGGTACTAACAAAGCTAGCATGGCACATGGGCTTAAGGAGTCTCCTACATACCCTATCTTCATCAACTCATCTACCTATCTCTATAGCTTGGCATCTTGTTTAAGATTTAGCCTATTAGCAAACTTGTTTAGTAGGGTAGCTCCTAGTTGAAAGTCTATAACATTTTCAATGCCTCGAATGGGAAGTAAACCTTCAGGTAGTTCACCTCCGAACAAGTCAATAAACTCAAGCAATATGGTTTTCACCTCAGCAACCAGTAGTTCCTCTTTTGATCCTCTCATCTCAAGCAACCTTCTAACCAGTAGACAGATTGGCTCTTCAAGCTTCATCTCTCTTTTTTTACTCAGCTTTAGTCATTACTAAAGCCTCTTTCTTCAAAACTCAACTTAATTGAGTCTACATATGTTTAACTTATTTAGTAATCATTGGGCTTAACTTTACTTTCCTACCCCCGTGCTCTAAGGAACATGTGTTCTTCTTTCCATCGTAGATCACATTTCAATCAAACATCCATGGTTGTCGAAGAAGAATATGGGATACGCTCATGGGTAACACATCACAAAGCACTTCATCTCAATAGTTTCCAATATTGATTGGCACAGTCACTTGTTTATTTACTTATAGGGCCCCCTTTTCATTGAGTTAATGCAATTTATATGGCTTAGGATTGGGTTTGGTCGATAACTTCAATTAATGGACCATGAAAGCAAATGCTACATTGGTGTAGCTACTACTATCAACAATTAATGCACACAACGATCCATTGACCTTATAGCCAATGTGAAACAAATTCTCCCGTTGTTCGTCCATGAGCACAGGACTTACACTCATTACTCTCCTCAACACGAGGGTTATGAGCATAAAATTACCCTCTTTACTATAAATGATTTCCTCCTCCTCGAACAGCTCAATTTTTCTAGTCTTTTTCAACTCTTCCACCTCCTCATCAATACTTTCTACCTCAATAGTCGATGCTTCTCCTTGAATCACCATGGTTCTTCTCTTCGGATACTAAGCAACCATGTGTCCAAACCTTTGATACTTGAAGTATTTGATCTCACTCATCTTTCTTCCTAAGCTATATCCTTTCTCAAACTTCCTCGGGATCTCTTTCTCCTCTGCTCAGGCAGTTTAAGTAAGTCAAGCCTCAACAACCTCACTTAGTTCCGATTGCACAGGTTTACTCAGAATAGGTTAGCTAAAGGTAAGCCAACTGACAAGATCTTGCAATCTTCTTACACAATGCCTCTCGATTCTCTGGGCAACTCAGATAGCCTCATCAAGTGAACCAATATCTATAGTTTCCAAAATATCTCCAATCTCATACTTCAACCTACTAATGAACTACGATACAGTTTGGTCTTCAGGCTCTACTACTTCACGTCAAATCATTAACATCTAAAACTCCTTCGCATACGCATCAACAATCGATCCTCCTTACCTTAACTCCTATAACATCTTAAATGTGTCTTGTAAAAAATAGCTTGGAAAAAATCTTCTCTTCATTTCATCCCAGTTCTAAACTTCATGTTCTCATTCCCTTCTATAAGTGGCTTATAGATTCTTCCACCACAAGGTAACATAGCCAGTAAACTCCAACACAGCAAGTAAACTCCAACACAGCAAGTCTAACCTTAGTGTTATTAGGTTTCTCACGACATTCAAACTGATTCCCAATCTTATCTACCCGGTCTAGGTAGTCCCCATTATCACCACTCCCAGAAAAACTAAGGATTTGCATCCACAACCCTTCTACTCTAGGATCTCGAACATTCCTCTCCTTCGATTCATAATACTCTTTCGCTTCATCACCTACTTCCTCATCCTCTTCATCAATCTCATCTAACACTAGTCTGCATCCAGCTTCTCAGTCTACTCCTCCAACTCGAGGTAGTCAAACCAAGGCATTAGCTCAGACGTAACAGTCATTGCTTCTCTCAAGCTATTCATTGGCTCATCCTCTATAAGGATTATTTCTAGCTCATTGTCTATCTTTGTTTATGACAGTCACCAGACTAGCCACCAAGTCGGTAAGTCTATCTAGTTAACCATCCACAAATTGGGTTATGAAACTTACTTATTGACCTTAACTATTTCAAGCACTGCTTTCTTAGTTACCTAAGGTTTCTTAAACACTAGAATCAAACTTGGTTGTCTAATACAATATTAATAGCCGAAACACAACTAAAAGTGTCCTCCTACAAACTACAACCAAACAACACCTAATACAGTAACAGTTATTACAACCAACACATGAAAAACCACTCGAACACTCACACTCTATTTTGCAAAAAAGAAACAAGGGAAAATAGAGCACTAAATTTCTTTAGTACTAGACATTTTCCAAACACTTATTATAACGATAAAAAATTTCCACAACATGCTATAACAAGTTACTGTAAGTACAAAGTAATAGAAACTTGCTCAAACATAACTAAGGTTTGATACTGAAATGATATGGATTGCTGGGAAAAGGGGGTAACATACAACTACCGATATCACATGAACCAAGGTGGGTCCAAACTACAAGATGATCCGAAAGATAAATAGAAGTTGAAGGTTAAGTAGGGTCATCATGCCCCAACGGTAGATATGACTCGCCAATGCCTTATTCTAGCTCAAGTCACACTTGATATTATGCACAAGTGTAGCCGGAGGGCACTTGACACTAATCCACGCTCACAATTGACTAGATAAGAGTAATTGAAAGTAAGTAAAGGACACTTAGCTTTTAAAGGAAAGTATGTCTGAAAGCTCATGCAACTATTACAAATTACAAGTATTTATATGGCCTAACTAAGGCAAGTCCTAGGTATCTATAATTTACAAACTGCAAAAGGAAAGATACATAGTTTATAAAGGCAAAGATGTAATCAAGAAAAAGGATATTGAAATACAAAAAAGATAGTACGAATGTTAGAAAATGAGGCACATATCAACTATCCATTCTGTAGTCCTAATGATGCTGTTTGTCAAGTAGAAAAGGTTCTAAGTAGACCAGGTTAGGGTCGGATGCCTAGCAGCTCAACAGCTCAAATGTTCTAATCTAAGGAAAGACTAGTCTAAGGAATAGCCCATTGCCTAGTTAGCCTCGGTTGGTCAACTTATAATCAAGGGTAGCTTGGCCTTAACAATGTATTAAGTCGACTATGGGCTAGTTCGATGATTAACCTTGAACTAATGTATTGTGAAGGGGTTGGCTCAACATTAGGTCAGTCACCTGAAGAGTCTCGTTAATAAGATGGAGAGCAAAGTAATTTATCTAGTTAGACAAGAGAAAGGATTGTTCTTTAGAGTTCAACTCTCCTTGGATAGCTTAACGAACCATATGGGCGAGTCATCAAGCTCAAAAGCGAGTGATTAGTCTGTGATCTCTATCAACCCTTGTCGGCCTATTCATCATTAATAGAATCATAAGCACATGACTTACTAATACCAATATCTAAACTTGCACTTGTGCCATTCTTCTTTACATATTCATGAAAAAAGAGAAAACAATGCTCTTTTAACTTTCAAAATGTTGGTTAATTCAAAATTAAATAGGTTCACCAGTTGAATCTGAGACATATTTATCGGACCTATTTAACAAATGGGTTCATAAATAGATTAGCAAGTTGAACCTAAACCTAGACATGAGTTTTTGTCATGTTTAAATGGGCATGACCAGTTTACGTCTTGTGTCGACTTTTTCCATATAAAACTGATCTATAATCGTATTGTATTGTGTCTAAGTTCATCGACCATCTCCCAAATTGCTAACTTTGCATAACAATATAAATTATAATGAAGTCTGTCGAGCCTGGTTTTTCATCCTCTTGATTCTTTTTATAAAATAGGCCTTCTTTAAACTGACTAGTATTAAACCCTACCCATTTTATATTGGCTCTCGATTAGGGTTTAAAGAAAACCGGTCCTTTTATTTTGAAAACAACTTTAGAGTCACCACCTGACCGAAGTCGAAAAAAACACTTAAATTATAACTAATTGGGTGAATTAGTTATAACTTAGCCACTAGTCTAACAAGAAAAACCAATTTTGTAAAACAGTTTTTAAAACCAAAGATCATGGATCCGAAGATTAGGAATTTTAAACCCTTATAGGTACCATTGACTTTCTAAAATTAGAATTAAACTTAAAAATCACTTTTTAATTTTGAAAGATAAAACTTAGTTACTAATTACTCTAATTGGATAAATAAAATAATCCAAACTAAAGAAAAAGGGAAGTTAGTTTATTTTTTTTATTGTCACCTCGTAGGTGTCTACGTACTCGCTATTTAGGATCAAACGTATGTAGTTCTTTTTACGAAAACTTTAGTAGCTTAAGTTGATTTTAATTTGAAAACATACTGAATTTACATTTTTAGTTTAATTTGGTTCATTTAAGAAAAATTCTAACAAAGGTCCTAAATTTTATATATTTTTTTTAAAACTGTAAGAGTAGTCCTAATTTGTAAAGGGTTAATTTTTTTTTTTTTTTATCTTTGAAAACTTGATTTTTTTTAAGTGTCAAAAATAATTTTTATTTGCTAACTTATTATTATTATTTATTTTATTTATTCTATTTATTTTATTTTTATCTATTAGACTAAAAATAAATAAAATAACCACGTTATTTTTCTTTCTTTTTCTTTTTTTTTTGGTATTTTTCTTTTTTCTTTGTTATTATTACATTTATATTCATAAAAACAACAACAACTAATAATAAATAAAAAAATAAATAAGTAAATTAAAGAAATTGGACTTCGGACATTGTAGGCGCACAGATCAAACCTGGAGCGGACTTTGTGTCAGTCGTGGATCAAATCGGGTCAACTAAGGCAGTTGCCTAGAAGGGATCATGGGTATGATTGAGGGGCTTTAACTGATCATAGGTGTGACGCCGAGGTGGATGGCTACTGTCTTCAACTTGATTACAGGTGTAATGCGAAGATGGATCACTACTATCTTCAACTACTCACTACTGTGATCAAGGGTGCGATGGTTAGGGCTCGGCAATGGAAGGTGCTAGCTGCTACAGTAGAGGTCGAAATGGGTTGGGCTTAGTTGTTGGTGGCTAAGGGGATCTAATTGTAGTGGTAGTGTGAATCAATTGGGGGTTGAGGGAGAAAAAACGAAGAGAAAGAGAGTATCGTTAGTGTAAAGAGAGAAAGAGTAGTCAAGAGGGAGAGAGAGAGCTTGTGAGTTTTCTACTGCTTATGAATGGTTGTGTGTGTTTTTGGATGTCTAACGAGCTCCCCCAACACCCCTTTTATATACAAATTAAACCCGAAACCAAAGGAAAGTTCGAATTCGAAGTTAAATGCAAATTCCAGATTTTTAGTTTTTTCCACTTTTTATAATGCTGATTTGACTGAATCCGAACGCGTTCTTATGTTTGATTCAAAGTAGGCCATGTGTTCAACAAGATTAAGGTAAAAATTGCATAAGTGCATGCAAAATCAATGCGGAAATTAGAGCTAAAGCGAAGGGGTTAGGTGTTCTTGAACTAAGAAAAGGGAGGAAAATCGGGAGGAAAAAGGGGGAAAGAGAGGGAAAGCGCGAACGTGGTGCCATGTCAACCATGCTGACTACTTTTGACTTGCCACGTAGCGCCACGTCAGCAAGATCATCCAATCTAATGATGTCACATGTCAGGACATGTAGTACAACCAGATACTGATATATCGCAGTGTGCTAGTCAACAAAAAATAAGAAAAAAAGTCTCTTTGCCTTTACTAAGATTCAAATCCAAGACTTCATACTCAAATCCCATGCCCAGTCTATGTGCTTAATCATTAGGCCATTGGTTTAGATTAAAATCTAAGTCCAAATCCAACAGTCCTTTATTTAAATTTATTTAAATTAAAATCCTATTCTATTTAAACAATCTAAAATATTTATTATACTCTAAATTCCTTATTTTTGTAATTTTTTGTGACTTTTCAAATTTCTTATATATTTTCCTATATTTTTCCATTTTTCGTATTTCTTATTTTTTTGTGCATTTTCCTATTTTCCTTTTTTTTGTATTTTTCTAGAATTCCTATTTTTTTTTAAATTTCTTCATTTTTTGTGGTTTTCTTTAATTTTATATTTTTTGAACATTTTTCTAATTTAGGGCCTATTGAAAAAAGAAAGAAAAATAATAAAAATAAAAAATAAAAAGAAAGGGGGCAAAAATCAGGTATCTACAAATTGTTAAGCCTAAACTTTTACTTTTCCTTAATTACAGTTTATACAAAAAATGACCCATAATATAAAATAATCTGCATAAATTGAAGATTTTATTTTTCAAAAAACATTTTAAGAAATTGTTTATGAATTTCTAGCCAACCAAAGTTAGTAAAAGGAGACAAGTTAAGATCAAGTAAGTAGAATGGAATGGTCACAAATGACTATTGGTCTATGGTTATTTAAAAAAAAAACATAGATTTGAAAATCGAGGTTTAATTCATTAAAATTACATTTACTAAATAAAAATTTGTAATCAAATGTTTATCCTCCTTTCCTCAAACCAACATTTAACATTATTTGAAACCTCAGGCACATAAAGAGGCAAAGATTTTAGATTTTTCTTTTCATAATCCAAATCACCTTGGGTTATAATGTACCTTATGACAACCTAAGCAATCCATAATCTCTAACATGCTAAGCATATAAAAAGATAACATCTCTATTCTTTTAATATATAATTTTTTTTTTACATTAAATTGATTTTTTTATAATTTGATGGCTACTCCAATGGATGCCCATACACTTGCTAGTTAAGATCAATTCATTATAATTTTCTTTATTTTATAAAACTTTACTGTGTTGGTTTATTTTACTTTTGAAAATATATTTCATTTTAACTTTTTATCATTTTTATAAAAAAAGACATAAAAATTTTTATTTTGGAATCATTTTTTTTTTAAACCCTACAAAGTATAGATTTTTAAAAAACACTAGTATGATGATTTATATTTAAGAAAACACTAAATATGGGGAAAAGAATTTTAAAAAGTTTTCATTTATAAATAATCAAATTTTATGGGAAAAAAAATTTCATCACATCAAATAACAAGAAACACCACATGAAAGCTTTTTAATCAACAAAATCATGTAGATAAGATTATTCTTGCAAGGAAATCAAATAATTCAAAATTTTAATTCTACTCTATAGTTAGATGCATGCAAAGATTAATTTTCTGGTTTTGTTTTTTCACTATTAAACATTCAAAAGTAAAAAATTACATAAGATAAGCATTAAATAAATCAATATATGACAAAAAAAAAAGTTCTTTTTACCTTTTTCTTTTTAAATTTCAAGAATTTATTGGGATATTATTCAAAGCATAGCAAAAAATAGTTCAAAGTTTAAAAAAAAATGCTTAACTTCATTGCGTAAATCATCACAGAGTTTGTTGACTAGTGGTAGTGGTAGTGGTGTTGACACACCTCTTTGGGAGGTGGGGAACAAAAGCCCTCAATCAATTAGTCAATTCATAGTTTGAAATTGCTTTAGTTGAACTTAAATTGAAATTCGCTCAAGAACTTAACCTTAATTTCTAAAACAACAAACGCTCAAAATTTGTTAGCAACTATTTATGAAATTATGAAAATGGTTGAATGTTTTAGGATATTTGTAGGATAAATCTTAATCTAAGCTTTAGTTTTGATCAATTTGATCTAAATTGAGGGGATTTACGTAGAGAGAACCTAAGATTTAGTACGTATTAAGTTCAAATTAAGAAAGCTTTAAGCATGAGCATTATTAAGTCAACAAAGTATGAAGAATATGTAAGTATCACCAAATTTCCTTAAAAAGATCTTATAAGGCAATCCTGCACTCCTTCTTAGCTTTTCATCCCAAACCTTACTCGTTATCCTTTAAAGAACCTCTAAAATAATTTGAAATTAAGGGGAAGATTGCTATTTAGTGTAAGAGGTTAATAATGAAATTTGATTCGACTGGTCATATCTTAAAACCTTAATCTACATTTGCTAAGAGATACCAATACATCATAAGTTCTCCTTATATATGCAAAAATTCTATTAGATTGTCTATATTTTGAGTAACTAATGTATATCTTCTACGTTTATGCTAAAATTTAATTAAGTTATTTATATTATATGTGAGTCATTTAAGTCATTTATGTTTGTGTTTTCCTACTACAGAAGTACTATATGTATATAGTCATTCATAATAGAATATTAAAAGGAGAATAAATTTAGCACAATAATATAAATATAAAAAATTTAATTGTCAAGCTTAATGCATGGGTGGCTTACTTGAAGTGGAATGTGCCGAGAACCCAAGATGTTATAGCCTACTACATGTCCTTAGGCTTTAATAACATATTAGGCATCTTAGAACCTATTGTCTACCTAGTATCTCCATATGATAACATTACCATAAAATAAATCTTCCATAATTAATATCACTAAATAACTTCAAAGCTAAAATATGATTGTCACAATCCTCTAGTCATTAAAAATCTTACATAGAAGTTCACAACTACCTTGAAAATAAAAGAAAATTAAATAACTCCTATAATACCATAAACTCTTAATAAGAATCCTATAACAATAGTGATTAACTAAATTCTTAGAGTCTTAGATGACTCTTCAAACTGGAAACAAAACAATAAACATGATGGTTCATAACTCATCTCTAGAGAAAACATAGAATTCAAACGGATCCATTGCTAGTATCATAAAGATAATAATCACAATCTCCAACCGAATCATCATAATGATAATCATTGGCATCATAATAATACGACTCCTACTCCCCATACCCTGCTCTTGAAACTAAAAACAGAAAAGTCCCCGAAGGGTGAGCAACACTTAGTGCATGATACACAAGCACCTGCAAATGAAACAAGCTTTTGCATAACATGTGCATCAAGAATAAGCAAAATGTAACGAGTATAAGTTATTATCTACATTTAAGTCCTGCAAATTACACGATTCCAACATCCTAGAACTTAAAGTAACTCATGACTCTAGCAAATAATATATACATACCATATAGATATTGGTATTGGGTCCTCTCCAACATCCTAAAAACCAAGAACCAACCTAATTCTACTCGAATAATTTCTATGGAGGACTCCACTCGGGATACCATTGTACATAGATCATCAGGGTCTTACACTAAGACCAATGGTTCTTTTAGTCCCTTAGGCCCATTCAAGCACAAGTAGCACTCATTTGTAAATGTCAAAATAATTATTAACCAAGTTGTTTCACTATCCTAACAAGTACAAGAAACAAACAGTATCTCATACCTGAATCCTGAGAATAATTAATAGAGTCTACATCAAAGATCCTTTCAATATCAACACCACTGTATTATAATATAGAGATAAAAACTTTAGAGTACCTTTCTAAGTTTCTTTATCCTAACTAAGTCCTCTTGTTTGTTTATCTAGGTTCTTGAGTCCAAACTTAACATTATATTAGATTTTAAAACCAATTTAAACCTCTATACCAGTTTAGAATCGATTAGATTATGCATTAAAAGGTTAACAAAGTGGTTACAAGAACATGCTCAAGGGATTACAACTATAGACCTTAGCTATGATTCCCTTCTCAAAACTATGGCAAGACTACGCCCAAGATCACGGTTGTAAACTTTGGCCATAATCATCATTGTTTAGATTACAATAAGTTCACAGCATGGACCATGGTCAATCACAAATTCATTTAAATCCCTCACTTGCACTTTACCATAACACATTTGTAAGGACCATGGGCCTTAGGCAAGACCATGCCTATGTTCTTAGTCTTTGTTCCCCTATTTTACAAATTTCCTCTCCAAAAACTCAACTCCTTACACCAAAACCTTATCATCAACATAAACTATCCTCCTAATCAACCCCATCAACATCTCCAATCTTATTAAACACAAATCCATTCTTGTTCAACAATCAATAACTACTACTATTGAATTATAATCCATAAGATCTTCTATAATCAACAAACTTTAAACAAATAACAATTTAAGGTTAAAGTTTTAGTGTAGGGAATGAGAAACAACACCACCTATGAAATCACAACACTTTGGAACCAAGGAACCCAACCTTTAATTTGTTTCTCTCATTGCCTTAGGTAGCAAACAAATTCTTATATATCAAAACTAGAAAACTTACTATGAAACACCCAAAATCACCACTTACCTTAATCCTTCCTTTTAATTATGTAAGTCTACTACGACTTCTTGGTCATAGATCTATCTAAAGTAGTCTCGCATGTAAGAAGAGAGGGAAAGGAATATAGGGTGACTTAGTCTCTTAGTTTTATAAAGCTAAGATTTCTAAGACTTTTTAATATGACCAAAACACCCTTGTCTGTAATCCTTTTATTCTTTTTTTTTTTTTCTTTTATACTCTTTTTTATTGTTTATGTCTTAGCTTTTACATGAAGTTTGGCATAAATTTACAAAACATAAATTATTCGATTTAAATATAAAGGACTAGATTTACTTTTGGTACGGATACAAAGAACTTCTAAAGTACTCTATCCTTTTTCAAGAAACAAATTAGTCATCATTTTTGTCCTTTACTAAGAAATATATTGGTCTGCACACCACTTTTAGCTTAATAGCTCATTCTAACTACCTAGAACATTTAGAGAAGGAAGATGTGCACTAAATCAATAAGACTAATGATGCAGTCTTAGGAACCTATCAAGGAAACCAAAAAAAAAAAAAAAAAGAACCATTAATAAAAGCTTACTATAAGTTCATTTGGAGGAATAATGTTCATTTAGGGGAATAACTATTTTACTTCCCCCTTATTCCTCATAGAATTGTCATTACACTATTTAGTTGCATTTTAGACACCAAATAGCCATTCCGTATGAATGCTATTACTTAAAATATTAATTAGCAATATCATTGTTATTCAATAATATGTTTATGTTCCTTTACATCAATGCCCCTACCATTAGAGACATCCATTACTTGACCCACGGTTAACTAGACCACTACAAATGAAGCTAGCTACCTTTGACAACTACACACCACTGACAAATACCCCTTTACAATGGAAATTGCTATACTTGTTTCATTTTTTCATTCCCACTTGATTAGTCATAGCTCTGATTTGGAGGGAGGGGGGCTGCTTTTTATTAAAGGTGGTAACAACATTGATATAAGTAGTGAAATCTAGTATGGATAGTTTTAAAACCCATCACTTGGATCTTCATATTTGTCATTTAATAAAAAAAAAATTTGACTATAGTTTATTCATAATTTTCTAACTTTTAAGAAAAAAATTTTCTTTAATCCATTTACAGTTCATGTTTGCTTGTTGATCTTTTTGGAAACATTGGTATAGTGAAGTTTAATTTTTCTCGATGAAGAAGATAAAAAGGTACTAAGTTATTTGGGTTTTAGTTATATAGTAGGGGAACAAAGGATATTTCCTTTTTTTTTTAAATGTAACTCCTTACATTATTTTATGTCAACTAAACAATATAATAAAGATATAATAGCTATTATATCTCTATAACACTCCTATTGAATTGCAATTCAATTTACTCTCTCATTCATGTGATAAAGTAAATGGACAATTAAGGCTTTGAAAATGCTTTTGGTATTTCAATTTTTTTTAGAGATAAGAAAGGAGAAGGACAAGGAGACTACAGGAAAAGCTAATATTTATGTTCTTACATTTTGTTATAGAGTTACTAGCTAATCATGCACTTATCCATATAGGAACATTCGTATGAATTTATCTACCTAACTACATGAAGATTAATGTTTTGTCTTTATGCTCAATGCATGAGCTAAGCTTAAATGGTTGTAGGTAAGTAAAAATACAATAAGAGGAAATAGCATACACATGCTTACAAAGTGTATACACATATAGATGGATTTAGATTCTTTAAATTTACGTTCTTTTGATTTACATCAATTTGCTCTCTTAAGGTACCACCACATGTAATCAATTATCAAGATTACAAATAAGTAAATGACATCGTAATAATATTACATATGAGTTAAACCATAGGTGAAAAACCTATGAATTGGTCGGTGACCGACTTACATTTTCCATACGTTCTACTCTTTGACATATTAAGATAGTAGTTAGCCGAAAATGATCTAAATCACATACCTTACTCCCTCTCTTGAAGGGGTGTTTTTTTTCAGTAAAACCATTCAACATACCTTACTCTCCTAATTTGGTAATTTACCAAAGTTATTCCTCATCAAAATTGACTAATTATTTATTTAACTCATGAATAATTTTCCTAATCAATAACATGATCATAGTTATTATTTATTTAAATGTGTTAGTAAGATTGTTATTGATTCTATCTTCATTGCAAGTTGTTAATTCTATCTTTCGTTGCTCTCTATGATTTGTATCAATCATGAATCAACAAATAAAACATAACTAAGATTTACAACTTAAACAAATTGCTTTAGATTTGATGCATCTATCGAGTTCTGACAACCCTTGTATGGTTATAGGCAACATAGTTTTTAATGGAATGAATTACTTAGCTTGGAGAAGGTTGATCAAAATGAGATTAGGTGATAAGCACAATGTGGGATTTATTGTTTGCATTATACCTAAACATAATCAAGATTAACTTGTGTTGATTCATTGGTTACGAAGTGATTACGTAGCTCACTATTAGATCTTGAATTCTATGATGAGTGATATTTCCTAAATTTTTTTATATGCTCGTTTAACTCATGAATTGTGGAAAGAAATTCAAAAGTAGTATGGCTAAAATAATGGCCCATTGATTTTTCAACTAAAATATGAAATAAGTTATCTAAAATAGTGAATTAATCAGTTAGTGTGTACTACAACAAGTTGGAAAGGTGTTAGGATGAGCTCTAAGCTCTTCATGCTTACTCTATATGTTCATATGGAATAATGAATGGTTGTAATTGTCATTTGCTATGTATTATGGAGTTTGAATATGAAATAGGCTTATATATTCCTCATGGGTCTTAATGAGGAGTATGAAACAATACAGAATCAAATCCTCTCGATGGATCCTCTACATACTATTAACAAAGCTTGTTACTTAGTGCAATAAGTAGAAAAATATAAGAAAATTAATTCATTAAGTTCTAGTGATGTTGATGTAACTACTTTTCAAACTAATAGATCAGGGGTAAGGAGATAAGTTTCTTGTTGACAAGAAGAAGGGTAAGTATAATTCAACCAAATTGATTTGTAAACATTACAAATCTGAAAGCACATAGTATGGATAATTGTTTTCAACTAATCATATATCCCGATTAGCATAAGAGAAGGAAGAATTTTGGGGGAAATCAATCAATTTCAGTAGCAAATAGCATTACTAGCATTGTAGATAAACTAGAGTTATCTCTTATGATGTTTACTCCTCTTGCTACTAACGTGATTAGTTCCAATCATTATATTGCAGGTCCATCATATGGGAGTTCAACTGCTACAACATCTGTTGATCTCAATTTCTTCAATATGTCTATCATGAAGTGTTAAGGATGATGTACAAAAAATAGACATAGAGAAGCATCAATTGCTAACTCTATTCACTTTGTCGGTATCATACGCTCTTACCATTCTCTTTATTTTAGTGTTAAGCATAAAAATTTTAGCTCTTGGATAATTGATTCATGCACTACTAACCATATTACCCCATTTCATTCAATTCTTTTTGAGATCCAACCGTTAATTCTACCCATTTCGATCAAACTTATAAATAAAACACTTAAGGTAGTCCAATTAAGTGGTTCCATTCATTTAAGTAATACATTGACCTTGACTAATATCTTCTACATACCCAAATTCATACACAATTTTCTGTCTATTCATCATTTGTTACAAGATAACAAATTAGTATCCAATATTTATTCTTCTTCATTTTCTTTATAAGACCAAAAATGTAATCAACTTGTTGCTTTGGCAAAAGCTAGTCATGGTCTATATGTCTTAAAATCTGAAGTCCCGAGAGGCTCTAATTCAATAGCCAATTCTCTTCCAACTTATTTTTCTTATAAACAAACAGATTATCTTCATTTGTTCCTTAAGAGATAAGGTCATTTTTCTTGTCTAAATTACAACATAGAGACCTTTGTAAACATTTGAACATGAATAACTTTGTTTTTTTAAGTATGTCATGAAGCCAAGATGTACAGTCTTCCTTTTGATAAACCCTTTCATTAGTCCTCCTATGCTTTTCAATTGCTACACATTAATATTTGGGGACCTTATTCAATCCCATCCATTAAGGTGGTCAGTTCTTTCTTACTATTCTTGATGACTTTACATGTTATACTTGGACTTATTTTCTTAATAATAAGTCTCAAATAGTTAACGCCCCTGATAAATTTTTTCCATTTCATTAACAATTATTTTCAAGCTCTTCCTTAAGTGGTTAGTTCTAATAGTAGTTCTGAATTTCATTATCACACATGTCAAGCCATGCTCCACAATTTTAGAGTTTTATATTAAAGGGATATGCCTTATACTTCACAACAAAATGGCACATTGAAAGGGAACATAGACACATTATTAATACCACAAGAGCCTTAAGAATATGAGCTAAATTACCAAAGGAATTTAGGGGGAATGTGTCGTTACTACCACATGCCTTATTAACACAATGCCTATGTCCAAATTAAATTAGAAATCACCACATGAAATTTTGTTTATGGAGAAGCCTACATATGACCACCTAAGAGTATTGGTGATAGGAATCGACCTATGACCAACTCTAAGCCATAGCCAACCTATTCCAAGGTGAGGCTAACCTGCCTAACTCAAGGCCAAGTTAATAACAAAAGGCAAAGAAGGGAAAGAAAGATAGCTCAATAATAACTCTATCGGTTGCTGAGAAGACTAGGGACCAAACAGCTGAGGTCTCAAGTCAAAAGACCAGCCCAGCACGGCATGAGGAATCTAGTGTCGACCAATCCTAGGACTCAAAAAATATGGGTCAACCTCACAAGTAGCTCGTCTAAGCACTATAAAACTTCAGTAACTTCAACTCTAACCAGGACATCTAACTTCTGACCTCAACTAGTTCAAATCCCACTCGTTCTAAGACAACTCAGATGACCAGCATGCTGACCTTTAGGGTTTATACACTTGTAAATATTTTATTTGCTTTTAGTCTTAAGCTTAATCTTTAAGGTTTAAGGCCTTATACATTATTTACATTTCTTCCACTAAGGTTTTAGGATGTACTATAAATAGTAACTTTTGTAAGTAATAGACAACTTATTATTATCATCAATCATTAAGAATATTTCTCAAAGAATTTCTCTCGTGAAGCTTGCTTTAAGCTTATCTCCTTTAGAGTGATTATTGAGTGTATTGTTACTCTTTAATCAACCGAAGTTCTTATCAATCTTGTTCTTTACATTGTGATGAACCTTTCATTTAAGCAAGTTAATGAGTCATATCTAACCCTCATTTGAAACCCCAAGCATTGGTTTAATGTTCGTTAGTTATATCGAACCATATTTTGAGCTTAAGCCCTATTTGTGTTTATGTATTGGTTGTGATATCCATCCACATTCATATTCAAAACCCTATTCCACTTGCTACTTCCCCATCTCCATTACCCATTTGTAGTTCATGTTAGTTGTACATCATGCTCCAGCCGACCTTCGAACCTTAGGGTACATCATCTTGGTATCAAAGCTTTTGGTGAGACACACGTAATGGTGTTCATCAAGGTTTTGTTCATGTTGTTATTTCCTGTTGATTTTTGTTGTTCTATAGGGTAGTTATTGTTCATGGTTCTAGTCATGGTGTTATGTTGTTTATACTGGGTTATTAAGTCATATAGCAGTAATTTTAGTAGTTATTCCAATTGTAATCTATTTTAGTGGTGCTATCGTAGTTGTAGTAGTGCTTGTCAATCGTGGTAACAATAGAAATCAAGTAGTAGTTGTTTCTAAGTTGTTGTTAGTTGTATTTTGTTAACAGTAGTGCTTTTAAAATTATTTTAGTGGTGTTATTCAGTCGAAAGTAACTGCCGATTTCAAATTGTAGCGACTCTAAGGTAGTATCAGTGTTGAGTATATTACGTGTTCGTTAAAATCTCTCACCGAAAATTACTGTATAGATGAGAATGTCTGAAGATAGTGTCAATATCAGTGGCAATAGTCCTCATGGTAACCTATAGAGACGTATTGATAACTTAGAGTATCAAATTCAGAATCTCACTGACTTGATCCAAGAACTAATTGGGTTAATTAGAGGCCACCAACATGTTGGCTGAGGTGAAAGGAGAGATTGAGTACTAACTAGTGAGACTGACTCCAATGAGATTGAAAATGATCAACAACATCCTAGATGAGCTACTTAGCTAATGAGAAGAGACAACCAAACTGAACTGAGGAGGAGCAATGATAGGAGTATTGACTTCAAGATGAACCAAGGAGCCTAAAGAAGAGAGCAAGAGCTGAGAAGAGATTTGACCAAGCAAAACTCCAATAGAAGTGGCAGATCTGAGGTGAACTGACCTACTCATAATGGAAGAGATGAGCCTTGAACACATAGCTGAGGGCTTAAAAGTATTAAGCTTAAGCTGCCAACCTTCAATGTAAGCAGTCGACCTAAAGAGTTTCTTAACTAAGATCCCTGAGTAGAGAAGTTGTTTGAATGCTATGAGTGTGATGATAGGACTAAAATCAATCTAGCTTCGGTATCCCTTGTCGAATATGCAAGCCTTTAGTGGAATAAGTCAATTGCTAAGTGAGATGTCGAAGAAGAAGAACCGATTAGAACTTAAAGACTTATGAAGAGGTTGATGAACCAACGCTTTATGCCGACCTACTTCAAACAAGAGATGCTCTACACTTTCCAACACCTATAGCAAGGTCAAAACACTATTAAGGAATACTTATAAGAAGTTGAGACCTTGATGACTAAATGTGAGATTGTTGAGCCATAAGACTGTACTATTGCTAAGTTCCTAAGTAGCTTGAGAGATGACATTGCTGACGTAGTCGAGCTCTAGCTATTCAACTCATTGGATGAGCTAATCAATTTAGCATTGAGAGTAAAATGCTAGAAGAGAAGCAAGCACCAGAGGCCAATTAGCCAACCTCAACAAGGCAACCCTAAGCCTAAGAGGTATGAAGAGAAAAGAAGATCTGAGAAGAAAATGGAGAAAGGTGAGTATAGTCAACCTGACCAAGCTGAGACAAAAGAGAGACTAATTGTCACCAAGTCTCGAGAAGTTAAGAGCTTCAAGTATTTCATATACGAACATATCACCTCCCAATGTCCGAACAAGAGGGTTATGATTTTGAAAGGCAAAGGACCGGACGATTAAGTAGAGAGTCAGAGTGATAAGAGCTCAAGAAGTGAGATGGAAGAGGTGAATGTCTATCCAGATATGGACGAACTCTTAGCCATGACGAATTGACCTAAAAGAAGACCTGAGTTAGAGGTAGAACTTATTCCAAATTCAATGTTTGGTGATTGGGAAGACCTGTAAGCTAGTTGTTGATGGAGGTAGTTATACCATCATTGTTCCTATCAAGCTAATTGCAAGGATGAAATTGTCGACCTACCCGTATCCTCGATCCTATAGACTGAAGTGGTTTAATGATAAGGGTATGGTCAACATACATAAGAGAGCTCAGATAACATTTAAGGCAGGGCAGTATGAGGATGAGCATGATTTTAATGTAGTGCTTATGAATATAGCAAATTTAATTCTTAGCCAACCTTAGGAGTACGACTCGAGAATGGTCCATGATGACTTCTTCAATACTTATACAATTCGAAAGGATGCAAAGAGTTATTGTTTGACCCTTATAAGTATTGAGGAGATTCAAAGCAACCTAGCGCCCATGGTAAAAAGAAAAGGGAAGAGGAGCCTGTTCGGCATCTAAGCTCGTGCTCATTACTTAAAGTTGAGGATGACTTCTTTTTAACCCCATATTGATGACAAGAATCAACCTACAACCACCGCTAAGCCACGGCTAACCTATTCTAAGTAGAGGCCAACCCGTACCACTCGCGGATGAGTTGATAACAGAAGGCTGAGAAGGGAAAGAAAGACAACTTAACAATAGCTTTGTCAGTTGCAAGAATACTAGAGACCAAACAACCGAGGTCCCAAGTCTAAAGACTAGGTTATCACAACATGAGGAATCTAGTGTCGACCAATCTTAGAGCTCAGCAACTATGGGCCAACCTCACAGGCAACTTAACTAAGCATTGTAAGACTTTAGTGACTCCAACCCGAACCAAGACATCCAACTACTAGCCTCAACTAATTTGAATCCTACTCATTCTAAGAAAGCTTAAATGACCCATATGCCGACTTTTCTTCTAAAACACACAATTTTGTACACTTGTAAATATTTTCTTTACTTTTAGTCAGGGCCTAATCTTTAGGATTTAAGGTCTTGTATACTATTTACATTTTTTCCATTAGGGTTTTAAGATGTACTATAAATAGTAACTTTTGAAAATAGCAAACAACTTATTATTATCATCAATCATTAAGAATATTTATTAGAGAATTTCTTTCATGAAGCTTACTTTAAGCTTGTCTTCTTTTAAGTGATTATCAAGTATGTTGTTACTCTTTAATCTATCGAAGTTCTTATCAATCTTTTTCTTGAGATTATAGTGAACCTTTCATTTGAGTGAGTTAGTGAGTCAGTGAGTCATATCTGATGGGTTACCAACCTTTGGCCCACTTATTCATGTATGCCTTAAAGGCCTCCAGTCCCTCCCATGAGAATTCTCTCTCGTCATCCTATCAAGGACGAAAAACAGTACACAAAAGCATGGTAGTTAAACTCCTTGAGAGCTAAGAGTAGGTATACCCTGTTTAACTTAATTCCTTGTACCGATGCCAACTACTCTCCTATCGAGGATCCTTTAGTGATGAGAACCAAGGCCCTACGCTAATTCCTACTCGAACCTCCAATTGCTGAGAGCTTCTTACTGGGTGACAAGACACAAGCTTCTACTGGTCAAGTACTTATCTTTCGACCCCTTACTTCTCTCTTGACATCCTTTACTCGTATCAGCAACTCAAGGGCCACTACGTCATGTTCTAGCTCAGTTCTTACACGCATGGGTTCCTTTGTACGAATCCATTAACGAGCTACCACCTATCCCTTTTACCTTAAATTGTACTTTTATTCCTTTTGTCTGTTATCCCTTTTATGCTTTTCATATGTACTAGGAATTTCCTTTTTATATATATCTTTTGCAATTTTCCTCATTTGTTATGTTGCCCTAGGAACTTACTATAAATAGTCCATTCTCCTTGTAGCCGAGATATCTTACATTCCTTACAAACATTGAATATACTTATTCTTGTGAAACAACCCTCTCCAAGCCCATTTTCATACACTTTTACCTAATCTTGCCGAGTAACTCAAAATTAGTGGCAAGTGGATCTTGACATTAACTTGTATATCATATCAAGTAAAGTATGAAGTCATGTTGTGTTCGTTGGTGAGTCATATCCTCCAAGTAACTTCACATCACTACTATATTCCATTCGTCAACCTACTTATTCTATTTTCTTAGATATTTCAAAGGACTCATTAGTTTCTCACCTCCTGCAATAAGCCCCAATAATAATTGATTTCCTAGGCACATCAATATCTAACCCTCATTTGAAACCCCGAGCATTGGTTTAGTGTTCATGAGTCATATTGAACCCTATTTCTAGCTCAAGCCATGTTTATATTTGTGTATTGGTACATGATATCCATCCATATTCACACTCAAACCCTTCATTTACTAAACTTTCTTACTAACAACCCTTGAGTCTGAATACCCATTCAAAGGTTTGTGTCTGCAATTGACTCGGAACTGTATCAACTACAATGCTTATGTTTTGTCTCTAATAACTCGCCCTGGATATGTTAATGGCCAAAAGGCTTATAAAGTTTGTAACATGTACGATAAGAAAATTCTTGTTAGTCAAGATATTGTTTTTCATGAAACTATTTTTCCTTTTTCTTCACCACATTCTGATTCTTTATAGTTATTATGTAGCTATCTCTTCCACATGATATTCCTTATTTTAATACATTAAATTTTCCTTCAAGTTTGCAAGCTGCTCAATCTCCTGATCTTATGTCATCTACATCAAATCATTTATCATCTTCTGTTCCAAAAAGCACAATTTTAGTTTCTCATCCTTCTTTAATACACTTTTTATTACACATTGTCATAGATCGGCTAAAGAACATAGAGTACTTCATGATTAAAAGAATATGTACATAATTCAAATAATGCTAAAGCAATTAACACTTCCTATTTAGAATCTTATCCTGCTAATACTTCCAAACAACCCACATATCCTCTATTTTCTGTCTAAACCTTTACACATTTTCCTCAAGACTTTATTTTATCCATGGAAAATATTCTTAATGTTCAGGAACAATTTTCTTATTCACAAGCTTCCAAAAATAAATATTGGCTTTTAGCTATGAACAAAGAACTTGAAGTCTTTGAGTTGAATGATACTTAGGAATTAACTGAACTACCCCTTGTTAAGAAACTAATTGGTTCAAAATGGGCATGCAAAGTTAAGTATAGGCCTAATAGGACTGTTAAAAGGCTTAAAGCATGGCTTCTTACAAAAGGCTATACTTATGTTGAAGCGGTAGATTGTCACAATACATTTTCTCCTATTACTAAGATTGGCATAGGTAAGATTGTCATTGCTGTAGCTACTATATTTAATTGTGCTTTGCATCATATAGTCATTAGATGAAGAAATTTACATAACACCACTACAAGGATAATCAAGGATTGATCCTAATCAAATTTGCAAGTTGAAGTAGTCTTTATATGGGCTTAAGCAAGCCTCTCAACAATGGAATAAGGAAATTTCTAATTTTCTTATTCGCAATGGTTGTATTCAATCTTCAAGTGATCATTCTTTATTTACTAGATATCAAAGTGATGGGTTTTTGGTTGCTTTATTGTGTATTGATGATATGTTGGTCATGAGATCTAATGATGATTCAATTGCTGCTATTAAGTTCGCTCTTTATCGGGCTTTTACAACCAATGATTTGGGATATGCTCATTTTTTCCTTAGACTACAACTATGCAAAAATAAAATAGGAACTTTGCTCAACCAAAGGAAATTTAACTTTGATTCGATTTCGGATACTGGCTTGACTGTATGTAAACCAACCATTTTGCCTTTGTCCATTGGTTTATGTCCTGAGAAGGATCGTGGTGACTTGTTTGATGATCCTTAACTTTATCAAAGATCATTGGAAAGCCTTTATATCTCAGTTTCACAAGGTCAGAAATTACTTTTGTTGTCCATAAACTAAGTTAGTTTTTATCTCAACTGCATACACCTCACTTTTAAGCTGTTGTACATCTCCTCAAGAATCTCAAAGGCATAGTTGACCTTGGATTATTCCATTCTAGTCATAATTCTTTTGAATTGACTTGTTTTTATGATGCTGATTGGGCTTACTGCACATTTGACTGCAAGTCCTTGTCTAGACTTTGTGTTTTCCTTAATGGTGTCTTGATTTCTTTGAAGTCTAAGAAGCAAGAAACTATTAGGACCTCCACAACAACAACAGAAGCTAAATATTATATTGTGATTACTTGGAGGGAATGGAATGCCCAATCCCTCCTTGGTACTTGTAACAACTCTATTGTGGTATAAAATCACAATTATAAAGGAATTCCAATTCTTTAAAACACTGAATTGAGATTCATAGTTAAAGTCTAAGAATCCACACTCCTTATTAAAAAGACTTTTGATGCCCTTTCCTCATCACCACTACCATCACAGTAATACCACATCATGACACCACCATCTACCAACGCAGCACAACTACCCACCAATATAACATCACCACCCATCAACATAACACCACCACCCATAATATTACCACCATCACAGTAACCCTACCATCACAACACCACTACCCACTAACATGGCATGACCACCCACTGATATAGCACAGCTACCATCACTCACCACCACAACAATACCATCATCATAGCACCACCACCTACCAACAAAACACCATTACCCACCAATATAGCACTGCCACTATCACCTACTAGTAACAACTTCCACTCTAGAAGTCAAACACCCAATGAACACTATACGTACTCCTATTTATAGTCGTCGATCTATGTGTGTATGTATATGTGTGCATGAGAGAGAGAGGGAATGATAGATTTGAAATCTATGAGAAAGAAAGAGGGAGAAAGAGAGGGGGGGTGGGAGGAATCACAAATCTAAGATCGAAAGTAATAGAGAAAGGTAGAGGAATCTAAAGAGTGTGAGAGAAAAAAAAAAAAGAGATAAGATTAGGGTTTAAGAGGAAGATGAGGGCAGTTTAGATATTTTGTTCTTATTATGAGTATATTACCTAATTGCTTTCTATGTAACTAAATAAAGTAATTGTAATTATAGGATTATTCAATTAGTAACGAATTGTAATTTCATTACTTAACTATTCCATATAGTGAAGTGAACACACTGTTAGAGTCTTATAGCTGCTTCAAAGGAACTAATGTAGATTTCTTTTATCCTTCATAACCTACATATTTCATGTTATTTGCCTATCTCCTTGTTCTATGATAATAAATCAATCACTTTAATTGCCAATAATCCCTATTTTCTTACTAGAACCGAACATATAGACATCAAAACCTATTGTATCTGTGATTATGTTGCTTATGGTTTTCTTTGGCTAGTGCATATCTCCACTTCCTAACAGTTTGCTAATTTGTTTATTAAGTTCCTAACAGAAATTAATCATTCATTGAGAACTATCCTTGTGAAGTGATTACTGTCATGATTATCAAAATCACAATTCTATTATTCATTTGAATATGTAAAATGAGTAGAATCATATAAAATTGGTAAAATCATAAACTGATAGATCGTACTTGAAAGTTTAAAATTTTACTAAATGTCTACACATAAATAATTTTATATCCATTTTAACTAAGAAAAACATTAAAAAATTATAAACTAGTAAAATAGTACTTTTGACTAGTGATTTAACAATTATGATTTATGTATAATATGATCTTTTAATCTTAAATATCTCATATCAATTTAGGTAAGACAGCTAATAGAGTACCGACTTCTAAGGATGGAGTGCCGACTATTGGATCCCTCACCCAAGCTCACTTCCGAGGCCTATAATCTCTTATGAGAAGGATCTTGTCTTCTTAACCTACCAAAGATGAGCTCTAGTGCATGGAAGAGCTATGGAAAAACTCCCTAAGGCCTCAACTTAGACATACTCTACTTTGCTCTAACTCTTGCCCAGTCACTAACCTACTAAGTCAGAGGTCCCTATAAGCCAAGCCCTACTTTTCCATCCTACTAAGCTACAGTCTCACTCAATTACCTCAGCATCTTTCAACATAGCTTAGCAACAGCAACCCAAACATCAGCTCAATTTAGCCATAATACCTTAAAATTCCAAAACACGAATCCACTAACATGCCGCCACCTGTCCCTTACTTTTCTGACATTTATACCATATTCTTTTTTTTCCTTTGTCATATTTATCCTATTTTCTTGTACTAGGAATCTTCTTCTTACATTATCCTTTATGTAATTTTCCATTATTATATTGCTACCCTAAATGACTTGCTATAAATGGTGCCTTTTACTGTAGCCGTAATTATCTTACATCATCGTTAATGAATATTCTTATTCCTACAAGACACCATTCTTCGAGTACATCCTTTTTCACACTCTTATCTAATCTTGCTGGATAGCTCAACATTAACAGTAAGTAGACTTTAGTATCAGTTTATGCGCCATATCAAGTGAAATACTAAGTCATGTAGTGTTACTTGGTGAGTCATATCTAGAGAGTAGCTTCATAGAAACTACTGTATTTACCAACCCACTTCCTCTTTCTTTAATATCTAGAAGGATCCACTTAGTTACTATTTCCTACTATATGCCTTAGCGATTAATAGAGCTCCTAGGCATATCATATAATCCTGGTATTAGAGCTTGAGTTTATGACCAATAGCTAAGTATTGTAGTGGCTATTTTAGTTTTCGTACTCCGTTATACTCTGTTTTCCTATTTCGAAAACAAAGCAAGTCTTTGAAGCACTGTATTACATACTATTTAGTAAAGTGAGTAGGTTTTTATATTGATGGAAGCACTTATTGAGCTTTACTATAAGAATGTCAAACCTTAGTGTTCAAGGAGAGATTAATGATGCTAAGAGTAATGTTCATGGTCACGGCCATGTTATCTAATAGACCTCGTAAACTACTAACAAGCACTTGCAAGACCTTGCTATTATTATAGCCAACCTAGCTATATCTATATAAAGGGTAGTAGAAACTAAGCCTAAAGAAAGAGTTGGTGAACAAGGCCAAAATGTGAGCATAGAGCACCCAAAGCTATTAATGTGAACCTAGCTCCACCCTGACATGTTAAAAGGTTTGCAAAGAGGAGATTAAGTTAGGTAAAGTTTAAGAGTATGTGGAGGAGCAGTATAATAGAATCGAAGAGCACGAACTTCACGCTCCCAAAGGAGTCAAACATCTCAAGGTACAAATTCTAAGCTTTAATGGGTTTGATAATGCTAATGACTACCTAGACTAGGAGGAGAAGATTGAGAAGATATTTGATTTCCACAATTACAAAGACTCGATGTGTATTCAAGTAGTTTCTTTAGAATTTTTTAGGTATGCAACAATATGGTGGAAGAAATTGCAAAATGTTTGTCAACAAGCCCAATATGAAATCAGAACCTAGAATGAGATGAAGAGAGTCCTAAGGAGTAGATTTGTGCCAGAAACATTATGAGCAAGACACCTTCCAACATCCTCCGACATCTTCAGGAACTTAAGTAAGTCAACCAATTTGTAGATGATTATGTTAGAGAGATCCAACTGCTGATGATCCATTGTGATGTTGATGAACTGGAAGCACAAATAGTAGCTAAGTTCATTTATGGACTAAGATCTAAGATTGGTACTACAGTGGAGGTGCAAAGGCTAAGAAATCTAGATGAGACCATCTGAAGGGTACAAAAAGTCAAAAGGTAAAGGCGAAATCAGCTCAATCGAGCACAGAGTAGTAGACCTAGCTTGCCAAGCAGAATTAGTATGCTAAGCTGACCTGGATATGACAAAACCTAATACAGTTCCGAGGTCAATTGCCGAGGTCAGATGCAGAGTGGACTTAATGATGGCTAAGGAAAGACTAAAGCTGAGGAGCTTGAGGTCGAAAAGGATTAAGGTCATAGCTTTGGTAGAAAGACTAAAGAGATAAAGTGTTTCAAGTGTCTTGGCTTCAAACATATTGCTAGTCAATGCTCGAACAAACATGTGATGACTATCAAGGGTGAGACCCCATAAATCGAAGTGGAGAGTATAAGTAAAGGAGAAGAAGAGGTAGGTATTCATCTACTAGATGAGTTTCAAGAAGATTCTAATGCCTTAACCTGACTTGAAATGGGAGAATACTATATGGTTACATGAAAATCTCTCAGCACCTTTACCTCTGATGAGAATGAACAGAGAGAGAATCTCTTCCATATGAACTACTGAGTGAATGGAAATCTATGTGCTTTGATCATCAATGAAGGGAGTTATACCAATGTCATAGCACGGGGAGTAGTGAAGGCTCTGAAGTTGTCAACCTATCCTCACCTTAAGCCCCACAAGATTCACTAGCTTCATTAAAAGGGAGGTATGCTTGTTTCCGAGCATGTTAAAGTACCAATCACTATTGGTGACAAATGTAAGGACGAGGTGTTGTACGACGTCCTAACCATGTATGCCTCACGCATACTATCAGGCCAACCATGGCTCTTTGATCTTAAGGTACTCTATAATGGATAGAAGAACACCTATATGTTCTAGAAAGATGGGAAGACAATTATACTAACCCCAATGAGCCCTAAAGAAGTTCAAAAGTCATAGAAGAATATTTCTAGATCTTTACAAAGGAAATCCTTAGCGATTTCTCAAGCGTAGTTTTCTAAAAATATTAAAAAGGAGGAGTTTGTACTACTATTAGTCAGAAGACTTCTTGAGTTACAGGAGGTCAAACCATTACCTATCAAGGTACAGGCCCTACTCTAGAAACATACCGACCTGTTTCCTACTAAGCTGACGAAAGGTTTAGCCCCTATTAAAGGCATCGAGCACTGTATTAACCTTCAGCCCGGCATAACCCTACCTAACCGACTTACCTATAAACTCAATCCCAAGCAAGAAACTGAGCTAAAGAAACAAGTTGACGAGTTGATCAAACATAGGTACATCGAAGAGAGCATAAGCCCTGAACTGTACCAGCTATCCTGGTACCGAAGAAAGATGGTTCATGAAGAATGTGTAATTGATAGCCGAGTTATCAATAAGATCACTGTCAAATACCAATATCTGATTACACAATTGGATGATATGCTAGATGAGTTGCATGGTGCACGGATATATTTTGAAAGTTGATCTGAAGAGTAGCTACCACCAGATTAGAATTAGTCCTAGACATTAGTGGAAGACTAATTTTAAAACAAAAGACGGTCTATTTGAGTGGTTAGTTATGACATTCGAACTCACAAATGCACCAAGCACCTTCATGTGACTAATGAACCATGTTTTGAGACTTATAATTAGTAAATGTGTTATGGTTTACTTTGACGACATCTTAGTGTATAGTATGAACCTCAAGTCTCATGTTAAGCACTTAAGATCAACATTTAATATCCTCCGAGCTAAATGATTATTTTGGAATTTGAAGAAGTGTGAATTCTATCATAACAAGGTTGTATTCCTCGAATATGTTGTGTTAAGTAGAGGAATCAGAGTTGATGATGAAAAAGTTCGAGCTATTCTCGAATGGCTAGTATAGACTAATGCTGTCAAAATTAGGAGTTTTCATGGTCTAACTTTGTTTTATCAAAAATTCATTTGAAACTTTAGTTCGATAACTACTCCACTGACTAAGCTAACCAAGAAGAACTTTGAATTCAAATGGTCCGAGAAGGCTCGGAGTAGTTTTGATGAGATTAACTCCAAGTTAACTTCTACCCCAATACTTACCTTACCCAACTTTAAGAAAGTTTTTTAATTGGAGACTAATGCTTCAAGAGTGGGTATTGGTACTATCCTTATGCAAGAATGCCAACTTATTGCATTTTTCAGTGAAAAGCTTAGAGATGCTACTCTAAATTACTCAGCATATAATAAGGAGTTTTATGCACTTGTCCAAGCTCTTTAGAACTGGCAACGTTATTAGTTACCAAAAGAGTTTATTGTCTTCACATACCATGAGTCCCTCAAATACTTTCGGGGCCAATAGAAACTCTCTTAACATCATGGTAAATGGGTCGAGTTCTTAGAAACATTTTGCTATGTCATCAAGTACAAGAAGAGAAGTGCAAACACCATAGCCAACTCCCTTTCTTGTTGGCATGGTCTTATCACAACATTGTAAGCTAAAATACTTAGGTTTGGTACCTTACCTAATTAATATAAACATGATATGTACTTTAGATCTTTAGTAGCTAAGTGTAATATTAGAGGAGTAGTGGATGGGTTCTATCTAAGCAAATAATTTCTGATGAAGGGAAAGCAAGTCTATATGCCAAATAGTTCTACTAAGGATTTACTTGTTTGGGAAGCCCATGCTAAGGGCTTAGTCGACCATTTTGCCGAGAAGAGAACTGCTGAGTTGGTAAGAGAACACTTTAATTAACATGGGATGATGAAGGATGTATGTAAGGTTCTTAAACATTGCGAGATATGCAAGCGAGCTAAAGGAAGAAAGGAAAACATATGGAGAATATACACCTCCACCTATACCTGAATGGCCATAGATCGATCTAAGCATAGATTTCATGTCTGACTTACCTAAAACACTTTATAAACATAATTCTATTACAGTAGTGTTCAATTGATTCAACGAAATGAGCCACTTCATCTCTTACCACAAAACTAATGATGCTTTATTTGTTGTTAACTTGTTTTTGCAAGAAATTATACGACTGCATGGGGTTCCAAGAAGTATTGTCTCAGATCAAGACTCTAAGTTTACGAGCTTCTTCTAGCAAACACTATGAAAGAAGCCCCGTACTAAGCTCATGTTCAGTACTTCTTGTCATCTACAAGCAAACAGCCAGACAAAGGTTGTGAACAAAACAATAGGCAGCCTCCTTCAAACTACTATTGGGAAGAATCTACATGATTAGGATCTATGCCCACCCATGATCAAGTTCACTTATAACCACTTCATCCATAGCTCAACAGGAAGATTACCTTTTGAGGTTGTCTACAGACTAAATATGAACTTGCCATTGGACATGATTACTAGCTCCACCTCTCAAGGAGAAAATCGGTCGGGTCTACTACACGTTAAGGAGTTTCAGAAACTGCATCAAAAGGTTACCAAACAACTAGCTAAGACAATTGCTCAATAAGGAGAGTACATGAATAAAGGACAAAGGCATGTCATTTATAACCTAGAAGACCTTATTAGGATTTACATCAGTAAAGAACAATTCCAAAGGAGGACGAGTAAGCTATCCCCTAGATTAGATGGCCCTTTCAAGATCCAATGAAGAATAAACAACAATGCTTATGAGTTGGAATTACCTGAAGGATATGGGGTATCCTTTACCTTCAATATGTCCAATCTAATGCCACATGTGCGACGAGAAGAAAAAGATCAAGATTTGAAGGAAATTTTTCAACAACCTCAAGGAGCTGATGGAGTGTTGACTTCTAGGGATGGGGTGCCAACTGCTGGACCCCTCACCTAAGCTCACCTCCAAGGCTTACAATCTCTCACGAGAATGATGTTGACTTCTTAGCCTGTGAAGGACGAGCTCTAGTACATGGAAGAGCTATGGAAGAACTGCCTAAGACATCGGCTTAGACACACTCTGCTCTACTCAAACTCTTGCCCAATCACCAACCTGTCAAGTGCAAAGGCCAACCTGGTAAGTGCTAAGTCCAAGGTCCCTATACGCCGACCTCTACTTTTACATCTTACCAAGCTGTAGCCTTACTCAGTCACCTTGGCATCTTTCATCACAGCTTAACAATAGCAAACCTAACATCAACTTAGTTCAGCTACAATGCCCCAAGATTCCAAAACATGAACCTATTGACAAGCCGCCACCTATCCCTTACTTTTCTAACCTTTATACTATATTCCTTTTTTTTTCCTTTATTATATTGTTGCCCTAAAAGACTTACTATAAATAGTCCTTTTTACTGTAGCCACAATCATCTTACATCCTTGCTAATGAATATTCTTGTTCTTATGAGACACTATTCGCCAAGTACGTCCTTTTTCACACTCTTATCTAATCTTATCAAGTAACTCGAGATTAGTGGTGATAGACTTTAGTATCAGTTTGTACACCATATCAAGTGAAATACTAAGTTGTTTAGTGTTCCACGATGAGTCATATCAAAAGAACAGCTTCATGGAAGCTACTGTATTTACCGACCCACTTCCTCTTTCTTCGATATCTCGAAAGATCTACCTTGTTATTATTTACTATGGTAAGCCCTAGTAATTAACTGAGCTCCTAAGCATATCAAAAACTTTGTCAATCAACTAATACTTTTCCTTGGACTACTTAGAATAATAATGTTCGATACTACTATCACCACAAACTTTCTTGATAACTGTTATCCTTGCCTAATGGTCGAAGATGTGACCATTCTTGTCCTGGAAAGGGATAGATTCCCTCCTGCCCAACAACACCCTCTCTACACTTCAATCTCCCAAAACCTATATTATTTGCAATCAAAGCTAGACCATTTTTATCAATATCATAGTATAACATTTTACGTATAAGATTTAAGGACGTATCAGGTCTAAAGATTACATACATTCATTCACATGCATTAGGTAATTACCAATCAAATTCGAACATATGGAGTTTACTTAAAAATTGATTATCCATGTTATCACATATTTAAGTATGATTAGTAGTTACACCACATATACATACATGTGGCATGTACTATATTCAAACATTTGAATTTTATAATTTTCCCTCAACTGGTGAGAACGATCTAATCCCATATATTACATTCTATATATACATACATAAATACATATACACGACTAAGAACATATAAATAATTTGGTATGTGGAAATTCTTACTAATAAACGTATTGTCATTTTTTTGACTCCATACTTATCGATAGAATTGGGTTATTCTACATCACAAGGAGGAAATAGAAATAGTTATGGATAATTATTTGTCATTATTAAATAATTTTTTATTTGAAAATTGTAACTAATAGAATTCTCTAGAGATAGCAAGCTAAAAAGAGGAGATAAATATTCCACTCACCTGTTAGCCGTACTAGAAAATACTTTTGAAGCAATGGGAATCAAAGATATGATGGTAGATATTATGCACATAAAAAACTCCTAACTTGACTCAATCAATGCATCTTAAGATAAATCAATCATGTTTACCCCTAAGAATAAAACATGTTGAACTTTTTTTTAATAGTAAATTGGTAGTAGTATATGTAGATTAGTATCTAGTTTAATACCTAATTTAACCTGAACTAATTTAATATTTAATATAATCTAATACTTTTATAAAGAGTGGATTTTAGGATGCTCAGAATTATAATAAGGGTTGTAATAAGAGGTTGTAGAGGACTAAGTTTGTATTAAGCTAAGCTTATTGTCAGTTCATTATTAATTCATTATTTATTTGAGCTTAACTCTTTGAGCTAGGTGACAAGGCTCATAGAGTCAGGTTCCTAATTAGAATGACTTAAAGAGATTTAGCTCAATAAGCTCGAAATAGGGATCGTTGGATCGATCTATCCACTCTCAACCTCTCTCAAATAGACTCGAACACTCAACAAGGCAAGCTACTAGCCTTAGAACCATGATAAGCTCATTGGGATAACCTTAAATGAGCTAGTTGAATCTCTACCATTAATCATTTGTATGATCTGATAGTTGCTATCAAACCCAAGGGTATATAAATACCTAGCCATACCTTTTTTTCAATAGTCACTTCAGAAGCTCTAAAGATCAGAGAAACAACACTATCCTGTAGATTCTTTGCTCTCAAAGATCAAAACAACTCTCAAGTGAAGAATGATTCAACACTCAAGAATAATGAGGTTGATGCTCAATAGCTCCCTCACCTGTCACAAGTGTACTTAAGCTATTGAGACTACTTGTTTCTCCTCCTAGCTAGTTTTCTTCAAGTTCTCTCTACAAGTACCATTCATGTGTTAATCCTTTGAGATCATGTGCAGTGCAACTTTTACGTAGTTTCTGCATAACAATACTATTTAAAACCTTACATTTACATTTTTTGGTGACTCCAATGGAGACAGAAAGAGTCAACTACTTAAAGATGGTACCACCCCAAAAAAAGGAATACTAGCATACCTAACACTACCTCCCAAAAGCAAGAAACTCATGTTGACCTTACCGAACAAGAGTTGCCTCCACCACTCAGAGACACCAATCAAGACAACCCTATCAACTAAGACAACACCACCAACCAAAATAACTCTAACAACTATAATAACTTACTAGCTGAGAACCCCCCAAACCTCACATAAATAATGCAAGTTATGCAAGAGGCTACAAAGGTAACATTAGACCAATTTGTGGCTACAATCACTAATCTCATGCCAAGAATGGCTACCATTGCTATGCAACAAGGCATGGATTTACCTAGCCTTGCTACTGTAGCACAATAAGGTGTTACTCGCTTCATTCAACCACTTAACCCTCCTATTATTCAAGAGAACACAACTCCAAGAGGAGGTGATCAAACTCTTGCTTCAGCAATTGTGGTTAACCAAAAACCACCACTTGAGGCAGAAAATGGAAGAGCCTACCCAAGTGGTTCTTCCTCTTCTTGTCCTACTCCTCGTATTGCACTTGGAGGGCTTACTAGCTTGCTAAACCATACTCCTCTTACGCCAGCTAAAACCATAGCACATGCCTTGAAGTCTACGACTATTCCAAGATCTTCATTTATTACAAGGGAAGAGTTGGATAAGTATATGATGGAAATGTATGCTAAGCCACCTAATGCAGTGCTGGATCTCAAACTCCTATACAACTAGTATATTGCTACTAAGCCATATCCAAGGGACTACGTAAGTCTAAATTTTATTAAATTCAATAGCAAGCAAGGGAGTACTAAGGAGCATCTTATGAAGTTCATTAAGACATTAAGCATCTATGACCTAGATGATGACTTAAAGTTGAACGAATTTTCTAAGTTACACAAAGAAATTTTTCTCTACATAAGAAAAGGTCACATTGACCAATATGGGGCGAATCAACCAGAAGGCCAAAGAAGACTTAACAAATCACATTGAACATTTCGGGGAACATTCTCTAGACATCCAAGACATATGTGACAATAAAGAGTTGGTGAAAATATGCATATAAGGCATGTTTACTGAATACGTTGTCCACTTAGGAAATCTTAGTTTATGTACTTTTACTGCATTCATAGAAAAAGTGTAAAGGACTAATAATTCTATTGCAAGACAACGAGGAGAAGGTAGAAGCTATAAAAAGCAACCTGCCTTCATAAGCACAATACAAGGCTAAAGCTCTAAAGATAGCAAGAAGCCTATGAATGATCAAGCAAAAAGCTCTACAAAGGTACCCCCATTCCCATGTCCAATAGGCAAGCTTCATGCTTTGTTGGACAAATGGCTACGTGATGGGAATATAAGGCTCCCAAAAGTAAAATGCTTACCAATGAATGAAGAGAAAAGAGATCCAAAGTTTTTTCTATTTCATAAAGTCGTAAGGCATACTACTAAAGACTATTGGACACTAAAAAGAATATTTAATGAAAGGGATCAAAAGGGCAAACTCATTATTGAAAACCATGATGTTCATCAGAAACCCCTCAACAATGCATAATGACCAACGTGGTGTTGTATGTGTTACTACACATGAACCTGCATTAACAGAAAAAGAAACTACACAACTTATTGAGGTGCAAGAAGAGGAGGAAAAGACACTCGACACCAGTGTAGATGAAAGCATTAATGTTATGTCAACATTGTCGAAGGCCCCTAATTTCAGAAATTTTTTTAACCTTCTCAATTTTGGTGAAGAGGTACAGTTAGTGATAGCAACCACACTAACAAAAATTTCCTAAGGGCAATATGGAGAGTGCAACCTATGAAGAGAATGGCACACATACACAAGAATGCAATACTCTTTACCAACGTCTATATGTACATAAAGAACCCAGATCACAATCACCCTTTATACGTAGAGAGCATACTTAATGGGTATCCAATTAAGGGGATGTTTATTGATAAGGGATCCTCCTTAAATATCATGCTAATGGTAATGTTCAAAGTCGTTAAATTAGATGTTCAACATCTAATAAAGCAACCCATTGCGGTACAAGGTTTTATCGACTCCTCTACAAAAAATGTAAGTTGTGTTAATGTAGATCTCAAAGTTGGACCCATCCATAGTATAGTCAAGTTCCATATGATCTATGTACCAATACCCTACCACACACATATTAGAAGGAAGTAGTTACACAATCACAACCTTATCCTCTCAAGTTAGCATCGGTGCATTAAGGGACACTGTAAGGGGAAAGACATCTTCATTCCTGCTACTAAAAATCCCTTTGAACGCAATGAATCATACCTCACTGATGTAGAACACTTTGATGAATATGCTAACAATGAGGAGACCACCATTGCAAAACCCATCAATACACCATTACCTACATAGAAGCAAATCCAAGAAAAAGGAGCACAAGAAGAGAAAGATGAGTGACTACTATGGAGGTAGAAAGAAGAACAAAAGAGCTAATGAACCTATAAAGATAGAAAGTTTTATTAGGGATGATGGTCGTAAGGTATATCACTTATGATGGTTTTTAGGACTTGAAGAAGTTTTCCTCTCTTCTTCAAATCCCAATCCATTTCAAGAAACCCAACTTGCCTCCCCATAAATGAAAGATCAAATGAAGCTTCAAGTAGAGGAGATTGAAGAAGTAGACCTAGCTAAAGAAGGTAAATCCCTATGGCCTATCTTTATCAGGAAAAACTTATTGAAGGAATTGAAAATTCATCTAATAGACTTGATAAAAGAGTTCAAAGATGTGTTTACTTGGACATATGAAGAGATGTCGGGATTAGATCTCACCCTAGTAGTGCACAAGCTGAACATCATACCTGGAGTTAAACCAATAAAGCAACAACAACATGTTTTTTTACCTGATATAAAGGTGTAAATAAAGGAAAAGATAGAGAAGTTGTTGCGAATCAGTTTCATAAAGCCCATTAAGCATCCTACTTCGCTATTAAACATAATACCTATAAGGAAAAAGAATAGCCAAATACACATATGCATGGACTTTCGAGACCTAAACAAAGCCTACTCGAAGGATGATTTTCCTTTTCCAAATATCGATGCCTTGATAAATGCAATGGTAGATCATGAATTATTTTCATTATGGATGGCTTTAGTAGATAGCAACTACAGACAACAAGTGCATAGCCCTTTGAACCCCAATAAGGAACTTCCACTAAACTATAATGCCTTTTAGGTTGAAAAATGCAAGTGCCACCTACCAAAGAGCAATGATAGCTATATTGCATGATATGACGCACTGCTTTATGGAAGATTATGTATATGACATAGTCATCAAATCTAAACATGCATCTGATCACTTGGACCACTTAAGGAAGGTATTTAAAAGATGTCAAACTTACAAACTCCAAATGAATCTATTAAAGTGTGTATTTGGAGTGGCATCAGGAAAGTTACTTAGATTTGTGGTCCATAGGAAAGGCATTGATATTGATCCAACAAAAGTATAAGCAATCTTGTCAATGTCATCCCCGAAGAATCAGAAGGAGCTAAAGAGCTTCATAGGGAAAGTCTCCTACATAAGGAGGTTCATTCCGACCTTAGCAAAATCTCTCGACCCTTACAACAACTCATGAGGAAGGAAGTCCCATTTGACTAAGGGAAACTACAAGAGGAGGCATCCAAAAAATTAAGGAGATCTTAAGTTCTCCACAAATGATGACGATGCCTATGAAAGAACGACCAATGACCTTGTACTTAATGTCTACTGATAGGTCTACTACGACTTAACTTGCCCAAGAGGTAGATGGTAGTAAGCAACCTGTGTACTATTTAAGCAGATCCCTGCAAGGAAGTGAAATTAATTACCCAACCTGTGAGAAACATTATCTTACGCTAGTATTTGCCACACAAAAGTTGTGCCATTACTTCTTGACACGTAAGATCAATCTCATCACCCACTCAGATCCTATCAAGCACCCATTATCACTCCCAGCTTTATCTAGGAAGATTGAGAAGTGGTTACTTTTACTCAATGAGTTTAATATTACGGTTACAACTCCTAAAGTCGTTAGGTCCCAAGCTTTAACTGACCTCCTAGCACATTTTCCCTCCACTCGAGACAATACAATTATGGATACAATTCCATTAGAGTACTATAAGGACTTGCTAATGATCAATGCAGGGAAGGAATTGTCAATTCAATTTGATAGCTTTGCCAAAGTAAATGGACTTGGAGCAAGGGTTTTGTTGGTTTCACTAGAAGGCTAAGAGCTACTACTAGCATTCAAATTGGACATTAATTGTACTAATAATGAGGTTAAGTATGAAGCATTATTACTCAGTTTAATATCAACTAAGGAAGCTGGCACATAACAACTATGCATTTGAGGTAACTCCAACGTAATAATTAAATAGGCTAATGGAGGCTTTGCTCTTAAGGAACCTGCACTAACGCCTTATAAGGCTATAATTCAGGTACTAGTTAGTAAATTTCAATTAGTACGATGTGAGCAGATGCATCAGCAACTTTGGCGTCAAAAGTTCTAGTTCAAGATATGGATGATAGCCTCAATGTACAGGTTGTTAAGAAGTCCATCTCATGTTCCGCATTGAAACTCTTTGAGGAAGAGGAAGAAATCCATGATGATTAGCGTACCCCTGTCAAATAGCAGTTAGTGTCACGCCCCGAAGTAATAGAGTCATAACAATCCCGCTGTGCAAACCATTATAAGATAGAAGCTAATCATGCAACCACTATCGTAAACCTAATTTACACGAGGTATTTATAACTAACTCGCTTTGAAGTAAACAATTTATAAATTAAATAAATTATTTACCTAAGAAAGTATGAATATATATATATATACATACTAAGATTCAACTATTACAAATCATGTTTGCAAAATTTCATCATACTATATTTCCTAAGTAATACATTATTTGAAAATGGAAGATTAAAAAAAAAACAGCTAAGACCTTAAAAATATATTTGTTCTTCAAATATATTTCCTCACTCCCCAAGATCCAGCAATTACTAGCTTGAAGGTAAATATAGGCCACTTCCTAACTAACACCTGCAACAACGTCTATAGGGATGTAAGTAACCAACAGCTCGGTAAGTTAGGACGGAGACTTAAAACTATACCTCAAACATAAATAGAGTTATCAACCAAATAAGTTAGATACAATACATATACAAGTAAATGCCATCACACGATGTTGTTCGGTCAGTCATGAAATTAGAGAAGTTACACTCACTCTAATTCAGGTTGAGGAGTTTTCATTTAATGCAACAGCTTATGACCAAACCCATACTTGTGTAATGAATACACCATTCCTCCCACAACTACCTTCAAACCATTGACTTCACTCTTACCGCAACCTCCTCACCTATTACTTAGTTCGGCTAAGGATGAACCAATTATGATATCCAATGCTATTCCTTTTGAAGGGGTTGGTATTTGGCCAGAGAACCCTAATGTTTCCCCTAATAGGTTGCTTTGCAAGTCCACTTTAGATTTACAAGTCGTATATTTAATTAGATCCGATTTAAGGTGTTTAATTATTTCAAACAAATCACATAAATATAAGCCAAAACAGCAAATCAAAATCATATCATCAAACTCAGAAATAAACACATCCAGACATGCACATAATCAACTATCTAACAAACACAACCAAATACAATTTCAAGCCTTTGAGTACTACAAATTAGTACTCTAAAATACAATAACGCATTAATCCCAACTTACCTGGACTCCTACTTGCTCACTCAAGGTGCAACTCGCATAGGCATCGCTGATCATCCTAATAATACAAATGTTGTTTTAGTCTAAATATCTTATTTGGCCTCTAATTAATATTTTAGTCTATATGGTATACCCTAGTCCTCATTTAACTATCAAATTTACTCTTAGTGTGAAAAAAAAAATTATATTTTTCATATAATTATATAAATTTATATTTAATATCATATTTATTTTATATTAATATTATTATAATATTATCACTTTTGGTATAATATTTTCTACTCATTAATGTCATATATTTATATATTATGTATTATTACATAATTCACCTCTAAATCACCTATTTAACACTTCGAACACTATATATATTATCCTTCATCCTCCAATAACATATCAAATTTATACTCACATCATAAATCATAAACTATATCTACTTAACCCTAAATTACAAAATTAACTTAAAATATACTATTTACCTACATATTTAGTACATATTATGCATAATACATACAACTAATGCCTCAAACTCCAATAAAGCTACGAAAAATATATTATAATCAGTAAATTATGGTTGTTATATTATGACCATGAAAAGTACTAAGATAGTTATATATATTATTCTCCGGTATACCAATTTTAGGTCTAATTTTGCTAAAAATTAGCTTAAATTAGGTAAATGACCAACTAAAATTATAAGATTCAAAATTAATATTTCCAAAATCATAACTAAGCTTTAGAAGTCATTACAAATTAGATTCATCAAGGAATTTAATTAAAAACCTATTATTTCTTTCATATGAAAAACAGGGCAGATTCAACAAAATAATTTTAATAAATACTAAAGGTGCATTCTATCAAAAATTATTTTTATTTAAACTAAATATATCATATAATGAATATTTATACCAAAAATTAACTCAAAATAACATTGTTTACTATTTTTAAAAATTCATACAAAAGTCGTTAGAATCGAGCTTGTTCTTAAGGAACCTATATAAGCACTTCTAATTTTAAAAAATTGTTTTGATATTATGATTCTATATGAAAAAATACCTTGAGAAACCAAATTTCATAATTTTTTATACATATTTGATATTTTTATTAAATTAAACAAATTCGAAAGGGAAATCGAAACTTACTAATAGACAAACTTCAAGCCACCAACAATGGCTTCACCATTGTCTAAAACTCTAGATGTGAGGTCCACTGTCTATTGGTGGTGGCCGTCCCTCTCCAAGTGGTCATTGGATGTAGGTTACCTTCATAAGGCCTAAATACACACCATTTGTCTAATTTTGCTAAAATTGGTTTTTCCTCTCTTCTCTCCTCTCCCTATTTTTTTTTTTATGTAAAACTGACCAAATGAGGTTTGGAAGTTTTTTTCTAAATTTATAGTTGGGTTTGGGATTTTTCTTCCAATTTTTCCTTATTAAGTGTCCCTTATCTCTTACATTTTCACTTTCTATTTGGCTTAATTTTATTGATTTACTTTTTCTTCTTCAATTCCAACTTTCCACGCCTCATTTATGGAATTTTATTCATTTTTCCATATTTTTCTTGATTTTTATTTAATTATTTATGAATTTTTTAATTATTTAGTATTATTTTAGCATATTTCAGGTATTTTAAATAATATCGCGTAATTTTACTTACATATAAATACATATATGGTACAAATAAATATTTCTAAATATTATTTAAATTATTTATAATTTTTAGTATACATATAATTTATCTCTATCGATTTATTAGTTATCGAAACTTGTTTTACGCGTTTTCGATAAATAACGAAAAATTTTCATATAATTCAATATTATAAAAATTAATTATTTTATTATTTATTTTCTTGAATCTAAACTCACGAGATCACTTTTACTAATATTCCTAACTTCGTCATAAAATTTGTGCTTGATCAGATAATTTACTCAATTATCCTAAATTTTGCGATTCAAACCCCGAACACCAAATTGTAGGGTTTACAATTAGCACACCTAAGTGAAACAGCAACATTGAAAAACTTTGTTTGCATTAGTGGTGATTTGAACTTTAAAGGGCCAAAAGGCGTATTATCACGATGCATTTCAATGAAGGAAGTCCTCTCAAAATTGCAGAATTTTCATAAAGTTTGGTGTGATGAATAGAGGCTACCCTTATACCGTCAAATTCAACGTGCAACATACTACTGGCCAACTATGTCGAAAGATGTGTCACAGTTGCAAATGAGTTGTTTTAAACTTCCCGACAAGCGAGAATGTAACTTTGTGATAAGTGCTGGAGATTGGAGACGCCCTTATATTGATTATCTAAAAAACAATGTCTTACCCATAAACAGCAGGGATGCTAAACTAATGAAGCAAAAAGCAAAAAAGGATATCATGCATGACAATCAACTTTATTAGATATCATTTATGGGGAAGCCTCTTAAATGTATATCACCTCTTGAAACAAAGAACATATTGTTAGAGGCATGCTTTGGTGATTTTAGAGAACATTAAGGAGGACAAAAGCTATACTACACTTATTAGATATGCAGTATTATTGGCCAACAATGGAAAACGATGCCTTTAACTTTGCAAAGAAGTGTGTTACTTACCAGCACCATGGAGATGCAATCCATACTCCTAGAATGGCACTCCATAGCTTGATAACTCCATGGTCTTTTTAGCATTTGACTTGATTGACATGATTCATCCACCATCTAGAGGTTGCATTTGGATCTTGGTAAGAACAAAGTTTTTCACCAAGTAGGTTGAAGCAGTACGGTAAAAGAAGGCAATTAGACCAACAGTGGTATGGTTTATGAATGAGCACATCATATGTAAATTCGGAATACCGAAACACATCCTCTCAAATAATGGAATGCCTTTTATAAATACACATGTACAACAATTGCTACCATCATACAATATTGATCATGTGAAGTCCACTCCTTATTACCCTAAAGGAAATGGTTAAGCAAAAGCAACCAATAAGAGTCTTATAAAAGTACTTAGCCGCATGGTGCATGATAATCATAATGATTGGCAAGATAAGCTCCCACTAACATTGTAGGCGTATAGGACTTCTAAAGGTAGACCAATGCAAGCAACCCCCTTCTCGCTAGTATATGGATCTAAAGCAGTAATGCTAATAGAGATCATGGTCCCATTTGCATGACTAGCCATCGATGTGGAATTAGAGCTAGATACCTTGCGCATGTCAGACTTAGAAGCATTAAAGGAAAGACGAGACACTACTAAGCACAATCTAACCAATTATTAGCAAAGACTCAACGTAGCTTATGATCGCTTGGTAAGGAAGAGATCCTTCCAACACGACAATGTTGTACTTCACACAGTAAAGCATATGCGGCGAGGTTTTCCATCGCCAAAGTTTACACTTAAGTAGGAGGGACTGTTCATTATTGAGAATGTATATGTTAATGGCTATTGCAAACTTCTCAATCCCAAGAAAAATGTTATTATAGCTCCTATTAATTTTCAATATATTAAGAAATTTCATTAATGATCATCATTGTAATAAATTACTTAGTAATGAAAGAATCCGATTCATAAAACATGAGTTGCATATTATTTACTTAATCTATTTTGCTTAAGTTGCTACAAAGTTATGAGTTTATTCTCCTAAGTGCACTAAGCTAATAAACATGTTATGAGAAGTATTCTATAAGGGGTAGTCCATATGTTGTTGTTGATTAGCGGAGGCATTGGCTCTTGAGCACACGATGAAAAGATAGGTTTGAATGTTGCAGACTGGTAGTAGCATGACTCCTAGACACACCGAACTAATTATAGCTATGTAAGGCTAATAAGTCTTCTTAAGCAATGCATTAAACAATTTATCTTTGTCAACTTTCATGATAGAGTACTCTCAATGCGACACCCCTTTGGTAATTTGCATAAAATAGCCAAGTAGTAGTAACACTACATTGGTTAAGGAAATAATAATTATTAATCCTAAGTAAAGGTTGCCACTATCACTACTTGAGCACAATTGGAAGTAATACTCTAAAGGATCCTTTAGCATTATTGCTACTGGTTGAAGGCACTACCTCTTAAGCGCATAATGACTTAAATGCATAATAAAAGGCCCCTTAGACCAATAAGAGTCTAAGTTGCGTACATTATGATAAATTTAAAATAAAGGCATTGAATCAAATGATATTCATTCTAAATGTCTATGTTCGAAAACACTAAAATAAGCATGAATAACAAAAATGAATAAGATAATAATAACCTAGAAAAGTAACTTTAAAACTATGTAGTAAGATCCAACTACACAAAGGATGCAAGACCATTATCACCAATAGTATATTAAACAGATAAGTTAGATCATACTAAGGTTGCATCAAGATGCGACCCTAACATTATTGTACTAGTATTGTATCTTATTGTATTGCATCTTGAAGATGTGATATCAGTATAATTATACTAGTATCGCATCTTAGAAATAGGATATATGTATAATTGTCTATATCGTATTTTGGTAATATTTTTTATGTAATTTATACTTTTGTAATTTTCTTTTTTTTAACTTTGATAACAAACAAGCAGATTTCTCAGAATTTCCCTCACCTTAACCTAACCAAAGAAAATAATACCGTACCAAATCTATACCTTATAAAATAGTACTAATCATATTCCAAAATATTGTTTTCTTATAATTGAATATAACATTAACATGTATCATTAAAACATCTAAATTGCATGCATGACTATTGATTAGAGAAGAAGGGAGGGAGGGGGGTGGGGAAAGAAATTATCCTTAATCAATGAAAGGACAAAACACAAGGCATAAGCATCCTAAAAAATACTTAATATATATATACCTATATAACTATAGCAATTCACTATAAATAAATTTGTTAAATACATAAAGAGAAATATGCTAATCACTTTTAGTTTGTTTAATTGAATAAGTTGTCATTTGCCTGCAAGAACAATGAAGAATACATTAATTGGGAATTTCATACATAGTAAAGTAAAACATTTTAGCATAAAATATAATTAATGTACACATGCTAGGTGTATAAGGATTAAATAGAACAAAGTAAAATACTTGCTAAAAAAAAGATTTTATATAACAAATATGTACATGTGCAAGGTAGATGAAAAAAAATTACCAACTATATTACAACTTAAGGGAAAGAGTATTCAAACCCTAATCTATCTCCATAGAAACCTATGGTAATTTCACTAAGTTACAACGACCTTTACTATTAACAATTACCGAACCAAATTATATATAAGACCAATAATTATGGTATGAGAAAGAAAAAGGAAATTGTGCTTCATTAATTATATGTCCTCATAATTAAACTTCATTTGTTGTTCATTCAAATTAAAATTTTAAGGTTAATTTATCAAATTTTATCTTCCAAAAGCATTTCTTTGACCTTACTATTCTTATATTTGTTTCCCTTAAGATTGCTTCTCATATATATTTCTCTTAGGATTGCTTCAACATTCATTACCAAAGTCTTTTCTTCTTTCTTTCATTTATTGTAATCTCGACATCGTAACTCTCATTTGTTTAACTCATTTTTTTTTTACCATACACGTTGAAGCTTTGATTATCATTTCATCAAAACCTATACATTTAAATTATTATTCTTACCTAATATCAAGTCAAGCTATGCAAATTAAAAAATAAAATCATTTTTCATATTTTTTCTTTTTTTCCTCCTACCTTTCGTTCTTCTATGACTAAACCTCCACACATACAATCAATATAAGCAGTATATCCACTTTTTTTTTCTAAAATAAGGCCTATACTATAATTGGTAACAAAAAAATAATTTACCACCAACATGATAGAAAACATATTGATATTAGCATCTTCTGCAATTATGATATAGATATACTTGTTTAGTCATTTACCTATATTAAGTCATAAATCTTTACATACGCTTATAAAATTCACCTGATAAATTTGTCCCTCCAATGCCATGAAAGTGCTTGTTCATTTTAGAAGAAACCAAAAAATAATCATTTTTTTTCTCTTAACCAACTATAACATTACACAAATAGTGAGAAAAGGAGATTCGAACCCATTCCATCCTTAAGGAAGAATAATATTTATGCAAACTAATTACAAGACCCTCACAACCAAAGAGGAGTTAAAGTAAAACCAAGAATAATTCTATTTGTAAAGTGACATACTAGTTTTGTGCATATACTCTAAAATAAATGTAGATCATAGAAATATTATATGTAATACTTAGTGTGTAAATCCACACCACAACAAAGGTTCACATTCTAATTATAATGAAGGTTGCCTTTGATGATGTTTGAAGAAAATCAAATTGTATGAAATAGAGGTTTAGACTTGAGTTGCCTTTATCCTTATCTAAAGGATGGGGTGACAACTCGCTTTCCAAGTATTTTGTTGTATCATATATGTTAAATATAAGTGATATTTGATACATGGAAGGCGAGTCGTTACAATTTCAAAATTAAAATATATGTATCATAAAACACTAATGATAAGAAAATGACATCTTTAGCTTTAATATTATAGATAGATATAGATGATGATAAAGTAACTAAAGATATATATTCACCAATAATAACAAATTAACTGTTAAAAATTTACAATTCGCAAAAAGAAAAAAGGAATCAGTTATTAAGTATGGATGTATTTTTTATTCAAATTGTTTAGATTGAAAATATGCATATTTTGGATTTTTTAAGAGAAGTTGTTAAAATATAATAGATATGTAAGATAAATCACTTTCGTTTGAAGTTACATTGATGAAAAAAGTTAAATTATGATTTGAAGGGAAAAAAGAAGAAGAAGAAGAAGCAACTATTAAGTAAGGATGTTGTTTGATTCAAAATTGTAAATTTTATTTAGAAATTGTTTGATTCAAAATCAAAAACTATTATCACATATAGATGTTAGAGGTAGAACTGAAAACTTCCATTTTGATGGAAGATTTTTAGGTTTCATACTACTTTTGGCACATCGAGTACTTTATCATAATAACCTTCACATATTGATTTATTAGTAAATGAAATATTAAGTATGTAAGGAGTTTCTTGGTACATTCCAAATTAAGAAAAATCTTAAAACACGGTGCATTCACTTGGAGGGAATGGTGATTCCATTCCCTTCTTGTTCCTTATTAATCCTTATTACAGCATTTACTTTGTTGAATTGTAATTACCATGGAATTGTAACTGCAAGAAGATAAGGAATTATGATTCCTTATAGTAGGGCCATGAATTGGGATTCCACAAAAAATTACTCTCCGTTACCCCTTCTTTTTCTTAACCCAGCACTACCACCATCATCAAATTCTAGCAACCACCATCATAAACCACCACCACTACAACAACTAATGATGAGCACAAAACCTCTTCTCTTTATCTCACTTTCTCTCTCTAACCTCTCTGTCTCTCGTTTTCTCTCTCTAACTTCTCGATTACACATTCATGCCAACTCTAACTACACAAACTCCAACCACTAGATGACCCATAACCACCATACAACCACTCACTACTTCATCTTCGATTACAATCGACAACGTCATCGCCACCACTACAAAATCGTACTTCTCTTCAAAAATCATTTCATAAATCACTTTCTAAACTACTACAAAACCTCCTCTTCAAATACAATCCATAATATCTGCATGCATTTCTTTATTTGATTTCATTATTCTCTGCCTTTGTTGATTTGATTTAATGGCATAGAGCATGTAGTTTTAGGTTTAAAATTTGAGTTAGATCGCAAGAGAAGTTTCGAAATCTTGCCTTTTTACTTTCTAATGCTTGTTAGGTTGCAATATAAATGATTATTTTTTTTATAATGTAGTTAGAACTAGATTTTGTAATTGAAAAGAAACAAACAAGAGAGAAGAAAACGATGCCGTATTTTATTCATGTTAATTTCATTATATGCCTATTTCCTTATTTGTTTTTTCATCAAAGTAAACAAAGGAATATGTGTTATGGCTTTATTTCATTCTCCCTTTATTTAATTCGATAAGGTAAACACACCAAAGATACCAAAATTGCGTTTTCTACTTTAATATTATAGATGATATAAAATATTAAAGTTTAAAAAAATATGTATGAAAAATAAAAATATATATTATTAGGAAAAGAAAAGTACAAAATGAAGTAACATGCAAAAAGTCATACCCACAGTCCTATGCCCTAAAAATAGGGGCTTAAGCACTTATAGGTTAAGAAATTAGGAATAAGAATGCGGGCAAAATATCAATATTTATTCAATTTTTGCATCTCTTTCAAAACAAAGTGGCTCCTAAACAAATCTTGTAATGGTAAGCATATAAAAACTATTGGAATCGCAAAAAAGAAAAAAGATTTGGACTCATATAAGCACGTGAAATTACTGGAAAACTCTTTTTTTTTTTTTTTAAGTATTGTAGAAACATTGAGACGTGAGATGATTATATGGCAAGAGTTAAAAAATAATTTAGGTTACCAAGACAATGATTCTATATGCTAATTAAGGTATCATAATCTCCAATTCAGATTGTTTGAGCTTCTTTCCTGCGGAACAATTGAACTGCAGTAGGAAAAATGGTGACATTGTGTTGTGCAACTTGTAAGTGGTTTGAGTGAAAATTCAAGAAAGCAATCGTGCATAAATTACATAAGGAAAGAAGATGCTAACATTAATAGCCTCACTTTATCTGATATAAGAATTCTAGAAGCATATATATAGAAAACAATTTGTTATCAGCTACTTTTTAACTCCTTTTGCAAATTGTAACGAGCAAAGAATTCAAGATGACAGCTTCACAATGTATAAATGATGATATGGCATTTTTGCATTTTCAAGAACACTCAAGAAAATAAAGAAAAAAGAAGACTTTAAGATTCAAACTTTTTTATATTTTATGATTCTTTCTCTGATTTCCCTTTATTCTTTGATTTTAGATTGTTACTCTATGATACGTAGAGAGTAAATCTTTAGTATCTAAATCTTGTGGAACCTAAATCTTACCTGTAACGATTGGTTTATTTAAATTTAATAAAGATCGTTATTCTTTTGAATCAATTATGTGTGCTTGTATGTTTTAGATTAATAATTTTTTAGGTTATTAATTTAAATATGATATTATATAAGAAGATCGAGAGATTTCTTATATAATTAGATTTAGTATAGTTGATGAGAATTTGTGCAATGTTAGAGATAAATTGCAAGGTTCTTTTAGATTAATAATATTATCTTAAATATTATATTTAATAAAATTCACTACATAATTAATGCAATTTTAGATTATATTATATAAAAGATATTCTATTAGGTAATCTCGAGATTAGGGTTAATAAAACTTAGGAAGTTGTTGACTTTAAAGGAGAGTTTTCTGGATGAGGCTAGAAAAAAAAAAAAAAAAAGACACAAAAAGCAAAAAGAAGATGATATCGCATCAGTCACCTGGTTAAGGAACAAAGAAAATGGATGGTGGCCAAGTGGTTTTCTTGCTTTCATGAGGAAAGTGGAGGTGCATGTGCAAAATTTTGATTGATAGAGAGAGTCAAGAGAGACCTTATGCAGTTTTCTGCATTTTTATATGGAAAAATTAGAACGGCTATAAATTAAAATAAAATGAAAAGTTAATAAAATTTCGTTTATGTATTAATCAGTAACCCGTAATCATACCTAATTTTTAGGAAATTGATTACTAAAGACGGTAAACTTTTTAATATTATCCTTATTATAAATTATCTTATAAGAAAAATAAATAAATAAACAGAGAAGTTATTTGTTGTAATTTCGAAATTAGAAAAAATAAGAAATTCTATTAACACCTTCAACACAGATAACTTTACTAGAGGTTAAAAGAATTGACGGAACCCATAAATGCTTGGTCCCCAGCTAGACATTATTGATGCAGATTGAATGATTGTAAATTACTATTTTGACAACTTGCTAAGTTACTGCTTGCAGATTGCCTTTTTATATTATACTGTCAAGTATCAACCTTTTTGCAGAACCAATATATGCTTGACATTATTGATGCAGAGCGATTGATTGTAAATTACTATTTTGACAACCAGCTAAGTTACTATACTTGCATATTGCTTTTTTATATTATAGTGTCAAGTATCAACGTATCAACCTTTTTAAAGTGCCAGTACACATGGACGATGAATTAGAAAAATCCCCTCCATAGTTTTGAATAAACTAGACGTGCAATGGTGCAGAATTGGCCAAGCGAATAACACGGCATTGTTGCTTTTATGGTTCTGTCTTATCTTGATAGGATTAATGTAGCAATTTGTATTATTTTCAATTTATATTTATTAAATTTAGATTTTTAAAAATCCAATTAAATTAACTATTCATATTTAATTGGTATAAAATAAAAAGGTAAACCAATCATTTTAAGAGCACGAAAAATCGTAAAACTATCCGCAATGGTATTGGAATAAATCATCTTAGCGTAGATAAAAAACAAAGTCTCCAATCCAGGTCCGTTTTTGATTAATTCATAAATCAATCTTCACCATTAGATCTCTATTATTAGAATTCCCTTCTTCAAAATCTCCTGTCATATTTTTTCAAATCACTAATACTAACATATTCTAATAATTTTTTAAAGGCGAAAAAAAAAATCTAATAATTTAAATAATAAAAAAAAAAAACTTATTCTAATAATTTCCTCGATACAACCAAACCCTATTCTGTCACTGAGGATCAAGTGCGCACATTGGATATCCAAAATTAAAACATGATAAGAAAACAAAATGGAATAAATTTTATAATGAATACATTTCATATGTAGGAATACCAAAAGAAAAATGATATTGATTTCCACAAGGAGATGAAATCTAAAGTATTGAAATCATCAAACTCGGTAACATTTTCATTTTCATTATCTAATTTCTCAGATTTGGTCTGGATATGTACAGTATATTGCTCTATCATCATCTCGTGTACATCGAGGAAAAAGCACGTAAGAAAATTACAAAAGAAAAATATTAAAAATCACGAGCTAATTTGTTCACAAACTAAATAAAATATTTTTAATACACTAACGTAATTAATGGTCCCAGCACCCGTGAAACGTACAGCTAATAAAATTGGACTTACTCGTCCATCTTCCCAAGCACTTCACCTCAAAAGTCAAAAAAAAAAAAAAATGAACGTTGGTTGGCTTATTCACTGGATCTTGTCCTGTTTTCTTACACCCGTGTAACAAAGTCACTTGGAACCACTGTCACCGGTACACCAATCACAGTACGACACGTATCATTTGACTTATCTCTGGGCGGCAATCGGCTAACCCGTTCACCTATCTCGCTCCCCACCTTCACCGCAACGTTCACAACTCCTTCCCCTCTGGTACCGTCCCTATCCCGTAGCCGGTAGCTGAGGAACCGGACCGAACCGGCCGGCGCCGGTGGAGACCAAATATCGACGGCCGGAATCTGACACCAACCAAGAAATTCCGCGCTTTTACTTGAACTTTTTGCATAAACTTCAAGGTAAATAGCTGAATATGTCATATTCCTAAAGAAACTGGAATCGACCGGGATATTGAACTTCTGCTCCCAGCTCGGGTTTGGGCCTGCTTGATGATCGGTTGTGGTGGTATACACGGTGTTCGTGCTATTCCATGGAGGAGCCGTTGAAAGTGTGATGAAGGGCCTAAGACGGAGTCCTTTTGGGAAGAAAAGGGAAGTTAAACAGGAAGAAGAAGAAGAAGAAGAAGGGTTTTTGAGTCCTTGTGCTGATCGGATTGTGACTTCTATTTTGATTCGCCGTGGAGGGATTGTGTTAACGTAGGGTTCTAACATGGTTGTGGTTGGGCAGTCCTTTAGAGATATGGAGCTTGATTTATATATAGATATAGGTGGTATATGTAGCCACAAAAGATGTAGCTAGAAATTGAAAAGGTGGGCGATACACCGGGCATCCTATATATTAATTATAATTGACAGCGATTGACAGCTGCGTCATCTTGCTTAAAAGTGTGTAAATAAATTTTAACATTTATACCAAAATATTTAACTTTCTTTTTTAAAAAATTTAAGTTAAGTATTTTCAATTCGTAATAAGTTTAGTCCATTTAATTTATGAGTCAAAATAAGCAGTTTGAATCGATATGTTTAATATAAGTATATATTTAACTCATATATTGATCTATTTAATTTGCTTTTCAAACGGATTAAAGTTAAGGATTTTTTACTCATTTAAAAGTAGGTTAAATACGTTTAGTCTTTTTAACCCATGAGCTAAAATGAGTCAAGTCGGATTAACTCATTTAATCTGTTTGCATGCCTCTAGTCATGCTTACAATAATTCCCCATTTTGGTTTCGATCCTTCCATCCAATTTCTATGCTTCAATTATAAGAAACCAATATTTTGAAATATGATTAGTGCTATTTTATGAGGCATAGATATGGTATAGTATTATTTTGTTTGGTTAGGTTAGGTTAAAGTAAGGGAAATTTTGAGAAACCTGCTTATTTATTATCAAAATTTAAAAATAATTACAAAAGTATAAATTAAATAAAAAATATTACCAAAATGCGATAGAAACAATTATATATATATCTTATTTCTAAGATGTGACACTAATATAATTGTACTGATATCACATTTTTAAGATAAGATAAGATACGATACAATAAGATACAACACTATTATAATAATACTAGAGTTGCATCTTAATGCAACCTTAATATGATCTCTCTTATTTGTTTAATATACTATCCTATTTAGATGTTTGTTCTAATTTTATTCATATATCGTTAGTCAAGAAAATTGTATGAAATTCATTTTATACTGTAGATACCATATTTTTGTCCCTATATAGTTTTAAATTTTTTTTAGAAGTCTTAATTTAGAAAATAACAAAAAAAATTAAAATGATAAAATGACAAAAAATAGAAAATTTTCACAAAAAAAAAAGAAAAAAATTCAAAATGGATTGAAGGAATTGGATTTTACAGAATCTCAACTAAATAGTTGTTAAAAAATTCAAATTTTATATGATGACATTAAATTCAATAAGATCGGGATTATAAGCTTCAAATTTATTTTGAATGTTTATCAATTTAGATTTAATTTGATCTAATCTGATCTAAAAGATTCGTTTCCAAATCTTACAAATATGAATTGCGCGACGTAAACTAAAAAAGTCCAATTAGACACTCGCCCCTTACTAAAACAATGTTGACTATCTCTTTCTCACATGACCCAAACCCTAATCTCTAGTCACTCTCTCGCCTACATACAACAACTTCATCCCACCAAACCACATTCCCAACTTATGCAAGCGACGATCACCCCTATCCTCTCTTCATCCACAAATACTGATCATCAACATCTTTTCCCCCATCCAACATCTCCCAATCAACCAAACACACATCAATCTTATTCATCCTCGTACGCCTCATGAGCAATAGCCAAGCAACTAACGACAACCGTACGATCCTCCTCAACAAACACACATACTACTGCCATCTTCCATACTCTAATCGGCTACTACCCAATGCCCCATCCTTGCCACTACACAACAGCAACCAACACTACAGACCCTAACCAAACTAGCCCGGTAACATCCATGAGTGCTCTCTCTCCACTAGATTTAACACCAACCAAGCTCTTCCCAACCACCTTCTTTTTTCTCGTCAGCTCCTCCCTGACGCTACCTAACATACGGATTGGAATTGACCCATCACCAATCAACAATCCACACACTAACCCATGCTTCATCATCAACAGCTTCAAACTAAACCCCTGTCCAATTGCACTTACGAATTTACGCCAAACACAACAAAACACACTAGCCACACATCGAATCACCAAAACATAGTCTAAACTCACAGTGCTGAAGCCCATCAACACCGACACTACACTCCACGCCAAACACAGCAGAACACATGAGCACGCTAACCAAATCCATTGTCACAATAGCATTGACTACTTCCATAGCAACAACCATCGCAGCAACGTTAATTGCCTATGTACGTGACCCAATCCGGACAAGCCACCAACCCGAATCCCTAATTAACCTGTACGCACTGCCGACTCAGGTTCAGTCCTAATGTTTTTACTTATCTGTTTATTTTATTTTGTTTTCTCTTTCCTTTTTTTAATTACTTATTTAATGATGTGCTTAGTAGTTATTCTAGCTTAGGAAATTTTGTTTTAGTATTAGGACTTTAGAATTTTTCACTTAGGAAAAATTACTTTTCAAAAAATAAAAAATAATAATAATCAATCCTTTCTAAGAATTGGGACTATTTAAAAACAAAAAGAACCTAACTTAGGATCCTTCTAGAATTTTCTTTCAATAAAACTAAATTGATAAATAAGTAAACTTGGTCGATTTTCAGAATTAACATAAACTAACACATTAAAAATTTTTGGAAAGAATTACGGACATTTGATTCCGACTAATGGGTACATAGATAATTCTAAGGCAACTTAAAAATTTGTAAAAAATTAGGTTTTTTTATTTTTTGAAATTTTTTTTAAAAGATAATTTTGAAAAATAAGCCTAATTTCGAAAAATCTATAGTAGTACCCGTTAAGATTTAATAGGTAGCCTCCGAATTTGAAAATCTCTAAGTTTTATTAATTTAAAATCAAAGATCAATAGCTAAATTATAATTAATTCACCCAATTGATTACAATTTCTCTCTTTCCTGACTTCGTTGAGGTGGTAACTCCAAAGCTTTTTCAAAAAAATCGGAATTTTCCATTTTCTATAATTGAGAATTAATATTAAATAAGTTAAGATTTAGTATTAATCGAAAAATGGGAAATAAAATCAAAAGAAGAAACCAAAAAACCAAGCTTCACATATACTTAGAAGGACCTTATATTGGATTTTTGATCCTTATTTATTTAATAAATATATCAATTTTAACTTTATATTTTTTAGACATACTACTAAATTTGTCATTCTCGTTAATCCTTAACAGTATATGGGATGAGAAGGAAAAATATATACATATCATTAGTAGTAATGAGTAACAAGTGTTTATTTCACAAATGTTTTTTGGTCTAATCATATACAAAACCATCTATCCCATTTATTTGTGTCTTATCTTGTATTTTCTTCTACGTTCTTCAACTTGTGAGGTATTTATTGGTCTTTGGACATCCATTGAAATTTGTTGAGGTTCAATCTACAATATATTAATGAATTAAATTAGTAATCAAAATATTATACAAATTAGAATTATTGTTGTAAGAAAACATTTTATTACTTAAGAATTGCCTATGTGATGCCTCTCCCATATTTGATGGTGTTGGATGTGTCAAACTCATGGGAGCAAGTAGAGTGACAACGAATGATGATGATATAGGCATATTTAGTGTAAGCAGTTCAAATGATGGTGTATCATGTGCAGTACGATCTGGTAGAGCCTCTATCGGTAGATCTGCTGCAGGAAGATCAACTACAAAAGAATCGACAACAGAAGCATCAATAATAACCTCATCTTCGTCCCTGGCCACATCCTAGTCTTATCTCTCTAACCAACTGGCCCTTAGGCTATTACCTCTACTAATCTAGATCTAGTAATCTATTACCTCCATATCCTTATAATGTTTGTCTCCCTATAGCAGCTAGAGCATGTATCTGATCTATATCTATACTTTCCTCTATATGTGTAAATATATCTAAGTACATAATTATAGGCAAATTGAGTTACTTATTATTATAACAATATAAATATTAACATATATACTGTGATTTTAGATGGAAAACTTACCAATGCTACTAAAAGTGCTCATAATCGACTAATATATTTTCATGTCACTCTATAGTACTAATCGTTGTAGTCGGTAGAGACCATGTTGAGTAATGTATCATCATGAATGATCTAAACTGGTCTCTACCTCCTATCCTACCAAATAGCTGTATATCTAGCATTTTTCTTAGGTTAATCTTCATCTGATTTCCTTTGAAGATTCATCTTGTAAATGTGGTCTAGATCCATGATATAGTTTTGTGGGATATGCCATACCCTACCAAACTATCTCATGACTTTATCTGGTTTATGCATCTCTACCATGTAGAAGCAAATCATTGACATGTAAGTTATACCTATGCATGAGTTTGACGATCTAAAAGCTCTCAATACTAAGCCAATACATGCATAGAAGTCCGTCTGATATCAAAAGTATCATCCTATTGGTATCCTAACGGGTCAAGACATATTTAGACATGTATATGTCCTATGCAACACTAAATGAAGGAATCTATCCCATGCCCACACCTATATCAACACTATGGTGCCACCCATCTCTATTGTCCCATCCTGTACAGCTTAAGACAAATATCTATATAACCATGCTAGGCAACCCGATCCTCAACTGCAATTGCATGTAGTTTAGAGGTTCTCTAGCAATGGTAGGAATAGCAAATGGACATAGCTAAATGATGTGTCAAAGAAGAGTAGGCTACCTATCAACTATAAAATATATATCTTCATGTCACGAGACAGGAGGTTCACCTCCTCCTTATGGCTTGTGCAACACTCAACTCTCCTTTGCCTCACCATATTTACTTAGAGATTACGGAAGGCGAGCCAGCCTTTTGCCTCCCTGTTTACCCAAGATTGTTATAAGCCCTTCTAGCTTTAAGAATGTCAACCGACATTGTTGCGATCCTCCATATAATTAGGAAACCCAACTTCTCTATTGGTTTCGACCTACCATAGCCATCATTAGGAAAGCGGCATCAACTCTTAACCAGTTTACTCACGAGAAGCCAACCCTGCCTTGCGAGAACACTTACCCCATGATCAAACCACCTACTGATGCCACTCACTTCACATTAAGTCCCAAGTTGAATACCCCCACTTCCCTTCCAAAACATAGATTGTAACATTCTCCCATACCAAAATCCACAATGCCCTTATCGTAAAGCCAACTCTCCACCATTACCCTTCCCCTTAAGATCACCAACTCTATTCCTCCATTGCCCAACTCCACACCAAGATCATCTCCACTAAGACTCAAGGCTTCTACAGGCATTCCCTCGCCCTCATTGTCTTCTCTTGTCCTCCGATATCACCTCTTGTTGAGTGGCTCAATAGTACGATCTTCCCTTTTAAAGTTCACTTTTTCATTTTCTTAAGATTTAGGTAAAGTCTTGCTATAATACTACTCATGAAACAACTACCCTCTCTAGCAATGATGTCCTCTACCTAAAGGTTGCTCCTTCCCTCGAACTTTATCCCTATTACCAATTGTCATCAAGAACTACCCTTTTTGTTCCACACGTTGCGTAACATTTAGGTAGCTCGTGTAGGCTGAAAGTTCTTCACTCTGATGTCACTTGTAACACGATGGGAGGTTTATCCCCTTTTTATGTACTCAACCTTCCTTTGCCTCATCCTATTTACTTAGATTATGGAAGGTGAGCTCACGTTTTCCCTTCCTATTTACCTAAGATTGTTTTGAGCCCCTTTACCTTTAAGAATGCCAACCGGCATTGTCATGGTCATCCATAAGATTAGGAGGCCTAACTTCCCTACTAGTTTTAGCCTACCATAGCCATCATCAGCAAAGTAGCATTGGCTCCTAATTAGTTTACTTAACAACAACCAACCTCTCCTTGAGAGAACACCCAACCTACAAAGAAGCCACCTGCTAACACCACTCACTTCACATTAAGTCCTAAGTTAAATACCCTTACTTTCCTTCCAAAGCACAGACCATAACACTCGTGCGATGCTGAATAGTAGTCTCATCTACATCCACTAATAGAGGTACCATAAGAAGATCATTGAGTTAAGACATCTTAACTCGCTGTTTGACAATCTATTCCTCACCTGGCTTAGCTCCCAATAGTAACTCACATAATGTAGACCAATCATGTGTAATACGCCTGGTTACTAGTTGCCCATGAATGTGCAAGCTGAACTATACTTACAATATCCTGTAAAGCCAACCTAACCTCCTTATGTGTCATGTAAAAGGTATGGGTCTCTAGTCTCCATCTCTCTATTAAAATAGTGATCAATCCTTAGTCCAACTGTATGAAAGGCAAATGTGCCACCCCGTGAAATCCTATCTACTCTAAATACACGTCAATCCTATCATCGTATGCATTGTACATCTGCTAAGGATTTTTCAATGATGTCTCTCATTGACAACATATAACTAGATTATGCTCCTAGAAAATTCAATTATAATAGATATTACATAATTCAATAAATAATGTAAACAAATGATGGATTCATACTATATACCTCTCCTCTCCATATAGCCTCAAGCTTGTAAGTGTCATACTGTATCAATATCAATCTATCAATTGGTCTTGGATCCATCTACATAAGGAAAAACGTAAACAAACATAACATGTATCAATATCAATCTATCAATTGGTCTTGGATCCATCTACATAAGGAAAAACGTAAACAAACATAACATTGTTAGAAAATTAAATTAAACATCTAAAATTAATTATATATTATGATATAGTATTTATATATAATAATGAAACAAATATGTTATAAGTTTTATAAACCTTATTATAGGCTTATTCTTATATTATGCCCTTACTTTCTACATCTTCTACAACAATTTTTTATTGGTTTCTCTTTAAGATTCATCCCATTGTGATATCTACTTGTTCATAGTCTTCCTTTTTTTCTAGCTTTATCATATAGTGGGTGTATTTTTAGCATTCCTTCTGCATCTATCCAGGTGCACCCATTTCCTGTAGCTGAAAGGTAGTTTGATGACAACTAACTTGATTTTCCCAATGATATCACCTTTCAATCTTATGTGTAAAATCTATTTTTACATGAGTCATGGCTACGAATACATTTGAGCAAGGTATTTTGTACGTTTACCACTTATTACAACTATATCTATTGTTAATTTATGTCAACTCTATGATGTATGCTCATTTATGCTCCCTTTTATACCTCAAACATTCCCATTCTCATGTTAAATATGATTACTTAGTGGCAAGTAGCTGCCCCTCTCCATTTTTTTATCTTTTTGAGAACTTAATTGGGGTAAGCTTTTTCTTTACCTATAGCCTTAACTAACTTCACTTGATATGTAAAAATCACCACTTGTTTCAATGTTTGCATAAGCATTCATAGGCTCTTGCATTTGTGGTACATGAGGTGTACTTATTTGAACCATTATCGTTTGCTCTTGAGGCATGGTAGTTTGATCTTTTACTTCGACGTATAGCTACTGAAGACATGTCATTCTGAATGCCTTAGCAATATCCATAGGGGCCTCGACATCTTCATCATAGCTAGTATCTTTCAACATGAATTCTTTTGAGCCATTTCCATACACAAATGTGTATCTATGATACATTTGTATAGTTCTTTTTATTAGTATCTACTCCCAGCAACTCACATATCTTAGTTACGAGCCTTGAGTAATCAATGTCCACCTCTACTTTCATATTCTTAGCTAGCCCCTAATCATAATATGGCCCTTCTAAACCTATCAAAATCTTGCCATTTGAAAAAATGAAAAGCTTGACTTATTCCACTATGTTAGTTGTGTTAACTAAAGGTAGCATAACAGAAGGTCCTATATTGATAATAGGAGGCACATTGCAATGTTTGGTATAGTATTTCATTTGGTTACGTTAACATATATGTTAGCATAGCAGCTATTATAACCAACATTGTAAAGTTATGTTGTAGTTGCCAACTTAACCAAAAGTATAACATGTTATACCTTAACATTGCAAATTCCACTATCTAATCACTTTAAGATTTTGAACAAATACACCATGCTAAGACAAACATGTAAGAGATGTTCATGCTAAATTAGTGGCCATAGTCATAAATCATCATTGCTAAATTTATGAAGGATGCGTCGTCTATTCTAAGAAAATGATTGAAACATCTCTGGATATAGTTTTAAATAAGGGATAGATTATTTCTTTCAAACAAAGTAGTGAACATAAAGAAAGAGGAGCAAATAAAGGCTTTTACATAGCTTTATAGGTTGCCTCTATATCATTTTAATCCTAACATTAATTGAAAGGTTTTAATAGTCACTTGTTGAGTTACAAGACATGAACTTGGTTTACTGTTTGCTACATTGCTTCATTTGCAGGTGCCTTTGCATACAGCAAAGACTAAATTTGGTTGTTACATACCCATGGGGCATGGTTCTTAGATCTCTAATGCTTGGGAATTTGAAGGTAATGGACCTTTTTGTATAAGCTCAAATATCCCTCTTTGCTTTTAGATTGAACTCAATGTTCCAGTCATTTTTTAGGACTAAATTTCCTATAATTATGGAGGTTCGTATCCCTATGTTCTACTCCATAGTATTAGGAGATCCTTCTGAGGTGAGGCTTTAAAATTCTTTCTTTAATTATATTTGACTATTTCAGGTTCTAAAATCGAGTAGATCCATCACCGAAACACAGAGCCTTAATAGCTGGAGTAAGAGGCAAATGCAAAAGGGAAAGTCACAATTTGAACATAACAGAGTGAGGAGTTTCAGTATATCCATTGGTAAAACTACCTTTCCCCAAATAATTGAACAATAGGCCACCCATGCAACATCAATCCATATAATAGAAAAGGAAGAAGTACAAGTTTACTCCTAATGTTTAACCAATGTAGTCAATTAACGTACAATCCATACCAGTTTATACTAGATCTGAACCAATGCTGTGTGAAACCATCACTGTGATATGACTTACAAAGTAAGGATATATGCTTATATCTAGTTTATACTACATCACTGTTACATTAGTGTTACATATCAAAGTTTTTGTTTAGATTCAAGTAAATGTTAAAGATGTTTGACACATTCTGTTTGCAACTTACGCACAAGCAATGGAATGTTTATGAGTAAAGGACAAGACAAAATCATCAGCGATATAAAGAAAAGGATAGAAGATTTCACTCACATTCCTGTAGATAAAGGAAATTAAAGATATAAGTTAGTGGTTCCACTTGTTTTGTGGAAAATGCTTTTCTAAACTTTTCCTTACGCTTTATTATGGTCAAAATTCTAGAATTGCAATATTTATCAATAGTTAGTGGTAATGGAAGATTGACTAAGGTGGTCAATTACAAACGTATATCCATAATATTTATTCATAATTAGTGATCCTTCTCTTTTTCTTGTCTATGAACTATGGTAAAGGTAAATTGTTGAACTCATGAAAGAAATTATAGCAAGAACATCTCCACAAAAGCTCATACAATTTCGTATTTAATATAGTATATGATGTGATAAGAATCAAGTTACCAAACCCTTGACCTAAGCCTAAGCCCGAGGACTAAAGAGCATGGTAAGGTGAGTTCTTTCTTTATTCCCCACAACTAAAGATTTCGATTTACTATAGTCTGCCAACCTAATGCACTGCTTGAGCCGAACCCTCTTGCAGTTATTAACAGTCGCCAGCTGCTGACCAGAGATACACTCAAAGAACAGCTCAGACTACCCAACTGACCCAAATCCAAGCTACACCGAGTACATTTGAGCTAAATTCACCTCGAAAGAGTTACCTGATCAAGTCAATAATGCTAAACCGTCAGCTTGGATCAACATCATTACACGGCAACAATCAAGCCAGCTATACAGTTTGCAAGATACACAACTACCAATCATCTGCTACATATCCAAGCATCCCTGTAATAGAATCTTCCATATAGATGGCTTGTTTTGTTGAATTTTCATTTATGCCCTTCAAAAATTTCTTGTATAATACTTATTTTAGACATTTCCCTTTCTAGTCTTTTCCATTTATAGTAGTTGCCATAAATTGTTTAGTATAAATACCCACTGTACATGTAGCTGCAATGAATCATCAGAAATCATATATACTTCATTTCATGGGCGTTTTCTTTATTTACTTGATTTACTCTTATCATAACCCTTAAGCAAGACTAAGTGGCGAATACCCTCACAAAGTTAGTTAATGTGTCATATCAAGTTTTCTTTGTAAGTCTTTGATAGTTACTTGGTACATCATATCCTCGAAGCTGACCATGGTTTTACTTGTTTACTTCGTTGTTCTTGTACATTTCTATCCTTATTTTTCAAGCTTTCTACAAGCTTAGACTCATCCCGATATGCCTGCCTTATCTGTCCTTAGTGCGAATCGTATCATGATGTGTGACTTAGAAGTTTTGACATGTATGCAAATGCTTCGCAAAAGCATGGAGCATGGCATTATGCATTAGCCTAATTTCAAATCTAAAGGATTAGGAAACCTCACTGTCATATGACTTGCAAACTGAGGATATATGCTTTTCATATATCCTAAGGTAAAAAATAGAAGTGTTATATTCTTTTAAGTTGCATGTTGGTACTTTAGTGTCTTAACTAAATTATAGGAGTAAAAAGTTAATCTCTATACTATAAGAAATATATAATTGATAACAATCCATAGCCCATTATTGGCCTTCTAATATTTAGGTGAGTTAATTTTCAATTTTGATAAGTTGTTCCTTTTGTAGCAAAATTTTTCCATCACCAAATAATCAATAGAATATCTAGCTATGTTAAAGATAATCTACTGAAATCGTAGCATAAATATGTACGAATCAAAGAGATCCATTAAAGGATTAACTAATAGATAAGTGAGACCATGAATTGAACTCTAATTGGTCAAGAATATTGAAGCATCAATATGCTACATATATTGATAAGGATCAAGGATAGATTATACGCTCCCAAGCTTAAGAGCTCTCTCAAGTGGTTCGCCGAACTGTCCGAGGTAAGTTAAGCACCAAAGAGTAATGCTTGCCCTAATTCGATCTATCAAGCTACTTCGCTCTCCATGCTATCCAAAGCATTAACAAGGTGACTAATCGACATGCTAAACCGAACCCCCCGTTGTACACTAGTCCAAGCTTTAAATCTGAATACAACAATCTCTACGATGCTGAAGTCAAGTTAATAACTGTCAGGAGCCGATCATCTAAGGCCGACCCCACTGTAAGCTGTCCTTAAATCAACCCTAGTCCAGCCTCAATAGTTAGGGTGCTAAACAGACTTGAACAAAGGCACACCCCTACTCGGATCACCCTATTGTCAAAATCATAGAGTAAAAACGCGCGTGTACTGTCCTTTCTGACAGATGACATTCGTTATGTACAATTTCATGTTTTCCCTATAAATTATTTTCCTTTTATTTAGCAAATGAAATTCATTTTTGTAATTATCTATAACGTAGAACTTACCCTAATAAGGTATTATAAATAATCACATAATGTAACAGCCGCAATAACATAAGAAAGAATATATTGAACTTTTACCCTCTCTTTAGCTGAGTATCATCCTACTTACTCTTGAACTACTCTTATCTAACCCATTCGAGCGTAAACTAGTGGTAAATAACCTCTAGCCATACTTGTACGTCATATCAAGTGTGACCTGAGCTCATGTGAAGCATTAGTACGTCATATCCATCTTCAATACACAGGAACCCATTGTTCACCCTTAACTATCATTTACTTTTTGAGCCATCTTGCGATTTAGACCCACCCCTTTGGTTACGTATAATATTGGGTTATTGTGTTCTTCTACGAATCCGTATCATCTTGGGATCAAAACCTGACTACGTTCAAAGCTGGATTCTACTACTATGTTTTTTTAATAGTTTGTCACTGCTCTAGTGTGACAATGGTTCTATTGTTAGCTCTGAAGTTTAGTAGTTGAGAAGTGTTTTACACTCTATTTTCCCATGTTTTCGATATGCTAAAACAAAGTGTGGTTGACTATGTGCTTGTTATGAAATTGTCATTATATCAATGTTAGACTCAAGTACAAGGAATTTTAGGAAACCAAAAAAGTGGTACTCAACATAGCCAAGGGCAAGAAAGAAGCTTCTCACCTCGGTCACAGGATGACTGCTTGGATAGGCTTATCGACTTGGTAGCTAGTCTAATAACTGTTATCCAAGAAGACAGGCAACGAACTAGAAATAGCCCCACTAAGGAACATGAATAGCAATAGTGAAGCAATGGGCAATTTGGCTGAGTTAACACCCCAGCTCAACTACCCTAAGCTGAAGGAGTTGGTAAGGACGCTAAACAAAAGTTAGCGCTTAAAGAGATTAAGGAGGAAGTAGAAGGAGATGACGAGGCAAAGGAATACTACGAGCCCTTAGAAAGAAATGCACGAGCCCTTAGAAAGAAATGCACGAGCCCTTAGAGTCAAAGGATTAAGGATGCATATTCCAAGTTTCTCTGGTAATAGTGATGTTAAAGACTACTTGAATTGGATAGATAAGATTAAAAGCAATTTCAATGCCACAAAATGCTTGATAATGCGAAAGTTAGACTTGTTGTGTTGGAGTTCATTCGTTATGTTACCTAATGATGGAAGAACTTGCAAGCTACCAGAAGAAGGGAAGGAGATCAAGAGATTAGGAGTTGGCATGATATGAAAAGAGTTATGTAGAGAAGGTTTGTGCCAAGCTATTATCTACAGGATTCCTTCAAGAGACTGCAAGAACTGAGACAAGGAGGATCGAGTGTAGATACTTACGTTAAAGAATTCTAGATGCTAATGATCCGATGCAAAGTCGTAGAGCCTAAAGACCGAACTATATCTTGATTCATTGGCAAGTTAAAGTATGAGATTGGAGATGTCTTGGAAACCCTAGACATTAGTACACTTGATGACACAATTTAAGCCGCCCAAAGGATAGAAAGGCATCGAACAAGAAGATTTCGACCCCCTGTTAGCCAACCAAGAAGTAGCCGAACTATTCCGAGCATACCAGTGTGAATGAAACTGAGTAAGGTTGTTGAGACCCGACCCGTTCCAACCACCTGAGCCGAAGAGAAGGAATCCTCGAAAAAGTTTGAGAAAGGCCAAAGTTCAGGGAGGAAGACGAGTGAGATTAAGTGTCTAAAATGCCAAGGATTTAGACACATGGCCACTCAGTATCCTAATAAGTGAACAATGGTGATCCGAGGCATGGTGTCAACCATTGAGGTCGACAATATTGATGAAGAAGTAGAGGAGCTGAAAGAGGACGGACAAGCCAAGTTATCCAATGAGGAAGTCATCTATAGCAAGGAAGGTGACTTCATGCCAACCGCTCTAGCGTTGAGGAGGAGAATGAGTGTCGGCCCTGTACTCAAAGATGAACAAAGAGAAAATCTCTTCTATATTGGATGCAAGGTAAATGAGTCACTATGCACGCTGATTGTTGATAGTGAGAGCTGCACCAATGTAGCCTCTGCATTTATGGTCCAGCAACTGAAATTACCGACCATGCCCCACCTGAAACCTTATAAGCTTCATTGGCTTAGTAATAAGAGAGCCTTACAAGTGAGCAAACAGGTGTTCATGCCAATCTGCATTGGCAAGTATCAAGATGAAGTGCTCTATGATGTGCTACCCATGAGTGTGTCCCACATTCTACTTAGACGACCATGGACGTTTGATCAAACAGCTATGTATGGCAACAAGAGGAACACATGTTCTGTGGAGCATAAAGGATAAAGGTTGAAATTAAGTCCCATGAATGCCAGGCAGGTGAAAGTCATGCAGTCCCAGCTTAACCGAACCTTGAGGAAATAAGCTTTGGTATTAACCCTAGCCGAACTAAAAAGAGAAATGGAGCTAGAGAGACCAACCTATCTACTTGTTAGGAGGCTTCTAGAGATGAGACCCGGGGAGAAAGAGCTGCCAAATAGTCTGCCCCCAAACTAAGGCATTGAGCATACAATGGACCTACAAGTTGAATCCTGAACAAGCCACCGAATTGCAGAGGCAAGTAGATGAGTTGATGAAGAAGGGGTATGCACACAAGTCCCTGAGCTCTCGCGCTATACCGGCCTTATTAGTGCCTAAGAAGAATAGTTCTTGGAGAATGTGTATAGATAGTCGAGCGATCAATCGAATCACCATCAAATACAGGTATCCCATACCCAGGCTTAATGATATGCTAGACGAATTAAGCGAAGCAAGAGTGTCTCCAAGATCAACCTTAAAGCCTGGTACCATCAGATTCAAATGCGTGAAGGTGATAAGTGAAAGACCGCAATCAAGACACAACATGATTTATATGAATGGCTTATAATGTCATTTAGACTGTCCAATGTGCCAAGCACATTCATGCAACTTATGAATCGTGTGCTCCAAGAATTACTGGAAAGGTTTGTCATAGTTTATTTTGATGACATTCTAGTGTACAGTCCCAACCTAGAGAGTCACCGAAAGCATCTTCGAAAGTGTTTGCATAACTCTAAACTGAACAGCTCTACACCAATATGAAGAAGTGAGATTTTCCCGTTCTAAAGTGATCTTCTGCGGTTTTTTTGCGAGCGGAGGTGGCATCTAAGTTGATGAAGAGAAGATAAAAACAATCATAGAATGGCCTGCGCCGACCTATTCTGCCACTATGAGAAGTTTCCACGACCTGGCATCATTTTATTGTTGATTCATAAAGAATTTCAGTACGATTGTAGCCCCACTCGCCAAACTCTCAAAAAAGAATGTTGAATTCAGATGGGGTGAGAAAGAGAGGAGTTTTGAGGATGTGAAGGAGAAGCTAACTATAGCCTCCGTCTTAGCTCTACTAAGCTTCAATAAGGTGTTTGAAGTAGAGTGTGATGCATTCAGACTAGGCATAAGTGTTGTGTTGATGCAAGAAGGCCGACCTTTTACTTACTTTAGCAACAACCTTTAAAGAAGCACACTCAACTATTCCGTCTATGACAAAGAATTCTACTCCTTAATCCAAGCCCTAACAGTATGGCAACATTATCTGCTACCCAAGGAATTTGTGATCTATATCAATCATGAATCCTTGAGATATCTAAAGAGCCAACCAAAGTTGTCCCAAAGATAAGCTAAGTGGATTGAGTTCATTGAGGGTTTTTCTTATGTCATAAATACAAGAACAGAAAGAACAATGTAGTAGCCAATGCCCTATCGAGACAACATACCCTCCTAACTGAGCTGTAGACGAGGCTACTTGGTTTTTCAACCATCAAGAATTTGTTTGCTAAGGACCTACACTTTGGTCCTATCTACGACCATTGTGAGGAAGGACTGATACTGGACGACTATTATAGGGAAGATGGATACTTATTTAAGAAGAAAAGGCTATGTATCCCAACCAATTCTACATGAGAACTACTAATGCACGAGGCGCATGGAGGGGGATTGACAGGACACTTTGGCCTATAACGAACTTACGAGGTACTATCCTCCAAATTCTTTTAGCCAAGGATGAAGAGAGATGTCCAATCCATGCCTGTCGAAAAGCGAAGAGTTAAGCCGAGCAAGGACACTACCAACCCTTGCCAATCCTGACCCGACCATAGTCCAAGCTGAGCATGAACTTCATGTTAGGATTGCCAAGGACGTCTCGAGGGAAGGACTCCATCATGGTGGTTGTGGATCGATTTAGCAAGATGGTACATTTCGTGTTATGTTCCAAAACTAACGATGCTTCGACTATCTCTTTTATTTTCTCGCAAGAAGTAATCAAGCTATGCTAAATTCTAAGGACCATTGTTTTATACCAGGATCCCAAGTTCATGAGTCACTTTTGGAGGACACTGTAAAGGCGAATGGGAACTAAGTTGCTATACAGCACTACCCATAGACGATGGAAAGATCAAAGTTGTCAACAAAACCATAGGAACTTTGCTGCGGGTTATTATTGGACGAAACATGATCAACTAGGATCTGTGCCTACCGATCATTAAGTTCGCCTACAACAGGAGCGCCTAGAGTGTAACAAGCATGTCTCCATTCGAGATCACCTATTATCACATCCTGGCATAGCACATGATGCATCATCAAATAGGAATACCTATTGAAAACTTAACTCAACCTACTCATTCATCAAAAGACAACATTGTTTACATAATAAAAGAGTTTCTACATCGGAGTTCAGCTGGATTCCCTGTTACAACTTATGTATACAACATAATATTTACATCAAAACATGAACCATCTTTTTCCTTTATCGTCTTCACAGTAATAAGATATCTGACCTAGTACAAGCTCCATATAAAATTCGTTGACTCTAAATCACGCCCTTAGTATATAAATTACCCCCTTAGCGTTGGGCCCTTCATGATGCTATTAACCTGAAGATAAAACATTTTATCCCCTCAACTACTGAAGCTGAGTAAGAGCGAATAACATGCAACGCAATATAGACAATACAATAGATAATATTACATACCACAACTAAAACATTTCAATCATAACCGATAAGTTCAACTTTACATATGCATTTGTCCAACTAGGCATTTACTACTAGCAATGCAACATGGTATGCTTATGCGCGAAGCATGCATCGGTACAAATATCCTATGCCCTCCAAACTTCTTTCAGTTAGTCGATATAGCTGAATATCTAGATACAATGTCCAAGAACCTAGGTCAACAAGGAACGGCCTGAGAGTAAGACCCTCACTAAATTGGACTACACACTGTAGTCTACCATTATCAAAAAGGGAAACAAGGAGTTGCTTGAGAGTAGGACCCCTAGCTTTACAAAATCAAACTATATACTGTAGTTCACTAAATCAAAGAGGTAACATTGCCAATTTAGACCACACGCTATAGTCTACCAAATTTGACTATCAAAATAGTCACAATGTTCAGGCAATGCAATCTATATGCCTCCAAAAACTAAGTTCATAAAACTATGCTTTTTCCATGATCATTCGGAAGCCTCATTCTAAAAGTTCTGACCCGTAGGTCCTTTTTTATGCCATGCCATGCCATGATATGCAATAGCAACTCAAGAATGTCAATCAGTACAATCAATCTCCCAGTTTTATTCAACCTAGTGATCTGATTCTAGTTTTCAAACTCTCCCTAGCAAAATTCTAGTATCTTATTTGGGATTCACCCAAGTAAGCACCTAAAAAATTAAGTTAGCAATCACTCAACTTCCCTGGTTAACACAATCATTTGTAACACAAATCATTGCCTAACATGGCAACATAACAGTTTAACTAAAATACAGTTACTGTCATTCAAAATTACTACACCAGTATCCACTATAGTAGCATATCAATTCAACTAGGATATTCCCATATTCAATCGACACAACATCAAATAGCACGCAATGTTATAAGTAGCAATATATTTACTCCAAACATGAGCTAAATCTACTTACATGAGCTTAGTAATAGCGCAAAATCCTAAACTTCACAACATGATCCATCCTTACATATTACACCTATGAAAATATAACACGGTCTTCAAATCAACTATGAGTCGAACTCAAACTGTTATAAGCTTTCATTTCCGTGTTTTTAAACTTCACTTGATTGAATCTTATTCATTTCTTATCCGATTTTGATAAATTTTATATCGTTACGATTATTATTTTGACTAGTATTAGGATATCTTAAGAATCAAGACTTATCAATATTGTTAAAAACTCCAAAATACCCTTTTCTCGTTATGACTCAATCGTATGCTACTCTAACTCCGTAATTGACCTAATTAAGCTTTAGTATTAAACTAAAAACCCTAAAAATTATACTTTCCAAACTTGTCCAACAATCCTTATTATACCATAAAGTGTTCATTTAACATAGATTTAATAAACATTCTAATAATACTATTTACTATATTACATATTAAGCTAATATATAGGTTTATACTAGGAAAATACATAATAAATAGTATAAAAACCCGATTAATTTCACGAAAAATCTTATAGACTCATAAAAATATGTAGTTTATTTATTGATCAACAATTACACTAAATTAGCTATTATCTATTTTTACGAAAATAGCAGTTTTAACTCGAAATTACGAAAAATTAAGGAAAATAAACAAATTTATGAGTGAGATAAAAATTAAATATTAGAAATATCATTATAAACATCTAGAAGTCTAAACATGTAGGTCTCATTCATTGATTTCATCAAAAACTAATTATTTCAATAATTTGGCAAGATTGATAGTTTTATTCGAAATAATTATAAAAAATATTAAACATGCTAAATTTTGAAAATTATTATTACCACAATTAAATATATATATTATGTGTATTACATACAAAAATTGAGCTTAAAACAACATTATCTAATATTTATAAAAATTAGATTAATTTTCACCCAAACAAAGCATTTTCTTAAGGAACCCATATTTTCGCTAATAATTTAATTAAAATAAAATTACTAAATTAATCTACACCTAAAATAATCTTAAAAAACCAAATTTCATAATTAATGGATAATAATATTTTTAGCAAATTAAACAAATTACGAGCAAAATTTTGGTTCACCTAAACCGGCTGCCTCCGACCACCGCCTACCGCTTAGTTACCACACCTTATCAGAAAGTCTTCTCCGACCACCCTCTGTTGGTCCTCTAAGCTGCTCCAACTCAAGTAGTAGTTTGGTACATGAACTACACTAGACCTATTCTAACTCTATATTTTGGTTTATTTTTATTTTATTTTTTTCTAATTTTTTCCAATTTTCTAAAATTATGTTCTTTTGTTTTCAGGTTTTAAAATATTACAAATGAGGTTTGAGGTCCTATTTATAAGCTTTTGTATTTTTTTTGCATAAAAAAGTAAAATTACACATGTCATTTTTCACTTTTCCCTAAGTGTCATAAGTCATTTCCTCATTAATCAAATGTTGACTCATCATTTGCAATTAATCCTAGCTTGACACATCATTTGGTGACTCATCCATGCAATTTTTTATTAATTTTCTATTATTATTATTATTATTATTATTATTATTATTATTATTATTATTATTATTATTATTATTATTATTATTATTATTATTATTATTATTATTATTATCACATGTAATACATATATATTATGTATAATTCAACTTCATTTATTATTTTTGAAATTTAATTAACTTATCTCTAATATCTCGCTATATCTAAAAGCTTGAAATTTACGATTATCGGTTTTATCGATAAATTAATGTTTTTCTTAATTTAATATTATTATATAGCTTATTTTAAGAAAGTGACTTTACTTGAATTATTTTATCTAACTTTTCTAAATTTACTGTGAAATTTAAAATAAAACTGATAACTTAGTCCAACGCCCTAAATTTAGGAGCTCAAATTCTAAGGTTATTCAACTAGCTCAAAATCCTAGGGTATTACACCTAAGAGTTCAACCCCGAACTGCCATTGGACTAAGCACCTCAACCGATGCTTGATGATAACTGGCTAACCATCGAAAGAGTCGAGGCCATCAAAGCTATACACCAAAAGGTTGTAGAGCAATTGGGCCGAACTAATATTAAGCTTGAGAAGTGAAGCCGAGGATAGAAAAAGAGAGAATTTCAACCAGGCGATTTGGTCTAGATATACCTCAATAAGGAAAAATTCCCAAACTTGAGGAAGAGTAAGTTATCTCCTAAAGCCGATAAACCTTTCAAAGTGCTTGAAAAGATCAATCCTAATGCCTAGGATTGAATTACCTAAAAGATATGGAGTCTCAAACTCTTTTAATATTGTCGACCTCCAACCTTATACCCTCGAAGACAAGCAACCGAGACCTGAACTAAATTTGATCTCAAATCTCAAACTACTCGGAGAGGATGATAAGGATTAAGGACCGATTACACATTCCCGAGCTCAAAGGCTCTTTCGGGTGGCCCAACGAGCTGCCTGAGGTGAGTTAAGCACCAAGGAGCAGTGCTTGCCTCAGTTCAATCTCCCAAGTTATTTCACTCTCTATGCTGTCCAAGGTGTTGCCGAGGTGACCAGCCGATATGCCAAATCGAACCTTCTGCTATGCACTAGTCCAAGCATCAAATTTGAATATAGTAATCTACATGATGCCAAGGCTAAGCTAATAACTATCAAGAGCTAATCATCCGAGGCCAACCCCACTGTAAGTCGTCCCTAAGCCAACCCTAATCCAGCCTTAGTCATTAAGGTACCGAACTTTTAACACCGAACAAACTTGAACAGAGACCCACCCCTGCTTAGATCACACTATTGTCAAAACCACGAAGTAAAAACACACGCGCACTATCCTTTCTAACAGATGACATTTGCCATACACGATTTTATGTTTTCCCTGTAAATTATTTTCCTTTTATTGAGCAAATAGTGATTTATGTTTTATAATTATCTGTAACGTAGAACTTGCTCTAATAAGGTACTACAAATAATCACATAATGTAACAACCACAATAACATACAGAGGAATACACTAAACTTTTACCCTCACTTGAGCTAAGTATCATCCTGCTTACTCTTAAGCTACTCTTATCTAACCCATTCGAGCGTAGGCTAGTGGTAAGTGACCTCCGGCTATACTTGTGTGTCATATCGAATGTGACCTAAGCTCATGTAAGGCGTTGGTGCATCATATCCATCATTGGTGCATGGGAACCCCTTACTCACCTTCAACTATCATTTACTATTTAAGCCATCTTACGGCTTGGACCCACTCCTTTAGTTACGCATGATATTGGGTTCTTATGTTCATCTATAAGTCCATATCATATATCCTTAAAAAAAGGATTGTTGAATTGAAACATGATCTTATTAGAATGTTATATTCATAAAATATACCTGAAAATATTCTCAACTAAAGAAACTGTAGAATTTGGCTTAAACTAGTTACAATAGAAAGAATTGAAAGTACTCAACCTTCAACCCCTCAACTGTAACACTAGGCTCTAGCATTAGCAAATTGAAAACTAGAAAAGCCATTCAACATTCTCCATTTGATTTTGATATCTGAAGTGATCATTTCGTGAAAGAGTAAAGAGAGAGCTATATAGAGGCAAACCTAATCAAAGGTTACTTCTAGGTTCATACTATGCTGTAAGCATGTCTTTACTGGAGAAACAAGCACATGTTTGTTGAAGTTATCCTTTTATAACATTTCAGTAAACACCATGTGAGCTTAAGTAAAATTCATAAAATTACTAGAAAAATTCAAATGAATAAGCAAGAAATATTCACTACAACATCAATGTAACTATGGGATCTTCAATTTCGAAGTAGATTAGATAATTTGTATGTGTTACTATGTACAAGAAAAAGAGATTAGAGAAAGGAGCGTGTTTGTTCAAAGTAAAGGAAGGGAATAGCTTTTTTATCTGAGGAGGATGTGTTTTGTCTAAGTTTGAGATATAACAATATTGTACTAAGTAGACGTGCTATAACTTATATACTGCATTTCATTAAGGCTATATCGCATACTAAATGCTATATATCCTGTACATGCGCTTCATTAAGGCTATATCGCATTTATATCACATAGAACGTATATCGCATTTAGTAAATGTGATAAACTCTATACCAAGCCTATATCGCACCTAAAAAATGTGATAAAATTTCAAACCAAGCTGTATTACACTTTCTAAATTGGATATAGGTATATTGCATTTACCATATGCGATATAACAACCTATATCGTATTTAGTGAATGAGATAAACTTTGGATGAAATGTACTAAGCCTATATTACACTTAAAAATGAGATAAAACTTAAAACCAAGCCTATATTGCATTTTATAAACTTGATATATTTAGAGTACAACCTCCACCAATTATGTGTTATTAAGCTAACCAACCCTATATCACACTTTCTAAATGCAATAATATTGTAATACCTTTGTCATACGTTCCAAATGCGATATAGAGGGTAATGGCTTTAGAGTATCGCATTTTTTAGATGTAAGAAACATAGAATCATTTATCTCACATTTGTTAAATGTAATACAAGGGGTATTTTTGTAATTTTCTTCATCTAACTCATATTTATGTAATTTTTTTCTTAAATGTTAGTAGACAAGTGTTACACCTAGGAAATTCTACTGTGATGTTACCATTGTTACGATAAATTACTTCCATTTTTAGTAGAGCATGCCCATAAATAGTAAAATTGTGGCTATCAATAATTTTCATGAAATATTATCAACTATCAATAATTTCCATAAAAATTGTCGATAACCTCATTTTTTATTATCAATAATTTTGTTTTTACCATTGATGAGCATTATTTATTAATCTCAAGGGTGATTTACAATAAATCAAGGATATCAATGGGTATGGTAACACAACAATCTGATAATGCCATTTTGAGTGATGTTACCATAAAAAGGCCAAGTGAAAAAAAAAATCGAAATTGATTGTCTCTTATAATTTATAATTCTGAAAACTTTTTAAATATAACTCTTGGCCATATATATGCAACACATTTTTTGTATTTCTCAACAAAGTACAGCTCCTTATAAACCTATTACATATTCATTATACACTATCTTTCTATTACTCTTTCTCGCTTTTATTCCCCTTCATTTCAACCCCATCTATCTCTCGTAATCAATCATTTTATGTTTTTTATTTTTTTTTCACCATATTGGATCAAAATCTTTCCTAGTCGCGCTTTCTTCTTTTGGTAATAATTCTTCTATTCATAACAAGAATAAGTTCTAATTGAAGGCAAAGGTTTTTTTTAAACTATAGTTCTCAATCAACCATTTGTAATGCACTCTCTACTATAATAGTTTATCCATTTTTTATTTTGATCTACAACGTTGAAGTTTTTTTTTTCCTTTTGTTTACATTTCCACTTGGAGAGATATTATGCATATAACAATGTCGTTTTATATATTTAAATAGTTCTGATGATAAGAATCAAGGTATAGGATCTAAACTCAAGCAATGAACCACTAGTTCAATTGCAATAGCAAGAAGACTTGTTGTAGAATTGTAAAGGATTAGACATCCAAATGTCAACACAGTGGCATCTATATAGCTAGAGAAATGGGAGCACCACCTAAACAGTATTCTCTTACTATCCAAATGATAAGAGACACAAAAGCTACGAATACAATTCTCTCTCTTTTAACGTCCCATTGGTGTCTAGACTATCATATAAATGCCAATCTACGTCACATTTCCATTCAAAGGGTAGTTATATTACCATTTGACTATCGGTTGCTCTTACGCCCGGAAACAACAAAGTTGTAATAATCCCAGCATGTAAATCATTCCAGGAAATAAGCTAACCTCATAGTCATTATCATAAACCTAATTTATATAAGGCATCTACAACTATCCCTTTTGAAATAAAAAGCTCAGTATGTTAATAAATATTTAACTTGTGGAAGTCTTTAAAACATATAATTATCAAAATTTAACTCACATCACTTTATAGCTCAATTAAGCCATATATATATATATATATATATTTATAATCCAACAATCAAAACTAGCCAAGTTGCTCAAGGTGGCTCAACTAATTTCCCAAGAGGTCTATATTCATATTTATATATTTAGCCTAAAAGAAACAATGGAAAGGACTTCAAAAGCTTTATAAGTCCAATTGATCTTTAGTTTCTTTCCTTACACCTTATTTTCCCCAACTACTACTAACTTCAAGGTAGTTATAATGTGGCATCTAATTTGTTCCTATAAATTAACTTATAGGAATGCGAGCAACCAACTACTCAGTAAGTAAGGATGGAGATATAAGATTATATAATAAGCACAACCAAAGTTATTAAACAATTATTTAGATGTAATGCAACAAAAAAAATGCTATCGTATAATGTTGTCTGATCCATCGTGAGATTAAAGAAATTTTGCCAATTTTAATCTGGGTTTAAGGAGTTTCAATGTGAATGTAACAGCTTACAACTAAACCCAAACTTGTGTAGGAGAGACATCCCTCCTCCTACAACTACCTTCAAACCACTGTCTTCAATCTTGCTACAACCTCCTCTCCTATCACTTTGTTCGATTAAGAATGAAAACAAACCATTTCAACTATCTCTTTTGAATGATCGGCATTTGGTTAAAGAATCCTAATCATCTTTTATTAGATTACAATACATATCCAGTTAAATCTTAAGTCCCATATAGTTTAGATCTAGTTAAGGGTAACAACTCATTTAACACAAATCAGCAAGTCACAATCAAGCAAAGCAGACTACAAAATAGTTCATTTAAGATCAAAGATATATAAGCATGTGCATAACCAAACTATTTGCAAGCACGACCAAGTATAATCTTAAGGCTTTAAGTGCTATGAAACAATACTCTGAAATACAGTTACATATCAATCCCAAACTTATCTAGACTCCTAGTTGCTCATTAGGTGCAATTTGAGGTGTATCTTCACTGTAAATTCCCACAATATATAAATAATATATTAGTATTTATACAAGTTAGGTTTAAGAAAAAAAGCCGCAAACTGACAGTTCCATTCAATTATATATAAACAGTTCGCGGTTCAGTTCAGGGCCATTTTAAACCGAATCAAACCGTTTAGCTAAACAAAAAAAATTCTTGTAATTGTTTTGTACTTTTTCTTCCATCAATCATCATCGATTTTATCAAAGTTTTCATATCTTATTTTTCTTTATCTTAATTCTAGATTAATTATTAAGATTAAGTTAAGTAGGTTCCATCTAAAATTTCACATTTAGAAATTTTCTTTTTCTAAATTGTCCTTTTTATATATGTTTTCAAATTAAAGGTCTGACTTTTGTTCTCTTTATGTGCCTCTTATTTCTTTTCCAGTCTCTGGTGTTTCTCTTTTGTTTTTTTCATATTACTTTTAGAGGGATAGCTCTACTTCTCCCTCCTTATTATTATCCATTGGAGTAGAATCTCTTATCCCCATCCACTAAGTTGAGTTTATTAAGATCTTGTGCCACTTTTCGCTATATATCATTACACATGATAAATGTATAAGAAATTAACTAGAAATATACAAAAAATTAATAAAAAGGAAAATATATTATTAGAGATAAAGTTATTTAGTGAAAATTTAACATAGACACTTCAAATCATGGTTCAAACCAAACTGAATAGATTTGAATTAGCTTCGAAAAATTTATGAACCAAACTGTATGGTTAGGTTTAATTTCAAAAAAAAAAAAACTAAATCGTTATATTAGGTTCAATTCAGTAGAGAGGAGAGAGAGAACCATATTGAACCAAACTGCATCTACCCTTCATACAAGTACAATATATACTATTATTTCATATTTTAGTCTATTAACCTAAGTTTAAAATGTTATTACACTTGAGTAGTTAGGTTCTTAAGTTACTTGTTATTAGTGTACCTTTGTCTATCTCCTGATTCATTCCCTAAATTATCCTCTAAATATAGTTTATTCAAGAATCCTTAAGAATACTCTCTAACTTATCCTCTAAGGTCCATCTAACTATATTTTATACATATAGAGTCTCCAATTTATCTTCTGAACATATTTCTAACATTGCATTTAACTTAAGCCTCTAATCTATCCTCTTATTTATCCTTTGATTTCGCAAGAGGAATGCACTTAAATAAAATTCTTAAATAAGGCTGAGGCAAAACTTATTACATGTATAGGGTAGGTAAGGAACCTTTTAGAAAGACACCATCTTCATTTTTCACTAAAGAAGAAGGCACCTTTCTAAAGGGCAACTTCTTTACACTTATAAAAGTGAAGGTGTCTTGAAAGGTGCCTTCACCATACCAAAAATATATAACTCTTTCTACAATCAATTTTATATCAATCGTTATAGAGCTCGGCTTAGGGTATTGATAAGTACATAATTGTAATCTATTATTTACCTTAAATACCTTATACATTTATGTTGATCCTCCTTAATTTGCAAAATTAAGGAGTTTCAACAAATCAGGATATCCATGGACCAAGCTGACTATAGCACTACTCAAGTCCATATTGAGCGTAGAATGTAGCTATTGCAAGACCACACCCTAATTACATTGTACCCACCATATTTGGCTAAGGCGGAAGTACAGGAGTGGAATGACTTGAATGAGCTAAATTACGACACCCTAGATTCACCCAAGTGAGGTAGATGCAAGGGAATGAAGGACCTTAGGCAACATAGTGATAAGATCAGCTAGATGACAATACTACATCCATCAAGTATGCTTACACAAGGAGCATGCCAGGCCCTCCATTGAGCTCCTTCCAGACTCCGCCTATACAAATGTAGCATGATCTTCCCTTCGCACCATTAGCTCCACATAAGAAAGGGTAGAGGCCTATAGGTTCTTAGGGTGAGAGTTCTTCCCAGGTTCCTACAACCGATCCTCCTCAATTAATGGAGCCGCCTCATGAGTATATATCGATGCAAGAGTCACAGGCTCTAGCTACTAACACGGATAGTAAGTTCAAGTAAGGTTTGGCATCTCGATAACTTATGTATTCACTAAGACTAGGAGAAGAAAGGATTAGTTATAGTCATTATTTTGTTTTGTATGAACTCCTAAACTCAACATTTCTATTAATGTACATTTTAATATAAGTACATTTCTTCGTATTTTATTGTGCATTCTAGCTATCTTACTCTTAATTATTTGATCTAAGCTTTTGATAGTCATGTTTAGAGTTGGATACGTGGGTTGTTAATGAGTGGAGAAGTATCAACTTTAGTAACATGTGGTGAACTTTAGAGTTGGCTATTTGAGTTTAAAGTAGGGTTCTTTTATGCTGAATTCATTTTCATTTCAATTGCAGTTTCTAATGTTTGGTTGAGATGTTTGTAAGGTCCCTTGCTACACTTACTAGTTGCTATGCAGTAGGTATTTACAAAGAAGGTGCATTTGAGAAAAGCACCTTCTTCTTGTTTGGTTTACTGAAGAAGGCACCTTCTTCAAAAGCGCCTTCTTCAGTTCTATAATTCATTAAGAAGGTACGTTTCAGAAGAGCACCTTCTTCTTTACCAAAATACGAAAAAGGTGCTCTTTTAAAAGGCACCCTTCTTAAAGGTGCCTTCTTCTTAAATTATAAAAAGAAAAAGGTGTCTTTCAAAAAGGCATCTCAACAGCCATTTACACATAATAAATTTTACCCCTACCACTTTTTAAGAATTTTTTTTTAGGAACAGGTGCATTCCTCGATTTCGCACATACTTAACTTTTTCAACAAAACCTTCACAACTTCAACTCAGTCCTCAATCAAAGTCAGCAATCAAATAATACTCACCACCTCGACCTCATTCCACATCAACAACTATCAACTCTACATTTATTATATATAATTTAACAAAGGAAAATGTATATTATAGCCATACTTTTGACTAAACCAGCTAAGAAATGAATTTTTTACTTCTAGAAAATTGTTCTCTTTAGTTGATCATCATAAAAAACTATCAAATATTCAAATTATAGTATAAATCATATTAAGCCTTAAGAAAACTTGACAAAATACACCATCAAACTCATTGTTTTCATGGAAATTAAAATTTCTTCAAAATTCACAATTTCAAAAAACTATTCACATATCATAAAAATATAATGTTTAAGGATCTTATATTTAAAAATTGAGATTGAAACTACATCATTTGACTTTTGAAAATGAGATCAAAAATTGATACACACATCTATATACACTCAAAATTTGAAAAAAATTGGTTTGATTTTTGAATTCTATATGTAAAATTACTTAAGAAAACCAAAAGGCACAATTTTTTAGCATAGGTAAGTATTTTTAACAAATTTATGAAAATTGGATAGAAATTTTGTGACTCACTGGAGACTAATACTCTAACTATTGGCAACAACCACCACTATGTCAGCAACCCTAAGCGTAGGGTCTTTTGTTGATGGGTAATGGCCATTCACTTCCAAAAGCTCCTTAATCCTTCAAACTTAATTTCGCCCTATTTTTCCCAAATTTTATAATATTTCCCTAATTTTCTCTCCAACTACTCCTAACCTTCTTACAATTCTCCTAAGCTCTCAACTGGCTAAACTTTGTTACAAAATGAGACAACAAGTTTTTATAAGGTGTAAAGGCCATTGCCTTTTATTTCTTTTCTAACAAGTGTCACTATTTCTTAATACAATGCATATTACATGTCCTAAACCATCCTCATGCCCTTCAAACCTTTCCTCTAAATTGCCACGACCCTTACAAATATTTTCCAACTGCCAAAAGAGTTTATTTAATTTATTTATTAATTTTTTTAATTATTTTAACATATTTGGGTATTTTAAATATTTATGGGTACATACTTATACACATATAATACATTTATTGTAAATACATATTCCTAAATATTATTTTATTTCATTTTATATTTCTTAGCATTCACATATTTTATCTTCAAAAACTCTTAATTATCAAAACTTGTTTCATGTGTTTCCAATAAATAATATTTTTACATTCAACAAATTCATTATATTATTATTATTTTATTTTCTTAAATCCAAACTAACGATGCCACTTCTACTAATTTTTCTAGCTTCATCGCAAAATTTAAGCTCAATCAAACAACTATCGCGATTGTCCTAAATTTTACATATTAATTCCCAATCGTTCGATTGCGAGCTCATAGCTAATTTTGCAAAGTCTCACAACTGCAGCATAACAATTTTGAGTTTTATTTTGTGCTTTTATTTTTATTTACCAATTTGGTTTTTTAGTATTTTCATATCTTAATGTATTTTTTTCTTATTTTAGATCAATTAGGGTTAATTTCTATTTAATGGGTCAGTATTAGTTATTAAGATATTAAAAGATATTTTCTTTTTATGTTATTTCCTCTAAGGCAATGAGCCTATATAGGCATGAGTTATATTTCATGATTAATGAGAATTCAAACTCTCCAACACCTATTTCTTCTAAATTAATCCTATGAGAATGATTTTCTCTTCATCTTATTCTTATCGATGTTTATTTAGATTGTCATGAACACTATTCTTATCAAGCTCCTGTGTGATTGTGGAAAATATATTAACTAATTCTCAAAAGTTGCGAGTCATATCAAACCCTAAATTTTAGCAAAAAACCTATCTCACTTTGTTTGGTTGGTGATTCATACCAATCCATAGACTCGTTCAAAACTTTAATATTTTTTTCATTCCATAATAATCAAAATCCCTAAATATATAACATTATTTCTTTAAAAATAATGAAATTTCATATCTTTTCAATATTGGAGTTTATTGCATATTTAGACACATCTTAATTTGGTATCGGAATATGGGATCGTATAAATCGTCAATAAGTTATAAACCTTGACAAGACATTTTTGCTATAAAGAGAATTTTGCCATCCATAACTAGAGACGATCAGTTCTAATGAGTTTGGCTAAAATCATATAACCATTATCTAGTATACTTGTTATATATACTTGTTATACAAGAATTATATAAGATCCTAAAAGACAAAATATAATAATCCTACTCTTACATGCACTTTTAAATCAATCTTAGTGTAGTTTACTTCACTTTTTGTTATTGAAAATCAAAACATGGTATGATTTTCTTAAGCTAGAGTAGTAAACAACAGTCTAGTACTTAATCTAACTTCACTGAGAGTTCAACCAGTTCTCACTAGTAATTATTACTACATGTACACTCAACATGCAGGTCAATTATATAGGTGATTTGAAAAGAAAATAATTTTCATCATAAAAATAGCATAGGTTAGTCTTTGGTACAACTGTTGGAGAAGGTTAAGCAGTAATATTGGATTAGTCAATAACTCTAAGTAAGTTTTTGTTTTCATTTTAGTGGACTAGTTGTAGTTATAGCATAATTTAGTTTGTTAAAATTGCTAATTTTGAAACTTCCTCATGTACTTAAGCAAGATTTGTACTTCATAATGTTGAGAAATTGTAAAATTGCACTAGATGGAGTCTTTGCTATGGAAAATTGTTGCTTGATAAGCGATAGTTATGTATTTGCGAACTTTACCTTAAAGTACTTATAGTTTGTGTTTAGCAGCATAGGTTGTTGATACTTTGTTTTAGCTATTGCTTTCAATTTCCTCCATGCTTTTCATGAAATTGTGGAACACGATTGTATAATATTTTCTTCACAAGAAACATCATTAGTAGGCCTCAAGCATGTTTTAGAATAGAAATATAGCTTCGATAATGTTACAGGTCATGCAACCAAAGCAATAACCAACATCATGAGCAAGTGTCTGATTAAGCAATTGAACCAGCCAGGGCATCTTCCTTGATCCTTCCTACCTTCTCCATGACATAATTTAACTTTTGGAACTAAGCTTGTGTGCAACATAAGTCATCAATGTCTTACACTGCACCTTTTTGTAGGCCTTATTAAAGATGCTAGTAATGTGATATATGCACCATAGCTACACTTCAAAGTGAAGTTTCCATCCATTGTTTGCTCTCTCAAGTGCAGATTAGATACCATTGTGTTTATCTAAAATTAGAAAAAGAGTTTCCCAACCTTAACACTCACCAAGTACATATTGCTTCAATTTCTTGAGAAACCATCCCTATGTCGCAGCCATCTCCTCATCTACGAGCGCAAAAGTGAACGAGACCGTACGGTTAGCTCCATTCATACTACAAGCAATCGGCAATTTGTGGGTACACTTTTCATATAAAAATGTAGCATCAACAATAACCATAGGTCCACATAACTTAAGTGCCTCTACACATGGGTTAAATATTCAAAAAACCCTCTTCAAATTTGACTCCATTGACACATCCAATCTATAACAAATCTACTCAACTTAAGTTCCAAGGTTGCTAATTTTTAGTACATTAGGGAGCTTTGATAAATCATTATTTGATTTCACCTAATGGCCATAGACAGCCTCAATAGCCTTTATCTTACTCAACCATACTGTTCCAAAACATAAAGCTAAATGATTCTTTAATGACATTACTGAACTAGGAAGCCTTCATGTTGGGATCGTTTCTGATTAAATTTAAGAAGCAACTAGCCATCAAATTGCAATCAAACTATAGATAATCCTAATTTGTCGTCGAATTTACATATATATATATGGTCCCCATAGTCTGGTTGTGAAAAATAACCCTCCCCCTCCCTTACAAGCCCAAAGCCTCCACTAGTCCACTTACAACTGTCGCTTTTGCAAAATAACAAGATAATTCAGCATTGAAATTGCAGAGATTCTTAATGTAGTATATCTTAGCAGCTCTTACAATATTTGCTTTAGTGCTAAATCTCATCTGTTTACTGAACTCTCAACTAATGTACAAGTTATTGTACTCTGAATTTAGAATTTCCTCAAATGTTAAATAACTATCCTCCTATCGACATTGAAAAGGCAATGATTAGTAATGGTTATGTGCTAGAAATACACACAAATACATAAAAGTTTCAATTTTAGTCTTTATTATAACAAGCAAATCAAGTAAAACGCACGATGATTAGTAATGGTTATGTGCTAGAAATGCATATCTTGAATGAAAAAGGTGATTTGATTGAAAATTTGGGAAGACAATAATAGATTTGAGCATGTAGAGCGTATGCATGGTGTTCAGGTCAAGAGAGTAAGAGAAAGCCGGTGGGTTGTTTGTGCATATGGTGTTCCGTATTCGTTTTGTTGTTTTAGAAAGGGCATGTGAGAAGTATGCACCTTCAGCGTTTTTTATAAAGTTGCGATGCATCTTCTTTCTAAAATTCACATAGAATGTACATACACAGTATCCACGCTTTTTTTTTCATTCTACTGCAGGCGCGCAAATAAATTAAAGAAGGCAAATTGCCACACTCAGGTAATCAGTTTTGCTACGACACCTTTTTAATGATAACGTTAAAAAGGGTTCGATTTAGGTATGAAACCGGTAAGGTACTACATATTGAATTATTTGTGCCTAGTTCTTAGTGGCGGTGCTCCGCACAAAGTATTTTTTCTGCTTAAGATCTAATAAAACCCATATCTTCGTTTTTAGGTAAGCGATTCATCCGTAACCTGTTGAACGGTCGAATTCGATTCCTGTTGGGTTTATTAAGGGAATTTACAATCCAATCGACATGACACAAACGTAGAAATGACTCCACTGATTGAATGGATGATGTGGACTCCATTATGCAATGGATGTGCTTTAATTTGATAGGTGAAATGACAATGAATCAAGTTTCCAGAGTATAGCACACGGCTTATGACAAGAACAAGGATCAACATCGCTTTTGTCCTAAGAGTTAGTATCAAACCTCAAACCAAAACCCACAGGGTCAGATTAGCCTAGGATATGAGAGTTGGGCATTTTATATGTAAAAGTAAACTTCAACTCATGGGAATCAATTCCTACAAGGCGGGTTTCCCGGGATGGGAAAAACCATACGTTACAAGACTTCAATTAAATAATGATAAGGCAGGGTGATGCACCATTAATATGTAAAACTGATTTTTGGCAAGGAATGGATTCGTTGACATGGTAAATACTTGTTAAGGAACATTTTGAAATGGCAAATTTTATAACAAGATTGCATAAAAAGGCCAATTCTTAAATTTCATTTTTCAACAGTTTAATTGTTTTACATAAGAAGGCACGTCATGTTTATATTTAGTTCCTTATCGATAATGCTTAGTTATGAAGTAAAGCACGCGTGTTCCAACAGTGACACGGTCCGCCTTTCCCAAATATAACTATACAGTTCGTTTTGAAATATTGTACTACAAAATTTCCCTGCACTTCCCAGATTGTTACACCTCCCCTACTTACCTCAACCTCCTAACGAATTAAACATGGATGACATCTTATGAACTATTAAACATGAAAGAGATCTTACGAACTATTACTATTCAAAATCTTGGTAACCGTAATCATCGTCGTAATCATACATTACATCTACATTGTCATTATACAAATCATTATCATGGTCTCCTTCCATATCCTCATTCTCTTCATCCAGTCCCGTATCAGCATCTTTGTCCGTTTCATTGGACTCGAGGTCCTTGCTGCTCTTATGCGACACCTCGTCATCGTTGGTAAGATGAGATTCTTTCTGTTTCTTCTGAGAATTTCCCGAGGCCACCTGCTCAGAAGGAGAAAAGCAAGGAGAACAACGACATTATCCAAATTGGCATTATAAAATAAAATAAAAAATAAAAAACCCTTCTCTGCAGCAATTCAAAAAATTTCTGCAGATGTTCAGATAAATTTGCATCTATTTCCTTTGGCTAAAGAATTTCCATTTTTCTTTTGGTTTATTTTATTTTGCTTTCTATGTCAATACCTACCATGCGAGCCTATAAGATATGCAAGTTCAACCAAATAATTAATTTTCGAATTAAGAGTAGAATCAACTGATGAACAGTAAAATGACAGAAAACGGGAGGTTTAACCAATATGAAAAATTTATTGTATGTAAAGGCAATCTAGAGAGATTTCACGCCCTAGATCAGTCAAATATCATCCTTATCTTATTCACGTCACGCCCCGAGTGAATAGTGAAAATATGGCGCACAATTATGGCCTGTGATACTACAGCATCACATCAGTAAGCAACTACATAAAATAAGGATCATGCACAGGAGCGGCTAAAGCATCTAGTAATACATGGCTCCAAGAGATGTTTTCTTAACTGCTTGCTATTTAAGACCATCTTTTAAGGGCGCCAATGAGGTTATTAAATTTTGCCGCAATAGTATTTAAAGGATCTCTTTCATTTAAGGACTTCTCTACCTTATCCTTGAGGTTCCTTTTTTGGTAATGTATCCTTGCGGTTCTTAAAAAGAAGTCCTCAAAACTTATTTATATTATTTATAGAACCAATGATACAAAATTTAAACAAAAATAACATAAAGCACTGGAAAAAAAAAGGTAAAAAGAAAAAAAAAAAATTAGCTTTTTGGTATCCTCTAACAAGGACCCAACTTTTTCAAAGGCCTCTTCTTCTTGCATAAGGAGCACTAAAAGTGGATCCTTCACATTGGAAGGTGTGTTGAACACCTCCCATTAAAATTGCTCTAAGTGTTGCATTGAAGCCATGAACACCCTAAGATAAATTGAAAATCTTCTTTCCCCAAAAGCAAAGGAAGAGGATGAAAAGAAAGATTGTTTCAACAAGTGCCAAAAGAAATTTGTTAAAAACCCTCAAACTATACCAGTTGCATGGAAAACGAAAGGATTATCAAACTTTTGGCACTTACGTGTGTTTAGGTGGTGGGGGTAAAACAAAATCGACAAATATATTCTGACACTAAGATGTAGAACAACAATCAATTGCTTCCACTACCATGAAACTGGCATTTATGCAAGCTTGCAATTCCAATAAAACGGGAAGCATGAAAAGTGTTTTTCTTCTCTAATTTCAACTATAATAAGAGATCCAATGTGCATATTTCAATAGTTGGTTTGTGCTGAGCATTGTGCCCTGTATATGCATATTAATTTCTGCTGGAAAATAATAGCACGAGTAAAATTTTGAAGATGTATCAGTAGTTGATGAAGCATAATTATTTTCCACTTGCCCATGTAAGACATGCAATTCCATTGCAAAAAGGAGAGAAGAATGACAAACTTACAGGATCGTCAAATAGTTTCTCCAGCACATCATAGTTGATCTTGGAACTGAGTCTCTGAAAAATGTGAATCATATGCATTAGAAAAGGCAATCAAAGAGGATACTGCATAAACTAGATGAAATGGGATAAAACGGAATCATATTGACATCCATACATTTCCCCCTTACATATGACATAAAAGCACAAAAGAAAGCAAGCAAGAATTTGGAGCCTGTGCTGGAATTGCAAGGGTAAATATGAACGGCAGGCTCCAAAAATTACATGCTACCTTATGACATGGAATATCAAGACATGTAATTTTTCTCATATATAGACCTTTTTTGTTAGCATTCGCCGTGCAGCTTCTACAGCAGTCTCTGCAGGAGCTAAATTTCTCGCTTCAGCTGCTCGTTTCTGTTGCCTTTCCTGCAAAACATAATCCAAATCAAACCCATCATGTCCACCTTGAACAAATATATGGATAAGAAGTGCGTAGGAGAGTAGCTTGCTGGAGAGAAAAGAGAGAGAGTGGCCATCTCTTAAAGAAGTCGTTATCATTCACAATATGTGTTCCAGAATTACCCATAGCTATTCGGAAAGAGTTTAGCCAATGCACCCAACATCCTATTCCTCATTTCTTGTCTCATCACAAGTCATCTTGCAAGTATAGAGCCTTTGTTTCAAATATCACCAACATGTTTGTGCCAACAACAATTGAGGAAGCACTAGGTGACCAAATAGGAAGGCTACAATGCAAGAAATGAGTACTCTTAAGAAGAATTGTACATGCAATGTAATGGAATTACCAGACAAGAAGAAGGTGCAGTCTAAGTAGATGGTTAGCATCAGATGTGAAGCCAACGAGAGTGTTAAGAGGTACAAGGCTAGATTAGTAACTAAGGAGTTCGCATAAACTCCTAAAGTAGATTATCAAGAAACCTTTGCACTTGTGGCAAAACTAAATACTACATGTATGTTACTTTTTTTGGGTGAATGAGATAATAGCATTAACTCAAAAAATGTAAATAAGGGATATACAAAACAAAGGAGAAAAAATGCCAACATCTATTCAAATCTAGTATAAAAAAACAAAAAGATACTAAAACTAAATAAAGGCAAAACTAAACCTTGTGTGATAATTACAAAATGCACATAAGAATAGTTCTAGAGAGCACCTCAGTACTTCTAGCAATAGCATTCACCCTTCTTTCATTCCTTTCTTTCCAAATGTAGTAACAGGTGGCAGCTATGGCTTTTCTTTAACATCTTGTGAAAGTAGGAACACTTGCTTGGATCCAAAAAAATCCTGCATCTAATTAGCTTCAGAAGGCCTGTTGTTCCTCCAACTCAGGGCATTTTCAATAGCCATCCAAAGACCAGCAGCATACACACATTAAAAAAAAAAGGTGATCTTGATTTTCCTCTACCTCTTAGCACAAAAAACATAAGTTTACTTGAATTAGACCCCATGCCACTAGCTTGTCTTGGGTAGTTAATTTGTGTTGCACTATCATCCACAAAATTAAGGAATGTCTTAGCAAGGAGTCTTTATTCCAGACTAGAGACGCCCTAAACTTTCTACCATCGCTGCTCTTTGCTAGATTGTAGGCATTTTTAGTGGATAAATTCTTGTTTTCCTCACTGATCCAAACCAATTTGTCTATAACCTCTGAGTTAGGTCTAAGGTTCAACAAATCTGCATGAATACTATTCCAGTGAGAGTTCAGGAGCCAAATCCAGTTATTGTTCCAAATGAAGGAGCTAAGAAGGATGTCATTTGGATAGCCATACAAGATTCAACTCCACATATCAATCCATTCCACTAAAGGTCCTTGAGGGTGCCAATTGTTGTGCCAAAAACTAATAAGGTTGTCATCCCCAAACTTCCATTTTAGAAGGTTTCTAGCTAAAGTGCGTGATTGGAGAATTTTCCTCCACGTCCAAGTAGTGTCAACCAGTGTTTTTAGATACCAAAAACTTCTCCCTTTGAGCAGCTCATTCCTCACCCAAACAGGCCAAGTGTAGCACCTTCATCTTCACACAGAGTCCAAATATGCTTCAATTGTGCAACATTAGTCCAAAGCTTTGTCTATAAAACCTAGACCACCATCAGAATTTGGTTTACACGTCCTTCCATTTAATCTTAGCTTTTGCTCTCAAATCATCTTTCCCATTCCAAAAAAGAAAAAACCTTACAAGCTTGCTCTCAATCTAATTCAAGACCGTTGTAGGCAAAACAAAGATCATTGCCCAATATACCTGAAGCAAGAAGAGAACACTTGATAAGTTGTACTCTACCAGCATAGGAAATAAGTTTTGATGACCAATTTCTTATCCTAGCCAAGATCTTGTCAATGAGCGAACAATAATCTGTTTTCTTCGATCTTGTAGACAACAAAAGAACCCCTAGGTATCTAATAGGAAGATATCCTTCCTCAAAACCCATGAGAGAAATGATTTGCTCCTTTTGCTCATGCTTAACACCACTAGCAAAAATCTGACTCTCTAAATTATTAGCATGTAATCCGAACAGAAATTGCAGTTCTTCAAGTCCTCTTTTGATGAGTTGCATCGTGTTTAAGTCCCCTTTAGAAAAAATTAAAATGTCATCAGCAAATCACGAATAGTTAAGCTTTGTCTTTTTGCACCTCCAATGGTAAAGAAAGTCCTCTCTTTCCCCTACTCCCTTCACAATGCAAGAAAAATTTCCATAGCAAGCACAAAGAGATAAAAGGAGATGGCATCCCCTTACCTCAAGCCTTTCAAAGATTTGAAGTACCCCACTAGTTCTCCATTTATATTAATGAAAAACTTTGGTGACGTGATACAAGCCATTGTCCATTCTATGGATTTATCCGAGAAACCCATTGCTTTGAGAACCTTCTCAATAAAACCTCACCTAATGTTATCATATGCTTTAGATCAATCCACTTTTATAGCACATCTAGCTCCTTTATTTTCATTGTGGTAGCCTCTAATAAGTTCATGTGCTATCAAAATATTGTCCACAATCCTTCTTTCTTTAATAAACGCTATTTGTTCTTTGCTTACAAGATAGTTCAAGGTTGGACTTGAGCCTATCCACCAACAATTTGGAAATACACTTGTAGATGGTCTAACAACAAGCTATAGGTCGAAAGACAGCAAAAGAAAATGGATTCTCTTTTTTTGATACCAAGGTCAGATAAGTAAAATTTACTTCACTAAAAAGTCTTCCTGATGTAAAAAGTTTTTCATAGCCAAGCACACTTCTTGCCCCACTATCTCCCAAGTTGCCCCAAAAATATTTGCACCAAAGTCATCAGGTCTGGGTGCTTTTATCTCGCCTTAGCCCATATGACTCCTTTGATTTCCGCATTGGAGATGGATCTAGTAAGCAATTCTGCCAGTGGCAGAAAGTTTTCAAGAGATCAGCAAATTTAATCTCTTCATTCACCATGTGGCTGGATTGATCAGTTAGGAGCAAGGAGAAAAATTCTACAACCATAGATTTCACATCATCAACTGAATCTACGTCTCTCCCACTGCTGTCTTTAATGGAGAAAAGACAATCGCTGTAGTGTTTTTGCTTGAGTTAGCTATAGAAAAACTTATTATTTCTATCTCTAAGTTTAATTCTAGTTGCTGCAATTTTTTACGAAGAAAGGATTCTTCTATCAAACACCAATGATAAAAATCAACGATGCAAGTCTTTTCCTTGCTCCAATCTACAATATCAACATGTAGCCCGTTGAATTGTCGGATTGCATCTATTCTTCACTTAAGTTGAGATATCAGAAAAATCCCGAGTGTTTAGCTACTTAAATCTTGCCTTGAGGAGCTTTAATTTCTTGTAAGCACTAAACATGGGGGAACCACGCACTAGGGTGAATCAAACCTATTTCACAATGCTCATAAACTCAGGATATTCTTTCCAAAAATCAAAAAATTTGAAGAAAGATTTCCTATTTTGGGCATAGACTCCGGGAAAGGGAACCAAAACAGGAGAATGGTCGGAGATACTTGGTAGGTAAATGTATGCATCAACATGCTAGAAGGATTCCATCCACAATGAGTTCACAAGCACCCTGTCAAGCCTTCAGAGGATGGGATTCAAGGGGCAGTAATTAGACTGTGTGGAGAGGGCCCAAGCATCTCATATCCTCCATCTCTAGATTGTAGCAAATATCATTGAATCTTTGCACCACGAGATGTAGTTTCCAATCCACCTACTTTATCCTCTAAACTTCTGCATTCATTGAAGTCACCAACGATAAGCCTAGGCTTATTAATGTGAGGTTTCAGATCAAGTAGGTCACCCCACAACTTTTCCCTTTCATTTTCACAATTTTTGGTATATACAAAAGTAATATATAGTGAGAAGTTATGCTACAAATAATGGAAAAAACAATGTAGAAGCTGTGGTGTTGCTACTTCAACTCTCACTGCCCAAAATTCTGGTCTCCAAGCTACCCACAGCCACTCTTTAAATTGAGATTCAACATTCCAGTTATGGAAAGTGAGATTTCTAATAGAAACAAAATTCTGCTCTCTAACTTTTGTTTCCAAGACTCCCAAAATAGTAATATCGTGTTCACTATACAATCTTTTCAAAGCTCTACTCTTTATGGGGTCATTCAACCCCCTGATGTTCCAAGCACCAATCGTAAAACTATTTACAAAGATAGAACACACAAAAGAATTAACACGAATTCAAACATCTAGGAGACTTCCTAGACTTATCTCTATCTTTCTTCTTCTTCTTTGCTTTTTCCTTCTTAACCACTGTCCAATCATCATGTTTTCCTTCACCATAAGGTTGCACATGCACAGCATTACTGACCTCTAAGGGAGGGACATTGCCATTGGCTGTGTCTGTAATCTCCCTAGAGTTCACTTGAGAGTCGAGAACCGAAGATGGAGTGCATGAAAATTCTTCCTCTAAATTCAGTTTCATAACATCACCCTCATTCCTTTGATCTTCTTTCAAGGAAATTCTCTCCTCTTCATCTGAGCTTTGCAATATATCCAGCTTATCCAACCTCTTGGAAGAAGAAGCTCCAGCTAGGTCATGTGCATTCACTGCACAAATTTGGTCTTTGCCCTTACCAGGTGTGGTAGGGGCAGTAACCCTTCTAGACACTTCCTCCTCCGTCACAACCAATCGTTGTTTACACACAGAAGATCAACCTCAGGTAATTGTACTTATGTTTAAGGAGATCCAGTAACATAGACTAAGAACCAAAACATGGTTGCTAGGCATAGTACAAACGCTTGGTTTAGGTCAGTGGCTCATGAGATCTACAAAGTGTTGTGGATAAAGGGGCTAGTAGGTGAGCTGAATTTTGGAGAATCTGAACCTATGGAACACTGTGATAATAAAACAGCTATAGCTATAGCTCACTATCCTGTTCTCCATGACAGAAATAAGCATGTGGAGACTGACAAACATTTTATCAAAGAAAAGTTTGAGAAAGGTACCGTTCACATCAACCACGTCCCAACAAAGGAACAGGTTGCTGACATCCTTACCAAAGGCAAGCCTCGGTTAGACCATCTAATTTCCAAGCTGTCTTTCGAAGACACATTCAAGCCAGCTTAGAGAGAGTGCTAGAAGACTTAAGTAACCGTGTGAAGCAACAAAAAAAGATATCTGACTCTCAATACTGTCAAGAAATGCTGTTGGTAGTGAACAATGGTCATCTCCCTTAGTGTGGAGGATTTTGGGTTAGCAGCAGAATATCTTGATTATTTTACGACAGATACCCATTTTTTTTTCTTTTCTTCCAGCAGATATGTAGTGATAATACAAGGCAAAGTTGGAAACTAGTCAATGCAAGTAAATACCTTTCTCGACTTGGCCACAGATGCAGCAGCAGCTGCAGCTAGCTCTTGTGCAGCTTGAACATCCTCTGAATCATTGTTGAAATTAGCAGCAGAAGCTTCCCTGGCAGCTGCTGCAGCAGCTTCCTTAGCTGCTTGTTCCTGTAGACACCACATAACCATATTATGTCATATTGTCATGCACAAAAGTAAGAATGGAAAGGTAATTTCTTTATTGCTTCAGAAAATGTTGTTACAAACGGTCAATTGCACAAAGAAACACTATAGCTTTTTTCCATGTCATCTATATTGACATGAATCATTTCAAGCAAGCAAAAGATGAGAGAGGCAATTGGTGTTTTTTTTTTTTTAATAATTGAAAAAATTGATTGATACAAGAACAACTGCTACAGCGGATAAGCATTACCAAGAACAATAAAACAAAACAAAAGGGAGTATACGAATTAAAACTAGACATACCCACTCCTAGGAAGGACATTTTGAGTCTATATAAGCTGTCATCTTTCTTGCTAGACTCGTGGGATGAGGAACTGGGGATCCCAAGTGAACAGAACTTCTAGTTCACAACAGCAAACTGAAGCATAAGCATCAAGAGCAACTCTCCATTTAATGATGTTAGGAGAGGTTGAGGAAGCTCCTGCCAAAAGGCCTTGGATGGTGCCTTGCCAAGATTAATAAGAATATGGACACCCCCTGCTTCCTATGACTTCATCCCATACTAACAAAGTAAAAGGGAAATCAAAGAAGAGATGCCAGTGCATTTCTTGACCATTCACACAGAATTAACAATCTATAGAGGTTATGCCCCACCTAAACAATTTTATCAAGAGTATAGAGCTTTTCAAGCCAAGTCTACCAAAGAAAGAGAGTCTTGGTAAAGACTTTTTACACCAGGCTATCTCCACCCAAGGAACGACATGTTTATGGGGGGAGAGGAAGTTGTAAATGCTCTTAATGGAGAATTGACCCATAGATGAATGAATCCATGTTAGCTCATCAGGATGATTAGGACAAGGATACATATTTGAAGGTATAACAAGGGAATTCCAAATATCTCCAGAAGGTAAGCTCTACTGCTCATGTAGCATTATGGAGCAATGTGGGCCGTTTAAGGGAAAACTGATGATGCAGTTTGGCTGGCACTTAGTTTCAGAACCAGGGATCCATTAGGGAGCCAAAAATCTGACCACATTGCAATGGATAGTCCATTGCCTACTTTCCAAGAAGAGGAAAGCCTAACCATGGTCTAAGCTTGAGGAGCTTCTTCCAATTTCAAGAGCATATTGCAGGTGCACAGACTGCCCAAAAACTTCATTGTTTTAAAAATGAGTGCACCAATCCACACGCATACTTCTAGGCCCTCTTTTGCGCATAGACGCCATATGTGCTTGACTTGAGCCAATTTGTTCCAAATTTTTAAGTTTGGTATACCAAGACCACCTTCTTTGGTAGGGTAGCAAACATCCACCCATCTAACTTTTGCCTTAGATGACGCATCAGGCTACCTACTCCACAAAAAATTCCTATGGAGTCCATCAAACTTCTTGATCAAGGATATGGGCAAAATAAAAATTGATGTCCAATGTACTTGCATGGCAAATAAATTAGATTTGATAAGTTGCAAATGGCCTGAAAAAGACAAGTGTTCAAAAGCCCATAAGTTCACACGTGCCAAGGTTTTTTTTTTTTTTTTTTTGGGTTAATTCAATATTTCATATAACCAAAGGGAAAGAGTACAACCACGATGTACAGGAAGGTGGGATAAACCCAATATATGAAAAAGCTAGAAACTAGGTCCTAATCACATTGCCAAAGCAAAGAAGCAAAACATAGAAAAACCAATAAACTAGTGTTTATCCAAAAAAACATAATTTAAAATGTACAAAAACCGATAAACTAGATCAAAACCACACATGTTAAGATTTTGTCAACAAGAGCATCACAATCCTCTTTCTTTAGCTTAGATGTGATGAAGAGAGCACCCAGATAACATAACCTTCCTCAAAGCCTAATGTGCTCGACAAGGATGCTTAAATTGTGTCATCAACATAAGAGCCAAAAACTAAGCTTTTTCCACCATTTGCTTAGAGGCTTGATAGGGCCTTAAAGCTTAATATAACTTCTTTAATCAACTTAATTGAAGACAAATCTCCCCTGAAAACAAAAGTAAGTCATCAATAAAGGTGCATTAGTCATTCCTCCTTGCAACGCCAATCATTTGAGAAGGACAAGGAGGCAGCAATTTTCCAAAGCTTGGCTAATAATACTTCCATTCCAAGCACAAACAAATAAGAAGAAAAAGGGTCTCCTTGTCTCAAGCCCCTTGAACTAGAGAATATGCCTCCATTCAAATTCAAAGAGAATCTAGGCATAGTGATGCATTGAGTAAGCAGCATCCTAAAGTGAGTTGGGAACCCCATGCAACACAGCACTTCTTCCCGAAATCTCCCACCAACCATATCATATACTTTCATGATGTCCACTTTTAAAGCATTTCTAGGAAAACCCCTCTTGAGATGATAACCATGAACAAGCTCTTCTACTGTAAAGAGAGTAACTGTTATTCTTCTACCTGGCTTGTCATCTGAAATATGAGTAAAAATGGAAATCCAAGGGATGGTGAGCACCGCATGGGCAATCCAAATAGGGGGAAAACCTTCCTTACCATGACAGGTGGTATCGGAGCCTAAGTTGTAGCTCCATCAAGCCACTTAAATATTATCAAGCTACGTAAATAATATCTAGGATATTTAATGAGGGAGCAATTCTTATTGACATGATGGACTTGTGTGGGTTAAACATTAGAGAAGCAGTAGCAACAAGAGGAAGAAGAAGGCAACTGTGTCACAAGACCTAAAGCATGTAGGTTACGCTTTGAGAGGAGTAGTTACCATAGGGAAGACATCACTGCAACTATATCAAGAGTTGGATTATAACAAGAATATGCCTAGATCTTTGTGAATGTGCTTTCATGGAAAAACCCTATTGTCGTGCTACCCAGTACGAAGCAATGTCAAAGGATGGATCAATGAATGAGAGCAAGAGGGAGCCCGGAGAAGACCAAAATCCTAGTAGAGATGATCTTGGCTAGAGTTATGCAATGGGGAAAGTACAGTTGGCGATCTTTAGGTATGGGTAGTGGCAATATATTAACCTTATGATAAGGGTATCACAAATTTAGTTTAGGGAGGGAGGGGAGGAGAATATCACCATCTTGAGTTTGGAGTCAAGTGAGAGCACTCAACTCAAGCTTATAGTGTAGCAAGTGACATCAACTTGGTAGTTTGTTCTAGAAGTGGATATCTCATGAGCAAACTAGTCGATAGGATACCATTCTCTTTATTAGGTCATGGCAGGTCAAAACCAATCCGATAAAACCTCCTAAGCATATGGATGATTGTAACAAGGCCAAGATAGCTCTCTTTATAGAAAAGATGGGCTCAAGACAAACCTCAAAAGACAAGACAAGAAGGCTAGCTCACCATCTAAAATGAATAAAAATGGAAATCTAAGGCATAGTCGAGTGCCAAATGGGCACTCCAAGGAGGGGAGAACCTCACATACTGTGACACTTAGCACATCCCCCATATCAGCTCATCTTTGCCTCTTTCATCTTTTGTTCATTTGGATAGTCCATTGCTAGCAACCAAACCATATCCAATTAAAGTGGATATTTTTTTTATGGCACCACCTAATTCCATTTAATTAGTTTCGTTATATCCAATAGAGAAAAATATATATCCACCATGTATATCTTCATAGTCCTTATTTTCCCTAGAAATCATGTTCACCCTGTACACCTTCACATTGCTTGCTTCTTTTTCCTATATGTCTATTTAATCAACTTACATAATAACCTCTCATCCTAAGGACTACCATGCCCTATCTCATCTAGATCCTCCTCAAATCAAACTCCAAAAGCTTAGTCCTATCCTGCTTAAGGATTGGGGATGTTAACATTTACTGATAGTTTCAATTCTTATAACAAAAATGAGAGCTAATTTCTGTCATCTTTGTCCTTCAATGAACCATTTACATGAAACCCACTCCATGACTTGTTTTATTTCCTTGCATACCACGGCTTAAAATTTAAGCTCCCCACCATCATAGCTTTTCCACCCTATTTTTCTCTTGAAAGCATGTAATGTTTACTAACCTCTTACATATTATGTGCAAACTCACACACATTAAACAATACAACTAAATCCTCGATAAGATGTAGGTACTTACCTACTTGATGTCTATAAAGCAATCTAATGTATTCTTTCCAAGGAAAGACCTAGCCATACAACATGAGAAATCTAACAGATTTAACTTTACATCAAACCTGCAGAAGATGCAGCAGTCCTTGCCTACATGCACTATACTCATGCAATGCAATGCTTCTTAGGAATGACCTAGTCACAATTCTCATTGGATTTACATTCAAGATTGAAATACCAATCACATTGCATCATCTTTGTTATAGGTAAATGCTTCTTTCTCTCCAGAAGTTGTCAGGATCGATCATAATAAGATATTTTCAGTAAACAAGATATTGGCTACAATAGAAAAGATGTGTCAATAAAATCACCAAAAACCTCCACCAAACGAAAAAAAGAAGCCATCAAGGAACATATCAGGACATGCAGTGAACTTGGAAGCAGACCAACCAAGAGAGCAGCCCCCAATGTACAACATTTTAAGATCTTATAACGTACCAGAATTAAAGGATCCATAAGACACACTGTGAGATAAATCCAGCAAAGACTTATGCATTTGGGGAAAAGAATATTTCAGGCTGCAGTTCTCACAAGAATAAGCCAAATTCAGGAAGTAAATCGTAGAATACTAAACATATTTACAATAGGACTATATTACCTCAAGGTATTCTCGGTTCATTTCTTCCCAAATTATCTTTTTGTAGCGTTTTTCCTCCTCATTGTGAAGATAGCCCTCGACCTTCAGACAAGGTACAATATCCAAGAAGTTAAATTAAATTCTAATGAACCAAAAAGGTGTGCAAGCCTCTAGTTACCAAGAAGGGAACAAAATTTTCTATGATATGAGAACTGGATAATTGTAAAATAATTTAGATTTTTTCAGGACTATCCCCTCCAGCAGTATACTGGGCAGAATAAGATTTGATAAACCAGCAGCAAGAAGCTCCCTTCCACAAGAGAAATCACACTTCAAAAAGAAAAAAAAAAAAAAACCACGGCCAGAGAGAGAGAGAGAGAGAGAAAAGGAGGGGCGCGGGGGTGGGGGGTGGGGCGCGGGGGGTGGGGGGTGAAGCACCTCAATATCATCGATGTCTGAAAGGTTGTCAGATTCATCCCCATGTTGGGTGCTTGTATCATTTATTTCACTGAAGCTACCATTATCGCATTTTGAGTGGTCCACACCAGTTGCTTTAGTTCCATCCATGTGCCAACTGTAATCTAACTTCTCAGGCTAATAGAAGATGAACATATAAGTTACAAGGATGTACTAAAACTCTGACACTACATCATTAGAGTCTGTCAAAAAGTCAGAGATAAAAGCCCAGAAAATATTAATATCTTCAACTGGTAGCAACTATCACTGTTTATATCTTCAGCAGACAGCAACTACCAACTGGTCACTGCTTACAATAATAGATGAGAGGAACTCCAAGCCAGGAAAGAGCAGATAGCTGATAGTAAGGTTAATGAATTATAATACAGTGCATCTTTATAACGGAATTTTGTATCATTCAAAACATAGAGCAGATTCACTCACCATAATTGAGTCATCTGAGATCTCTTTGGACAAAGAATTTTCCAAATTTTCCCTCTTAGCCCGCTCCCTCTCAGCACGCTGGAAAGCTGGAGGATCTAATCCTCCCTCAAGGCCTCCTGAAATTTCAACAAACTGCTAGAAGAGTAAATATGTAACAATTCCTCAAATTGAATACAGAATCAAAGAACAGGGATAGGAGAGAGGGGGGGGGGGGGGGGGGGGGGGGGGGGACTCACTTCATCATAACACGAATGGCATAGCCCTATAGCAAAATGAGGGGTGCTGGTTCCCTTGTGCACACACAGCAACTCTCTTGGGTCAGACTTATCCACTGCGATACTTTGCTTTTCATGTGCCTTTGTGTTTAACTCCTCAATCTAAACTACAATAAAAGACTGATGAGCAAATCAAAATTTTCTTTTTTGGGGGTAAAAAAATATAATTAAAAAAAGGAACCATGTGATCTCCAAATCAAGATTTCATTGAACAAAAAATAAGAAAAAGCTACATAAACAAATTAGAGAAAATGATTAATATAAACGTTGAAATACTGCACAATTTCAACAAAGCTAATCATGAACAATTTGTAGAAAGATGAATTCCGTCATCCCCAAATAATGACTCCTGCAATACCACAAGTTACTTCAATGACAAAAACCATTTGAATATGCAATCTTTTTGAAAGTAGATAGCATCCATACTGCAAAAGACATACCGTTAAACTCCCTGATTCTGTGTCCTCAAATTCAACCAGCCTCTTTGTCAATGTTGCTTCACAAATATGCACCAACCTTAACTGGGAACAAATTAAAAATACATCAAATGTGAGAAGGTTAAAAGACGTGTCTCACCACGGTTACAATCACATAAGAAAATGCTCCAACATCTTGATTACTCCCCATCCATACTGAAGTAAAGCCATATCAGTTTAACATCCCTTCTACTTCCAGCACAAAAGTATTATTTTTAGGGGACACAGAATTTAAATTTCCAAGTTAGGTGTTTGGATTCTATCATATCAGATGCTAGGTAAAATCCTACAAAAGAGGCTGACAAATTGCCCTCAAATAATAATCATCAGAGGCTGATGCTGCACGCAACCACAAAATCATGAACTTAACTTACAATGTCAGTTTTGGAACACTTGATACCATGTGCAATTGCCGAGATATATACAGCTGCGCCCCATAATCCACTGGGTTTTCTTCCGGTCTGTGAAGATCACTTAATATCAGTTCTTACTACTAATTTTTCTAACTTATGAGAACCATGATTAATACCACAATTGCACCAAGCACAAAGGTCACATGGTACTGAGTGAGAAAGTAAACCTGCATCCAATCCCTATTCATTCTGGCTATGATACGCAATGCAGATTTCTCTACATCATTGTTTCTGCCCCCTGATAAATCTGCAAAATAAAAACAAATTAAATTTCTTAATAATTGACCAAAATTAAGGAGATAAATCCCTTTTTCTGTTTGGTGTGCATGTAGGAGGGCGGTTTTAAGTTGGGTGAGAGGAGTAATTCATTGAAAATTTTGTCAAAGTGAAAAAGGGGGTGTGACAAAACTTTCTTTTAAAATATTTGAAAAAAAAAGGTTGTTTTATTATTGACCAACTATATTAAGTACAAGTACATAAATATGTAATGACCACAAAAGTGCTCTGACATCATGCCTGACCCTTAACTGTATTAAATCTTCACCAAAACTCCTTGACTCCTAGTAAGGGTCATGCATTCATGAGTCCTTTTTTATGGACCAGTTTATGGATTAATAACAACTTAAAACCATTTTGTTTGCTCTAAACAATCTGAAGCTAAAGATTAACCCATACAACTGTGTGCTAGAAAAGAGGGCAAGGAGTTGATGGAACCTATTAGGATTTAATTGTGGAAGAATAAGTCCCTTTCGATCACTAATTCAACACTCAGCACTACCTTAGATTTTTCGTTAGATGCAGAAGAGGGTTGACAAGAAGATCTGCCAAGATGTACATAGAACAACATGGGCAGCTTTTAGTCATACTATCATCATAATACTGTTGACAGCAAGTAGCAGAAAACTGTGCACATCTATTCACAGAAGAGTGAAGACAGCCGCTTATAATAGCCCCAGTTGTTGAAACAATAGGGAGAGAATACTAGCTCTTGATTTCCTTCTGTAGCACTAGTTTTCTTTTGTGAAATGGCTGAATATTTAGCAGGATTCCTTTTAGTTTTATAATTAGGTGAAGCAACATGCTCTCTACCATTTAGTAATTGGTTTGATGGTGCTACTATGTCAGTCCAAGCAAATTCAACTTTACGGGTAATGTGAGGGAAGGAACTGCTTAATAAAAGCCAAATCTTATGAAAGCCACCCTTTAATACATTGTGCTGCTTATTGATTATTGTGCAGAAATCATGATTGAGGCTCCGAAACTACGCTGATCTCTAATATGATCTTAAAAGAAAAATGGACTGACACCATATCATCCTAAAGACCTTTATACTGGTGACTATTCCATGAATTTATCATCTTGTACACAGTTATCATAAGGGGAGAGGGCAGTTGAATGACTATCATGCTATGAATTTTATGTTACAGTCTTCATAATAGGATATGGCCACAAGATAACCAACCATAAAATTTAGATGTAATTGGCATTTGATTTTGTTAGTTTTCCTCCCTTTCATTTCAGAATCTTTGGTGATAAGGATTTGAGAGTTTGTTAGAGAAATCATGCCACTCTCATAAATAAGGAAAATAAAGAGAGAAATTCCTGCCCTCCCTCTTACTATAATATTCCTCTTAAGAAAGTATTTATACAAGGCTCATTATTTCAACTTTCTAAAATGAAAGACAAACTAACTCAAATTAATAGATAGACAAACATAACAAGGAGAACAATCAACTCCTCCTAAGTTGCATCTATAATATCACTCCCTTCCTGGATAACATGCTTTTGACAGGCTCAAGTCAGATAAAGCTGCTGGAATCTGTCCCTGCTACAATACCCATACATTGCCATCTCGAGATTAAGATCATTTAATAGGTTGAATAAACACAAAAAGTAAGACCTAATTGAGATGCATCATTTCTAGCCTCCCCATTATTCCTCATAAAAATATATATAAACAAGCACCATCATTTCAGCTTCCAAATTGAAACCTCCCTACACATGGTAGACTCCTAGTAATGAGAAGACCCTTAATAAAATAGATAAATAAATATAAAAATGAAAACAATTAATCCTTCTGCGTTAAGATTTTCCAATGAGCGTGTCTATACATTTTAGCATCACCTTAAAATCATAAACCCTTTCTTTTCTTAAACTTTCCACCTTTGACTGCTATTAAAAGTGCAGATGATTCTAAAAAGACGAGATAAGCATTAGAGGCCAGCCATGGAAAAAACTAGACATCACCATTCAAAATTGTATATACACAAGTAATTATGAAATAGCATAAGTTCCCAGGTAACTGATCTGCAATGATGCTTCAAAGAACCAAAAAGGCACAAAAAATCAAGTAAAAAAACAAAGATGTAAATCAATCATACAAAACAGACATGTAATCAATCAGCATGAAGCGACTGACACTCCCATAAGAACTTCACTAAAACAACAACACACTTGAAACTATCCAACTTGAAAGTGAAACCAGATATCAGCATTGGATTGCGTGGAATTGCTTACAATTTGTGTACTTGTGAATAAAAATGGAGGGGTCTAATGGCTTTTGGACAATGGGATGCTCCTCAAGAGAAAGAGCTTTACAGAGCTGCAGAAACACAGCTCCCAGCACATAACTGGAAAAATCAAAATTAACAGAACATTAGGAAAAAGATCCTTCAACCAAACCTCGATAAAAATTGAAAGAGCGGAATTTCAATTTAAGTCCACTCACACATTTACTGTCAACAAATTTGAGAAATCAATGAGGAGATATGGTGCTTTCTTCTCCCTGAAAAACACGATAAAAGTATTGCTGCACACTTTCATAAGAAATATATCATTCTGAAGTCCTAAAATACTCCTATCCAGCCTATGAGCACTCAAAATTATTATAGGAAACCCCACATTTTATAAAAAGAAAAGGAAAATTCAACCTCATCTAAAGAAACAAATATTTTAAGACCATAGAACCTAGAACCAAGTCAATCTACATATAGCAAAGCACTATCTCAATCACAAAAAGGCATAAAGCTCCATGTTCACTTGCTTTCCAATTGAAAGCAAATCACATCATGGGACAATGCTTGCCTACTTAAAGGCTCAGCACCAGTTTCTTCCAGCATTTCTTTTAACTTCCACATAAGGCTTCCAAAAGTACCATCAATACAAAGCAAAGATAGAAAAAAATACCCGATGATTGAGAAAAAGTCTAAAGTTACTTCCTTCAAAACTAACACCTATGTGACCATGACCGTGAAAACCAAACCATATGCAATAACTTTTTCTTCTTTTGGGTAAGGTGAGGTTTTCTTCTTTTTTGTTTTCACAAAATGAAATATAGGAAAATGACAAAAGAAGAAAGCACACTAGAAACCTATTACACCAAACTACACATCAAAAATATACAAAAGGATGCCCAGGTCAATACAATGGCCATAGTAGGGCACAAGTGCTTCCAAAGAATACGAAATTTACAAAAACACATGATAAAATCGTTCTACAAAGGTTTTCAACAAAGCTACACCAATTGCCACATGACAAGCATTTCTTTCTCTCCAAATGTAATAGCACACCACTGCAACTGCCTTCCTAAGAGTTTCATTCAATCCTCCAGCAGAAACTAGCATATTTGATAAGGAGTTTAATGTAGAAGGAAGACCAGTACCTTCCCCAGCCCATATTACTTTCTACTCTTCTCCAGAGTTCCCTGGAAAATTCACCACTAACAAACAAGTGATCATGGGATTCAGACTCTATTCAACAACAATTGGATGCGATAACACCTCATTCCATAGGCTTGTCCATAGTGTAAAGTCTTTCATGGGCAATAAGCCAAAGAATAAAAGGATGGCATGGAGAAGATGCCTTGTTCCATAGTGTTTTTACTCCACCAAACCTTTGGGGATCTTCGCCTTGCAAGATGATAAGCTACTCAAGTCGACAATGGCTTTGAAAGATAATCTTTCTAGACCAATTTGTCAACAGTAGCTTGGTTGGGAAAACAAGCCCTAAACTATCTCTTATCCTCCTCCATGTTTCCCCATTAGGCCAAACCCAATTGTTACCCTTAATAAAGGAGCAACTCTTGTTTCTTTCAGCCATCCAACATTTAGGGTGCTTCTCTCCCCAAGCCAATCTATCAAGGAACCAACAGGGTGCCAAGGATCATACCAAAGGGAAGCGGAGTTACCATTTCTTACCTGCCATTTCAATAGCTGGAGAACAAGGGTTCTTGGTTGCAAAATGTTTCTCCATGCCCATGAGGCACCATTAGGGACCTTGATGCACCAAAAATTCTGACCTTAAGATCTCAGGACAAACCCAACTAGGCCATAACGAATCCCCAAAATGAGATACAAGATACCAAATATGTTTCAGTTGTGCTACCTTGCTCCATAGGTGCAAATCCAAAATACCTAATCCACCTTCATTTTTAAGCTTACACGCTTCCTCCCAGCTAATCATGGCTTTTGCTTTCTCTTCATCAATCCCATTCTACAAAAGACTATAACTAGGTTTCATATTAATCAATAACGTATAGCTTATTTGCTACGACTCCACCATAGGAGTTTTTCTTTCAGCTAGTCTTTTAGTTGGCGTAATTAGTGGAGTTAGAAGTTGGTTGTCATAGCTGGCTTATAAATAGGCCTGGCCTAGGAGAGGAGTTAGAGACTAGACCAGAAACTTCAGTTTAGTAGTATAATTCTCTTAGAGAGAGATTTTGGAGAGCATTGTGCACTTGGAGAGCTTTCTAGCTCATAGGGTTATCACTTTTAATAACTTCCATATCTTTCTACATTCATGTATCAATAAATTCCCCCTTCTGTGCCCTAATTTCTATTAAAGATTCAATCTTTTACCACAATCGAACACTAAAGTGTAACATTATTGGACTTCCTTCACGATTTTTATTCAAGTACTAAGAAGGAAGAAAAACCAAAGAACCAGCATATACAATCTCAAAACCATCACATCGCAAAAGAAGGGTAGTTGGCTTCATGCTGGGCCTCCTAACTGCAGATTTTAAGCACCTGAAGTGTCAACTAGAACAATGCCATCACTAAAGAAGCACCAAGGCACAAAAGATTGAATCCAAGTACTAACAGTCAACCAAAGGCATTGGACCCTCTCTACCAAACAATGTTAGCTAAGCTAGTAAATTACATCAGGGAAAACCCTCCTTTCTTTTCTCCCTTTTTGGCCTAATTCATCAAAGCAGAAATATTGTTAATTATCAATAATGAATGGGCCATAAACACAGTAATCTTAAAGTATCATTTTTCACAGGATAATAAAATTAGTTAGAGCAACAATTAAGGATATTCAGAATATTCCATGGAAATTCTATCAAGTTCCATGTACATGACATATTTCCCAAATGCTCATCTTTTGAACAAATACAACCATGTGCCAAGAAAAACCCCAAAACTATAAGAAAATTTTTAAAAAGTGCCCTACCTATTACAAACTTTAGAACAGCCCTCTAACACTGACAAATGCATACATGATATTTTAGTATATTATGAACTCAAGATTAAACAATAATTGGAAAAAAAGAATCTGAAAATTCAAAAGAAAATTGAATGGTCAAGAGTGCCATTTATTATTCCAGTCGATACCCATTTGGATGGCAACCCTCGTTAGTAGAAACAAGGAACAGATGGCCCCCACCCTCAGAACAGCCACCCTGAGTCAGTGGCAAGTTAGTGACTTCATTCTTTTTTCAGACCTCATTCTTTTCTCACTAATTTTCTTTCTTTTTTTTTTTTGGTACGGTTTTAGTCTAATTTTAACTTTTAAATATATCGTAATAAGATAAGGTATGTCACAATTATAAAGGAAGTGTCTCTCTGCAAATAGTTTTTTTTATGTTACAAGATCACCATCGACTCCAAAAAGAAAATGATATAAAATTCCATCATGTTATTTGAATAATACTGAACATCACCAGATGGAACATAGAACTTATTTACCTAGAATTTTTCAAAACTCAAATTTCTTCTTTCTTAATATGTACAAACATTTAACTGATTTATCTAAACCAAACCACATCAATATTTGGAACTACAAAATTATGTTTTAACTGGGCAACTTTGGCCATTAAAGATTCTTTTGTTATAGGCAACTTACTCAAAGAGATAGAGTCTACTTATATATCTCTAGTTCCACCGGTCGAAACTATCCAGCCGTGCTAACTTTCAGCCTACAGCACATTCTAACACATATAGGGCATAGAAATTTATTTCCAAAATCTTAACTGATCAGTTGAAGCTTCTTGTTCTCTCTTTGGTGGCTAAGGAATAAACTGCCTTTATTCAGGGCAGAAGAGTTGTGGACAACATTCTAATAACCTAAGAGCTACTCCATGGGTACCACAATGACAACAGAGGAGAAAGGCATGCTGTTAAGGTTGACCTTATGAAAGGCATATGAAAATAATAAATAGAATCTTTGGATTCGGCCCAATCTTTTACTAAAAGGATTGAGCTCTACCTTTTTTTTTAATATATATTAAAGTTAGTTCAAATTTTTAACCCATGGATACGTAAAATATAGGATTTCCAATCCTAGCAGGAAAAAGGGGAAACTAGGATAGAGCCTTCTCTGACTTTTATTTGATAATCTTGGCTTTTGTTCCCGATTTATTAATCAGGCTATGGCTAGCATCTCAACTCCCATGTTTTCCATAAACAAAAATGGAGAATTAGCTAGCTATTTTGCATCCTCCAAGGGTCTTTATCTTCTATCCCCGTACATCTTTGTAAGTAATGGAGGTGTTTCTTCGGAGAGAAGAGCCCAAGAGAAGCTTTCCATTTTCATTGGCAATGTAAAGGAGATACTTATTCATGTCTGGATGATGTTCTAATTCTTACAAAGGGGATAGCTCTTCCATGGACTCAAGGAATTCTATGCTCTATCAAGTTTGAAGGCAAAATCCATCCAAAAGCCAGCTTTTCTTCAATGGTGTTGAAGCATTGGCATAAGCTGCAAATACTAACTCCTTAGGGTTTTCAACCAGTATTCTCCTTGCCAATACTTAGGGGTTCCAATCACATCTACGAAGATCTCCAAGAGCATGTGTATGGACCTTATGAATAAATTTGCCTCAACAATAAATCACTGAACATGTAAATTCCTCTCATATGCAGGGCATATTCAATTGATTAAGAGCATCTTGATCTCTCTACTAGTGTATTGGTCGTTCACATTCATACATTCGAAGAGTATTTTAAATATGCTTAGTCTAGCCCAAATTTAAGTGCCTCTTGTGTAATGGAAATGATAGAAGGCTAAGGCAAAGTAAGCAAGAGTGATGTGTGTAAGCCTAAGAACAAGGGTAGCCAGGGAATATTAGATTTAGAATTATGGAACAAAGTTGCCTTGTTAAAACATATTTGGAATCTTTGTATGGATATCAAAGAATCCTTATGGGCAAGCCAAATTAAATCTAAGCGACAAAGGGGTCACAACTTTGGCACATAAAGATCCCTAGTGACGCATCTTGCACTTGGAGGAAGATATTGTAATCCAAAACTCTTTGCTTTAAAACTCATGAAATGAGAAATTGAGAGCCTAAAGGTCCTTCAATTGAATGGCTTGGAGAAAGAATTACAATTGAGGTTGGATGGCTTAAGGAGAACAGATTGTGCTCCTTTACAAATGCCATTAAATAGAAATGGCCTGATGGAGAAGTCCAGAGGCAAATGAGCACGGGTCTTGATTCTTGATACTTTGAAGCCCAATCAGTCCATCTATGACCAGCTTGTGTGGTGTGGAAAGATATACCTTCTAAGGATCTAACTATCAAACACGCATATCATCTCGCTAGAGAAAAGGTTCCAAAAGTTGCCTGGTTTCCCACTCTTGAAACAAGTCTTCAACTCCTACGCATCTTTCATCCTATGGCTAATTGCTCAAGAAAGACATTTCACCATGGATAAGTTAATGGCGTGGGGTTCAATTTCTTCAAATTGCTATTTCCTGTGTAGCAAGAAGATGGAAACTCATGACCATCCCTTTTTGAAATGTGAGTTCACTTTGGAAGTTTGGGAAACAGCAAAACCATTCTTGCAGTGGCCTACATAGGCCCCCTCAGCCATGAACTCTCTTTCTGATCTATACTCTTCAACAGGAATGAGTTTTAGTGGATACCGTAAGAAAGCCATAGCTCTGGTGTTTTATTTTTTGCGGAAGGAAAGGAATGGCCATCATGTTGGGGATTCAGCTCGTCTAGTGGAAGACTTCTCAAGGATTACTTTTTCTTGCCTTTTGTAATTTTGCATATTTCTATACGTTTTCTTTTCTTGTAAGCAGTTTTGAGCACAATGGTCATTTTATCAGCCTAGGCATCCTTTGTACTCTGACTTCAAATCAATCTTATGGCACCCTGTGTGCTTTTTCTTCACAACATTTCCCTTTCTAATAATGTATAATCAAAAAATTAAATTTAAAAAAAAAAAATCCCATCTTACCCAAACAAAACCACATCTAGTAATGTGAAGACAGAACATGGAAGTCTGTAATGTATTGTTAACATTTATATAAAATTTGCCTCACCGACAAGCAATATATAGACAAGCAGCTTCAACATGTTCCGATCTGCGTCCCCGGGTAAAATTCTTTCCAAGTGCAATCTGCTCCAGTAGTATGCAAATCATTAGGACAATATACATGACAACCAAACAACAGGAAATAGCATCTGAGGATATCTTAGACATATGAAATTACTTTATAAAGTCCCAAAGCCGATTTAACTAAACCATGAGCCTGATCAATTCCTAGACCATAACACAGATTGCTTATACCATCTTCAGCTGCAAAACCCCTCCAAAAGGGGGAAAAAAGAATTGATTATTGATCAATTTAAGATATAATAAATAATGCCTACATGTTCAAGACCATGAGGCCAAATGATCTCCAGAAAAATAAAAAACGTCTTCTATAGGTAAATTAAATACACAAATAAACTTCAGGGAAAGAAAAAACAGAGAGAGAAGGTCGAATGACATTCTCATAGAAGTATATACATATTGACTCCATTTCCTCACCTCCTTAATCATGGGATTCTATTAGGAGAAACAGATAGTAGGATTTCATCAAAATCATACATAAAATTTACAGATAAATATTCAAACCAAGTTTTGACCTTTTTCTAAGGTAATTGATTAAGTTTGAACTTTTTTAGGGGTAATTTTATGGTTTTATTAATGTTAGAAATTAATGGCAATAACTCCATCAAGTCCTAATGGCCATAGCTTTTGTATATGTGTCCTGATGTACTTGGACAATCCTGCAACACTAACCCAAAAAAAAACCAATGCAAGTTTAAAAGCAGCAAACAAGATTTATATTAAATGCCAGACAACTAGAGCATATTCTAGGGTCAATTTCTATGTGTATAATCAAGATCTAACTATAAACATACACAGCATTACAACATTACAAATAAAGATCTAACTATGTTGTCTTCTCCAGTTGAAAATTGTCCAAATCTTCTCCCGCTTCCCCTCCTGACAGAAAATAGAGCAGCTGTGAAAGCCATTTTCCACCTGACTACAGCCAGGTTTCTGGAATTTGCAATGAAAATGAGTCCATTGAGCAACAAATCCCAGTTGAGAAAGGTCTGTGGCAACCCATGATTCACTATTCCTTGCTCTGTCACACAGGGCAACGTAAATAAACATAGAAGTTTTCAGTCCTGCAAAATATGACATCAATTTGTGGCTAGTAAAGCTTTATGAGATTAGCTTATCCAAGGTGTTCAGACTTCTATGGACAGCTGGTCATAGGATGAAAGCACACATCATAATAGCATTGAGAACCAGATCAATTTTTTCATGGCTTCCTAGGTTGGTGTTCTAGAAAGCTATTCCAGGCTAATTGGTAAGAGAAAATTCTGAAGTTGCTTTCCATCCATAACACTACATCTCTTCTCAATCCATCTGGTAGGACATCACAAGGAATCATTCTTCTAATCGATTTCTATATTCTCACAACAGGCACGCTACCCCTAGCCCACATTATAGAATATAACCAAGTGTCCATAGTGATACCAAGATCGTTTATCTCCCCCATTCCAACATTGTCACTTCACCCTGCAAGGCGGCAACATGTCAAATCAATGCAACACAGGGTTATCATCCCCAATCCAGCATTTGGAAGAACACTTGAAGTAGTGCCTAACACGGCCAACTTCAAGACAAATGCTCGACATCAAAAGAAAAGCTCTTCCGACTCTCTAGAATGCCTAACCTAGGAAACCATTTTCCTTATGTGACCCAGATCAAATATTCAAACCTCCCTTCTATCCTTCCTATTGATTCTTACCATACACTGATAACACCCCATGATTAATAAAACATACCTGAGAAGACCTAGATGTACTTACTAAACTACCTCCAAACTCACCTCTTCCACCTCATCCAAGCTTTTATTTAATAATAATTAATTTTAGTTAAACAAAAAGAAAAAGGAAAACAAGACCAAACCAAACCATCAAACTACCTAAAGATGCAAAGTCCCTGGAATCTAAGTCCCCATTCTTAAGTGAGAGAAAATGCTCTCTCCTCTCTATAAATTCCCCCAAACCCCCTTAAGAAACGACTTTTCCTAGGTTCCCTTCTACTGCCCTCTCTCCTACCCTTTTCCTCTTCCCTTTGCTCTTTTGCTTCCCCCACGCCCTTGCTCTATGTGTCCTCTTCTTTCTACATGTCTCTGATCACCCATGGTGAGCAAAAATCCTCACCGGTGTTCCAAGTCCGCCTGTCTTTGCAGGGAAACCATCCCCCCCTCAGGTTTGGTCAAAAACTACTATAGGGAAAGGGAAACATTGGGCCCTAATGCATCTTCCAAGATTGCTTCTCTTAGCAAAAAAGCTACTGCTCATTTTTCTGGCCCAAATCAAAATATCACTTTTGGAGAAAACAGTGAGCAATGTGCTCAAGGTGCTGTCAAATCTTCTGTTTTTTCGAGACTTGCTCCTAACCCTTTGGAGCCTCCTTCTGCTAACCTTGAACAAAGAGCCATAGCTAGTATTTCCTCTTTAGGAAATACCACCTTAGAAGAAATCAACAATTTGTTAGATAACCTAGAAAGGCAAAACCACCCTTCTTCTTCCGTCCAAAATACTAAATCCCTTGCTGAAGCATATGGTAAGCCTTCCGAAACCCCTCTTGTGCCTGAGTTCAGCTTACAATATTACCCCCACCCCCCCCCCCCCCGATGACCAAGGGAGCAAAGGCCGGGGTTTACCCTCCTTTGGAGGTGACAAGGGAGGGTGCAAAATATTAGGATACCACTCTCGTTGGCTTCTTTTTGGGACATAAAACTCATCTCTCTCTAGTATGATCCACCGCTATGAGAGTTAGGCAGAAGCTCGGTATTTTGGAAGTTTTAGGCAGCAATGAAGGGCCTTTCTACTTCCGTTTTACTATCAACTCGTATATGGGCCAGGTTTTGGCTAAACCATGGTTTTTTGCTCAATGCCTCTTAATACTACAAAGATGGCGACCTGGTATGACCCTTGAGAAACCGCAACCCACAATTATACCTGTTTGGGAGATCTTCTCCCACATGCCATGTTAATTCTTGGATGCCCAGGGCATTAGCTACATTGCTAGCCAAGTGGGCAGGCCGCTCCAGGCTGATTCTCTTATTGCCTTCAGATCCTGTGCAAACCATGCCCGTGTCCTTATAGAGATTGATGCACCCTAAGGAGTTTGTGTCACAGGTTGAAGTAGAGCAAGCTAACGGAACCACTGCTGCGATTATAGTGCATTACCACCCCAACCCCCCCCCCCCTTACCAACCACCCCAACCCCCCCCCCCCCCCCCAAAAAAAAAGATGTCCTACTTGTCATGTGTTCAGCCATGTTTGCTCCTACATGCCAAAAACACAACCACCACATGGCAAATCCCAAGAAAAGAGTGAATGGGTTGAAGTCGAAAGGTGCATGAAAAAACCAATGGGAGCTGACTCTTCTTCCCACAATGGATCAAAACCTATTACTCCAAAGCCTCTATCCACTCCTAATGACAGCGAACAGGTGCTATCACCTCTTAAAGTAGTCATTGATACCACTAAAGAGCAACCTCTCGCCGCCCAGGAGAGTGAATCAACAGCTACTTTGTTCACTGAACCTAATGCTAATAATTCGGCAACTGAAGTAGAGGAGAGAACCACCAACTTGAACGCCTCTCATGTTGCGGAACCCCCTAGAGGGTATGCCTTCACCTAAACAAAACCCTGGTCAATCTGAGCTTCATGCTCCTCATGGCCAAGAGCCTACTATGGAGTCCACGCCAGCACCCCAACAACCTTGTCGTTAAGCACGAAACAATAGGTCAGGCAATGCATCTAGTTCTAGGAGTTATAAGAGCTCCTCTAGAGGAAAAAGAGAAAAATTTTTAAAAAGAAAGCATCAATTCACTTGACGCCTAGCTTGTTTACTTTTCTCCTTCTTTATCTCATGAATTTTGTAGTTTGGAATACTTAGGTTATAAGTGACCCCATTAAAAGTGCAGATGTAGGTAAACTTTGTTCTGAAAAAGATATATCTTTGATTGGGCTTCTGAAGACTAGAGTGAACGACACAAATGTTGACAATGTCAAATGATGTATCGACCCTAAATGAAATTTTGCTATTAACCCCAATGCACCAAAGCGCATTTGCCTTGCCTAGGACACTAGATTTTGGACTGTTCATGTTTTAGAAGAACATAGCCAATTCACCCACTGTTTCTGCACCAACAGAAAGTCCAACCTAAGCTTTTACGCTTCTTTTGTATATGCTTCATATTCCAGTACAGAGAGAAGTAACCTATGGTGCAATATGCTTGATATCAGACTCTCCATGGCAAACCATCTATGGGTGACTTTAGGAGATTTTAATGTGACAAAATCAGTTTTTGAGCGAAGTGAAGGCAACATTACATTCACTATGGAAGAATTCAAATGTTTTTTGTATGAAGTTAACCTAGATGAGTTACAGTTCTTGGGTAACACTTTTTCTCGGTCCAACAAACAAGCAGACAATCCAATTCTTAAGAAACTAGACCACATTTTTTGCAAAACAGCAACGGTTGCAGATTTTCCCCAAATCAATGGCCCTTTTTTTCACCTTCTTTGCTATCGGACCACTCCCTAGCTACTATCAAGGTGAATGTTGATGTTCCAAATAGAAGACTGCACTTTTAGTTCTTTAATTTTGGATTGACTAGGAGGATTTCTGTCTGGAATCACATATTGTTGGATCAAAGTGTTACTAGGTGGTCCATAAGCTTAAGCTTCTCAAGAAGGAGCTGAAGAAGTTAAATGATAAACAATTTTCCCACATATCCTCTTGAGTAGTAGCTGCCAAAGACATCCTTTTCAATTGCCCAGACACCATTGCAAGAGGGGACATGAGTCAAATCAGTGAGGAGAAAAAGGCTTTCAAAGACTATTACCTCCTCAGAGGGGCAGAGGAGAGCTTTTTCATGCAAAAGTCTAGGGTGAAATGGCTGAAACGGCTAAAACTGAGAGATAAAAATAACTCTTTCTTTCATAAGTCTATCCTAAAACGCCAAAACAGAAATGCTTCTTGCGTTTTGGAAAGGGATGATGGACCTCTTGCATGTGGAGATGAGGAAGTTAAGACCAAGGTTACTAATTTCTTCAAAAACTTACTAAGTTGCAGTTCTTTTGTAGGTACTCGTAGGGAGATGGATTTCCAAAATTTTATTTCTAGAAGGCTCAATACCTGGAAGCTCCATTCGATGACAAGGAAATTAAGTTTACTTTCCTATCACAACCAAATGGCTAAGCTCCTAGCTTGGATGGGTTTTTGACCAAATTCTTCAAGACAACATGACATATTATTGGGCATGATATGATTCTCACAATTAAGGAATTTCTATCCTCTGGTTTTCTTCTTAAGGAACTCAACAATACTATCACCACTCTAGTGCCTAAAGTCCTAAATCCTTCAAAATGAGTGATTATAGACCTATCTCCCGATGCAATGTAAAGGAACTCAACAATACTATCATCACTCTAGTCCCTAAAGTCCCAAATCCTTCAAAAATGAGTGATTATAGACCTATCTCCTGATGCAATGTAATTTACAAAGCAATCTCCAAGCTTTTGGCTTCGAGATTGAAGGATGTGTTACACTCTTCGGCAAGCCCAAAACAATCAGCCTTCATTCTAAGCCATCGTATCACTGATAATATTTTTATTGCTCAAGAGTAGGTACTCGGATACTACTTAAACAAGGGACCCCCAAGGTGTGCCCCAAAGATAGATATAACAAACGCTTATGATACCATTAACTGGTCCTTTTTGGAGCAAGTTCTGGTGTTTATGGGCTTCCCTCCACATTTTCATCGCCTCCTTAGCCAATGTTACCCTACTCCAAGGTTCTCTCTCAATATCAATGGCAAACTAATTGGTTTCCTTCACCTTGTAAGTTCAAGAGGCTTAAGGTAAGGAGATCCAATATCTCCCTACTTGTTTGTTCTTGCTGTGGAAGTCTTGTCCAGCCCATTAAGACATATGGCCAACATACCTCAATTTTCTTGTCACTGGAGGTGCAAAGAGGATAGGATTTCCCATCCAAGTTTTGCCAACAACCTTATGATTTTTTGCAAGAAGAACATAGCATTGTTAAACCTTGTCAAAAAGGCCCTTGAGGATTTCAAGAAGTGCTTTGGTCTAGCAGCAAATTCCCTAAAAAGTCTGGTCTTTTTATGCAAAGTGGATCCCTATGTAAAGCAAGAAATTCTTGATAGCCTTCGATTCCAACAAGGCTCCCTTTCCTAAAAAATGAAAAAACAAGATTATGACATCCTAATCTCCAAAATCTCCTCTCGCATTGATTCTTGGACTAGCAAATATCTATCTTATGTTGGTCAGTTACAACTCATTAGATCGATCATTTTTTTGATGCAAGTCTATTGAGCATCGATCTTTATCCTTCCAAAAAAGGTGGTCAAAAGGATAAGTAGCTTATGAGAAATTTTCTTTGAAGTAGGAGTCCAAATATCGCTTCAAAAGCTAAGGTCAAATGGGAAATGGTTTGTCAACCTAAAGAAGAAGGTAGGATGGGTATTCCATGCTTAGACATTTGGCATAAAGCCACTCAACTTAAGCACATCTTGCATTTATTTTGGGTGGACAAGAGAAGCCTTTAAGTAGATTAGATTCACCCCAATTTCTTAAAAGACAATAGATTTTGGAATGTCAAATGCCCAGCAGCTTGTTCTTGAACTTGGAAAAACTTCTTAAGCTGTGTTCTTTAGCTAGACCATGGTTGTTTTGGCGCGCTGGCAATAGAGTTTCCATCTCCTTTTGGTCGGATTTCTTGTTACCTTCTAGTTACCTTCTATCGAGAGTTCATACAAAAGCCTTAGACCTACTACAAACAGAGTCAACTAGGCATAATTCATCTGGTGCAAGAAATCTATATCAAGATTTTCCTTCATCCTTTAGCTTGCTTACAACAGAAAGCTCTACAATCTTAACAAGCTCCACCAATGGGGAATCACCTCACACACCTCCTGTTTTTTATGCAATCTAATCTAGAGAATCATGACCATCTTTTTCTTAATTACCAGTTTTCACAACAGAGATGATATGGTGTAGTCTCTGCCTTTAACGGTTCCTCCTCTCTTCTCTCTTGGCATGGTGTCATAGCTTATTGTTCTCACAGCCCTGCCACAAATTCGTTATCCACCTGGGCCTCTTCTTTGGCAGCAACCGTATATTGTATTTGGAGGGCTAGAAATGATGTTAAACTGGAGAAAAGCCTTCCAAGACATGATTTTATACGTAGACAAATTCTGTATTATTTAGATATATCTAGTTAAGGTTAGTTTCTTTTGAGTGGTTTGATCTAGTCTTGCTTTTTGTAAAGCCCTTTTTTGGGCTAATCCCCTTTCCCACTTGTAGCGGTTGTACATCCTTTCTCTATTAATGAAATTATTTACTTATCCAAATAAAAAAAAGTCCCCATTCTTTCAATAAGCACACTTAGTGCCAACTTGCTTTGGCTTCTAAGCCAGATTTTCCATAACCTGCCCATGGGATATTTCACATCTTAACATTCAATGGTGTTTTGGGAATAATGAGATTTTCTTTTTTTTTTTTTAATTTTTATAAAAGATGTGTAAAAAGAGGCAAGGAAGCACACAAGGTGCCTACAAGATCAACATAAGCATCAGAAAACAAAAGGATGCCTAGAGATAAAATGGCCCTAAAGCTCAAAAGTGATTCCAAAGAAAAAACAAAAAACAAAACTACAAAGTTATAGAAGGCACGAGAAAAAAGTTACATTCTATGGTGTTAATATCTATTCAGGAAGGCATATCAATTCCCGAAATATTTGGATAGAGAAATCTAATGATTTGATCAATTTTAGACCTCCCCATTAGATATATACTCACTAGTCTAATGATTTATACAATCTAATATTATTTGGACCAAAGAGAAAGACTCAATAGTCTACTCCTGAATATTTACTTTGGAAACTACTTACCAAAATAAATATTTATTTCCAAACTACCCTAAGTTGAAAGCCCAAAAAGGATAGCATTAACTCCTTTATATTTTGGGTAACCCCAGCTATAAATACAAGGCTCTTGCTTGGATCATCCTCTAAATCATTAATATGTGCAAACTTTTGTAGGGCTTCATTTGTATTTGTCATAAATGAATGTTATCCTTCGAAAAAGATATCCATGCTTCATAGGAAGATATATAGAGAAATTGAGACTTCTCACCAGATGCCTATTGAGTCCCGAAAAAGGAAAAAAAAGCAACTATAATCTAGCCTAATACTTTTACCTATCCAATTCTAAGCATATGGTTAGATGAACAACATTCTGAATCTATCACGTCCATTCTCCCCATAATGACCTTGTAGCATCTTTAACTTTACAACATCATCTAAATCTACCCAAAAACATAATACTCCAGGCAATTATGGAAAATTCTGAACAATTTACATGAAAAATAAATTTAAAAAGCATACCTTTTTGCAGTGTTCTTTCCCGTGAAGCAGAAAAGTCACTCTCGACTGACTTCACATACCTTCCAGTCAAACGACCCTATAATTTTATCTCAAATAAATTCAAATGCACAAGTACATGAACAATTCACCTAAAAACCACTAATTACATAAAAATATACAAAGTCATGACTACCTGCCCTGATGCATCTTTTTCAAAAGTGGGATCAAGAGAGAAATTGTAATCTTCAAGCACTTTACCGCATTGCGCACAAGCTCTACAGACAACCAGGTGTGCAAAAAAATCAACAAATCAAACAATACACCATAGTTGCTTGTAATTACTGTCGCAGCAGGAGCAGCAACTGATTTCAACAACTTAAATTGTAGAAGGAATATATTGATACTTACAAGGATCCATCAAAAGGGCGGGTAGTTCGAACATTCTCCTGGCAATGACTGCACCACATTTTAACCCTTGCAAGGGGTTAAATCAAGCAAATATTACCACTCAATCACCAATATCAGAATCTACACACAGTAATGTGATTTTAGAATTTTTCTGAGTCTGAAATTAAAGGGAAAGGAAAGAGGAGGGAGGGAGGGGGAATGTGCAGATTGAGTGTAGAGCTAGTGATTGAGGATTGATTGAGTTAGGGTTATGGCTTTTTGCTGAATTTCATGGTTCTTCTCTACTTTTCTTCCCGCATTTCCTTTTACTAGCTTTCTAGGCCCATATATATGCACAGGCTCAATTTATCTGTTTCTATATTTTTAGACTTATCAAACAATACATGATAGAAACTATACACAACTTGAGAGAGAATATTTTTGAAAGAAAATACAGTATGGCCCATGATTATATTATAGTTTTCTTATTTTACGAAAATAATGGAACATATAATATGAAAGAAAATATCTTCTAGGGTATTTGCTAAATTAAAACTATTCACTATTCCCACAAGAACCACGAGTAATCCCTATAAGACTCCTACTCTCTGTTGTATTTATTTAAGCACATGCAATGGTGGATACATAGTCAACCAATGATTGTATTGAACTTTGCAGTGAATAAATTGAATGATTAAACTTGTTGCATACAAAGAGAAAAACTTTATAATCAAGCTGAGAAACTTCAAGTGTAAATTATCATTGTAATCACCAAATGAAAAGGAAGCAATTAAAGTTTACCCATCTAAATATCTCAAATAATACAAAATTTGGGAAGAATGAATATCTCATAAGAAAGTCATATAATGATACGCATTTGAAGGCTTAAGTAAAAATAAATTTTTACATTGTTTTGGGTCAAAAATACGAATATGAATACTTTGTGTTAAAAGTGTGAGTGTGTGTGTGTGTGTGTATACACATTTAGAACATCACTGTATAGTTCTATAAGAGAATTAAAAACTTTCAAAATTTAGTACCAAGGGAATCAGGATAAACATTTTCTTTTTTAGTTTAATTTTCTTTTCGTACTAATTATCCCCAACTTTATGTTAAAAACTAAAAAAAAAAAAGGATTAAAAAGAAAAGGATACATTGTCATGTTTTCTGCATTTGGTTCAATTATCTTCCTTTCTCTAGGTGATGGTTTCTCAATACTTGATGAATATCAAGATAGTGTATTACCTGGCCTAGTCATCTGTGATATCTATAAACAATACTTCCATTTAGATGTCAGTCCTCTGTAAGTGATGTATTCAATGATTGCTTTACAAGCCCTAACTAATTTCCAAACTCAACACGAAATGAGAGAAATACAAAGAGCGACATAGTAATCCTTTCCTTATTGACAAATCAAGTGATAACCATAAACAAAACGAGCAAAAAGTTCTTATGTTATGATACAATAGCTGGTTTAGTACTGGCATATTAGGTAATTGCTAACCATATGAATTTCTAGTCGGGAAATTCCTTAGTTCCTTTACCAACTTAGTTAAATTCTTGTACAAAACCAAGAGCCCTTCTCTCAACTTTATCATTTTACAATTTTTTATTTCCGATTCTAGCAGCATCAGTTAACAAAACAGAGCTAACTAAACCCTTGTTCCACCAACCAAAACCCTAATTCCATTATGTACCCAGAAAAAACAGTAAAATTGGAGGAAATTTTTCCAATAAAACACACATAAAATCACTTCAACGCAACATTCGAAAGCACACTCGTCCCCCAAAAGAAAAGGCAGTAAAATTTCAACCCTGATCGCTCATGGTGCGTGAGACTAGCCCAGCAGAATTTGTATTACATTTTGTAACGGGGAGAGTGAGAGGGCAGAGAGAGAAAGAGGGAGAGAGGGCGCATACCTGACCGAGAGAGAGAGAGAGAGGTGCTGCTGCTGCTGCAGGAACGTGTAGAAGAAAGGCGCGAGGAGAAAAAATAAAGTGTAATCACGAAAGAAAAAAAATAAGAAAGAGGAGATGACAAGTAGGCAACAGAGGAGACCATCAATACCTCTACGCTAACGTTTTATATTTATTTATGAAAGAATCAGAGGTTTGGTCGTAACAATGTTACTAAATTTAACTTCTGTCTTTAAAAAAAAAAAAAAAAAAAAAGAAGAAGAAGAAGAAGAAGAACAAAAGGAGGAGAATAAGCTAATAGTGAAATAGTTATGCAGAAATTGTTATTTGAATTTTAAAATTTTGATGCAATCTCATAACTAAAATCTTAACAATGAAAACATCATTTTCAAGATTATAACAAGCTGGATATATTAGGTTTTTACTATATGATTATTTTATGTCTTCAAACATTTATATTACACTTCCATAACCACCAATAAAATAACAAAAATAAAAAACAAGTGGCAAATCACTTCCTTCATCTATTTATCTATCTATCTATTATTATTAAAGGAAAAACATATTTTTCTACTCCACTTTGTTACCATATGGTTTTACATCATACTTTAATGTTTTCATTTCTCATTTTTATATGGTTTTAAATTATGTTTTATTGTTTTCCATTTCTCATTATTATTATAATAAGAGAAAAGCCCATTATTTAACTCCATTTCATTATTAAATAAATTCAAATCATCTATCAATTATTATTAACGGAGGTTGTGAATTACATAGTCTTGATGAAACAACAAAGCATATAATTCTTCCATATGAGTGGATTGCCCCTATTTGGCTAAAATTGTCAAGGAGGAGACTAAATCTATCTATTTTTCCCTCAATTGACATAAGCAACAAATCTACGTAGTTTTAGGGGAAATTAGCACTTGTTGTTGGTAAATTTGAAAGCACTAATGTCAATGTGTATTCAAAAAGATGAGACCTGATTCATAAAAATTAATTATTATCATCAAAGCTAACTTACCAAAAGTTTCATTTACAAAAAGTCTTTGGGTTAGTAATCCAAAGCAGCAATCTAACTATGTTCATCTGGCAAAGGTCATCGATTGGTCTTGTTAAGATCAATTGTGATGATGCATATAGTGTCTCAAAGAGCAATGGGTATAGGTGCTTTTGTGTGAGATCATCTTTGGGATTTTCTAGGAGCCATATGCCAAACTGTTATAGTTCTTGACAATGATACAACTGAGGTATATGCTCTTAAGTTAGGGTTGGGGTTTGCAAAGGAGTAGGGCTAGCATCATGTGATTCTCGAGATAGATTCCTTGTTTATGTATAGATGCATCTCTAGACAAGTAAGGTTATGGTATGTTACAACCATTGTTTTTGACATAGAACAAATGAGGATGGATTTTGATACTTGTTGCCTTACTTTAGTGAATAGAAAGGGTAAAACTATTGATAGTCGAATTTTACCCTAAAATATTACTTAACTATTCGACTAACAAGAAGGTGACTAACTCTATTCTCAATTAATGCCAATTAAGACTCACTCCACTTAATGGGCCTTAAACCCCCCAGCTTGTTAATATGTCCAGTCTAAACTTAAGAAAGTAGTGCAAACAACTATGATCTCATTACACAACTGGCTACTACTCCTATATTTTAGGTATATACTTAATTCCAAGATCTCCATATGACCTACAACAAATGATTAACTGCTATTTTAGACACCCGATGTTCGTCTATAAATGCGAAGAGAAAATATAGTAAGAATTCTCTTACAACCTCCAATCTATATTCATTTACTTATTTTTCTCTCAAATACTTACTAACTTAGATATTGAAGTAGCTACATTAAACCAGCCTCGATGCTGTTTAGTCTTTTGTATTTTTGCATGAACAAAGTCCTACCTTAAATCACCCAACAACATGTGCTGATTGGGTTACTTCTCGTGGCAAAATGAGCTTGCGCATGTACTTTTCAGATTGAAATCACCCATATCCTTTGTTAAATATTTTGTTGGCCAACCATGTATTAAATCCTTCGAGAACATTGTAAGCTTTGTTTTTTAGTTAATGAAATATTTCTATTTCTATCTCCCTAAAAAGAAAATCCACTTTATTAATAGAGAAGATAAATAATGAGAGAGGCTAATTTAGTCATGTTATGTAATTTTGATTAGGGTATTCTGAATGCAACTATTTTAGGAAGTGGAGCTATACATTATTTATTTACCTATATTATCTAACGAAGTTTTGCTTTATCACTTAAATGCATCACATTAGTCTTTTTTTAAGAAATAGATTAGTTCTTATATTAAATAGTTACTAATAACAGGGAGCTTTCCAAAAAACATAAAATAATTATATAATATAAGATTATATGTTTATAATGTAAGTGTATGTCCACTACTATTATTCAAGGGATAAGCAAGAAATTTACTGAAGCATTTAAATTTTATTTAAATTACCAAACTAACCATGCAATTTATATAAGGTAATTATACGACAACTTCATAGTTTTTTTTTTCTTTGGCCAAATAACGTCTTCACGGTTCGAATTTTGAAATCTTACAACAAAATTTTTATATTTTTATCTAATGTAGTAACTTAAAATTTTATAGAAAAATAACAATAAATGTTTAAATTCTAGTTATATAAGTATTACAAATTTGTAATGCACACTTATGACTACTTCTCTAGCATATATCTACTAATAGTTCACTTACTCAGAATGTGTGTGCTTAGAAAAAATCTTCTTAAACAAATGTTTTAAGAAAGAGAGAAGATACATGTAGATCTTTCTATAATATTATTGAATCATTTGAAAATTAATAGATGAAAAAATTAGTATAAAAATAGAATAGGAAACAAATGAATTAGGTAAGAAAAGAAAAAATATTTAAGTATAAGTAAAACTACTATAAAAACAAAAGATTAATTTTTTGTAAAAAGGGCAGTGAACAATACTAAAATCCTATATCAATATTCTTAATAGTTTCAATTACCCAATCCAAATTCTACTTCAGTTTCATACCTACAATTGAATGTATTACTAATAAATAAAGAATAATTTATCACCAATCATTTTTTTTTATGGTGATCATTTGTGAAATGATTTTAGTTTAGATACAATTTTTTGTTGAAAATTTATAGGTTAGATACTATTTTTGACATAAAATGTTTTTTACCATAATAATCTAAACACATCGATGATTTATTTATTAATAACTATTTAGAATGTAGAGGTTGTTTAGTAAAATCTAAATAAAACAAAATATTAAAAACCAAAAGGGAGTGTCTTTGCATTTAATAATAATAAAGTATAGAAGTTTATTTTGGCCTTCCCTTTTTTTAATATTAACCTATAACTGTAAACCTTTTTATGCACTTTCCTTTCCCTTTGTTATTTTTTTTTACGGTTAGTCTCCTTTCTAATTAAACATGTTGCATTTTTGTATGGTTAGTTTATCTTATCTTTTAGGCATTGATAATACAAGTATTTCTTTGAGTATTATTTGAGGAAGGATAAGACCTTTGGTAAGGCTTAAAATTATCCAATTAATACCCTAATCATAATTAGGGTAAGAGAGAAAGAGAATAGGTTATTTGAATAAAAAGACATGGTCAAATAATTATACCCATATTTGAATGATTTAAAGGATTTTGTAAGTAGACTAAGAATAAGGCTCGTTGGAATAGGTCTTCTCGAATCTAAATTTCCTTAATAAGATTAGTATGAACTATGATCTCTTATCTATGGACCTCTAGCTAAGCGAGTCTTCACCGTGATCCCTTTTATTACTCTAAGCCCTTTGCATTACTTCAATGTTTACTTCTATTGAAAGTATAATGTATCTAATACCATAGATCATTAAAGCAATCCAATGGTAATTATTCACCATCCTTCCAAATAAAATTCCATTAGTTCCTCTCATAAAGGAATATCACTCCAACACTTAGCTTGAAGATTGGTTAAGAGTTAAAAACTACTTTCTAATTAGTCACCTATCACGATAATATAAAGCCTACTAATTATTGTCAATTCAGGAACGACCTTTATTAAATTTGATAAAATTCTAATCATTTAGACACCTTTTAAGAGTAACAACATAGATTTTATCAAAATTTTAAGATTAAGTATGCTTGCAACCAAGATGAGTGGCCTCTTAAGAAACAATTAACAATAAAGACAAAATTGTGAGGCATATTAATCAAACATGCAGTACATAATATAAGAATTTTTAATCATTTCAAAAAGTATTAGAGCAATTCACTAGTTAAAAGTAAGAGAGCTAAGTGCTACAGTATGGGAGTATTCTTGAGCTTAAAGGAGATTATTTATAGTCTTCCCCATGTAATGTAATATTAGACTTGTGAAATGAAATCAATGAGCATGTCAATCGTTTAAGGAAGGAGATTGTAGAAAGTTTCAAATTGAAGGTGAAGAACTTTAATTGTTCAGACACCCCTTGGTGTAATGGCTTAAACTTTATCAGAATTTTAAGATTAAATGTACTCAACTGGAAGCACTCTTAGGATAAAAATGACCTCACAGCAAGCAATTAATACTGATGACAAAACCATAAGGCATATCACATTAAAGTAAACAATTCTACAATGTAAAGTGTCTTTTATCTAATCTATCTTAATTTTCATCCCCTGATGTTGAGAAATGTTTCAAGCGCAAAACTCATCCCTATCATGTAAAGCACAATACGTATGCAATATGTAAGTAACACGCATCAATGAATCTTCTCATCTACATTATAGCAACTCCTATGAGGAGAAAGGTTTTGCACAAGGAATGTTACCATTGAAAAAGAAACAGGAAGTTGTATCTCTCTTAGGAAAAGGTAGCGAAGAGCAATTAGCCTTTACTGTTGAAGTAGCCTTTCGTGTCTTAGAGTTGCTTATTTGTTAAACAATTGCTTAGCCACTATCTACAAGATATGACCTCTTACAAGGTTTCTATCATTACAATAGAGGTGCAGTTCTAAACAAATTATATTCAAGTTGCTGGTCATCTTTCGTATTAAATTAATTATTGTTGATACAACGTTATACAACAAAAAAGGTCCTTTAGAAGGACTAACACGTAGTGAATTAGCAAAGTCACATGTTTGTTAAAAGAATTAGAACACAAGTAATGGTTTGCAAAAGAGTTAAAATCTTATGCTTTATGATTTTCTCTTATTTCCATAATTAATTGCATTTTCTTATCCATTAGCAAAAAATGTATTGCACAGTAGGTGCAACACTAAGAAACAAAAATTATATAGTATATTTCCTCTCGCCATCTTGTTATAATATTAAAAATTTAACCTCTACTTTACTTACTACGGTTGTAATTTCCATCTTAGTTATTATATTAATACCGATAGAAAAAACACACATGATGTACGTGTAAGATAAGCAACTTTATATAATTTATAAAGTTAAGCAATAAGATAATTATATGTAACTTCTGTAAAGTAAATAAGCTTATATAATTTATGAAATTAAGTAATAAATTAATTATACAATTATTCAATATATATTATCTTGAAAATACAAAAAAAAAAGAAAATTATAATTGTTAACGATCATTGGAAAACGGAGTTGAAACTACTTAAAAAGTGAGAGAGTACGGTTGATTATTTTTGAAAAAAAAGAGCTATATGGCTAAATTGTAAATAAATTGAAAAATGCGTATTAATTTTTTTTATTTTACATATAATGTATCCACATGAAGTAGTTAAACCTAAGGAAGTGCTAAGCCCGACTTAAAAACTAGACTTAGCCTATTGGGCTTAGTAGGTTGCTACAATTCAGTAGGTTTAACCTACTAAACTAACAAGTTGACCCATCTATTAGAAATTAAAAGAAAAAATGTAGCATTATGTAGTAACTATTGAGGAAAGTGAAAAAAAAGAAAAGAAAAAGGGAAAGAGCTATTACATAATGCAACATTTAAGATTAAACAAAAAGGAAGATAATGTTGTTATGTGAAGCAATAAGCAATAGAGGGAAAAAACTAAATAGTAAAAATCGCTCCTAAGTTACAGAAATGAATATATGATTTAACATAACAGAAGTTCACAATAGCCAAGCCAATACTAAATGATTTATAAGGCACTAACCCATTTGGACAAAACTTTTCAAATTTGATTTTGAAGAGTTTAGCAAGCATGGAGATAAATGCTTTGTAAGTAACTATTCTAATACTATCATTGTTTTGAAAATTTCAGAATACATGTTTGCAAAGTTTCCATCTAAATTTTGAATGAAATTGCCATGTATAAATCGTATGCATCGGTCCTCAAATTTTCACCATTTGAGAAATCTCTCCAAACACTTACTATCTGTTCTAAGTTTATTTCTAACACATCTATTCCATGTGTTATACTTTTGTTCTAATTACAAAAAAATTTTGTACCAAGCTCCACTGAAAAAAATCTTCCTACTAACCACAATTTCTACTCCGTGCAATAGTTATAATTCCTTCGTGTTTAAATATATTACTTTGCGCACAACTTCTTTCTTTAATGTGCATTTATAGTTGCACGTATAAGCCAAAAATACAAATGAATCGCTTTTTCCATGGATCTTCCTTTAACAAGAAGGATTCCAAAGGAAAGGAAAAAATTCCCTAAAATAAGCCGTTTGTCAATGTCGATGACTACAGTGTCCAATACGATTTAACCATTAAATGAATTGAGGATTTATTAAATTCTCCAGTAGTTGCTACCGGTTTTCAATAATAAACTCTATACTAGCTCGATGACGCTGCAAAGGGAGAAAAAGCTACAGATGTAGCTATAGACAATGTTGAAGAGTTGTAACACAACAATTTAGGTAAACCCCATTAGCACACCAAGTTAGAAATTTTTATTAAACAATTTACTAAAATTATAGATGAGAGTAAGAATTTTAGCGTCCAATGCAACTACTGCTCCTTAAGCTATGCATGAAAGAAAGGGGATGGTTACAGTATGCCGATAAGGCACTTACAATGAAAGCATCCATTAGAGTATAGTGTCGACAAATCTCAACAATAAATTACACATCTTAGCACTTCCCAATCGTCTACATTATTCCGATACAATATGGAAAAGCAAAATATAACCCTTGCGTAGCACATAACGTACACCTCACCCTTAGAGCAAGTAAGTGCAAGTCCCGACAATGGTATGAGCGAAAGTTCCAAACTTACGTACCTTCAACACCAAGACTACGTAAAAGGCCAACTTGTAACTTGTATCATAAAGGTAAGCAAGAGCTAGCAGTAATGTTCAGCTCCTTAGACATACCAGTCTCTATTTATGTAGATATATAGATAGATAAACGGTAAGAAAACTATTACATAGGTGTTATGTGCCACTGGACAGACGATAAACAACATCTTAGTAAAAGATTTTTAGTCCTTAAGGTATTCAACGAGTAGCATACACCACATGTAATATATTAAACAATAACTATTATTTTTGAAGAATTTCATATAGGTTTTAATAGCATTAGTGTAAACACTACATCCATGGATAAATTAAAAAATTTCTACCAACCTTACCTAAGGGGTATGTTTTTTCATATAAAGTGTGCATGTCACATATTAAATCTGTGTGTTTGAAAGGGGATAGAAGCCCTTGAGTATAAAGTAATACCAATAAGGTTAGTGGTTAAAACAATTATAGAAATGTCATCTCCACAAAATGTTAAGGGATTACTATATATAAAACGGGAAAAGGTACAAAAAATTTAAAAAGGACGTCAAACATTATTGGAATTCCTCATACAAAATGTTACAAAGCACATTCAACTATAAACGTCTGTTGTGTAATTTTTGTTTGCACAAGATATCGGAAGTGGAGATTCATATAAGGGATTGGGATCTAAGTAATAAGTTGTTTTAAGTACTTAAAGTTTTCCATGATGCTATACCACTAACATTTTTTCGCAAGTTTACAGGTTTGTTATGGAAGGCATCAACATAATTGCAGTTTTCTGTATGCGCATTGTGACCTAATTCTATAAATTTATGCAGTAGAAATGGCGGCTAAGTGGCTACAGTATTATAGGGAAATCCCTTTTATTTATCTCATTGCAATAATTTTAGACCTGTGTTACATAGTAGATTTCTTCCAAAATTATCTTGATATGCACTATTAGATAATTGATAACCTATCAGATATATAAGATTTGTATAGTGTAGGTATAGGTAATGAACTTTGTTGAGTAACTTAGGAAATAAACAAGTTATTTCAGCAATTCACCTAAATGTATGATAGCTAGGCTATCGTTACTCCATCACCGCCCCAACGACACACAGTTACTCATTTGCGAGAGAAAAATTATTAGCCTGGAAATTAAAGAGATACTAGTTCAGAGGGCAGCATACCGAACAATAACACTATCTCAACACTAATTTTGAGTTTAGAGATAATATTGGTATTTTGAATTTTGACATCTTGGAATGGTGGAAATTGCAAAGAAAGATGTATCTCTTACTCTTTCGTATGGTTCAATAAGTCCTTACTAGTCTAACATCAACTGTTGCTGTAGAGCAAGCGTTTAACATGGTCAACCTAATTTTTTACGATCATTGCGCATCATTAAGCATTGTCAACATGGAAGCTACAACCTATAATGAAGATTGGTGGAAAGCAATGAATAGAGAAAAGGAGCCAATGGGAACGTCAATCAATAAAGATAACTATTTCAGTGACTTCAACTCTTCCAAAGGGAATTGAAGCTCAACCTTATAATAGAGTAGCTCATAAGCTGATAATGAATAAATAGGTTGTTTTTTTTTGTTGGTTTAAAACATTTTAGCACATAAAAAATGGTTTTTGTCGCAAAAAAAAAATTGCTAATTTCTAAAAAATTAGGTCAAATTTATATTTGATGGATTTTGAAAAATCTGGGCTACAAAAAAAAAAAAATAACCCTTAGGTGCTTAGCATTTTCTTATAAACCAAATAATATTGAAATTAACTAACATAGTAAAGTTTTTTTTTTTTAAAAAAAAAGAAAGAAATTAATCACCAAACTATGGTGGTCTGATTTCGATCAGTGGATATATAAATAATCGCTTATGCAACACAACCTTAAAATCTATTAAAAAATAATGAATTTCATTAACAATGCAAATTTACTGTTGTAATTTCTTACATCTCATGTATAGGATACTTTCTTACGTATACGATTGTTGCAAAATCTAATTTTTTTAATAAAGGTGCAACTTTACTATTGTAATTTGTTATGGTAGTCATATGTAAAGATTATGTACTTTTCAGTTCCTTTTTCACAAATATGAACCATTTGATTTCTTATATTGTTGTACAAAAATTTTTTTGTATTACCCATTGTTTATAGAAAATTCATTGTAAATTATTAGCATATCCCAACAAAATAGCTTTGGAAAAAGACAATAGAAGAGAAAAAGAGAAAGACGAAAAGATCGAGATAGGAGTAAAAATTGCATTAAATTTAACTCTAAGAGGGACAAAGAGGTATGGAAAGAAAACTACATGAAGAAATAAATTGGAAAATGTATACAAATGAAGGGTGCCAACAATAAAACTTCAAATTATAAACTCTCTTCTTCACTCCATAATTCACTCAAAAAAACCCATGCCTCCCATTACCTCATAAAATAAGCTTTAACCCTTTACGCAAAAAAAAACTAAAGATCGCTGTGCAATTGCTTATATTTACCTTAAAAAAATGTATAGTTTTTTTCATGCTCCTAATTCAAGTTCATCCTTCAAGAGGATATGAATTGAACCCAACTGGATCAAGATTACCGATTATATAGAGGAAAAAACTATGTTCATGGAAAAATATGCCACTACAAAGAGGAAGAAGATAAACTTGAAGTCTATCAAGCACCAACCATCCATGAAAGTATTCAACAACTTAGAAGAGGGGGCAATCGTAGGGAGATAGTTAATTTCGAAAATGATATGGATGTAGACGAAATTGTAGCAAAAATCTTGGAATGTGAGGTATGCAAGAACACGGACCAAATGGACAAAAAAGAATTTAAAAGACACATGAAATAGCATCACTCACTAGAATACAAGGCAACAAATACATGATTTTGCCACCAACAATTGTTGGAAATGCATAAGAAAAAATGAAGTCTCTATGTTATTGCTTGAGATTGTGTTTATTTATTTATATTCCAAATCTTTACCATTCCTTTTTAGTGTGTGTTTTTTTAAGTTGTAATGTTGTTGATTGTACATATGACTTATGTTGATGTTTCATATGATGTGTTCATTGTCGTAAAATCATTTGCAACTCGATGCGATGCTTGTAATCTCCTCATTAAATTTCTAATATACTTTTTCCCCCTAAATTGTGTTTGCAATAACAGATGGATTTGAAAATCATTTTTTGGTAATTATTTTAATTAAAAAGTTATTAATGTTGGCTTGGGAATTAATTAAGTGCAAATTAGAATTAAACAGTAGGGGGAAAACTAAAAAAAAAAAAGAAAAATTTCATCATAGGCTGTTGAATTAACCTGTAGAATTGGTGAGTTGAGTGACATAGAATTTGCCTAAGCTGAGCTGGTCTTGGTTCAAGGGGGGACTGGGTCTTTGATTCGATTAGTCTGAGCTAAGTTTAATCTAGCCCCAAGTTCAATTTGACCCCAAGTTTAGGAGTAGTTGGTGAGAGGTTCCTTTCAGAAGGACATGGCTTGTTAGAGTTGTTATGCTTTAATTTTTCTTTTTTCTTTTTAATTTAAAACATGGAAAACAATAAAGGTAGGGGAAGGGAAGAGGGAATAAAGCAGCAAAAAAAAAAAAAAAAGAAAGAAAGAGAAGAAAGGAGGAAACGATAAGGGCAAGGAGAAGGGAAATAAATGAAAAAACAAAGGAAGAAAGGGAGAAAAAAAATACAAAAGTGTTAAGGAATTATCTAGAAGGAATTTAGGGATAAAGCATATGATTCGTTGCGAGAAAAAGTTTTTTAGCATACTAATGTTGTAATATAAGAATCATGCAGAGTTCCTAAGGGTCGGGGATAGCCTTAATACAATAGATGAGAAGTGCTTTGGTGTAACCATATGGAGACGTGTTTAAGTAAAAAGTTATTTTATTATTTTTTTTATATATACAAACTTATATATTTTTTATCAAATAATTTATAATCATTGTGTTATGTTAAGAGTTTTATTATATCATTATATTAAATTTTTACACATACAACGGGGGTTCTCTTTTGCTATTATTTTTTAAGAAGATGCAAAATAGTATCTTTTTATTATATAATAGATAATATGTTTTTTAAGGAAAATTATATTGGAGTAGATCGATGTTTAAGTAAGTTTAAATAGAGGATCGAACTTTCAACTAACTAGTTAATATAAACCAACAATGTTTCGCAAAGTAGTTCAAGTAAGAGATTCTATTAACTTGCTTCATTAACACTGTTGATCCATCTAATGTAGTCGTTATTCTTGCGTGGTGCTTACTTTGTGCTGATATGACAATAGCATGGCTATTTTATTGCAAATATAAAGGGGAAAAACATTTATAAAAAAGTAAAAAAATATTATAATAGTATTTTAGAAAAGGAAACAGATGTAAAAAAATAATTTAATTAATTATATAAATAAATAATGCAAAAAAATAAAAATCATGTATATATGTGTATATATAATATATATATATAAGTAGAATTAGGCATCAAATTAAAAGGTAAGTTGCTTAACCCATGAAGAGGCATCAAGCTTGTGCCAAGACTACCGTTAATTTTTAAAAAAAATAAATAAAACAATAGAAACCTGATTGGATCACATGCGACCCTTAGTAGTACGCAATTATACATTATTGCTTGGTGGTCAAACAATTCATTTTTATGAGCACATCGCAACCTACTTGTTTTTTAGTAAGTGAATTTTTTTCTAATTTTTTGTGCTTTTCTTAATTAGTTTTTTAATTAAATAAATATATAATTATATCATTTAACTTTTACTTTTCGCATGTTTTTTCTTTTTTCCAAAATCTTATATATAAATTCATTTATATATGTAATTACATATAATTCAATACATTATTTATACATAATTATACACTATTTTTCCAAAATTTCTTGATTCTTTCAAAATAATTTTTTTTATTTTACAGATTTGCATTTTTTAAATTTTTATTTTTTATATTTGAAATTTTATAGCCATGTCAACATCAAATCAACGCTACATCAGTTCATGGAAAAATATGCCATAAAAAGGGGAACGATAAACTTGAAGTCTATTAAGCACCAACTGTCCATGAAAGTATTTAACAACCTGGAAGAGGGGGCAATCGTAAGGAGACGATTAATTTCAAGGACGATATTAATGTAGACAAAACTATAGCAAATATCTTATAATGCGGATATGCAAGAGCACGAACTAGATGGACAAAAAAGAATTTAAAAGACACGTGAAAGAGATCACCCACTAGAGTACAAACCAGCAAACAAATGGTTTCTCTTCCAGTAATTGTTGGCAATGCATAAGAAAAAAATGAAGTCTCCATGTTATTGCTCGAGATTGTATTTATTAAGTTCTATTTCAAATCATTACCATTGCTTTTTAGGGTATTTTTTTTTAAGTTATAATGTTATCAATTGTGCATGTGACTTATGTTGATGTTTCATATAATGTGTTCATTGTCATAAAATCATTTGTGACTCAATGTGATGCTTATAATCTCCTCATTGAATTTTTAATGTACTTTTTTTGCTCAAACATGTTTGCAATAACAGACAAATTTGAAAATCATTTTTTGTAATTATTTTAATTAAAAGATATTAATGTTTGCTTAGGAATTAATTAAGATAAAATTAGAATTAAATAGTAGGGGGAAAACTATAAGAAAAGAAAAATTTCATTAACTGGTTCATGGGTTATTGAATCTGCGTATAGAATTGGTAAGCCAAGTAAACTAGCTTGGAATTGGCCTAAGTTGAGCTAATCTTGGTTCAAGGGGGGATTAAGCCCTTGATTTGATGGGTCTAAGCCGAATTTCACCTAGCCCAAGTTTAGGAGTAGCTTAATGTTGTGAGAGGTCCCTCTTAGAGGGACATGGCTTGTTAGAGTTATGATGCTTTTAATTTTTTTAAATTTAAAACATGGAAAATGGTAAAAGGCAAGAGAAGGGTGGAGATAGTAAATGGGAAAAAATAAATAAATAAAAAGGGGAAGAAAGGAGGAAAAGACAAAGGTAGGGAAAAGGGAAATAAATGAAAAAAAAAGAAGAAAGAGAGGAAAAAAAGTGTTAAGGAATTATTTGTAAGAAATTTACGAATAAAGCAGATAATTCCTTAAGAAAAGAAGTTCCTTAGGATGCCAATGTGATAATATAAGAATCATGCAAAGTTATTAAGGATTATGGATGACCTTAATAAGATAGATGAGAAGTGCTTTGGTGTAACTATATGGAGACGTATTTAAGTAAAAAAACTGCTTTATTATTCTTTTATGTATACAAACTTATATATTTTTTATCAAATAATTTATAATCATTCTGTTATGTTAAAAGTTTTATTATATCATTATATTAAATTTTTACACATATAATGGTGGTTCTCATTTGCTATTATTTTTTAAGAAGATATAAAATATTATCCCTTTTTATATAATAGATGATATGTTTTTAGCAAAAATTATACCGAAGGAGATTGATATTTAAGAATAAGTTCAAATAGAAATTCAAAATTTTGACTAACTAGTTAATATGAACAAAAAAAATTTTGTATAGTGGTTTAAATAAGTGATTCTATTAACTTACTTCAATAATATGGTTGATTCATCTAATGTGTTTGTTTTCCTCGTGTGGTGCTTACTTTGTACTGATATGATAATGACATGGCTAAAAGGGAAAAAACATATCAAATTATAAAAAGAGTAAAAAAAATATTATAATAGATTATAGAAAAGGAAAAAGATGTAAAAAAATTAATTTAATTAATTATATAAATAAAATGGAAAAAAAAGAAAAATCAGGTATATATGTAAGTATAATATATATATAGAATTAGAGCTAGCCATCAAATTAAAAGGTAAGTTACTTGACCTACTGAATAGTAGTAGGCTCATGCCAAGACTACCATAAATTTAAAAAATAAATAAATATGACAATGGAAACCCGATTGCATCATGTGTGACCCTTAGTGGTAAGTAGTTATGCACTGTTGCTTAGTAGGTCTAAAACCCATTTTTATAAGCGCATTACAATCTACTTGTTTTTTAATGAGTGGATTTTTTTCTAATTTTTTTGTTTTGAATTATTTTTTAATTAAATAAATATATATTTTTATCATTTAACTTTTACTTTTTGCATGTCTTTTCTTTTTTCAAAAATCTTTTATATATATTCATTTATATGTGTAATTACATATAATTCAATACATTATCTATACATAATTATACACTATCTTACCAAAATTTCTTGATTTTTTTAATTTTTATTATTTTTCAAAATATTTTTTAATTGCTTTACAAATTTGCATTTTTTTCAATTTTTATTTATTTTATTCGAAATTATATAGCCATGATAACATTAAATCAATGCTACATTAGTGTTATGTGACAAATAATGACTAGACTACAACATCTTAACTTAATGGTGTCATAATAGTATATTAATAAAATTTCTTATTTAAATTACTTTTCTAAACATTAATATAATCATCCTACCATTAATAGAATAGATTACATGTACTATGGGTGTATTGTAATGTTGGAAATGCAATTATTAATAAATGAAGCCGGTAGAAATGCATGAAAGGGAACTAGTAAAGTATATGAGTAGTAAAAAGGATGTTTAGTACAAGAAATTAAAAAAGAAGAAATGGTCCCCTCAAAAGTATAAACCATCAAAAGCACACAAAAAATAAACAGAAGGAAAACATAATTAAAGAATACAAAAATCGGGGAAGGGTTTCCCTCCAGACTCTACTCCAGTCAGGGCAGCCACCATATTTTCACTCATCTCTGGCTCTCCCTCTTCTGAATCGGTCTTCTGCTGAATCTTGCATGGCTTCCTCATCTTCAAGCGGTTCGAAGTACGATATGCCGTGGGTCGAGAAATACCGTCCCGACAAGGTCTCCGACATCGTCGGCAACGACGACGCTGTTTCCCGCCTCCAAGTCATTGCTCACGACGGCAACATGCCCAATCTCATTCTCTCCGTGAGAAATCCCCCCTCTCTGTACAACTAATTTAGGATTTCGCGTAAAGATTCTACTTTTACTCTGGTCATGCTGACAGACACGGTGAATGTAGAAAAGAAGATTCTTTTAATTAACTGGGGTTTTACATTTATATTTACTTTCCACGGATGCATGGCTTTAGTTTTTGATTGTGCTCATGGTGTCTTTGTTTTTGAGTAAACTTGTTTTGACATTTATGATGGTCAAGGCATTGCAACTATTATTGTACTAATATCGAGATGTTTGAGAGAGTAAAGCTTTAAGCCATAAATTGGTGGTGGTGGTTAACCAGAAAAGAACACCAACGGGTAAACAGTAAATGATTTCCTCTTCTTCGAAATGTTTAATCACTAACACCACCAACGGCTATCAGCTCCCTGCTCTACCTTCTCCTTCTACCATCCTAGGCACTAGCAAATGTATCTTCGACAATAATAAAGCTGTCATAATGTCAACTGTTGGAAAAGGTTAATTAACAAATAAAAAAAGTCTTGGAAATGTTTTGCAGAACAAACTCTCCTATCATGCCAAATTAGCCACCATGTGACGGTAATTCGGGCTTTATATGTGGTAATTCATGTAATTAGTATCATAAGAAATATCAAAAAATGGTCTTTATTAAAAGTTGCTGGATGAATATGCGGCATGGAGAGGATGCTAGGAGCACTCTTGTCTTGCTTTTGGAGGAAACATTAACTCATGATGCATTTTCAACTAAGAACCTTGTTTAGTTTCACAAAACCTTAAAATATGTTGCTATTGGTGCTCCATGAACTTCAATTGAATGTAATTTTGCTCCATTGTATTCCTGTAGAGATAGATCCTTTATATTATATATGTAACAATATCACGATTTAAGGAAATAGGAAATATCACAGGGTTAGCGCATAGGTTGTTGTTGCGTTATAACATGCAATTAATCCATTTAAAATATTTCTCCTCTTCTTTGAGAGGAGTTATTGTCAATTATTATCAGGAGAGGCTATTGTGTTAGTTGGAGGTTATTCATGTGAAAGCACCCTCTATAATAGGCTTTATTGGCTAACATATTGCAATGATGTAATTGAATATGACACTAGAAACAGAATAGATGTCAAATCTTTCTTGCTTCTTTTAGTTTCTTCGTTGATTGTAAGAAAGTTGTTGCACTATGAAATAAATTTTGCAAGGTCGGTGGATGCTTCCCTGAAGTTCCGGGCAGCTCAAAGGCTAAAGCAAAGAAAAGTACTGTTACAGAGAAATGCAGCCTTCTAGAAAAATTGAGGAATGTTATTCTTTTTCTTGTGCTGGAATTTGGATTTTTGTTTTGATGAACTGAATCACTGTATAGTTTACTTCAAAGATGAACCAAACATGCTTCATATGTTTGAAATGGAAAATCTGTCCAGGTCAATCTCTTCTTTGTTTTGGTTGGAAATGTTCCTTGTTATTTCATGTATTATTTGATGGCTTTCTTATCTCTTAAGAGGTATATACACCAACATTGCCTGATGCAATGAGCTACATAATGAATTATTTTTTGAATTTTCTTCTTGTTGTGGCATTGTTTGGAATTAGGAGATAGACCTTCAAAAAATATATGCCATTATTTTGAAACTTTTTATGGCAATCTTTGTGCTATATCCTGGAATGATATATTCATTCTCTCTTCTGAAGTGTGAGGAAATAAGATCCATATAGCCGATCCAACCTACTGGAACTATTCACGTTTTTTATCTGAATTTGGGTTAAGTTGGCTATGAGGAAGTGGGCACTGTTTTCTTTATCAGCTGGGCAAATCCCTACTTCTCAATCCCTCACTCGTGTGAAATATTATTATATTAACTTAGCAAGTAGCTTTATTTGTAGATGCAGACTGCAGTAAATCGTAAATGCCAGTTTTAATAATAATCAAATTTGAGCTATAAGCCATAAAGAACTTTTGTTCTGCTGAATATAATATAAAAATAAATGGCAGTGGCTTTCCATCTTCAAATTTTATGCTTTGATTCTCTTTGGACACCATTATATGTCAATGGACCTCTTTTCCAATTACCTGCATTAACAGTTATCAATCTCCTCTTTAAGATGTTCTCTTTTGGGGTTGTATAGAGATGTGTCTTTTGCTAGTAATTGTTTTTAAAAAGCTGGTAGAGATCTCTGACAGTTCCTGGTTAATTCCTGAGGTAACTCTTTCCTTTGCCATGCACTTTCAGGGTCCTCCTGGAACAGGTAAAACTACAAGTATATTGGCTCTTGCACATGAGCTTCTTGGACCAAATTATAAGGAGGCAGTTTTAGAACTGAATGCATCAGATGACAGGTAGTAAAATTAGGAGGCCATGGTAGTTATTTTATTGTCTTACCAAGGGAAAGAAAACACATTCATTTGTTGTCATGAGATTTATCTTTTGAAATCTATGATTTGATTCTTGATCAAACTCAACTTTTTTCTTTTGGTTGCTAATGCAGGGGAATAGATGTTGTGAGAAACAAAATTAAAATGTTTGCCCAAAAGAAAGTAACTCTGCCTCCTGGGCGCCACAAAATTGTGATTCTTGATGAAGCAGATAGGTAGACTGATATGGTCATGCCAAATTTTATATAATTTATATGAATTTATTTTTTATGCCTTCTTTTGTTAAAGAAAAGCTAAATAACTTATTCCATTGCTTTATAATTTCGTTGGCAACTTATTGGCTGAACTTAGTATGACATCGGGAGCACAGCAAGCTTTGAGGCGTACAATGGAAATATATTCCAATTCGACAAGGTTTGCTCTTGCTTGCAATACATCTTCCAAAATTATTGAGCCAATTCAAAGTAGATGTGCGCTGGTTCGGTTTTCAAGGCTATCTGACCAAGAGATTCTCGGGCGTCTCATGGTGGTGATTGAAGCAGAAAAAGTATGTATACAAGATGCTAGTTTTAGTTTTATGTCGATCCTGATTAAGGGTCAACATGATTGCTTTATAAACATTGGCTGATGTACTTGCTGTTCCAGCTATGACTGTCTTTTATATTGATGCCATTTTCTATAGAAATCCTGTTGTACAGCATATTTGCTTCTTTTCTCAACAAATTAGGCACACCTGAAAGAATTTAACTTTGTAGCCTTAAAAAAAAAAAGAAAAAAAAAAAAATTAACCATTAGTAAAATCAAAGAAATCATCAATGAAACAAAATATAGTCCGTACACCAGCATATGACTTAGATGGAAGCCGCTATTACCAGCGATTGTTGAAGTAATGACAATTGAAAGAATTTATTGAACGATTTTCTTTGTTTGTAACTTTGTATATTATTTTCTTCATTTTCTTTGGAAGTGCTTTTGAGCTTTAGGCCATTTTATCAACCGAGGCATCTTTTTGTTTTTTTGATGCTCATGTCAATCTCATAGGCAACTTGTGTGCTTCCTTGACTTCTTTTATACACATCATTTATGAAATAATATTAAAAAAAAAAGAAATAGAAAAACTCAGTGCACCCAAAAAAGAACTTATTGAATGATAATGGAGAAAACAGTGTGTAGCATAAGATGTATAACTGATGAACATGTATATGGAATGTCCTTGGAATTTTAGCCCACTTCTCTGCTTATGCTGTGTTCAAATTTTCCATCATATGATTGGGATTGCTTTGGTTATAGAACATTGTGATTAGTGCAATTCCTTGACTGCTGGAACTATGTTCACTGTTATTGTGCTAAGAGGCAGCTGTCTCCAGCAAGTATCAGTAGGAAGGTCTTAATATATTTCTTTGAGGAGGTTGATGCTCCCATCTTTGTGTTTAAAGTTGTCTTAATTTCCTTCAGAGTTTCCATATTTGTTTTTTTTTTTTTTTTCCCCTTCTCTTTTGCCTTCTTGATGATTAATGAGAGTGTTTGGATTTATAAACTTCTCTTTCGTGCAATTAGATTCTGAGTGTTTGCTATTTTTGGAAGGTACCCTACGTCCCTGAAGGTCTTGAAGCTATAATCTTCACTGCTGATGGTGATATGAGGCAGGCACTGAACAATCTGCAAGCAACTTACAGTGGATTCCGATTTGTCAACCAAGAAAATGTTTTTAAGGTATTGACTTGAATTTGATAAATTATGATATTTTGCTTGAATATGGCATTTAATTTTTATTTTGAATACTCGGGTTTTAGGTGTGTGATCAGCCACATCCGCTACATGTAAAGAATATGGTTCGCAATGTTCTTGAGGGAAGGTTCGATGATGCTTGCTCGGGTCTGAAACAGCTCTATGATCTAGGCTATTCCCCTACTGATATAATCACAACCTTATTTCGTATTATCAAGAACTATGATATGGCTGAATTTATAAAGTTGGAATACATGAAGGTAACGATCTTAAGTATTGAAATAACACCAATTTTTTCTCCTTCCATTTCTTTACTTTATACATTTACTTTCTGTAGGAAACGGGTTTTGCGCATATGAGAATCTGCGATGGAGTCGGTTCTTATCTTCAATTGTGTGGTCTTCTTGCAAAGCTAGCTTTGGTAAGGGAGACTGCAAAATCAGCATGAGGAATTTCAAGCATACCTTTTGCGACCTGAATGCTTACACCAAGAAATACTTAAGGCGAAGAAAAATATTGGTTTTTCCACCTTGAGGATCGTTCCTAAATTGAACCTGGCTTTCTAATATGTAAATTATCGGAGCATCTGTAATTTTAAGTCACCGTCTAGACTTCAATCTTCAATCTCAGAGTTCCTATGTAGAGACAAATTTAGAATGTGATTTTTGAAGTTGTTGATCGAGCATGGAACAGAAATGACATGGGAAGCGGCGACTGAGGCACAATTGCAACTTCTGAACGCCCCATTCCCATGTATGATGGTTTGTATGGATATTGAGTGGAAAGTGTTGTCCTGTGTCCACGAACCACGATTGTCTTTATTGAGATCGGATCCAAGTTAGCAGAAGAAACCGCTTGTGTAATGAATTTATCCTGAGAAAGCTTGGGCTTTCCGTAGTTAGAATAACAAGTTTTTTTCCTGTAGTATTTTTAGCAAAATTAAATGTGGAGTTTTGAAGGTAAAGACTCACTGGGTAAGCTGATCAAAATGTCAGTGATGGTTGAACAAAAATTTATCGTGCAGGTAGCATAAAGCGTTAAGTTCCGGGAAAAGGGAAAAAAAAAAAATCTCTAAAATATCAGAAAATTGAAATCGTTTCAAGCTGACTTTTATAGTTATATATCATATCCAAATAGATTTATATTAAAATGAGGTGATTTTATTATAGTATTTGAAATTACTTTTATTTTTCCAAGATAGGTATTTTGTGAATGTTTTCCTTTTTTTGCAATTTTTTTCCTTTCCTCATTATATCTTAAGGTTATATAAAGTTTCTGTAGGATATAAATAGCAATGGCTAGAGAAAGAAAACACTTTCTTCTCTCTAAAACCTTCTTAGCATTTATCTTCTATCACCATTACCGTTTTTCATCTCTATCTCTCTCGTTTTTCTCTGTCTTCTTTTCTCCTCTTTGTTTCGTCTCTTCTCGTCCTTCTCTCTCCATGATCTCTCTCTTTCGTCTTTTTCTTTCTACTCTCGTTTCGTCTCTCTGTTGTTGTTTTTTTTTTTTTTTTTTTCTCCCTCTCCCTTGTCCTTCTCCTCTCATTTCCTCTCTCTTTCTTCTCCTCCTCTTCCTTCCATTCCCTCTTGTGCTTTCTATCTTTTTCCTCTTGAGCATCCTCTTCTCTTACTTCTTCTTTTTCTTGTGTGCTTCTTGTAGGTCTCTTCTCTTCTCTTTGTTGTCGAGTTTCCTTTTATAGTTTTGGATGTGGTTTCTACGTGTCTTTTTTAGCCTTTGCTAAATAAAAACCTTTGTTAGGCCAAAATAGGAAGCTTTCTCACCTAGCCGCTTTTGCTATGGCCTTCTCTATCGACCTATTTACTTCCTCTAGCTTGATGAAGAAAAAGATGTGCCCTTTTAAGTTTGGTTCGTATGCTGCTCTTGCATCTAGAGATAAATGGAAGAAAGTGGTTTCTGGTTTGAAGTTAGGTGGTTGCTCTTCTAAAGGTGGGAAAGTCAAGTGGAATGTTGTGGGAACGGAGATATTGTTTCGATCAGTTGCTATGCCATCCAATCACTTGGGGACAAAGGATCTCTCTATTGTGGTTGGTTCCAAGCTTGAGAACCAAGGGCAACTTGTTGGAGTGAAAGTTGCACAAGAAAATTAAGGTTCTCTTAGTGATTTAACTTTAATTTTATGTTCACTATAGGAGAATAGAATTTTCATTCTCTCCTTATTTCTTTATTATTATTTTTCTAAGAATCTTAATTACTTGAAAACATTGCATTCTACCCTTATGAATTACAATTCCACGAGAAAAGGACACCAACTACCATTTTGCTCTTTTTATTTCTTAACACAGTTAAGTATTAACACTATCATGTTCATTCACAAACCACCATCACTTAGCATTAACACCACAATTATGTCACACGACATCATTGTTGCACCACTACCATCAACCACCTACTACAATCACCTATTACCATCAATGACCTTAACACCATACGTAACCTTAACATGACTATACGATGACCACCATTACCATTATCACACAACCTATATAATGCAACCAACATCACCTCTAATAGACCTACACGATTAACATGACATACACCTAGATTTGTGTTCACAAGGTTTGTAGGTCATTGGTGATTTGTGTTCACATAACTATATGCAACCACCACCATACGCATTTAGATCTATGTTTACATTACCTATGAATTTTTTATGAGTAGATCATCTTCTTCGATGGACATTAGATTGATCATCTTCTTCAATTAACATATGATCTTTTCCAATTAGCAATTTATAACATAAACAATAGTGTTTGTCGTTTGGTTGTTCATTAAAATGGTTTTATTGTTCTCTCTTTCTAGTTTGCTTGTTCATTAAGATGGTTTCATTGTTCTCTCTTTCTAGTTTGCTTGTTCATTGATAATATGGGTATTGTGGAGATGTTGGCATTTGCTATTTTTTATTTCCTTTTTCGGCAAAAAGATTACTTTTCTTTTCTTTTTTTTGTTTCTCTCTTTTTGGTTTGCTTGTAGGAAGGAACATGGATATGTAGGTAACTAAAAAAAAGAAACATGGGCATTATAATCATTTTCTTATTATTACAACTCTACTCTTAAAATGTGTTTTATTCAAGTGAACATGGTAATAACTTATTACACCCTTATTCCATGCATAATAAATTAGAATTTCATTTCATGTTTATTACATTCGGTGAAGTAAATGCACCATAAAAGAAATGCCCAAAATTGTAAAGTAAGTAGAAAAGCAAGCCTCAAGTTATGATAAAGCGGTCTTTAGTTCTTTTAAAGGATTAGTGGTTTTGGAAAAGTAAAAAAATAAAAACAAAAACCTCCTACCTCTTATGCGGAAGCCCTTTCTTCGATAGTTAGGAAATCCCCTCCTCAAAAAGTCAACGTTGCTCTTAAATATTACCATCTTTCTCAAGAGGGGGGAAAGTTAACGATTAAGCCTCTTAGTTCCATCTTAAGAATGGGAGAAGAAAATCTGGCATAACACTTTAGTGGGTTAATTTTTGGACAAAAACCTTACTTTTAGTATAGCTAAGGCTACTTAGGGTAGAGATGGATTACTATAAATCTTGACTAATGCTGTGGCTTTTATTTTTTCAAGTACATAGATGAAGCTTCTCTTCTACATGTTCTTTAGCAACCTTTGATGTTTCCTAATAAACTCTTGATCTTAGAATGTTGGCGCGATGGAATGGCTCTCTCTAAAGTTTGACTTAAAAAGATGCCTATATGGGTTAAGTTTTGGGGAGTTCCAATGGAATATCTATCTAAAGATCGAATTAGTTATGCTGCAAGTGCAACTATTAAATCTCTCTAAGTAAATTTAGTTACTGCAACTAATGAAAGAGTAAAGCATGTGAGGGCTTCAGTTGAGATGCAAGCAGATGAAGATTATTGTTATCCTTCAAGATGGAGCATAAGGATGGCTTAAGACATATGATAGATATAGAATACTAGACCTTCCCTCATATATGCTCTAAATGCAAAATTTTTTGCCATAACGATAGTAAATGTCCTGCCTTACAAAGGGAAATGGATGTTTCAAGGTCATTTGAAGGAAGATTTAAAGATGTAAGGAAAGAAACTAGAGATTGTATTAGGATGGTAAGGGGTTGTGATGAAGTCGTTGATGTTTGCGCAAGGAATACTAATAGCAAAATTAGGCCAAAGAGCTCCATGCCTTTAACCAACATCACTAAGCTTAGACCTCAAAATTACAAAAAAAACCTAAGACTGCAAAAGTGTAAAGCTTATTAGAGGATGACTTAAGGTGTTTGGTTAAATTTTCTAACTCTTTCTATAAACAATAGGGAAGTTACACTGTCCTTTGTTGAAGACTCATTGGGGGCTTACCCAAATGATGGGAATGAGGATGCTTTTAGAGGTGTGTAAGTGAGTTAAACGTGCTAACTTGGCCAAGTCTACTTTGGCCTACGGGTTCATTTGGCTAGTCTTTTAAAGGGGTAAAAAAACTTTGGTTCTAACTTGTTCAAAAAGGGGGTTAAGTTGGCTAACCCATTAGTGCAAATGTGTAAATTTGTTAAATGGGTTAACCTAAACTAGCCTACATTGGCCCATAGGTTAAATGGATTGGGTTAATTTGGTTTGCTTTTTAAATAGACCAAAAAACCTCTACTCAAACCTATTTAAAAAGAGTATTAAATTGGTCGTTCTACAAGCTAAAAGCCATTTTCACACCTCTAGGTGCTTTACCAGGAGACTTAGCTTTGTTAGATGATGGTAAAGGTTTAGCTAACAGGTTAACGGATTATCAAAAATTAGAATGGAACGAGTTCATTTAAAAAAAAAAAGAAATATGAGAAAAAGACAAATAGAGACAAAAAAGGACTGCCTCTAGCCTTGCCACTTCCTTAAGCTGCTATTTTGGTTTTCTTTCTTCTTTGCAAATATCTTTATGTTAGTCGCATGGGACATTAGAAGGTTGAATGACCCTTAAAGAAGTAGAGAAGTTAATAAATTTTGTAGTGAACATGGGATTTCTCTTATTAGTCTCTTAGAAATAAAGGTAAGTAACTCAATATCCAAGTGGTTTGGAATTGTCCTAACTACCATATTGACGCTCAACAATCTAGACATATTTAAGTAGCATGGAAACCTCATATCTAGAACATATAAGTACTTATTGCATCAAATCAACTAGCCTACTATTCTTGTATCGTCCTTAGTGAAGATTTGTTTATTTTTGTCACTTTTGTGTATGTTGATAACCAAGAAAGCAGTAGAGAAGCTTTAAGGAATGAGTTGAGATCCTTGAAACAAATGGTTCATGGTCTTTGGCTCATTATCGAGGACTTCAATGAATGTAGAACACTAGAGAAAATATACGGTGGTCAGGAAGTAATTGCAAGAGGTATGGACAAATTTAATTAAGCTTCTTACATTCTAGAAGTGGAGGACAAATTTACTTAGTCCAACCAATGTGTTGCTAAGCCTATTTTGAGATGGTTAGATGGGGGGGCTCATCAATGCACAATTGATTACTATCCTTCAAAATTGTGAGATCTAAGTTCTTGGTTCAGGGGGGTTCAAATCATAATTCACTTCTTATGCACCTTAATTTAGGAAGTCCCACTAAAAGAAAATCTTTTTTCAAATATTTTGACTTTTAGAAGGAGGATCTAACCTTTTTGAAGATTATACGGGATGCTTGGAACACCAATGTAATAGGTTTTGCTATGTTTAGAGTAACAAAAAGGTTAAAGTCACTGAAATGTCAACTTAGAAACCTCAACAAATCTAAATTCTCTAATTTATTTCAGAGACTTAAAAATGCGAGGTATGAATTGGAAACAATTCGGGAGTAATAGGGAAGATTCAAATAATGGTGATTGGGATAAGGAGCAAGCCTTATATGCAAATTGGTACAACTGGAGTACCTTAGAAGAAGCCTAAAGATAAAAGGCTAGAATCACTTGGCTTCAACTCAGGGATGGGAGCAACAAATTCTTCTTTAACTCTCTTAAACATAAGCAATACAAGGACAGTTTCGTTTCCATCGTTAATGACCAAGGGCAAAGGGCGATAGCCATGGCTAACATCAAAGATAAAGATGTTCACTATTTCTAAACCTTTTTGGTAGCCTAGGAAAATTCCTTCTTGAATCATTAGAGAGTCTTTGAATTGGTGGAGGCAAGAGTGGCCTTAAAGGATGGTAAGTCTCTTATTAGGTCAATGTCTAATGATGAGATAAGGAATATATTTTGGGCCTTAGCTAAGGATAAAGCCTTAGGATTGGAAGGGTAGAGAGCTAACTTCTACCTTGATATAAGGGATCTCATAGGGGAGGATGTATGTTTGGCTATGAAGGATTCTTTGCTTTGAATAAAATGCTTTAAGAAGTGAATTCCACTTACCTATCCCTTATACCAAAAAGAGAGCACCCTTCTTCATTTGTCGATTTCAGACCCATAGTATGCTACAATGTGTTATACAAATGTATCTAATAAATTATTGTTGAACAATTGAAGGAAGTCCTCCCTTCCTTTGTAAGCAAGGAACAAATGGCTTTTACCAAGGGGATAAGAATTGTAGATAACATCCTTATAGCTCAAGAGCTTTTAAGGGACTACCATACTAATTTCAAATGGAAGAGATGTACAATTAAGGTAGACCTCATGAAAGCCCATAATAATGTTAGATGAGATTTTTTAGAGATGGTATTGGGGGTTCTTGACTTCCCTAATCAGTTTGTATGTTGGATCAGGATATGTCTATTGATATAAGGCAAGTGCACCTATCAGTTTTAATATAGCGGATGTGAGTCCGAGTCGATCCCTTAGAGACTTCGAGTACTAATATTAACCTTAGCTTTATTATCTAACCGGAAAATTATGAAAGTTTGAATTAATTAAAAACACTAAACTTAACAAACTAACTTAATTATAAGACTTGATTAAGCAATTGAAAAAGCGATAAAATTAAGAACGACTTCAAGAAAGTAATAACGTATTTAGGAATTATGTCCCCTAGAGTTAATCATGTGATCGCTTAAAATATATTCAATTCGGTTTCTATTATTCTTGACCGGAGGGATTCACAACTAAAGTTAATACCTTTCTCAAGCATATTAACCCTAATCTTAAATTATTTACCGGAATCTCTTCACTTAGTAATATAATTTAGAATTGCATTAATGTATAATGAATTCCCATATAATTAATTGACTCTCCGGAAGAAACATGTATCTTATCTCTAAGTATACATGTAATCCTCTTCAATTATGTAAAGATCTAATTACACATGCAATTTCTCAATTAACATGCATAATATCATCTATTGATATTCTAGAAATATCAATCAATAATTAACGACATAATTGAATCAAGTAAAGATAGAAACTTCATTGAAGTTTCTAAATCAATCCAAGAATCACATGAAACCCTATGTTCCATAATCCTAAATACTCGAATTCTAAGTTATCATACTGAATCTAAAAATGAGTTTCATTAATAATATAAAATAAAACATGGAAACCCCTTTTGATTGATGAACAATCTCTCTAATCTTGAAGTTGATGTTGTTTTCGCCTCTTTTTTTATGTTCCCCTTAAGTCTCTTTCTCTTCTCTTGCGTCTCTCCGTTTCTATAATGTCTCTCCCTTTCTTTTAAACCCTAAAATATCCTTTTATATGTGTATTACAAGGATTCTGTTTCGTCATCAGACACGGCCTGGGACACGGTCGTGTCTCTAGGTCGTGTAACTTTCTGCACTAAGGCAAAATTTTCTGCACAATTTTAAAATTTCATAACTTCTTCGTTTGAACTTCGATTTGAGTGAAATTTGATTCCTCTTTTTCTTTTTCGATCCTCGAACGCATTCAAACCTAGAAATAAAAATTTTACTCAATTAAGTATCAATTTCTTTAAAGAAAACAAAAAATATGAGGAAAATACTATAAAATCACCCTATGAAATATGTTTAAAATCCGAGTTATCATCTATCTACTTTCATGTTTTTTGTTAACAATAATTGGGAGCTTATGGGATACTTCCTAGCTTCTAAGGCCCTTAGGTAAGGAGATCCTCTCTATTTCCTTACCTCTTTGTATTGTGATGGAAGTGTTCTCTTGTATTATGAAGGAGAATGGGTAAATAGAAGGCTTCCAATTTCACTAGAGTTACAAGAAAAAGGAAAGTTCATTCATCTTTGCTTTGTAATGATATTTTGATTGTTGCTAAAGGGGATCTTACAACAGTAAAACATATGAGAAATGGATTGATGGAATTTCTTGACCTGTTAAGTTTGAAGGCAAACCTAAGGGAAAGTCATATCTTTCTTAGCAAGGTAGATGCGGTGGTGAGAGAACAAATAGTAAACATCTTAGGCTTTGAAGTTGGAGCTCTTCCAATTTACTATTTAGGGGTGCCTCTTTCATCTTCTAACATCTTAAAGACTAAATGCAAGGACTTAGTTGCAAAATACATAGCAAGAATCAACTTTTAGACTAGTAAGTCGTTATCCCGTGTAGGACCACTGCTACTTATCAAAAGTATTCTCTTTTCTTTATAAGTTTATTGGTTGACTATTTTTGTGCTACCTATTTATGTGCTTAATCAGAGAGAAAATAAGTTGAAAAGATTCTTTTCGAATGGAAATGAAGATACTAAGGCCAAGGTAAAAGTCAGGTAGAAGGATGATTGCAAACCAAAGAAGGAAGGGGGCTTGGGAGTCATTAACATCAAATTATGGAATAAAGTAGCACAATTGAAATACATTTGGAATTTGTGCATAGATGATGGTTCACCCTTGTGGTCAAGTTGGACAAAAGATGAGTTACTTAGGGGTAAGAATTTTTGGCGCATTAAGATCCCTAACAATGCCTTTTGGATATGGAGGAAATTTTATAAGCTAAGCCTCTTATAAAGCAATTACTTGCATGGAGAGTTAGAAATGGAGGCCTTATATCTTTTTGGTTCAACCACTAGCACCACTAAGGTCCCTTGATGGAGTGGATGGGAGAATAGGGTACCATTGCTTTATGCTACCCGAAGGATACTTTGTTGGGTGCATTCATAAAGAGAGGCAAGAGAGGCAAGTGGAGATGGATAATTGTGAGAAGAGGATTGGGAACCCTTAAACCCAATGATTCCACTAATGATAATTTAATCTAGAAAGAAGCCCCTTCTAAAAGTTTTTCTATTAAAACAACCTACTATTTAGCTAGGCATAAGGAACTATTAATGGGATGGAGTTTGATAGTATGGCATAAGGGCTCTACTCCAAAGCATTTTGTGATCCTTTAGTTAATAACACAGAGAAAACTCTTAACCATGGAAAACTAATTAATTGGAACATCATCAATAATAACTATTGGTTTTTATGTGAGAGAAAAGAAGAAGATCATAACCATCTGTTCATTAGGTGCTCGTTTGCAAAAAAACATTTGGACAAAGATTAAGTAGATGACCGACTAGAATTGCCATAAACTATCAGAAGGCTCAATCTTGTAAGCCTTGGTTAACCCTATAGCAATTCACAATTGGAAGACTTTACATAGGAAATCTTTTGCTATAACATGTTACCACATTTGGAAAGAAAGAAATCGAAGACGAGTCGGGGGATTAGCTAACTCTCTTGATACAATTTTAAGAACATTTTTTTTGTATGTATTTTTTTGTTGATTTTCTCAAGCTCTTAATTTAGTCCTTAACAAACTTTTTAGAATTTATTTTTTTGTTAATCAATGAGCACTGGTTGATGTGGACTGCAACCAAGAACAGATACGGCCGGTGGCGGGGATAAGACCAAGCTTGCCGAAAGCTTGAAAGGGTGATCGAGAATGCATGAAAGAGTAAATGAAAAGTAAGCAAAAGTCATGAACAGCTCCAAAGGATTTGATGCACCGATGGAACTTTCGAGGACTCACGGCTCAACTCAATATAATGCACGAATTGGTCTGATGAGGTTACTCGCTACCTAACCTTGCCTAAGGATTAAGATAAGAGTGAAATGAAAGTAAATAGATAGTGTTTATGAGAAGGAAAAAATGTTAAGTTGATGATTACGGCTATAAACACAAGAGTATTTATACCCGAGAATATAAGGTAACATGCCTAAAAGGGAAAAGATAAAAATGGCATAGTCTTAAAGAAGTAATGTACAAAGTATATAAAGAGTAAAAAAAAAAAACATGTTCATGGAAAAAGCAATGATTATAGTAGTAGATTCTATGAGTAGTCCCAGACATGTGGCAGCAATACATTGGTGGTACTGTTAGAGGATGTAGACAAAGCAGTACGGGTTGGTTGGGTGGTTAAGCAGGAGTTCCAAGTAGTCGTGGGTTTGTCTGAACAGAAGTGGTTGGGGATTTGTACAGGATAGGACTTTCGACCTCTTGACAGTAATGATGCCAAGTAAGTAGTTGGGTTGGACAGGGTTGAATTGGTGTGTGGAGTGTGGCTGTTATCAGGGTATCCTTTTACTCGATACATAATTTCTAAGAAATGGGCAGTCATTTAGCTTAGCATACAGAGTTGGTCGGTAAAGGGATACTTGGCTTCGGTAGAAGTTGGTTGGAGTAGGATGATTCGTCTTGCTAATCCCTCTAATCCTCGGGCTCGGCTGCGAGTCATTAGTCTAGTAGCCTAACTCCCATCATTCCCTTTGGGTTGATTTGGATTTGAGATCAAATCCTAATGGTCTTCGGTTAGTTCTCCATCAGGGTGATATGGACTGAGGTTGGTAATGTTGAAGGTATCAAATACCTCATAATCTTTGGGCAGATCCAACTTATAGACGTTGTCATTGATCTTTTAGAGGATCCTGAAGGGTCTTTCAGCTCTTGTAGATAGCTTGTTTCTCTTCTTACTCAGAAACCATTCCTTGATAAGGTACAGCTACACCAAATCTCCCGACTGGAATTGTTTAGCTATTCTACCTTAGGTCTTCTCTCATAGTCTTCTAGCGGCTTGATCGATATGCCGAGTGACTTTGTTGTAGATGTGCTAAAGGGATTGTATTTGGGCTAATGCATCAGGGTCTTCTTACTCGAATTTAGGTACGGGGATATAATCGAGGGGCAATTCGGGATTGAAATCATAGATAACCTTAAAAGGGGTCTACTTGGTGGTGTTATGTATTGTTCGGTTGTAAGCAAATTTGACCATTAATAAGCAGACTTCTTAATCGGTCAAGTTCTTGCCCATTATAACTCGAAGCAGCAATCCCAAAGTACGATTGACTACCTCTATTTGGCCATTCGTTTGAGGGTGATAGGAAGTACTAAATAGCAGTTTGGTCCCTATCTGTTACTATAAAGTTCTCCAAAAATGGCTCAAGAACTTTAGGTCTTTATCTGATATTACACTTCTCAGCGTACCGTGTAGTATAACAATTTCTTACAAGAAAAGAGTAGTAATAGCTAAAGCATCGTTAGTTTTAGAGTATGGCACAATGCCATCTTGCTAAATCTATCCATAATGACCATTATAGAGTTTTTTCCTTGAGTAGTTCGTGGTAGTTTGAGAACAATGTCCATGCTCAATTCAACCTATGATTTCGTTAGAATAAGTAAAGGCATTGCTTTCCCTTACTTGGCTCAACATTTAGCCCTTTTGCATATGGCACAACATTCTACAACTCGATGCATGTTTCGTCTCATTTTCAGCCAAAAGAAATGGCTGTTCAGTAGTTCATAGGTCATTCTCTCCCCAAAATGCCTAGAGAATCCTCTACTATGGACTTCCTTGATAAGTAATTCTCGCAAAGAGCAAGTTGGCACACATAATTTTCCCCTTAGAAACAAGTCCCCATCCTCTACATGGTACTCGTTTGCTATCCTTTTGTTGATACATTGCGTAAATATAGGTTCGAAGTGTGGATCCTTAGAGTACTACTCTTTAATGCTTGCGAACCCAAACTACTTGGCTTGCAGTTCAGTTAAGAGTTCATTCCTCTTTGAAAGAGCATCTGCAACTACATTGATCTTCTCTTATTTATATTTTATTAAAAAGTTGAACCCTTCGAGGAATTCAACTCACCTAGCATGTCGCTTTGACAATTTTGTCTGACTTCTGAGATATCTCAAAGACTCATGGTCAGTGTAGATGACAAATTCTCTTAGCAACAAATAATGCTACCATGCTTATAATGCTCTTATTAGTGCTAAGAGTTCTTTATCATATATAGAGTAGTTTAGTTGAGGTCCCCTAAGCTTCTTACTGTGGTAGGCAATTGGTTAGCCTTCTTGCATTAGGACAGTGCATATCTCAATTCCTGACGCGTTATACTCCAACTCGAATATTTTCTCAAAGTTAGCTAGAATAAGTACGGGGGTGGAGATTAGTCTTTTCTTCACCTTGGCAAAACTTTTCTCTTTCTTTTCTCCTCATCGGAAGTTGATGTTCTTCTTTGTCAGTTCAATAAGGAGTATAATGAGGGTCTTGAAATTCCTGCTGAATATTCTATAGAAGGAAGCTAGTTTATAGAAACTTCTCACTTTAGTATAAGTAGTAAGGGTTAGCCAATCGATGATCGCTCAGGTTTTCTCATTGTCCACTTGCAAGCTTCCTCCATTAACTATATAGCCTAAGAATACCACTTTCTCCTAGCAAAATTAACATTTCTTAAGGTTTTCGAATAATCTCTCAATACAGAGAACATTTAGTACTACTTGGAGATGTTTACAATGACTTAGCATGCCGGTACTGTGCATTAGGATGTTGTTAAAGTAAACTATAACACGTTTCCCTATTAGATGTCTTAGCATATTGTTCATCAGTCTCATGAAAGTGCTTGGGCTATTCGACAAGCCAAACGGCATGACCATTCACTCATAAAGTCCATGCCGAGTTTTGAACACAGTTTTCCACTTATCTCTTAATCTCATGCGAATTTGATGGCAGCTAGATTTTAGATCAATTTTACTAAAGGTCTTAGCTCCACTCAATGCATCTAGTATATCTTCCAACCTCGAGATGGGATACCTATATTTGATTGTGATCTTGTTTACGATTTGGTTGTCTATACACATTCGTCAGATTCAATCCTTTTTTGGCATTAAAAGTGCTGGCACAGTGTAAGGGCTGAGACTTTTTTTAACATAGCCTCTCTCTAGTAACTCATTGACTTGTCATTGGAGCTTAGTAGCTTGTTTAGGACTCATTTGATAGGCTGGCTTATTCGGTAGGGTGATACAGGGTATTAAGTCAATGTAGTATTCTATGTGTCGGAGTGAGGGCAATCCTTCAAGTAATTGTTTAGGGAACAGATAGGCATATTCATCTAGCAATGCTTTCACTTGCTAGGGTAGTTTACCTGACTCCTTCATTTCTAGCAAGTGCCTAACCAACATAAGGGTTGGTTTGTTAGTAATGATGGCCTTTCGGAGATTGGCTCTGCTTATCACTAGAGCCTTCTTCAATCCGCAAGCAAGTTTTGTTTGTAGTTTTTTAATTTTACTTGGTGGCACTGGTTTCAATGTAATCTTTCGACCATCCTTTTTGAACATATATGTGTTATTGTATCCGTCATAGATAATCCTCCTATCAAAAAGCCATGGTTGACTAAGCAACATGTGCGAGGTACACATTGGCAGCACATCACAAAGAATTTCGTAGAAATAATTTTTGATAGTGATTGGTAGTAGAACTTACCGGATAACATGTAATGCTCCCTTCTCACTCAGCCAATGTAATTTGTACGGCTTCAGATGTGCAGTAGTTGGCAATTTCAACCTTGTAACCAGGTCGGTTGATGCTACATTAGTCCAACTTCCACTATTCACAATTAATGCACTCATTTGATCATTCACCTTACAGGTGGTACGAAATAAGTTCTCATTTTGCTCCTCCTCGCGTAAGGGCTTTAAGTTCATTGTGTGTTGAACAACCAAGATCAATTGATCTAAGTCCTTGACAAATACATCTTTCTGAATCAGTTCATTATTATGAGAAGCTTCTTTCTTGATAGTGTTCTCTTCCTGTGGTTCCTCATTATTACTTTCCACTTTCAGCTTCAGGACGTCTCCTTTGATGACCATAGTTTTTCGATTCGGGTATTGAGTAGCCATATGTTCAAACCCTTAGCACTTGAAATACTTTGATCTGACTCATCTTCCTACAATATCTTCATCCTTTCTCATAAGTTTGGGTCGGCATGTCATTGTCAGGTGGGCCTTTTTATTCTACTTAGACATCCATTTTTTGGATCGGTTCGGTAATTGACTGAACTTGGTGACTTCCCTGCTTTAGTTGGCTAGTCAGTAGTTTGGTCGGTACTTGGCTTCTTCTTTGTCTCTTTATTTATTGAGCTATTTGAATAGCTTCATCCATTGTGGTGAATCGTTGGAGTTCCACAATGTCTCGAAGGTTACCTCTCAATCCAATAATGAACCTAGAGATTGTTCGTGCTGGTGGTTCCTCTACTTCACAATGAATCATAAGCATCTAAAATTCTTAGACATACTCGTCAACAGATCGACCTCCTTGTCTCAACTCTTGAAGTCGAGTAAACGTATCTTATAGACAAGTATTTGGCACATATCTGTTTCTAAGTATTATTTTCATCTTAGGTTAAGTATTAATCTCTCTATAACCTTCTTGTCTCTTCATAGTCTAAAAATTCTTCCACGTCATATCTAAAAAACTCAACAACAGCAATTCTTGCTTTCTTGTAATCCCCATATTGGTAATAGTCAAACATACGCTCCACCTTCTCTTCCCATTCTAAGTATTCATTTGCACTTCCAGACCTATTGAAGCTTGGGATTTAAAGCTTCACATGGTCAAAGGCCGTGGGTCCTTGCACTTGCTCTTCTTCTTCATAATACTCTTCCTCATCCTCTTCTTCTAAATTTCCCAAGTCAATCCTTCGTCTTACTCCTTCGCTTACTCCTCCACCTCGAACTTGTTAAGTTGTGTTCTGACCTCTTACATGTTGAGCATCTTGTAGGGTGTTATATGTAGCTTTAGTTGGTCGGAAATCCAATACACGAACAGCTTGGGTTAAATCTAATAAGAGATTAGCCACGTCAACAAGTCTCTCGTTAGTGTTCATTGGGGTTCTTGGAGACTATCGACCATGGTGGACAACTTCACTGTTATCATCCCTAACACCATCATTTACACTTGGGTTTGTCATTCCCTCTACAGATTCAAAGCTTAAACTCTTCAATTAGGTGATTCGACAGACACTTCTGCAAACCAGAAAATTAACAAGTAAATAACATAGCAATTAAATGAATATAGTAACTTGCTCTGTTTCACATACACACAAAACAAAGTATAGACAGAACTTTGAAACAAACTATAATTTAAGTGAAATCTCTGCTCTAATACCAAGATGATGAGGACCGTAGCCAAGAATAGATAAGGCTGGTCATAGGATGGGTTCAAACTTATTGAAAGCTTGAAAGGGTAATGGGGAATGCACGAAAGAGTGAATGAAAAGTAAGCAAACCCATGAACAACTCTAAAGGATATGACGTACCGATGGAACTTCTGAGGACTCACGACTTAATTAGATATGACGTATGAATTGGTCTAATGAGATTATTCACTACTTAACTTTGCTCAAGGGTTAGGATAAGAGTGAAATGAAAGTAAACAGGTAGTGTTTACGAAAAGGGAAAAAATGTCAAGTGCATTAATGTTCAATTGATGATTACAGCTATAAATACAAGAGTATTTATATCCAAGAATTTAGGGTAGCATGCCTAAAAAGGAAAAGACAAAAATGATATAGTCTTAAAGAAGTAATGTACAAAGTATACAAAGGGAAAAAAAGAATATTCACGCAAAAAGCAATGATTATAATAGCAAATTCTATGAGTGATCCCGGATACGTGGTAGTAATGCATTGGTGTTGTTGTTGAAGGATGTAGACAAAGCAGTACGGGTTAGATGGGTGGCCAAGCAAGAGTTCCAAGCAGTCGTAGGTTCATTTAAATAAGAGTGGCTGAGGATTTATGTAGGATAGTACTCTTGACCTCTCAGCAATATTGATGTTGAGTAAGTGGTCGGGTTAAACAGGGCCAAATTAGTGCATGGAGTGTGGTCGTTGTCAGGGCATCTGTTTACTTGGCACATAATTTCTAAGAGATGAGCCGTCATTCGGCTTGGCATGTAGAGTTAGTCGATAGAGATATACTTGGCCTTGACAAAAGTTGGCTAAAGTAGGAGAATTCGCCTTACCAATTCCTTTAATCCTCGAGTTCAGTTGTGAGTCATTGATCTAGTAGCCTAATTCCCATCACCGGTCTTATATGATCATGTAATTGAATTAGTTATCCTTTTGATGTATGATGCCTAACTTGATTGTATAAGATTCTTATGTGCTCCGCTTATACATTCCCATGTACATTATGATTAAATGCCCACCCCCCCCCCCCAAAAAAAAAAGAGAGAGAAGGTTTTCATAGTAGATAAAATGAAAAAAAAAAAAGAAAATGAATTAGGGGCTCTTGGCAAAGAGGATATCTCAATGCATTTAATGCGATTCTTATTTAGTGCGACCATCCCCCTATAAATTTAACTTAGACCTCTTGGTAAAGGATCAAAACCCCGTTATTCTATACATACTCTCTCTCTCTCATACAGGCACACGTTACGTTGATCTTTCACTATTTTAACTTAAGTATCGAAGTAGCTACATTGAAACCAATTTCGACACTTTCATAGCTTTCACCTTTTCCTTTTGTAAGTTTCAAAACACGTAGCAAGATTGTATAACAGTAAGTACTTTGTGAGAAATGTACTTATTTGATTCAATCATAAAACCTATAAAAAGGATTAATAATATTAATATCAATATCCTATGCCTTTGTTTTGACTTATGTAGCTTTTAGTTGCCATGACATAAGTTGATTTTAGCATTTGAAGATTTTAACACTAATTTATTTATCATATTAAAGGATTGGAGTAGTTTGCTATCTTAGATATATATAAAAATAATATATTTCATCTTAAGGGTAATCATCCCATGCTACTTCCCAAAATATTTGTTTTTTCTTTTTCTCTTTATGACAATAAACTTCATCCAATAAACCAAAAGTCATATAGAAGCTCCTACATCAATTGGACGAGAATAACAATCAACAAATAAAAGTCTAGATAAACAGGATTGGAGCCGAGAAGTCGAGAAATTGCATCAAATCCAATTTTTAACTTGATTTGCTACCCAATGAGCACATCGATTGGCTTGTTTATGGATAAAAGAAAAAGTGCAATTATGAAAGCAATTCCTCATAGCATGTCTTGAATAAGTCCCTCAATCCTCCATGAACTCTTGCTTGGATCTTGTAGAGACTGAATAACTTGTAAAGAATCACTCTCAACTTCTAAATTTGACCAACCTCTTTGTAATGCAATTTTCATATCCTCCTTGTTAGGTAATGCTTCGTTCTCCTCACAATGAATAGAAGGAACATGAAGTGCAGTTGCTTACAATAATTGTCCAACAGAATTTCTATAAACAACACCCAGTCCACCGTAGCCACGTTCCGTACTAACTGAAGCATCACAGTTAATTTTTATAAAATTCTATGGTGGTGTGATCCAGCAATGTTTACCTCGATGTTGGTCTTGGGAATCAGATATACTGTGTTATTCCTGGGCAATCGAAGATGAACACCAATGGCGTCATGAAGGGCAATACCTGTGTTAATCAGCTCTTTGAAAATTCCATTTATGCTGGACAATGGACTCGGCATAGTGTCATTGAAGACACAACAATTCCTATGACTCCATATATGCCGAATAGTAACGGTAGTTGCTGATAAGAATTCCTTTGCGCTTAAAGTTGAAGCACTTCGGTTCAGCAAGTTATCATCTAATCAAGCAGCAATCGAGTCTGCCCGTATACTATCAAAATTCATATTAAATACAGCATGAAAAACTGCTCGAACCCCGTGACAATGGAGTACAAGATGCTCCTGTCCTTCACCTTCTTCACAGAAACAACAATAACAATTACTTCTAATATGCTTGGAAACAAATTAAAGTTAATAACTAATGCATTCATGCACAATCTCCACGGTAATTTTTTTTGTTTGGATTGACAACGCTGTCCCTGTATACATTTCCACACCATTGGATTAATATTATGAGATGAAGAATTAGAGCCTTTGTCGGTACATAAGTTCCCGGACAATATACAATGGTAAGAGCTTCTGGCAATATACAATTTATTCCTTTGTTGTGTCCAAATAATAACATTAGTCTCCATAGAGGAAGTCACAAGGATACATTCAATGGTGCCTAATTCCACCTCTCTCAGCAAGCGATGAGCGGAAGTAAGGTTCCAACATCCATTTTCTTTATCTATAATGGTGCGAACTGGCTCCAAGGACTGACAAGACCGATCATAGAAGTGGGTCCAATCTTGCAGAAAGTTTAAAAAAGTTATAGAAATGCGTGAAAACACCAGGAAAAGTAAAACAAGTAAACCTACAAACAACTCCAAGGAACTTCCAATCACTCATGACATAACTCGATATGAGGCATAAGATGATTCGATAAGGGTACTTGCTACTTAGCTTTACTTAAGGATTAGAATAAGAGTGAAGTAAATAAGTTGTGAGTAAATTCACGAACAAAAAAATATTCAATATCAGATGTAAGATGATAATAAGATGCCTTATTGTTACAATTCAATTGGGTATTTATACTTTAAATATTAGGGCATTCTACCCAAAATGAAAAAGACTAAAATGGTAACATCCTAACACAGTAATGTACAAAGAATGATAAAAGGGTATAATTTAAAATATAATAAAAATGAGTATCTTGTATGGAGGATTATGTCATGTGCTTACTTGGATACGTTGCTCTCTAGGAAAGGGTGGTTTTTTTATCAGAAAAGACAAATTGTACATTTAAGGTGATGACTATTGAGTCGAGGTGCTGAGCTAGGGTAGTGGGTCAGTTGTGTTGAGTTGAGCAAATAATTCTTCCGAGGTGAATTCACCTTCAATGTATTCAATATGGCTTAGATTCAAGTCGGCTGAGTTGATGGTCGAATGAGCTGAGTTAATGCTCGAGTGTAGTTCAAGTTGGTAATCGGAGACAAATGATAAGTGTAAGAGGATTAGGCTCAACTAGGGCATCAGGTCGGTAGATTGCAGTAGCTCGAACTCCTTGAAGGTGGGTCTTAAGGAAAGAATTCTCCAGTCATGCTTTCCAGCCTTTAGGCTTGAGCTCAGGTTAAGGGTCCAGTGGTCTGATTCCTATCATTTAACATCTACCATATGTAAATCTTGTAAATGTATAGGCACATTTTTCTCCGATAAAAAAAAAAAAAAAAACTCAAGTAAAGACAAAATCTAGCAATCTTTCCAAAACCTAATCGACTCTCCATTACCAATTCTCCATAATAAGTTCTTAGAAATAGTATCTCTTCCTATAAGTATACTTTGTTAGCCTTAAGAAGCCTTACCCCTTCTCCTAATACTCAAGAAATCTTCATGAGGGAAATAAATGCTTTTAATTAGTCATACCAATAAAGAATTAAGATTTTGTAGGATCCTTCATGCCAATTTTCCTAGCAAGGCTAAATTAAATGCCTCTAAATCTCTAAATCTTGGACCACTAGACTTTTTCCCTTTAGACAACTCTTTCTAACTTCTTTAGTGGATCTTATTTCTACATTCACCTTCTCCCTACCAAAAATTTGAGATCATGCTATTCACTTCTTGATACCATCTTTTAAAAAAACAAAATAATCCCTTTGAATATGTAGGAATAGCGTAAGCTATAGACTTTATCAAGATCTCTTATACCTTGGTCGATTAAATACTATGCTTCCAATTATCCAACTTTTGTGCTATTTTCTCCTTTATGAATGCTAAAGCATGATTCTTAGATTTACCCCAACTCATAGGCAATCCCAAATATCTACTATGCTTATTATGATGGTTTAGTTGTAGTACTCGACTGCAAATAACTCTCATTTTATTAGGTAAGTATGGAAAATAATAAAAAAATTTTGAAATATAACTTTTTGGCCTGATAAAGAACAATAAGAATTGAAAATGTCTTTCAAAGATTGCAAATTAGTCCTTATTGCTTCAAGAAAGAACAAGGAATTATCTATAAGAAATAAATGAGAAATCAAAGGGTTGGAACTTCTTACTCAAATTCCTCTCAAGTTGCCTTGCAAATGTGCTTTTTGAATCATTAAAGATGGACACTTAACAACAAGTATGAATAAATAAGGTGATAGTGGGTTGTTATGTCTAATTCCTTTTGTTGGTGAAAAATGATCAATCCTTCTTCCATTAACTATGAGATTAAAAGAGACTGATTTAACACAATTCATTACCTAAGTTACCCAAATCATTAAGAAACCAAATTTTAGCATCATTGCTTCTAAAATAGACTACTCTATCCTATCATATGCCTTAGTCATATCAATCTTAGCTGCATAATAATGTTTCTTTCTTTTTTTGTTAAGCTTTACAAAATGAAACACCTTGTGAGCCATCATGACATTATCTTGGATTAGACAACTTAGGATGAATGCACTTTGATAAAATGAAATGACACAATTTAACAAGGGTTATAGCCTATTTGCAAGGACTTTAGAAATTATTTTGCATACAAAATTAGATAAACTAATTGGACAGAATTGTGATGTATCTTTTGGGAATGCAACCTTGGGAATCACTACTAGGTAGGTATCATTAAAGTGAGGAGGAAACAAATTGAAATAAAGAAAGCACTTTATAACTTCAAAAACATAGGAATGATGATATGACATTGTAATTGGAAGAAAATCCCACAGAATCCAATTGGATTTAGAGATTTTAAACCTATTAGTTTGGAAACTACTTCTTTGACCCCATCCTCTTCTATTGGATGCATTTACCAATTGTTATGATCATTAGTAGTGACTCTTTCAACATGTTCTAGGCTATCAACAAAAGGTTCAGCTTGATCAAAAGTATATAACTTTGCGAAATATTGAAGGAAAGCATTTGCTACATCACCCTCCTCTTCTTACTAAACACCATGTACATCTTTAATTCAAAAGACCTTACTTTTTCCTCTTTGGTTCTATGTTACTCTGTAGAAAAACTTGGTGTTTCTATCCCCAAACTTGACTATTGAATTTGTAATCTTTGATGTTAGAAAAGCTCTTCCTATTGTTGAGCAAATTGTAGTTGTACATGTAGTTCTAGCTCTTCATTATGTATGGCATCATTTACCTCTTGATCTTGTAACTTAGCCAATATATTGTGGAGCTCTTCAATGATTTTAATATTGTCTTGTACATTATCCCTACTCTAACAAATGAGGACTCGTTGATAGGAACTCAACTTTCTCATTAAGCTTAATAAATCTATCGGTTCCCTCATTTCAACCCAAGCTTTCTTTATCACATTGGCACACCCTTTTACATTAAGCCATGCTTACTTAAAGCAAAATAATTTTAGTCCTTTGATTTCTTCTGCAAGAGTTTATATAAGTAGGGGATTGTGATTTAATGGTGTGCATAGGAGCTTAGTTATCACTAGGACTTACCGTAGCAAACTTGAACTAAATGGGTCATCCGAAATATCAAAGAAAATATAGGGAAATGGTCCACAAACGAACTTAAGTAGCTGACGTGAGGTTGCTTGGAGGATGTGACTCATTAACGAATACAACACGACTTAACACCTTACTTGATACAACGCACAAGTTGCTGTCAAGGTCTACCCGCCACTAATCTTGAGTTACTAGGCAAGATTAGATAAGAGTGTATGAAAGAAAATTGAACTTAGAGAAGGTTATCTTTCAAGAACAAAATATTTAATGTCTAATTGTCAAGTTATATCTGGCTTATAAGAGAAAGGGACAATTTATAGTAAGTCCCTAGGGTAACATTATAAATAAAGACATTATAAGAAAGTATATACAAAAATGGGATTCCTGGTACATACGAAAAAGGGTAAAAATGACAAAAGACAAAAATAGAAAAGTAGTACAATATCAAATGTGGTGGACAGGTGGCGGTGCAACATTGGTCTTGTACAGAGGTTCTCTAAACACGGTAGGCGAGGGCGACTAAGATGTTGTGGTAATAAAGAGGCCGAGACGAGAAGAGAGTGACGAGAGAAATGGTAATAAGTCGAGAGAAAACTACTCAGCCGGTAAGTAAGTCTCTCGTCACTCGGCAAGAACCTATCGACAGTAGTTGGCCGAATTACTCAGTACAAGGTCTTGAGTAAGGGAATGGTCGGCATAATCACAACCAAGTGTTAGATCAACGTATGACAGTGTAGGGAGCTTAGGGAGTTTAGCCACCTTCTTTCGATGTAAAGTTTCTTGTCATCAACAGGTTACCGAGAGAGGATTCTTCAGAAGAGAGATTGGAGGCCTCGAAGCCGTACGTGAGTAATAGGGTCGATGGTCAGCAGTTCATCATCTAATCCATGTGCAAGTAAGTGATTTATTCTCATATTAGGGAACTTTTCCATCCAACTTGCATTAATATGTCCTCAAACTCCATTAGATCTACTATTGGACCAAGTATACTTTGGACCATGGAAGACTGCTCCACTTTTCTATGCTATGTCCTAATCTCTCTTAAGAATTATGAACCTAAAAACACTGATTTAGTACAATTGAGTTTTTTTATTAGTATTTTTAGAGTTTTACATGGGTGGTCTTGATTTAAAAAAAAAATGCAACTTTATATCTAAAAGGAATTTGATGTTATACATTTATGTTTTAGATAAAATAATTTTTTAGGAATTAAATAAAAGAAAAAATTAATGGAGGGAAATTATGTAAGATATTATATATATATATATATATACTTACTGTTCATAAAAAAAGAATTATAATTTATAATTTTACGGGTGCAAGCGTATGCTAGTGTCATACTAAAACAAATGCCATATAAATAAAAGTGTTTGATGTAAAACGAGTCTAAGTTGAGGATTTAATGTTTAAGAAAAAAGGAGGTGCTAACCTACAAAGGAAAAAGAAAAAGAAAAAAATAAGACAAATAAATTTATCTTAAAATATGATCTCTTACAGATTATGTTCAGCCATTATGGTATATGACAATGATAGAGATGTTGATCTTAGGAAAGTAATTTTGAAATGAAGTATGTTTTGGTAAATTCACCCCTTAATTTATTTTAAATAAATATTCTTGATTCTTCTTTCAATTGATGCATAATCAAATTTAGTTTTCAAGCTAGACAAATAAATAAAGTGTCCTTATTAAACAATCCTCAAGGTAAATAGTTTCCACATATATAATAACTGCCTATATAAAATAAAACCTTTTCCTCCTAGGTGCAAATGTTATCTTTATGATGTCCTCAGTTAAAAGTAATAATTAACCAAACCAACACTAATTAATCTTTTTCAACCACCTAATATAAAAGTTTTTAATTAGTATTGGCATAATATTTATCATCATAATCTTATAAACTAATATCAATTCTCTCCCAAAATCTATGAGGGACTTCACTTTACATGGGGTATTATAATTTTCCCCTTTTAGACATGTAACATCCTTGTCACGAGACTCTATAGTTGATCCAGTTCTTTCCCAAGTTTTATTAAGTGATTCAAGTTCATACTTGCCACTTCTACTTATAGGTCATCTTAGAAGCATGTTGGGAGTTATACATTAGTGAAACCTCTCACCTTTCTCTCTAAACTAGGTCAAAATAGTTTCAAATCATCCACCTACTAGCAAGAGGCCAACTCTGATACCATTTGTGAGCTCAGGTTAAAGTAGTGAATAATAAATCTAATAAACACAAAAAAGCATTTTTCAATCATTTGGCCCAAAAGTTTTTAATTAGTGTTGATGAGATATTTACCATCTTAACTTTATAAATAAATATTGATTCTCTCATATAATTTATCATGCCCTAAGGGTGGTGTAGCCATAACAATTCCACCATATATACCAACCTATGATCGAAATTGTTTGCTTAGCTGTTATCATATATTTAGTATACATAAGGTAGATACAACTAGACTACTTTGAAGAATTTTCAATTCAGTATCTAAAAGAAAATTAAAAAAATTGATTCATATATTGCTTTTGAAAAATACAAATTTCCATGGAGTTTTTCTATAAGAAACTTATGAAATAAATTCCAAAATTTTGGTGTACAATGAATATAATACTATAAGTTAGTTTAAGTCACACAAATGGCTGAGTTGACTCCAAAATGAAAGATAAAAAGTATGATCTAAATTCGTTTGCCTCTTACTCGAAACTTGTTGTCTATCTTTTATATGTCTTGGAGATGGTTTATCTTGGTATCTATATATTAAGATTTACAAAAGAACTGTGGGGATGTGAGTAACTGTCACTTAGTAAGGTGACAAAGATAGAAGTATACATAACACAACAATCAAGTAGGGTTATCAATCAATTGGTTAGATGCAATGCATGTAACAAAACATATGTCATTTGCATCACATGATTCAACCTATCGTGAGGTTATAGAAATTGTGCAATGCTCTTAATCTTGCTACAACCTTCTTTCTGTCACTTAGTTGGATTAAGATTAGGAAAAGACCAATGTATGTTGCCTCTTCAAAGAGCTGGAATTGGGTTATAGAATCCTAACTATTCTCCTAGTGGGTTGCAATGGATGTCCTATTAGTTTTTAAATCCAAGTTTAGCTTAGTCCATTTTAGGGGTAACCAACCAATTGCAAATAGTCAAATCAGGAAACAAAGCAATCACAACATGTAGCATAGTTATTGAATAGCACAATAGAATTTAACCATACACATTACATGCACACATTCAACTACTTTACAACCACAAATAAGTATATACCTCAACTCCAAGTACTTTTATGTATTACTCAAAAATGCGATTGAACATTGATCTTACTTACTTAAGTTCATTATTGCTCTTGTGACTTTGAAGTGTTGGTCCTTCTATTGTTAGTGATTCTTATATTACAAATTATATTTCAGTTTGTATACAACTTATTGAAGTAAAAATGTTTTGCTCATTATACCTTTGAATAAGCTTAATGTTCTTTTAGTATTCATTAGGTGTTTATTATAAGGGTTTTAAGTATTATTACTTGCATGTATTGTATCAAAACCTTCAACTCAACCCTCTAGGTGTATAGGATTCATATATTTAAGCTTATGGTATCTTCTACTAATACCTTAACTTATGATTTTAACTAAAAGGAAATTTTTTTTGGTTCTTCTACATAAATTCTTGTTAGAGTATTATATCGGAAAACCTTTTATAAGAGTTTCTATTACTATGCTTTATGGTTGACTTGATTCGAGAAGTTTCTATCCTACCTTCTACTTTTCACCAACATATTTCATAACTTTTACAAAACCTTCTATAGTTGTCAAATAAACTCTATTTCACACAACAACAAAAAAAAAAAATCACTTTTCCCACTTTTCTTCACTTCATTTAGATCTAACCTAGTTAAACTCCTCCAAATCAACATGTATGGTTGAAAACTTATCCAAACCAGTTATGTATAACTAAAAAATTCAACAAAAAAGAGAGCTCAACATTACCAATCAACTAATATACCCAAAATACAATTTCTTTGGTAGAAAAGCATGAGTTTAAGACAAAAAATCGACATGTATAATAGCTAATCATTTTTGTTTATTACTAATTACTAGGCATTTTTCAATAAAAATGATAATCCAACAATTTTGTAAAAATGAACATAAAAAATTAAGTAAAAATCATCGTGTTTGACTTCATGAGACCTACCTTTTTATTAAATCCACCATTTTCTTCTTAAAATCCTATAGTAGCCTACTGCATGCCATCAAAGATTACTCAAAAATTGTTTGGAAACTGGATTTAAGAAAATATCTTGAAGAATAGCTAATATTCCATAATTTCCAGCTCATCGATTTTTGAAAAGTTAAAAATTAACTATAGTCAAATAAGAAGTTTTAGAAAAAACTTTTTACATGACAAAAATCTATATGCTATTGGGTTTATACAAAAAAATTTTGAAAGCGAAATTATGTCATTTGAGTTTTTGAAAATGAAATTGAAAATTGGTTTCAAAACTCATATTTCTTAAGGGTGATATACAAATTAAAAGATTCTTCTTAAAACAACAGTTTTACATGAAAATATACTTGAAATAATGCAAGAATAAATTTTTCTATAGTTTTTAGATGAAATTTAATATTCTTAACAAATTTTGTAGAAATTAGAAGGAAAGTTGGACTTACTAATGTGATAGCTTTCGATAGCGAAGACTAGTGGAGGGGTTTTATTGGCAACTTTAATTAATGGGTCTTCTGTTGGGTGGTGGCATCCATTTGTTGTCAAGTTGTCCTTATGTCTCCAAACCCTAAAATTATAGATAATTGCTTAATCTTTCTAATTTCTAAATTTCCTCCAAAAATCCCTTTAATTTTTCACAAGTATTTTCTGAATTTTCTAAACGTCCAAATAGTCTAATAGAAGGTAGATGAAGGTTTATATAACCCTTAGGTGATTAGGTTGAATTCAAGCATGCAAGATAAGTGTTGTAATTTTTCCTCCTATTTTACCAAGTGACAAGGTTTTCCCAAAATTATGAGCTTCTTATAATTTATTATTTATCTAGGAATATATTATCATATTTAATTCTTAGGTTAGTTGATAACTTTATGCGGTTAGTGTCTACTAAAGCTTCTATACACTAAGCTTAATTACTAACTAACTACATCTCATTATTTTTAATTAATTTTCATATAATTTGTTAATTTTATTTTTATTTAATATTATTTCTAAGATCCCATTAAGTTTTAGGTAGGTTTTCGCGATGCAAACCTTCATTCATGATATTTCATTTCTATAATCTAAAAGATGATATTTTTTTGTAATGATACATCTTTAAATGAAAAATATTTTTGTATAAAATGTGATATATATATATATATATAAATGAATATGATATTCATCCAATATTTATAATAATTTATAAATATATGTAGATAACAAGTTAATTGAGATAATATCTTGAATAATTTTATAATTTTTTCTAAAAGTTTATTTTTATCTTTTCTCATATGTATATATACATATAATTTTAGAAACTTTAACAAACGTATTCTTTTCATTTAAGTGATTAACTTTTAAAATAGTTGTAAGTTTTTCATAATTTATTGCAAAACAACACAACTCTTTGTATTCATAATATTTCACTTCTATATTTTAAAAAATTCTAACTCTTTCTAATTGTTGCATTGTTGGATAAAAAACCATGTCATTTGTAGAAAATTTTGAGGCATTATATTATTTATATAATTAATTAACAATAATTATCTTATACTTAATATATATCTGTACATATATTGACATATATTGTTAACATGTTAATTGTGATAACACTTAAAATAAATTTATTAACTTTACAAACAAATATATTTTATGATAATATTCATTGTATATGTCAAACAAATTATCAACATAAAATATAGCATGGCAATTGTGGTAATCTTTTAGAACAATAGATTATTTTTATTAAAACATATATATACTTTAATTTTGTCTCTCCAGTTTATGTTATATTGTCATCTTTATTCCAAAATTATTTGACAAAAAATTTACATTTATTAACAAATTTTTTTTTTCGATTTATTGGTTTCAATTATAATTTGACTCCTATTGCATGGATTTAATAATTTTCGCATTGAATAATTCAATAAATCGTTAATTATATAATACTTTGTAATTAGTTAAAAGATTGGATCTACCTTTAGCTTCGTGACTATAATAAGCTTTTTTTTTTTTGGTGATTAAAATGTAGGTAGGGGGAAATATTTGAACCTAGTCTATTTTATTAGGAGATTAGTATCAATGCCACTAGGCTAGAAGGCCATTGATGATTATAATAAGCTTTAATCTCTTAAATTCACTCTCATTTACAATTTGATGTGAGCATTTGCATAGTTGTTTTTTTTTAATATTCATGTTATTAAAATAATAATTGTTGGCACATGTTTTGTAGAAGTTAATACATATTAATAATTTTGTCATCTTTTATTTTATTGTGGTGGTTCATACTTTCTAAATAGTTGTTAGATAATTGTATCGATTATGTTTAAGTAATTGTGTTATTTCTACCTACCATCACCAATCATGTTTGCGGAACCTATTTATAGATGCTCATTTTGTATTTTGACTTGTGACGAAAATAAGATTCTCTTCTTTATATTTTTCCACATGGTGTTAGATCCATCAAACTAAACTAGCTTGCATCACTTGGCTAAAGATGAGTGAAACACTACCTAACCAAAACAAGACACCTAACTCCAAAAATATTGAGAGTAGTAGATGGATTATTAATACAGGTGCAATTGATCATATGTGCAATTCTTTATCTAATTTCAAAAGTTTCTACCTTAGTGAAAACAAAGTATGGGTTGCTAATGGACATTATGTGTTGTTGAAAGGAAAAGGGTCGATTGAACTTAGAAATTTATGTCTATTTTGTTCCCAGTTTGTGATACAATTTACTATTGATTAGTAAATCGGCAAGAGACATGATGTATAATGTGACCATCACTTGCTCTTATTGTGTTTTTCAAGACCAAACATCAAGGAAGATGATTGACCATGCTGAGGAAGTGAATGGTATCTATTGTTTGGATAGTCTGTCTAAGTCTAGGTTTTTACCCTCTATAGAAAATAAAGGTGACATTATGTTGTGACACCAACGTTTAGGCATCCATATTTTGAGTACATGTATCACTTATACCCAAAATTATTCTTGAATAACAATATTGTTAATTTAAAGTGTGAGCATTGTGTGATCTCCAAATTTACTTGAAAATACTACTCTCCGCAACTATATTATTGTGAATCGTGACTAAGAATAGACAAACTGATCACTGGATGGGTTTAAGCTTGTAGAAAGCTTGAAGGAAAGTGATGGGGAATGGCGTGAAAAAGGACAAATGCAAATGAAAAGTAAGCAAAACTTACGAACAGCTCCAATGGATATGACGCACTAATAAAACTTTTAAAGACTTATGACACAATTCGATATAATGCATAAATTGGTCTGTTGAGGTTACTTGCTACCTAGCCTTGCTCAAGGGTTAGGATAAGAGTGATAATGAGAATAAATGGGCAGTGTTTACGCAAGGAAGAAAATACTCCAGTATATTAATGTTCAATCTATTCGATTCATTATAGTTATAAGTACATTAGTATTTATGCTCATAAGTTAGGGCAACTTCCCTAAAAGGAAAAAGACCAAAAGGGCGTTTCCTAAGGAAGTAATATACAAGATACAAAAAGATAGAAAATGAATATACAAGGGAAGTAATCATTGTTGTAACGGATTCTACACATGATACTATATACGTGGTGATGCTATAGTGGTGATGCCATTGAAAGATGTAGATAAAAGTACTGACAACTTGCTTTTCTAAATAAGGGTGGCTTAGTTAGTCCAAACTCTTTCTCTCAACATCTCGGTAGGGGTGTGGCCGAGTTAGTGATTGGCTAGGCGTGTATGAGAATGAAGATGGGCTATTATCTCCGCCTTTCGCTTCTTAACAGACAACATGTGAGAAATAGGTAGTCACTCAGTTTGGCAGACATAATGGGTCAGCAAGGAGATACTTGGCCTCTGTATGAGTCTGCTGGAACAAGAGGATTCATCTTGGTAGTTCTTTTAGTCCTTGGGTTCGACTGCAGGTTAATGGTTCGGTAGCCTGGGTTGTTTTTTATTTATGATCAAATCCAAATGTTCTTCGTTTAGCTCTTTGTCAGGTTGATACGGACTGAGGTCGGCAATGTTGAAGGTGTTAAAAACTGATGCAAACCGTGACTAAGAACAGACAAAGCTGGTCGTTGAATGGGTCCAAGTTTGTAGAAAACTTGAAATGGAAGTGGTAGGGAACGTGCGTAATGATAATTATGAAAGAGGAAGTAAGTAAAACTTATGAACAACTTCGAAGGATATGACACACCAATAGAATTTTCGAGGACTTATGGCACCTTTCGAGGACTTATGGCACCTTTCGAGGATTTATAATACAATTCAATATGACGCACGAATTGGTTTGGTGAGGTTACTCGCCACTTAGCCTTACTTAAGGGTTAGGATAAGAGTGATGTCGAGAGTAAACAAAGTGTTTGGTAAGGAAGAAAACACAAAAGTATATTAATGGTAATTTGAGTTCTACCTTTTAGCTATAAGTATAAGGGTATTTATATCCATAAGTTAGGGCAACTTACCCAAAAAGGGCATTTCCTAAGGAAGCAATGTACAAGATACAAAGGTGTAAAAATTAATATATAAGGAAAACAATTATTGGTGTAACGGATCTATACATGATACTATATATGTAGCGATGCCACATTGGCGAGGCTGTTAGAAGATATAGACAAAAAGTAAAGACAGCTTGCTTATCCAAGCAGGGTAGCTGATTTAGCTTGGAGTATCTCTATCTTAGATTCTCGATAAGATAGATGCTGAGTCATTGGACGACTCGGGTGCGAATGAGTATTCTTGAATTCAACATATTATAGAGAGATGGGCAATCATTCGTTTCGTCATGAAGGGTGACTCGGTAAGGAAGTGCTCGGCCTCAGTAGGGGTTAACTGAAACAGGAGGATTCGTCTTGCTAGTCTTTTTAGTCCTTGGGTGTGGCTGCAGGTTAGTGGTCCGGTAGCCTGATTCCCATCATTCTCTCTGGGTTGTTTTGTATTTAGGATCGAATTCGAATGGTTTTCGTTCAGTTCTCCATTAGGGTAATACGGACCGAGATTGGCAATGTTGAAGGCATCAAAAACTCCATAATCCTCGGGCAATTCCAATTTGTAGGCATTGTTATTGATCTTTTGGAGAATTTTGAAAAGTCCTTTAGCTCTTGTAGATAATTTATTCTTCCTTTTGTTCGAGAATCATTCCTTGCTGAGGTATAGCTATACCAAGTCTCTTGGCTGGAATTGTCTAGCCGTCCTACCCTTTGTATTCTCTCGTATTCTACTGGTTGCTTAGTCAACGTGCCGAGTAACTTTGTCATAGATGTGCTAAAGGGATTATGCTCTAGCCCTCGTGTTAGGGTCCTCTTATGTGAGTACAGGTATAGGGGTCTAATTGAGGGGCAACTTGAGATTAAAACCATAAACTACTTTGAAGGGAGTTTACTTAGTGGTGTCTGCACCGTTCGGTTGTAGGTGAACTCAACCACTAGTAAGCAAGCATCCCAATCAGCCAAGTTCTTTCCTACTGTAACTTGGGGTAGTGTTTCCAAAGTGCGATTAACTACCTCTGTTTGGCAGTCCGTTTGGGGGTGATAGGAAGTATTGAATAGTTGTTTGGTCCCTATCCGACGCCACAAGATCCTCTAGAAGTGGCTCAAGAACGTTGGATCCCTATTAGAGACTACACTTCTTGGTACGCGATGTAACCGCATAATCTCTTACAAGAAAAGAGAAGCAATAGCCAAAGCAACATTAGTTTTTGCATAGGGCAGGAAGTGTAACATTTTTCTGAACCGATCTATGATGACATTTATAGAATCTTTGCCTCAGGTAGTTCGTAGTAATCTGAGAACAAAGCCCATGCTTAATTCGGTCCATGACTTTGTCAAAATAAGTAGAGGCATTGCTTTCCCTTGATTGGCATGACACTTAGCCCTCTTGCATATAGTATAGCTTTTGACAGCTTGGTATACATCTCTCCTCATTCTTGGCCAAAAGAAGCGACTATTCAACAGTTCATAACTCCTTCTTTCTCCAAAATGTCCTGAGAGTCCTCTACCATAGGCTTCCTTGATCAATAGTTCTTATAGTGAACAAGTTAGCATGCAGAATTTTCCTCTTCAAAACAAGTAACCATCCTTTACATAATACTCATCTACTGTCCTTCCATTAACACATCGCATGATTATGGGTCCAAAATGTGGATCCTCAGAATACTGCTCTTTGATACTTACAAACCCAAACAACATGGTTTGCAGTTCGGTTAAAACCGCATGTCTCTTTGAAAGAGCATCTGCAACTACGTTGCTCTTTCCTTACTTGTATTTAATTACAAAATTGAATCTTTCAAGGAATTCAACCTATTTCACCTACCACTTTGATAACTTGGTTTAACTTGGGAGGTACCTTAATGATTTGTGGTCAATGTTGATGACAAACTCTCTCGGTAGTAGATAATGCTGCCATACTTGCAGTGGTCGAATTAACGCCAAGAGTTCTTTGTCATACACGGAGTAATTTAATTATGGTCGTTTGAGTTTTTCACTATGGAAGGCAATGGGTCGGCCTTCTTGTATTAGGATAGCACTTATTCTAATGCCCAACGCATCATATTCCAGCTTAAATATTTGCTCGAAGTCAAGTAGAACCAACACTGGGGTAGGGGTCAACCTTTCTTTTATCTCAACAAAGCTCTTCTCCTCCCTTTCTCCCTATCAAAAGTCGGTATTTTTCTTTGTTAGCTTGGTAAGTGGTACAGAGAGGCTGCTGAAATTCTTAATGAATCGTTTATAGAACGAAGTCAATCCTTGGAATCTTTTGACGTCGGCACAAGTAATAGGAGTTAGCCACTCTACAATTGCTTGAATTTTCTTGTCATCCATACGTAACCTTCCTCTATTGACTATATAGCCCAAGAATACCACTTCCTCCTGGCAAAAGTAATACTTCCTTAAGTTGCCAAATAATCTCTTGGCACGAAGGATATTTAATACGGCTTGGAGATTCTCGTTGTGACTTAACATGTTGGCATTGTAAACTAGGATGTTGTCAAAGTACACTACAACATACTTTTCTATTAGATGTCTTAGCACATGGTTCATCAACCTCATGAAAGTACTCGGGGCATTCGACAAGACAAATGGCATGACCATCCATTCATAAAGTCTACGTCAAGTTTTAAATGCAGTTCTCCACTTGTCTCCTAGCCTCATGAGAATTTGATGATAGCCAGACTTCAGGTTAATCTTGCTAAAGACCTTGGCTCCACTTAGTTCATCCAGCATGTCCTCTAGTTTAGGAATGGGATATTGATATTCGATTGTGATCTTATTTATTGCTCGGCTATCTACACACATCTGCCAGGTCCTATCCTTTTTCGGTACAAGAAGCATCGGCACAACACAAGGGTTGAGACTCTCTTTGACATACCATTTCTTTAGCAACTCATTGACTTAATGTTGGAGCTCAGAAACCTGCTTGGGATTAATCCAATAAGCTAGCTTATTTGGCAGCGCGATGCCGGGTACTAAGTTAGCAGTGCTCTATGTCTCGAGTTGGGAGCAACCCATCAAGTAACCGTTCTAGGAATAGGTTAGTATACTTGTCTAGTAACTCTTTGATTTCCCAGGATAATTCACCCTACTCTTTTATCTCTAATAAGCGTTTGACCAACATAAGGGTCAGCTTGTCAATGTTGATGGCCTCTTAGAGCTTGGCTCTACTCATCACTAGAGCCTTCTTCGATTCATGAACAAGTTTTATCTGCAATTTATTAACTTCTCTCGGCGGCATCAGGTTCAGTATGATCTTTTAGTCATCCTTTTCAAACATGTACGTATTCTTGTAGTTGTCGTAGAGGAGCTTCCTATCAAACAACTATGGTCTTCCTCACAATATGTAGGAGGCGCACATGAGTAGTACATTGTAGAGAATCTGGTTTAAGTAATTCCCTCTAGTGATTGGCAGTATTATTTGTCGAGGGACATGTAATCCTCCTTTCTCGCTCAACCAGTGCAACTTGTATGGCCTTAGATATGCAAGAGTCAGCAACTTTAGTTTTGAAACAAGATTAGTTGATGTGACATTAGTATAGCTTCTATTATCCACAATGAGGGTGCACACCTGATCATTCACCTTACAGGTGGTATGAAACAAATTCTCTTTTTGCTCCTCCTTTTGTAAGGGTTTCATGTTCATAATGCATTAGACAACCATGAGTAACTTGTCCGAGTTTTTGGCAAACATGTCCTCCTCAATTAGCTCTTTCTCTGCAGTGACCTCCTCCTCCTTAAGTTTCTCATATGTACTGTCTATTTCTAGCTTCGAGATGTCTCCTTTAATGACCATTGTTCTGCGGTTCGGGTACTAAGCAGCCATATGTCTGAACCTTAGGTACTTGAAGTGCTTGATCTGGCTTGTCTTCCTGCTAGACCTTTGGCCTTTCTCATAAGTTCGAGTCGGTACTTCACCATCAGGTTGGCCTTTCTACTCAGCTTGAACATCAATCTTTCAACTCGGCTTGGTACTTAACTGAGCTTGGTGGCTTGCTTGTCTAGGTCGGTTAGTTGGCATCTTAGTTGTTAGTCATCTCCTCCTTTACCTTTCTACTTGCTAGATAATACTAATAGCTTCATCTATTGTATCAAATCGTTGGAGCTTTACAATGTCTCCTCTTAATCCAATAATGAATCTTGAGACCGTTTGGGCTGGTGGTTTCTCCACTTCACAATGGATCATAAGCATTTGAAATTCTTGAACATACTTGTCAACAGTCCGACCTACTTATCTCAGCTCTTGAAGTCGAGTGAAAGTATTTTAAAGATAAGTTTCTAGCATGAATATGTTTTTGAGTACTCTTTTCATCTCGGGCCAAGCATTAATTTCTCGGTAGTCCTCTTGTCTCCTCATGACCTGGAAATTCTTTTACTACATGGCGGCATATCCGGAGAACTCAACAGCAGTAGTTCTCATTTTCTCGTAATCCTTATAATGATAATAACAAAAAACATGCTCTACTTTCTCTTCTTACTCCAAATATTCATTAGTATTCCCAGATTCATTGAAGCTTAGAATCCGAAGCTTCGCATGGTCAGATGCTCTGGGTACTTATACGCGCTCTTCTTCATCCTCTTTATCAAGCTCTCTTAAGTCTATTCTTCACTTTACTTGCCCGCCTACTCCTTCACCTCAAATTGGTTGAGTTGGGTTTTGACCTCTAACAGGTTGAGCAACTTGTGTAGTATTTTGTACGGCTTCAGTAGGTCGGTAGGCTAGCGCATGAACAGCTAGAATCAGATTTACTAAGAGGTTAGTCAGCTTATCAAGTCTCTCGTCAGTACTTCTAGGGGTTCCTTGAGACTATCGTCCATAGTGGATAACTCTACTAATATTATCTCCTATACAAACATTCATATTCGGGTCTGTCATTTTCTTAACAAATTCAAAGTTCAAAGAAATACTTTAGGAAATTAACAACTAGCAAATATGGTAGTTAAGATGAATACAACAACTGGCTTTATTTCACACGGACAAAACAGAGTATAAACAAAACTTCAGAAAAACTAACAACTTAAACAAAACCTTGACTTTGATATCAAGATAATGCGAACCGTGACCAAGAACAGACAAAGTTGGTTGCTAAATGAGTCCAAGCTTGTAGAAAGCTCGAAATGGAAGTGGTAGGGAACATGCAGAATGATAATTGTGAAAAAGGAAGTAAGCAAAACCCACAAACAGCTCTAGAGGATATGACGTACCAATGGAACTTCCTAGGACTTACGATACAATTTGATATGACCTAGTCTAGCTCAAGGGTTAGGATAAGAGTGATACCGAGAGTAAACATAGTGTTTACGCAAGGAAGAAAACACAAAAGTGTATTAATCGTATTCTGAGTTCTGCCTTCTAACTATAAGTACAAGGGTATTTATATCCATAAGCACAAGGGTATTTATATCCATAAGCTAGGGCAACTTGCCCGAAAAGGGAAAAAACAAAAAGGGTATTTCCTAAGGAAATAATGTACGAGGTACAAAAGGGTAAAAATAAATATGCAAGGAAAACAATCATTGGTATAACAGATTTTACAGATGATACTTTACATGTGGCAATGCCACATTGGCGAGATTATTAGAAGATGAGGACGAAAAGTACAGACAGCTTGCTTATTCGAGTAGGGGTAGCTTAGTTAGCCTGGAATCTCTCTATCTTGGTTTCTTGGTAAGGTAGATGCTGATTCATTGGACGGCTCAAGCGCAAGTGAGTATTCCTCAATTTGGAGCACTACAGAGAAATGAGCAGTCATTCATCTCAGCATGAAGGGTGACTCGGCAAGGAAGTACTTGGCTTCGGTAGGGAAGTACTTGGCTTCGGCAGAGGTTGGCTGGAATAGAAGGATTTGTCTTGCCAATCCTTCCAGTCCTTAAGTGCGACTGTGGGTCAGTAGTCCGGTAGCCTGATTCCTATAAAAAAACCCATAGTTCTCGGGTAACTCCAATATATAGGCATTATCATTAATCTTTTAGAGGATTCCGAAAGTTCCTTTAGCTTTTGTAGATAATTTGTTTATCCTCTTGTTCTGGAATCATTCCTTACTAGGGTGTAACCATACTAAGTCTCCTAGCTGGAATTGTTTAGCCATCCTACTCTTGGTTTTCTCCTGCATTCTTTTAGTAGCTTGGTCGATACGTTGAATGACGTTATCATAAATGTGTTAGAGGGATTATGCTCGAGCTCTTGCGTCAGGGTCTTTTTGCAAGGGTACAGATACAGGGGTATGGTTAAGGGGTAACTCAAGATTAACACCATAGACCACTTCGAAGGGTGTTTACTTAGTAGTGTCATGCATTATATGGTTGTAAGCAAACTAGACTACTAGTAAGCAGACATCCTAATCAACCAAGTTCTTTCCTATTGCAGCTTAAAGTAGTGATCCTAAAGTATGATTATTCACCTCCGTTTGGCTATCAGTTTAGGGATGACAGGAAGTACCGAATAGTAGCTTGGTCCCCATCCGATGCTACAAGGTCCTCCAGAAATGGCTCGAGAACTTTGGATCCCTATCGGAGACCATACTTCTTAGCACACCGTGTAATCGCACAATCTTTTTCAAGAAAAGAGAAAAGTAAAGGCATTTTGTTACAGAATCTTTGCCTTAGATAGTTTGAGCAGGGCACAAAGTGCATCTGCAACTGCGTTGCTCTTTCCCTGTTTGTATTTTATTATAGAATTGAATCCTTCAAGGAATTCAACTCATCTCGCTTGTCGCTTCGATAACTTCGTCTAATTTCAGAGATACCTCAATGATTTATGGTCAATATATATGATAACTTCTCTTAGTAGTAAATAGTACTGCCATACTTGTAGTGCTCGGATCAGCACCAAGAGCTTCTTATCATATATAGAGTAATTTAATTGTGGCCCTCTGAGCATTTCACTATGAAAGGCAATTGGTTGGCCTTTCTACATTAAGACAACACCTATTCTAATGCTTGATGTGTCATATTCCAACTCAAATATTTTCTTGAAGTCAAGTAGAAGCAACATTGGGGTGGAGGTTAATCTTTCTTTTACCTTGGCAAAGCTTCTCTCCTCCCTTTCTGCTCATCAAAAGTCGGTGTTCTTCTTTGTGAGCTCAGTAAGAGGCACGGTGAGGGTGCTGAAATTCTTGATGAATTGTCTATCGAATGAAGCCAATCTATGGAAACTTCTTATGTCGGCATAAGTAGTACGAGTTGGCCACTGTACAATTGCTCGGATCTTTTCGTCATCCACTCATAAGGCTCTTCCACCGACTATGTAGCCCAAGAATATCACTTCCTCTTGGCAAAAGCAACACTTTTTAAGATTGCTAAATAGTCTTTCGGTAGGGAGGATATCCAATACTCCTTGGAGATGTAGCCTTCCATTCGTCTCCTGGCCTTATGTGGATTTGATGATAGCCATACTTCAGGTCAATCTTGCTGAAGAGCTTAGCTCCATTCAACTCATCCAACATGTCTTCTAACTTTGGGATTGGATACCTGTAATTGATTGTGATCTTGTTCATGGCTCGGTTGTTAATACACATTTGTTAGGTTCAATCCTTTTTTGGTACCAGAAGTACCGGTACAGCGTAAGGGTTGATACTTTCTTAGACATATCCTCTCTCCAGCAGGTCATTGACTTGCCATCGTAGCTTAAAAGCTTATTCAGGATTCATCCGATAGGCTAGCTTATTTGGCAGTACGGTGTTAGGTAATAAGTCAATGTAGTACTCTATGCTTCAAGTTGGGGCCAACCCCTTAGGTAACTATTTTAGGAATAGGTTAGCATACTCATCAAGTATCTCTTTGATTTCTTAAGGTAGTTCACCCCGCTCCTTCATTTCTAATAGGTATTTGACCAACATAAGGGTTAGCTTATCGGCAGTAATGGCCTCTCGGAGCTCGGCTTTACTCATCACTAGAGCTTTCTTCGATCCGCGAGCAAGTTTTGTCTACAATTTGTTAACTTCTCTCAATGGCATCAGGTTCAGTATGATCTTCTGGTCATCCTTCTCGAACATGTACGTGTTCTTGTAACCGTCATGGATAACTCTTCTATCAAATAGCCATGATCTACTTAGTAACAGATAGGAAGTACACATGGAAAACATGTTGTAGAGAATCTAATCTGAGTAATTCCTTATAGTGATCGGCAACAATATTTGCCAACTAACATATAGTGCTCCTTTCCCACTCAATTAGTGCAATTTGTATGGCTTCGATGTACAACAGTCGGTAACTTCAGTTTTGAAATAAGATTGGTCGATGCCACATTGGTGCAACTTCTACTATTTATGGTGAGGGCACACACCTGATTATTCACTTTATAGGTGTTATGAAACAAATTCTCCCTCTGCTCTTCCTTTCATGAAGGTTCCATGTTCATTGTGCGTCGGATAACCATGATTAACTAGTCTAAGTCCTCGGCGAACACATCTTCTTCAATTGGTTCTTTCTCATCATTTTCTTTCTCGGTAGAGATCTCTTCCTCCTTGGATTCCTCATCTATACTGTCTACCTTTAGCTTTGGGACGTCTCCCTTAATAACCATTGTCCATCGGTTCGGACACTGAGTAGCTATGTGTTCGAACCCTTGGTACTTGAAGCACTTGATCTGGTTAGTCTTCTTACCTAATCTTGCCCCTTCTTATAACTTCGGGTTGGCACCTCAGCGTCAGGTCAGCCCTTTAGTTTGGCTCGGACATCTATCTTTCAGTTTGGCTCGGTACTCGACTGAGCTTGGCGACTTGCCTGTCTGGGTTGGCTAGTCAGCATTCTCGTTGGTACTTAGCTCCTTCTTTGCCTTTTTACTTGTTGGGCTATTTTGATGGCCTTATCCATTGTTGTAAATCATTGGAGTTCCATAATGTCTTGAATATCACCTCTCAACCTAGTAATAAATCTTGAAACTATTCAGGCTAGTGGTTACTCCACTTCGTAATGGATCATAAGCATTTGAAATTCCTAAACATACTCATCAACAGTCCGGCCACCCTGCCTTAGTTCCTAAAGCCAAGTAAAAGTATCTTGAAGATAAGTTTCCAGTACCAATCTATTTCTGAGTACTCTTTTCATCTTTAGCAAATTATTAATCTATTGGTAGCCCTCTTGTCTCCTCATGGCCTAGAAATTCTTCCACCACATAGCGGCATATCTGAAGAACTCAACAGTAGTAGTTCTCACTTTTTTGTAATCCTCATATCGATAATAATAAAAAACACGCTCCACCCGCTCTTCACACTCTAAATACTCATTAACATTCCCTGATTCATTGAAGCTCGGAATCTAAAGCTTCACATGGTCAGATGCTCTGGGGACTCGCACGTACTCTTCTTCAAAATACTCCTCTTCTTCCTCGTCTCCCATATTTGTCAAATCAATCCTTCTCCTCACCCGTCCACTTACTCCTTCACTTCAAGCTAGTCAAACTAGGTTTTAATCTCTAATAGGTTGAGCAACCTATAGGGTGTTTTGCACGGCCTCAATGGGTCGGCAAGCTAATGCGTGAACAGCTCGAGTCAGATCTATTAAGAGGTTTGCTAACTTATTAAGTCTTTCGTTAGTGCTTTTGGGGGTTCTCTAAGACTGTCGTTCATGGTGGACAACTCTACTATTGTCATCTCCTATACTAACATTCATACTTGGGTCTATCATTTTCTCTACGGATTTAAATTTCAAACAAACACTTCAAGAAATTAATAGCTAGCAAATACAGCAGCTAAAATAAACACAGTAACTTGCTTTGTTTCATACACGTAGAATAAAGTATAACAGAACTTCTAAAAGATAGCTCATACAAAACCTACACTCTAATATCAAGATGTTGTGAATTGTGACCAAGAATAGATAAAGCCGATCGTTGGATGGGTCCAGGCTTGTAGAAAGCTCGAAGGAAAGTGATGGGCAATGGCGTGAAAAGGGACGAATGCAAATGAAAGGTAAGCAAAATCTATGAATAGCTCCAATGGATATGACATATTAGTAAAACTTCCGAGGACTCACGACATAATTCAATATGATGTACGAATCGGTCTGGTGAGGTTACTCGCTACCTAGCCTTACTCAAGGGTTAGGATAAGAGTAATATCGAGAGTGAACGGTGAGTTTTTACGCAAGGAAGAAAATACTCCAGTGTATTAATATTCAATCTATCTAATTCTTTACAACTACAAGTACAGGGGTATCTATACCCATAAGTTAGGGCAACTTACCTAAAAGCGAAAAGATAAAAAGGGTATTTCCTAAAGAAGTAATATATAAGATACAAAAAGGTAAAAATAAATATATAAGGAAAGTAATCATTGGTGCAATGGATTCTATATGCTGTAATGGTGATGCCATTGGAAGATGTAAAGAAAAAGTACAGACAGCTTGCTTATCCGAACAGGGTGGCTTGGTTAGTTCGGACTCTTTCTCTCGACATCTTGATAAGGGTATGGTTAAGTAAGTGACTGGCTAGGCATGTGTGAGAATGAAGATGGGTTATTTTCTCGGCCTTCTACTTTTCAGTACACAACATGCGAGAAATAGGTAATTACTCAACTCAACAGGTAAAATTGGTCGGCAAGGAGATACTTGGTCTCTGTACGAGTCGGTTAGATTAGGAGGATTCATCTTACCAGTCCCTTAATTTCCAGGCTTAACTATGGGTCAATGGTCTAGTAGCCTGATTCCCATCACATATAAATCTTTAAACCATTTCGTTTAATCCATAGTGGTATTTTAGGACCATCCATGGTCGTTGCTTTGTTTAGTATAAATGCTTTATTACTTTTGTCAATGACCATTCCAAAGATTATTAGGCTTTCTTGTCAAAAGAAAAATCAAAGGGATGTTCGGTATTCCAAAGAATCCATAAGCTTGTATCTAATGTTTTTCAAAGACAAATACAAGTCTTGCGGTTTGATAAAATAAAGAATTTTTCTCTAAAGAGTTTGAAAACTATCTTAATGAGTATGGAATCATAACTCAAATTTCTTATGAATATACTTCACAACAAAATGGAGTATCTAAGCGTAAGAATTGACATTTACTAGAAATTACTTGATCTCTAATGATTACAGATTTCATGCCACATCATTATGAGGGGAGGCTATTTTAATTGCTTTTTATCTTATAAGCAGAATGTCTTCTACAGTTCTCAAATTTCAAACTCCTCTTAGGGTTCTTTGAAAGTCTTTTCCTCACATATACCTATTTAATTCTTGCCTCCAAAAGTTTTTGATTGTATTGTTTATGTGTTGAACCGTTCTCGTAACAAACACAAACTAAAAAGGAAAGCTCTCAAGTGCATATTCATCAAGTATGCTTCCTTTTAAAAGGGTGATAAGTTTTACCATCCTCCTTCCAAACGTGCTCTTATGGCAGCTAATGTTGTGTTCTTTGAACAAAATGTGTACTTTAAATCATCAGGTCATTAAGAAAATGAAAGATTTTATGAGAGTATTTGTTTGCCCTTCTTCCAAACTATTAGGTATAATCCGGTAAGCACTCCCAATTTCACAAATGCCTTAGAAATTTGCTCTAATCAGCTTTAGAAAATTGATAAACACATTTTAGAGTTTAAAGTGTATACTAGATGGCCCAAAGCTAGTGATCAATTGTTTAATTAGAAGAGAGGGCCAAGCCCAGTGTTGAAAATGTGGGTAATTTAGAGCACATATGTAGAGCTTGGATGGCATAAGTAATGAGCATTCCTTGGTTGTTGAGCATGATAATACAAATTTAGAAATTCTTCTAACCTTATAGAAAGGAAAAAGATCTTGTGTTGGGTATCATGTATTTAATTATCTAACATACTCAAAGCTATCACTCACTTTTAGGGCATTTGTGGCATAGATGGATGAAGAAATTCTTCTAAAGAATATTGGTGAAGCTATGAATAATGAAAAGTGGAGGAAAGTAGTATTAGAAGAAATGCATGCTTTATACTAGAACAGTACGTGTGAAGTTTGAGCCTTACCAAGTGGCAAGAAGGCAGTAGAAAGTAAGTGGATGTTTATTATAAAACACATATAAGATGGAAGTGTAGAAAGATATAAATCTCACCTAATAGCTTAAGGTTATATACAGACACATGGCCTAGATTACAAAGAAACATTTGCTCTAGTTGCTAAGTTAAACTCAACTAGAGTACTATTATCCTTAGCTACTAATCTAGATTGGCTACTTTACCCATTGAACGTGAAGAATGCATTTCCCAATGGAGACTTGGATGAAGAGATATATATGTGACTCCCACCAAGATTTGAATTAGAAGAATCGAATGGAAAAGTGTGCAAATTAAAGAAATTATTGTATGGACTAAAGCAATCACTTAGAGCATGGTCTAAGAAATTTAGTAATACTTTATTGACACTTGGATATCAATAAAATCAAGCGGTACACACTCTTTTCATCAAGGTTGGACAAAGTGACATGAAATCAATTCTTAATGTTTTTGTAGATGACATCATTGTCACTAGAGACAATAAGACTGGAATTTATGAGTTTAAGAAGAAGATTAGAGCAAACTTTGAGACAAAATATCTAGGGGGGTCCGAAAAATTTTTTAGGAATGTAAGTTGCAAGAACATGGAAAGGAACTTTTGTTAGCCAATATTAGTATATTTTAGATCTATTGAAAGAGAATGCAAAATTTGGATGTAAACTAACAGACACTCTCTTACCACATAATTGGAAGAACTGGTCAAATGAAAAAACCTTACTTGTTAACAAGGAGCAATATCAAAGGTTAGTAAGCCAGATGCACTTACTCAACATTGCTTAGAATTTATCCAACATATTTTGAGATATCTAAAGGGCACTTCAAAGAAAGGAGTTTTCATCGAAAAGTCAAATTGTTAACATATGGTTGCATTTGTGGATTTCAATTAGGGAGGTAACACATTGGACTCTAAACACACTATTGGTTTTTGAAAGTGTAGGGCAATCTAGTTACTTGGAGGATTAAGAAGCAAAAGTGGTTGCTAAACGCAATTCTAAAGCCGAATACTATGCTATTGCATAAGGATTATGGGAAGTGATTTAGATATAATGGCTCATGATAGATTTGAAGATGGATTGGAGTTTAACTATGCTTTATAGTGACAGCAAATCTACGCCTAAAATGGAGAAAAATCCAATACAATATGAGAGAATTAAACATGTACACATTGATTGAAACTTTATCAAGTCTTAAATTGAGAATGGAGGAGTTAAGCTAGAGTGTATTCTAACTAGAAATCAGGAGGCATATGTGTTGACTAAGTTTCTGACGAAATAACAATTTGTTGAGATGTTGTTTAACCTACAAATGATAAATATCTAGTCCTTAGCTTTAGGGGAGGTATAAAAAAGTCATGTTATTAAAATAATAATTGTTGGCACATGTTTTGTAGGAGTTAGTATGTATTAATAATTTTATTATCTTTTATTTTATTATAATGGTTAATACTTTCTAAATGTGTGTTAGGTTATTGTACTAACCATGTTTAGCTAATTGTTTTAATATTACCTGCCAAGCACCAACTGTATTTGTGATACTTATTTATAGGTGCTCATAAATTCTTGTAAGAATCGGTCCCAAATTGTGAATCGACCTAGCTCACGGGAGGCTAAGCCGAATAGTTAGTTCATGAATTGCTGGGTTGGCCCGCTATTGAACTGGCGAGGTCGACCTGACTAGTTCACTCGCTAAAAAAAAAAAAAAAAGATAGAGAGAGAAGGAGGGCAATTAATTCCAAAAAAAAATAATTTGATGATATTTGTTAGGTCATAGCATGTCATGTCATGTCAAAGCCATCTATTTTGCAATAGTGAAGGATGATTTTTTAAAAATAATATCATCAAATTAATGATAGAAAACTAATCATAAATTAATTATGTATTAATGATAGATCAAAAATTCAATTTAAGTTAATGTAAGTCTTTTTTGTAAAACTTGTCAAATGTTAAGAATTTGAATAGTAGGAAAAAAGTAAAAAGTTGGAACTACATAACGTTGGAAGTTAACAAAAAATATTAAAAATTATTAATGAATTAGTATACTTAAAAAAAGAGAAAAGAGGTTACGTTATTAGAATTTATTAATGTATTTTTAAAAAATTAATAAAAAATTAAATATTAAAAAAATGATTTAAGGGTCAAAACAGCCCTTCCTACAAACCGATCATGATTCAACTGTGGCCAGGCCCATGAACCAACGATTCTGAGCTAGGCATGTCCGATGTACAAGTTTACTCATTTTGTATGTCAAATTGTGACAAAAATAAGATTCCTTTCTCCATATACTTTCCACACATTTCTATAAAAATAAGATTTCCTCCTTACAAGCCAATCACGATTCAACTGTGGCCAAGCCCATGAACTGATAGTTTTGAGCTAGGCCAACCCAGTTACAAGTTTACTCATTTTGTATGTCAAATTGTGACAAAAATAAGATTCCCTTCTCCATATATTTTCCACACATTTCTACTAAAGCATTTTATGTTGTCATTTAATACTTTTGAAAAGGGCATAACTCGTCATTGAATCATGTTACGATAAGTTTCATTTTATTGCTTTACGTTATAATTTCTTGTTTTATTTAGAAATCCTTATGTCTACTTCATAAATTGTGTTCACCATTTACTTTCTTATCTGTTAGTTCCATCATATATCTCTATCTTTCCACACAATTCCTTCATCCAAGAAAGGAGGGAAAGAAAAAAAGGTACAAAAATTTAACATACACTTAAATCTTTCACTAATATGTTATTTGTTGAAACCTTTGTCATATCTTAACATATCAATTTTCTCTTCATTCTTTTCATATTTCTAGATTTTAGTGATATAAGTTGGCATAGCAGAGGAAACTTATGTAAATGGTGCTAGTGTATCCTCGTCTTTCATTATTATCCTATAAGTGTTATCACATCCAGTTGCCAGGGCTAGCGATTCGTGTCTTTATTTCTTGTTAGTTCCAAAAACACGTAAATAAAGATTATAAATAATTAAATTGTATTTGATCATACCTATTCATGCTATAATCGTTTCTTTATACCGTGTGTTATGTGTCCCCATTTTTTTTTCTGTTATCTTGTTGATATTCGTATCATGTTATGTGTGTCTTACTGTGCCATGTTAGTATTTCCGAGGACAGGTCTCGCATTGGGTGGGGGTGGTGGCGCCCTGCCAATAATACAAAAAAATTAAGAAAAAGAAAAATAACCGAAAATTGAAAAAGCAAAATAATATAAAGGCTTGTGTTCATGTGCTATCATGCCTAATGTAATTAATGCTATAACTACTATTAATTACGCCTGCATTGAAGACAAGTTTTGATTACTATAGTAAGTAGCAACATCCCATTAATATATTCTACCGATCCTGAATTTCTTTTCCCCAAATTTATCATGCTAATTGATTTCTTTATCTTTTATCCATCTCGTTATTTTTTAGTTTACAAATAATTATGGGATCTTTTGAAGAGTTTTTATATATTTGTTAAACCTAATAGGTAAATTTTAAAAATGGTAGGCGTTGAAAATTTTCTGTAGTTTCTAAACGATCCGTAGAAGAAAAAAAATTCTCTTTTTATATTTGAATTCATTCATATCTAGTATGAGACTTATATTTGTCCAGACTAGGTTTGGTGGTTAATTTAAAGCATTTGAGAGGATGATTGGATTAAGTTAAAAATTTACAAGAAACTTGGAAATATTAGTCTAGAAGTTTCTATAAATTCAGAATTTAAAAATATAGCTAAAAGAGGCAATTCACTATATCATCATTAACATATTATTGATAATGTACAGAATAGGCTTCAAAAATTAGCAAATACTTAAAGATGAATTATAGGGATATTATAATTAATAATGTATATAAAAGAGTATATAAAAAACATATTTATATATCAGGTAAAATTATTATATAAATATATGTACTCGAAATTTACCAAAAATATTTGAAAATATGAGAAATTCACTAAATAAGTGAAATAAATAAGGAAAAACAAAATAGGAAGACAACTAGGAAACATGCTATCTAGCGTGGCAAAACAGGAAAAATGGCTGGAGTGAAATTTGAAGTTGGGAAAAGCAATCTTTAGACACCTAATCAAAAGGATTTTACACTTGTTTATTTAGGAAAAAGCCAAAACACCCACTAACCTTATTATAAAAATGCAAAAACCCTTTCTTCAGCAAGTTTTGGACATTTAGAAGTATAGAAGAATTACGGATGAAGATTTGATAGAGAGCAACCAGAAGGAAAATTTTGGAAATGCAAATAGTGTAAAATAAGGGGTTATAGAGATATCGAAGATCCCTCCAACCTGGAAGTAGAAGGAGGGTGGTGCTTAAAGGAGTGGACACCACCAGACCAGGCTGATACACCCTTTCACCTTTATGATGGTTGAAACACTATGAATTGATGAGCAATTGGCTCCTCTCGTTTTCAACTAAAATTTCGTAAAAATAATAAACAACACCCCAAAATTGTGAAATTTAATTTTTCTAAGTATTTTTGTATGAGGTAATCAAATTTCTAATTAGATTTTCAAAAATTTGAATATAGATATAGGGTCCTTAAAAAAAATCTTGCGTACCAATTTTTGAACAACCAATTCATGTAGTTTTAGCATGAAATTTTATGAGTATACTCCTAAGACGTTGAATTTTTATGTGGTTAGGTTGTTAAAATTGAATCATTGGATTTTGGGGAAATTTTCAATTTTGCATAAACAGTGAGTTGGATAGGGTATTTTACTAAAGAAGCTTAAGGAATTTTTCTCAATTTATGGTATACCAAAAATTTTCCCACTTGCAGTAGCTAAAATTGGTTTAATATGAGTTTAGGAATGATGATTTTTGGTGAAAATGGATAATTGTTGGTTTAAGGTTAATTCTTCAAATTTTATGAAATTGTGGATTAGTGGATAATATAAGGACAATGAGAATAAATGGTCATGGTACTCAGTTGATAATTATTGTATATGTAGAGTTTGGACTTCTAGAAATGTAAGGTAAGTAGAGTATATATGAAGTAGTTAGATGTACTAGTAGCAACAAGGTTAGGAATTGTGTTAGAAAGTAAGTCAGAATGTAACATGGTGTGAATATGTTGAACACATTAGGAAAATTAGCTTTGGACCAAGAAGTGGCTTGTATTTACACCCTATCCTATTTCTAGAGACAAATTTTAAGTCGGGAACTTCCTAAAGAAGAATCGAATTAGGAGTGTAGGTTAAAAACTCCATCAGAAACTGGGTTAGAATGTAGACTAGTATGGAATATCCTTAATAACACTAGGAGTTTGATAGTAGGTCAACATGTGATTTATATATGAATTCTATACCATCAGAGTCGGAACATAAGTCAGAATCTTTTTGGATAATGACCTATACCACAAAGTTAGGTAAAGTTAGGTCAAAACCTAAGTAAAAAACTTGGCCATGAAGTAGTTTGATGGAAGAAGCTAAATGTTGGAGTGATTGGACATTTGAAGATGGTTGGGATTGAATATTGGATCACTTAGAGCTAGAGGTTAGATCAGAAAGTCACTTGCTTATAATCTTTGTTGATTTACTAGAGTTAGAACCTGAGTAAAAGACAACTAGGCAACAACCTATACTAAGTCAGAACCTTGGTTAGAACTTACATTACATAATTATACCTAATAAAGCTGTAGCAAACTCACTTAACACAATTGATGGACATACTTAATGTCAGAATGAATACATAGATTGTATACTGGATATAAACTAAAAGAGGTTTCATTAAATTTTAAGAATAAGAGAGGAAGCGAGAGTAGCATATGAATATCCAAGTAAGTGGATTCAATGCCTTACAACATTTTAGAGTACTTTAAAGTACTTGGAGGCCTTAGTATGCTTTAGCTTCTGATTGTAACGTAGTTGTTTATGCATATGATACATATGTATCTGGATATTACTTTGCTACTGTTATGGGAGCTGAGCTCTATGTTGTAATTATTTTGTGTATTCTGTTTTTTTTAGATTTTCTGAATTGGTTAATCATCCTAGAAACTGGATCAACTCAAACTCAACCTAACTTCTGAAATACTAGGCTAAAACTCAAGAGGTGGGGTAAATTGAGTTTTAAAGATAAATTAATCTTCTTTTTGAAATTAAGCACTAAATGCAACAATGAGTATAATCAAGATAATGGCAAAGCAATAATAAGTATGGCAATTAAAAGAGATAAGGATAGAGAAGATCAAGCTCGGATTTAACGTGGAGTTTGAATTGCCTCCTACTCTTCAAGGATACATAATGCCTCTAACCAAGGACTTCACATCATTTTATTGATTTCTCAATCCAAACTCTAAGAGCTATACATATATAAACATGATTACATAAGTCTCACATTCGTAACTCTTAACACAAATTACAATCTCAACTCACAACACAAAATTTAATCTTAACAGTTATTGGTGTATTGCTTTTAACTGTTAATACTTTGCAACTAATAGCTCATAAGCACTATACTTCAAATCTCTCTAAATATTATCAAATTAAGGTACAAGAGATAATGAGAATAATAGATAATAAGAGTACAAAAGAATATTGAAATATTGTAGTAAAAGATCAACTCTCTATTGTCCTTAGTTGGGTTGTTGAGCATTTATATCATCATATTCAATTCTTCCTATTACCGTGCATTAAATACTTTAACGGCTTGTTGAAATAAGCCTATCGTCATGACGATATCACATTACGGTAAGGTAAACTACTACTAGCATGAACATTGGTAAGTCCACCGTCATGTCGATTCTATGAACAAAATGTAATCCAACTTCTAATTCAGGCTACTTCATTGTTAAGTTGGTAACACTTTAGAGCCATCAAGCTGGTAGGCTATTTTCACCTGTTTTCATCTTTTAAAGGATTATCACATCACTTAAACTAAATATGTGAAGGAGTCAATTGACATTTAATTATTTAGTAAGATAGTTAGTGCTTTTCAATTAACTCACATATAATCACATGTTTAACTAAACTCTTTAGTTTTTGTTGTCATTAAAATCAACTGGTGAAATCTAAGTTTAACAACTTTTAACCTGACAAGCATCCAACCTATTAAGGGAACGACTAGGATTTTCGGGCTAAATACGACCCCTTTGATGAAGATAGATGAAATGGTCTTTTCCCTACTTTTAGTTAAATTAAGTAACAGGAGAAAAGGTCGCAACAATGTTAGGGGTTGTGGTTCGAAGGAAGTCTTAAGTAGAAGGTATTCTCCATTATACAAGCCTAGGTTTGGTTTCAATTCATTAGTGTATGATATCAAACTCCTCAACCTGAATTAGAGTAGGTGTAATTTCTCTAATTTCATGACGGATCGAACAACATCATGTGATAGCATTTGCTTTTACTTGCTTGGCATCTAACTTAACTTGATTGAAGACCCTGAATGTGTTGACATTGAATGCATACTTTTATCTCTGTACCTATTTACTGAGCAAGTTATTGCTTATTCTCCTATAGTGTTGCTTATTCCCTTATAGTAGTCTTCTAGGTTTAGAATAGACTTCAAGCATGCCGACTAAATCCAGAAAATTGAATGCGGGATTGGGAAGTGAAGATGATGAAGAATTGGCTAAACTATGCCTTAAACGTTAACTTTACTAACTTTTTAGGAAAACTACTTGGGTCTCCTCTAGTGGCCCTATAGTTTTACCTTAGTAGTTTTCCACTACTAACGTGGTTATTAAGTCTAATGAACTTGTGGATTTTTTTATAACTCGTGTCTTAAACTTACTACTGTTTCTCTTACAAATACAATTTCTTAGATACTTGTAACCTTTGAATATTTTACTGTATCACTGATCAAACTTAATTCTTTTGAAAAACTTTGGTTACGAAATTGAGTTTTTATAATCGTTTTAAAAGATTTCATCATAAGTTTACAATAGATAGGTAAAGAATTAGACGCTTCAAAGTGGTTAAGTTGGGTTCGCTTGGTGTGAACTAGGTTTATGATAGCAGTTGTGAGATCAACTTTTGTCCTAGGATGGTTCATACGGTGGGGCTGTTTCTACTTTATTTTTTCGAGGCATGATATCCAATTTCTAAATTATGGCTTACCACATTTACAACTTACTTAGAAAATATCAACCATCTATCTAATTTGTTGGGTGATTTTTTTTTTAATTTAATTACCTCTTTTTTCTAATAGATCAATTGCTTATAATAATATAATATAGCATTCATAAGTTAGGCTATCATATATTCAATACATTCTTTTTAATAGGAAGAGCTACAATTAAATATTATAACTTTTCAACATTGAAGTACTAATTAAGCTTTATTGTATAAGTCCTTAAAATTATGATTATGACAACCAAGCCTAAATTTAAGGCTTTAAGGGTAAAGTTATTCGATTGAACTTAGACTTTACGATTAAGATAGAAAAGTTAGTCGAAGTAACTTAGTTAAGTTAGATTTTGAAAATAGTAACCCAAAATCCTAATTTTATCATGAAAAGTATAATTACTTAATATAGTACCAAATTATTCAAAACCCCTAAAATCAAGCTCAGAAGGTAACGTGAATTTAGAAATAAGTTAATTAAGCTATAAAATGAGATAGTATGATATAATTTACTATATGAATATATATGTATTTTTATGAGTATACCTGGTATAAATAATAATTATATTTGTAAATTAACCCTAAATTACTTAAAATGAATATATTATGTGTTGGATTTATGAAAATAACTAAGAAATTTATCTTAAAAATAAAAGAGATGTTAGTTTCATAATTATATGAGTATAGTTATATACTATATGTGATATATACAAAGGATATATACTCGTATGTTAATAAACCAACTAAATACTAATATATGATATATATATATAATATTAATATTTAAGCAAAATACTCATCAAAACTCATCCGAAAGTCTTCAAAATTGTTGGACTAGCTGGATTTCACCGTACCATAGCCTCAGTAGTAAATTTTAATGAGTTAAAAGTAGATGGTTATCAAGAGGACACCTCTTACTAGTATTAATTAAATAGATAAGTAGAAAAAAAAATCTCAACTGCCATTGTACCCTATAAATATCACCTATCCTCATTTAGACTAGGTTTATACATTAAGGGATTAGATCAGTAAAGGAAAAAAATTATAAAAAATCGTAGGAGAAATAGAAAAAATAGGGAAAACAGAACAATCGCTAAGCTAGACTAATACCTAGGGCAAACCATGATCTACTGTGAAACCACTCTACTACCACAGAGTAGTCCTAGCGTTTGGCCCTTCCGACAAACCCCTACCACCCAATGGCCACCAGAGCACCTAAGAACAATCATATCACATTTTTGCCTTATTTTTCGATAATTTTTAAAAAATACTAATTCCACTCATATAAATTTGAAAAATTTTATCTTTAGATTATTTCACACAAGTTTTCGTGTGATATTTTTATTTTTGAAAAAATTGAAATATTTAATATACTTACTTAAGAAAGTCATTATTCATCCGGATTTTGACTTTCAAAATAAATATATCAAATGATACTATTTCTAACTCAAAATTTTTTTTGTAAGATATACATGATATATAGATAATTGATATCTAGCTTGATTTTTTATTTGAGTATTTTTAATATTTATTGTATTTTTTTGCCTAAAAATAGCTAGAAATTAGGTTGAAAATGTGAAATAAATAGAATTTATAAAATTAAATGGTGAAATTAACTTATATTGATTTCTCATGAAGTGTAATGATGTTAGGATAAGTTGAAAGTGATTATGTGTAAAAGGAATCATATTTAGGTAATTAAGTGTAATTTAGGGGTAAAATTATAATTTCAAATATATAGGTGATAAATAAAAAAATTGAAACCAAGTGATGATTGAATTCCTCATATTTTTAGGAGTCTATAGAAATTTTTTAGGAATTATTTAGTTACGTTAGTTATTTATTACAAATTTATGTAGTAAAAGAGCTTAATTAATAAACCAGTACCTATTTCTAGTAATAATACCCTAAATATGATAAATAATACAATTAAAACTACCTACACATGTATTGATCGGATTTGATAGAAAAAGTATATTTTTAACATATTTAATGATATTTAATAACTGGGATATGTTATATATGTATTAGGATTAGATAATACCTCTATTATAAAGATATATTGAAAAATTAGGTAAAATATAGTTTAATAACATAAAATACATATAGTAAGATAATATTTGATTACATACATAAAACCGTGTTAAAAAAAAAAACTCAAGTTACCTATTAAAAATCATCTCTAGAAATATGACTCATAATACATGTTGTTAAGTTTATATGAACCCAATAACATGATTTTTATTAAAATTGGACAATCTTGGGTAAAATAACCTATAACTTTATAATATTATTAGAATGTACGTATTATGATAACCATACCAGAATTAAAATATGACTTAATTGATTAAAAGCATATTTTAATACGATCGAAACGATATATTATACGTAATAGTATAATTACATATATTATTAATAATTAATAACTTAACTTGATATATATAATAAAATTATATATTATTATGATAATATATTTTAGATATATATATATATAACCGTTTTAGATAAAACCCTAATATTTTCGTAATTATTACAAAAACCGAATTTGGGTTTTGTATATATAGGATTCTCCAGTGGTCAGACTATTGACAACCCAAGTCTACCATAGTGAGTATCTAAATAGGTAAGTTAAGATTGTAACTTTATCGCTTATTTGGATACTATATTAAAGTATCTAGAGACTCGAACGTACTTCTATTTGTACTTATAATTAGTTGTTTGTGCACATACCATGCGTATGTTTAGTATTCAGTTGTGATAGAAGTTAAACTCCTCGGTGTACTGCTTTATATGATCGTATTGTTTTTGTATTGTATGAACTTGTTTGATTACCCTTAATTACAACTAATAATTATTTGATTATTACGAAACTAGATATGCATAACACCCAGTAAGAGAAACAATTAGGAGTGTTAGACCAAATACCAATTCCCTTCGATGAGGATAGTTGAAATGGTCCTTGCTTCATTTTTAATCGAACTAAGTGACAAGAGAAAAGGTCGTGACAAGAGAAAAGGTCATGGCAAGAGTGAGGGTCATGGGAGGAGAGTGATATGGCAGTGGGTCTTGAACTGAGAATGAGGTAATCGGGGTTCAAGTTGGTATGATGAACAGGAAGTAAGATAGGTGGGTTTGACGGTGATTGTGTATGGCTATTACGCACCATGACACAAACACAATTAGTGGTTGAGCTTGAAATAAGGTTCGATATGACTCATGAACTCTAAATGTTGCTCAGGTTTCAAATGAGAGATTAAATGTGACTCTCTAACTCACTTAAATGAAGAGTTCACCACAATCTTAAGGAATAAGATTGATAAAAACACAGGGAAATTAACGAGTTTAATCAACACTCAATAATTCGACAAAAGGAAGCTTTAAGAGTTCAAGTATAACCTTGCTCAAAAGAGGAAAATTCCAAGTGCAGGAATATTCTTTACTGTCTAATTCATCTGATGAATCATATTTATGATGATTACAAATGTTGCTATTTATAATAAGTTCTAAACCCTAGTAGCAAAATTGTAAATAATGTATAAAGTCTTAAACCTTAAAAAATAGGTCCATAAAGAAAATATGTATAGGAATACAAAATTATGTGTTTTATAGGGGAAGTTGGCATGTGGTCATTCGGTATTTCCTAGAAGGAGCAGGATTTGAACTGGGCGGGGTTGACAATTAGATGTTTGAGTTTAGAAAGGAGTCCTTGAAGTCTTGTAGTGCTTGACCGAGACACTCAAAAGTTCGGCTCATAATTGTTGAGTCCTAAAGTTAGTAGGCACTAGTCTTTTCGTGCTATACCGAGTAGATCTTAGGCCTCTAACTTTCGACAACGTGACCTCTCAGTTATTCGACAGAAGACAAACTTGTTGTCGAGTGGCTTTTTTTCTCCTTCTCATCCTTCTAGTATTTGCTCGGCCTTGGCAAGAGTTGATAGGCCTTAACATAGGACAGGTCGATTTCGACTTGGAGATAGTTATAAGCTAATCCCCATTAGAGGGTGTTCTCTATTATACAAGTTTGGATTTGGTCTGATTTGAGTCACACCAACACTCCTCAATTCGGGTTAAAACAGATGTAATTTCTCTAAGATTATAGTGGATAGGATAACATTGTGCAATGTTTTATATGATTGATTACATTGTATTTCATCATAATTAATAACCTCGCTTGTAATTGTTCGATATTCTTCTAATTCTGTCCCGTTTACTAACCTTGTTGTATTTACACTCTCGTAGACTCTTTTAAAGATACTGAGTGAAAACCAGAATGTTCAAATACCACTACTTTAGGTTAATGTGCTGTTGATTGGGAAAGTGAGAAACAAAGAATCAACTGAACTTGGGTTTTTTACTTTTCTTTTGAATTTCGAGGAAGCTAACTAGGAATTTCCTAGAACACCTACTAGTTTTCTAACTTATTTTAAATAGTTTGCAAAACCTATAGTGTTTTTAGTAAACTCTGATTGTAAATTATAACTCTGGATGTGAGACGTTTATGTGAATACTGTTATGTTATGAGATAATAGGTATTTTGTAAAGTTATACCTTAGGTCTGATTATTCATAGGTATCATAACGGATGCTACAAGTTGATTGAGTTATGTATGCCTTGTGTTGACTATATCTACGATAGTAGTTGTGAGGTTAGCTTCTATTTTAGATTAATTTACATGACGAAATTGTTACTACTTCTCCTATTTAAGGCGTAACATATTCTATAATATGTTTTCTTAATATGAATATTGCTATATTGTGCTGTCTTTTTTTTTTTTTTGAGGTCTTTTCTTTATCTAATGTTTTCCATGAAATTTTTTGTTTTCATTTTAGTTTGTTATGATTATCTTCTTGTACCATATTATGTATTAATTATTAGAAATTGTATACATGGTAAATGCTTTATAATCAAATATCATCTAACTTATATGCAATACTATATATATATCAATTATATTTTGATATGATTTAATCTATTTATTAAAATTTATTTTATAGTATATACATAATTATATACATACCGAACAAGATATATATATACACACATACACCTAGACCATATAAAAAATTGTTTATATAGTTATTTATATTAGAATATTTGTCATATCTTGTATTACATGTCATGATTAAGGTACTTATGAAAATATCATGTGCAATTCTACGAACTTACTGATTTTATATAACTAGCAAACAATATCCTGTATTGTGTGTGCAAAAAATATATAAAAATAGATTGAACTTAAAAATATAGAAAAAAGTCGATAATATATATTAGTAAATCTAATAAATTTTTCAAAAAAAATATTCTTAAAAATGTTGGTAAAAAACAAGTGTAATAAATTTGCCATTTTATAGTAATGTTGGTCAATTAGAATAATGGAAAATAAAAGAATAACAATAATAGAAGTAAGTGTGATAGAGAATAATAAACATATAGTTACACGCAGTCATTGAGAATTATGTGGGATACAATTGATATGTTTAGTAATTGTTTTATAAATGTATTTAATGATTAAAATTATAAAATATTAAATTATTAGTTTTAGATAGTTAAAAAAGATTTTCTTTTTAATATAATAGGAGATGGCGTGAATGACAGGCCCGTACCTTTCACTCCTGTGTCTAGTCTCGAGCGAGCTCTACCTTCTGCACTTATGGTTTTAATTTGTCTTTTTAGTTTAATAACATGTTATCGTGTTTCCTTTTATCTTTATTTATAGTTTCACTTTTACTCTGTTCAGGTTACTTTCCTACAATAGGATCGTTCATGACTTGATAAGAGATGTTCTTTTAGATAATAACTATAGTTAATTTTTTATAGTAAAACACGCTTAGATTGGTTTTATGGTTTACAACATACTTTTTCTTATATCTATTACATAATTTGTTTTTACTTTATGTGATCTTTGAAAATAACTTATGTAATACTCTTTTTTTTTTTTTTGATATTCTATTAACTCCAAATATACATATATATATATAGATATATATACTAGTAGATAATGCACTTGCAATGCATGTATAGATTAAATAAAATTTAATTTATATTTTTAAAATTTACTATTATTTATTTAGTAAAAAATCGTAATTTTTGTTAAATAATATAAATCTAAATTTATTATTTTTTTATCTATACTCATTTTAAATCCTTTAGTTCTTTACTTATCAGTAAATGAGGATTAAGGATGGAAATCCATAAAATAAGGTAGGAGAGAAAATAGAAAGAAAGAGAAACCGTTAGGAAGAAAGATTATGAGATAAGCATCATATTATGTGTGAAGAAAGTAAAAAAGCATGTTTTAGAATTAGGAGAGATTAATGGAAGAGAGTAGGTTGATATGTCGATTTTACTTTTAGTATAAAATAATTATAATTTTAATAAATTATTTTTAATGTTGGTTCTTTTTGTAATAAAATTTTAATTTGGAGGGCTAAATGGTAATGTTTAAAGAGGTAATTACTTAATAATCAATCTGTTTTAATAATATAGATATCTATTATTGTTTAAAAAATTATATATCTATACATATTATCACTTTTTTCCCCCTTAAAGATATGGATATAGAAGTATTCCTTCATAATATAGGTAAAAAAAAGAAGAAGTGATTATGTGTTATAAAGATCCACAAAATTTCTTCTACATTATTTTAATTACAACAAAGTTATATTATTTTTATTTCATTTCACTTAAATTTTCCTTCCTTTATATGTAAATGTCTATTAGACATATAATGATGAAATCTAGTTTGATTTCAGCAAACTAAGGAGGATACTTTCAAAGTTTATATGTAATTGTAGACGACGGTAAGACATGAAATTACTCAAGGAGAATATAAGGTCAACTGTTTTCACAGTGAATTATAAAATTGAGAAGGAAACTACATGAGAAATTCCGGAAATGAATATAACTTACTTTTTAGGGTTTTTTTTTTCATTAACTGATGCTGTAATATTTCATTGTTTTATATTGTAAAACGTTAAGAAACCCCGATATTGTGGAAAAAATTTATTAATACTAGTACATCATGTGTTTTTATGAGTGATGAATAAATATCAATAATATTTTGATATATATAAATGACAATGGATCTACTTTTTTACTTATTAAAATATTTTTTATTAACTAGTGGGATAATACACTTGCATTGTATGTGCTTAATAAAATAGAGAAATTTAATATTTATCACCAAAATTAGTAAATATCATATAAATACAAATTAGATAAAAAATATTATCAAAATATTTGTTGCTATATTGTAGCTTAAAAATATAATATAACTATTTGAACTAATACACTAAGATGTGACATTAATGCAATTGTACCAAGATGAGATATAATAATGGTATTTTAATTATTTTTTTATATAATTTATATTCATGTATTTTTTTTAAGTCAATAGACATGTATTGTAATTTAATAAAATGTATAGTTTCTTTTTTTTTTCATGTTTTAAATGACGAAGGTAGTTTATAAAATAGATGGAAGAGAAAAAAACCTAGTGAGTTAGTAAGGTTATTGGATTAATTTTTTCTTGATGGAAAGGAATGCAAATTCAAAAATAGAAGTTGCGGTTCGTATGAATGGCATATTCACTTTGGTGTCCTAATTATATGATATTTTTGTTTAAATAAACAGTTAGTAAAAACCCATTTCATAAATTCAAAAATAAATTATCGAAGACAAAGTCCTAATTATATGATATTTTTGTTTAAATAAACAGTTAGTAAAAACCCATTTCATAAATTCAAAAATAAATTATCGAAGACCATGTTAGAACCTTAAAGTACCTCTCGGCAATGGGGACATAACAGTAGACTTATACATTAAAACTCTTGATGGGCCTGGAAGTCCATCTTGTTGGCCCAATAACGAAAACCCTGCGAATTTCCACGGAATAAAAGATGGACGCTTGATTAGGGTTTTCTTCCATTCCATTTGCAGGCGGCCAACACCTACTCCCCATCCAACCATGGTTCTCAAGTACGTTATTCTCTCTTTCTCTCTTCGTGCTGTAGATGTCACAATATCGGGGAATACGTGAACTCATTATCGTGATCCATATTGTTTCCCCCAGAGAGAGATTAGTATCTGTTGGATTTGTTGAATATTTCACTGTAAACTTTAGATGTACTGAGAACACCCTGTGGGGTTGACATAAACTTAACAATGTTTATTTTTTTGAATAGTGTATTTTGATTGGATATCTGTTGCTGGCACATTTGCTGTTGTTGGAATGGAATTGTGAATTTATTTTTCGTGTTGATAGTAATGTGAAATTTCATTGCCAAAATTTATTTGGGTAATGAACCCAAAGAAGGAAATTACTTGCATGCAAACTCATGTGAAAATCCGAGAATTCCAAAGCAAGTGCGCCGAAAACTATTTATGAGTAATTAAATTGACGTGCATATGAATCTGCGGAGATGGATCGGTGTTTGAGTTGATGTATAGTTCATTTGAACTATAGTTGTTGTGATATTGTTTCAGTGTTGTGTTTCAAGTTTTGTTTGGGATCGACCATCTTGAATTCTTCTATTGCTACGTATTGGTTGTTTAGTGTGCAATATATTTCTTTGTAAAGTGTACCTAATATGCTTACTAGAGTGCTCTTTTGACTCCTTTATTGCCCAGTTTGGCTCAGACCTTAATTTTTTGACTGACCTCTGTTTCTTCGGTCTCTCATCACCTTCCACCCATGACTACTCAATACCTGTAAGAAATGCTTCGTTATAGCCTGCTGTCTAACCAAAAGATTTGGGCAGTAATTAAGACCATCCACGATTGATGGCCTCTTCCAGATTTCCACTAGAGTGTAGGGTATTTTGTCCTAGCTGTCTGAGATTTTTAAGTTCTTAATGGGTTTTTGAGTCATTGAAGTAGCCATCTCTCCTAGATCTTCTGCTAGATCGCTGTGCACCCCTTTCTTTTTTATATTTATTTTCTTGTGAATTGACCAAATGAGAATATTGTTTTGCAATTTAGTGAAGGTCATCTCTTTTGTGCTAGTTTTGATGTTGTAGTTGCTGCTTATAATTGTGGAACATTTAATTTTTTAGCTCATTTTTAGTGGTTTTGACTTTCAGGACTGAACTTTGCCGCTTTAGTGGTGCCAAGATTTACCCCGGTAAGGGTATCAGATTTGTGCGCTCAGATTCTCAAGTAATGCTTTCATCCTTATCTTGATAAACACTCTTAATCAGGAAATTTTGCAGGAACTTATTGTTCTTTGTCATGCTTTCGTCGTCGTGCAGGTTTTCCTCTTTGCAAATTCCAAATGCAAGCGGTACTTCCACAACCGCCTGAAGCCCTCCAAGCTCACATGGACAGCAATGTACAGAAAGCAACACAAGAAGGTAATTTTGTCTGCGGATACAGGTCTTTATATGTCCATGTCTTCAGGCAATCAATCCATTTCCAATATGCTTTTCAGGACATTGCTGCTGAGGCTGTGAAGAAGAAGCGCCGAACTACCAAGAAGCCTTATTCCAGGTCTATTGTTGGTGCCACCTTGGAAGTTATCCAGAAGAGAAGAACAGAGAAGCCTGAGGTTCGAGATGCTGCTCGTGAATCTGCTCTTAGGTATTTGTGTGTTTGCACCTTTACTTGTTATCAAGTCCATGACAGGTTTTCTTCCCTTTGTTTAATGGTTATGCTGCTGCAGGGAAATCAAGGAGAGGATCAAGAAAACAAAGGATGAAAAGAAGGCAAAGAAAGCAGAATTGATGGCAAAAACACAAAAGACGCAAGGAAAAGGAAATATTGCCAAAGGTCCTGCTCCAAAGGGCCCCAAGCTTGGAGGTGGTGGTGGAAAGCGATAAATTCCTTACATAATCCCCCATTTTAGGTGCAGAATCAATGTTCATCATATCGAACAAAGTGTGTTTTGGTTACTAGCCTTTTGTGCTGCTCATTTTGAGATTTTGATTTTGAAATTGAACCCCTACAGTCTTAGTGTGTATGTTGAAGTCGAACTTCTCTAAGCCTAGTATATTTATTTCAATATCCTTTATCTTTGGGTTTGCTGTTCATGGCAAAAGCCAAGAGTTTTTACGGACATTGAGATCCTTAGTTTGTACTAGGGTAGTTAAAAGTTGAATTCTATCTATGTGGTTGTCATGCTGTTAATTGCTCACTCCAATTACATAATGTAGTGCCACTGATATTACCGAAGCTTTCGCTGAATGAAATCATCAAGATTCTGAGTTTGCAATAACTGCAAAGATGTTGCAATGCCCATTATTTGAAATCATTACGTCATGTCTCTTTGGAGATATCGGATGAAACCCTTACATTACTATGACTTAAGCTTCCTCCATGTACAGAAAACTCCGATAATTCTCCATAAGCCGTCTCACCGTGATGATGATCTTACACAATCTTGTCATTCTAAGAAACTTTGTACATAGCCTTGGATATAAACAGAGTCGTTTACATGCGATTGTCCATGCCCATTCTTTGCATCAGGCAACGTAATTTTAGACTTTTTGATGCCTACGAAGTTAAAAGGTTGAAAACGAGGACCTGATCATTTTAATATTTCTTAAATGACAGCAATTGATCATTTGCATCTACAATTTGAGCAATGTTTTTCCTTCGTTCGTTACAAAACCTCAAATTAGGTTTAATGCAAGGAAAAGCATAAAAATATCGCAGAACTTGTTGGATACAACACTTCGGCTCAGGCAGGCTGGAAGGGTTCTATAATTCCTTGGCCCTGGGCTTGTTTGGGTCCGAACCGCAACTACCTTACATATTGGTAGGGCGGCCACGTTTGACAGATAAAAGTATAACTTTACACAGTCTATTCACGTTTTTTAACCTAATTTTTTTTAGTTATTTTTAAAATTTCTAGATTTTGAATATTCACTTTGAACCGAAAAAACTAGGTAGTTTGTTCCCATTTTCTTATAAAGTCAGAGAAACTACAAGTTATCTATATTGTGACATTAATAATGTTGATAAAAAAAAAAAAAAACTACAAAGATATCAATAGCAAAATGGACTAATATCGATAGTTTATTTATTTCTTCTATCGTTAATAGTAACATGCTATAAATGGGAATTTTTTTTTTTAATGAATCATGTAGAAACAATTTAAGTTTTTATTATAACATAATTTTATATTTTATTTTTTAGTTTTTTTTTCAATAATTAATAAAAATGTTTTTTAGCTTTGATTAATTACTCTTGATCGTATGAGTTTGGTTCGCAAAACGACCAACATGGTTCCATGCTAGGTCATGGTTTGGAATTAACTTGTGCTTACTTCTATCTTTGGTTTGCCTGCTTAAGATAACTTGATTTAATCCATTTTGCTTTATCTTTCTTTTCTTCTCTCTTTCTTCATTTTCTTTTTCCCCTCTTTTCTCCATCTTAGGATGCCGAGACAACGTTTTACGTAGGTTGTGATTGCTCCATCCTTTTCAAGTATTTTATCATTTTACCTTCGTTGGCTTTCTTATTTTAAAATTTCTTTTGATTTTCATTTTATTTTAGTTTCTTAGTTTTGATTTACATTTATTTTAAATACTTCTATCAACCAATTGACATGTGGTGCGTATAGTCATCAAAATCGTGATTAAACTTATGTATCTATGAGTTTACTATTTTATAAGGCTTTTTGAACTAAATTGGATATAAAATTATTTTCATATAGAATTTGGTAGAATCACGAGTTTACACATCTCACTTGATAACATGTTGTTTCTATCAATATGATTCAATGGGTTAAATAATAATAGAAAATTGTTACTAGGATTCTACAAGTCCATCAACTATTATGGTGCTATATCATTTTTCCTACCCGTTCCAATTTTACTTCCTCTTTCTCTCTCTTCTAGCCCTTATTCAACATTCTTAATGTGTTTGAGATGTAATTTTAGTTGTAAAGTTTACAAAGAAATCCATTACTTCAAAAGATTTAATTCTCTTTAATTCCTAGGTTTTTTTAAAGCAAAATAATGGTGAAAGAATATACTTTTAACTTTAGATGTACTTTTTCTATACATGGTAGATTAAGATTAAGAGTGTTTTATGGAAAAATAACTTAATTTTTTTTTCTTTATTTCTATCATGTATTTTAAGATTTTTTGTGATTACCATAATTTTATCTACAATTTTTTTAAAGTTATTTTATATAAGTTATAAAAATTTATACTTTTACACTTCAATTTTAGGTTTTGATTCTATAAATTTTATAGTAGTTTTAGGTAGAATCATGATTTTGATAATCTTGGATGGTATGGATGCATCTTGGGTGGTGTGGATCCTACAATTTTTTTTTTTTCTTTTGGACATGTTGTGATGCTATTGTTAGTGAAAGCTATAGAGTTTTTTTTAATCATAGATGATTATGAGTAATTGTATTTGTAAGCTTACAAATAAGCCTTTACTAATACTTTATTTGAAACAAAATATCCATTTGGTTGAGATTCTAAAGTAAATTGATTTCATTACAATCATGCTTGCCACTTGCCAATAACCGAAATTCCCATGTTCTTATATTCTCGCAAGTTCGACTACTTTTTTACAGGTTTATAGGATTCTTTTTTCCTTTGCATTCAAAATTCTAATTCAGTTACCCTACCACGTATTATTATCTTTTCCCCCCTGTACATATTTGATATTGTATTTGAGAATGTATGGTATTTTATGACGAGTTGTGATTTAAGACGTACGCCTGCACTTTCATGCGGATGAGAGGGAGGTGACACTATTGTAAAAAAGTTGAAGGAAAATTACTATATCGATATTTTATTTATTGTTTTAACTTTTTATGTACCCATAGCGTGGGTGTGTTTTTTCTAATAATATTATATATATATATATATATAAACTAGTACCACAAGGGTACGAAAATTGCAATATTTACATGAAAGGTAACAAAAATAAATTAACATTTTACTTGATCTACATGTGATTAGTCGTCAGATTTACAATAGATATGAAATCATATCCAAATGATGCTAGTAAAAGTAAATTATAAAATTATTCATCTATCTATAATATTAAAGTTGGATAGCCCACTTTGGTGTTTTAAGTATATAGAAAATCTTTTCCTATATAATATTATAAAATTGACCACACACAAGAAATTAGCACAAAAATAACCTCCTAAATATCCATTATATGACTGTATACCTACTAACTTCCCATCTCTCATATTGCACCTCAATTTACAGGCATATGCTATTTATTATGTAAGTTGTCTAGTTCAAGATGCGACAATTGTTTTGTTTATTTTAATTATGAAGGTTTTGACTCACTAGCAACCTACTAAATGTTCTATATGTTTAAAATATAAATACATGAGTTAAAAATATTATGGGGCAATTTTTTTTTATCCTCATATGAACCATCATGACCATAGAGAATCAGGATCGTCCATCAAATAGAATAATGAGTAGTAAAAGCAATTCTAAAGTTAGTTTCCTCCAAAATGACCTACATTCACATCTTGGTATAGGTTCCCTTGTTAGGTTTGTGGAAACTCTCATGCACTAAGGCTATTAACTCATCCAATTCTTTAGCTTCAATAACTTATAGAAAACTACAGAGAATGAGCCAAAGAATCACGAATTCAGTAAAGGGCAATGGTAAAAAAACATATACAAGTTGAGCAAAGTAATAAGGTTGTCAATTAATTAATAAATGCAATGCATGAATAAGCATATGCTATTCACACGATGTTTTGTGTTCCATTATGATATTAGACAAATTATACATGCTTTAACTCGAGTTGAGGAGTTTACATATCAATGTTACGATGCCGTTATAAAGGCTACGATGTTCGCACGGTCAAACCGTCATCCAACGACTACCTTTGACTCAACATCCTCGACCTTACTATGACCTTATCCTTCGTCACTTAGTTTGATTAAGGGTAGGGAAAGGCTAATACATTACATCTTGTTAAAGGGGTTGCAATTTAGCTTAAGAATCCTAATCGTCCACCAATGAGACGTAATGCATGTTCTTTTAAAGTTTTAGTCGTATTTATATTAGTTCGATTAAAGGTAATCAATCATTTCACAAACACATTAGATAGAGTTAGTTTCACAACAATGCTGCCAAAATATGTAGCTAAGTTACCAACTAGCATTTTAGTAACCAAGTAGAGGCACAATATGTGCACATTTAACTACTTACAATTATAAACAAACATATACTCTAGTCTAGAATTGTAAATGAGTCGAGTGAAAGACGATATAGTATTAAGCTCGAACTCGACTTGAATAAAAAAATATAAAGTTCGAATTCGATCGAGTTTTAATTTATAAAGCTCGAGTTCAACTCAAAATGAAATTTGATAAGCTTTAGCTAGACTCGATTAAGTTTGTTTAGAATTAATAATCTTAAAAGATGTTATAAATTTAATTAAAATAATAATAATATTTAAACGTAGTTGGAACTTAACCAATATTTCTCTTTACCTCAAGTTTGATTAGGCTTGCAAACTTATTAGCTTGAGCTCAACTTGACAAGTTACTCGAGTAGCTTAAGCTTAAGCTCAAGCTCAAGCTCAAGCTTGACTCGATTATGGCTGGGTCAAAATTGAGTAAATATTGAGCCAAACTCGAGTAGCTTAAGAGTAAGCTTGTCTCATTTATACCCCTGCTCTAATCTCTAGAATTTCCACTTACTTGTCACTAGTTATGTCCTCATTGTTTTATCACGTTCTGAAGCAGTAAAGTTGTAACAGTCTCACCGTACAAACCATTCTAAAGTAGGAGCCGATCATACTACTACTATCTTAGACCTGATTTACACAAGGTATTCATTACTAACCTACTTTGAAGTAAACGGTTTATAAATTAAATATGTTATTTATTTATAAACTTAAGAAAAATACATACTCATTAAAATAATTTGAGTATATTTACAAGATTTAACAACCTAACATAATTTACTTGAGTAATTCGTAAATCGTAAATTAATACTAAAAGCTTAAAAGATAAATCTAAAGTTAAGAGTGTATCCGGTTTTCAGTTTATATTCTCATTCCTTTAGGATCTAGTAGTTGCTAGCCTTAGAGTAATTACAGGCCACTTCCTCGCTAGTACCTGAAATAACGTCTATAGGGATGTGAATAATCATAACTCAATAAGTTGGAATGGAGACTTAAAACTATACATCAATTACCTACACGGTTATCAACCAAACTAGTTAGATGTTATGCATGCTAGCACCTGTAATAACGTCTATAGGGATGCGAGTAACTATAATTCAATAAGTTGGGATGGAGACTTAAAACTATATGTCAATTACCTACACGGTTATCAACCAAACTAATTAGATGTTATGCATGTATGAGCAAATGTTAATCAAGGAGTATCCATGAATGTAACAGTTCATGTCTAAACCCAAACTTATACAATGGAGACACTATTCCTCGCATAATTATCTTTGAACCATTGACTTCATCTTTACTGCGACTTCCTCGTCTGTCACTTAGTTCACTAAGAATGAAGAATGGACCAATTATGTTATTCAGCGCTATCCCTTTTGAAGGGATCGGTATTTAGCCGGAGAACCCTAAGTTTCCCCCAATGGGTTGTTATGCATGCTCGATTTAAAATTTCAAGTCATATATATAATAAAATCTAGTTTAAAGTATTCAATCATTGCAGCAATTCATATAAATATAATCTAGAGTAGCAAATTAGAATCATAGCATCAACTCAGAAACAAGCACATGCATGTAGTTTACTATCTAACAAGCATAATTTCAGGTTTCCAAAATACAGTAATGCATTAATCTCAACTTATTTGAACTACTCGCTTGCTCACTCGAGGTACGACTTATATTAACTATTGTCAATAATCCTTATAATACAAATATTGGTTTAGTTTCGCATATCTACCATAAATATGTTTTGTTATGTAATTTATATTATAAGTATCTTTAGTTTATGAGTTTCTTACATTTAGTAATTTAGGTCTAAGTCTTTTAGAATTACTTTCCTTGTTCAGCTAAGGTTCGAATTTGTTTCTTGTTTCGATTATGGTTTTAGCTTCTGAATTAAATTTTGATTTAGGAATAATCTACATTTAACGTAATTGCTTATAGATATACATATAAGCTTTAAATCACGGGTTTTAAATTTGGGATTATAATTTTATGCATTTATCCAAATTCTATATCTCTTATAATTGAATTAGTTTCAAATTAATTTTTGATTCAGTTTCTAAATCAGTCTTTGAATTCAATTTTTGTTTTAGCTTTTGATTATTGTTTTTTTTTTTATGAACCTTATGAATTCTTCCTAAACTAAAATGTGAGATTCATCTAACTATACTTAAGTATCCTAAATCTACGCTGCTAATAAGCATTTGAATAAATGCGGTACACTATATTTCTAATTTAATTACTGAATCAGCTCTTGATGTAACAAAATTTTACAATTTTCATATAAATACTTAAATTTAAGTCTCATGCCAGATTTTATATATATTCCTATTATTATTATAATATCAATTTAACCTAATATTTTCCTACTTATCAATTTCTTATACTTACATATTATCACCTAATATGTATATAATATACCAATCTGATATCTCCATCATTTCAAATATCATCTCCTAATACCAAATAACATTTCAAAATATCTAAATTCATCCTAAATTAGATCTAATTATCCAAAATTACAAAATTAACTTAAAATTTATCATTTTTACATATTACATATATACTACATAATACCCTAATAATTACATCTAACCCTTTAAATGCTATAAATAACACACTACATCAGATTTCAATATCCTAAAATATATAATTATACACTAAATTAGTAATTATCCTTTTAATTACCTAATAATCTCAAAATTACTCATTTTATGCATTATTTTAAGGCCTAAAAATCATCTAAATCTTTCAAAAATAGATTTTTGAAAAAAAAAAGGTTTTATAGTACTGTTCTATATTACTTAAATAGTCTACATAAAAAAATTGATTTTAAAACTATATTCCTAAGATCATTTATTTCTAAATTGAAACGTATTCTTTTTGTAAGGTTTCTTAAGCATTATATATTTTCAAATATAATTAAATCAAAATAATATTTTTCCTAAATTTACATACTTAAAAATATTAGAATACTAAATTTTATAATTTTCTAAGTATTTTTAATAAAATATGAAAAAACGAAAGGAAGATTGGGCTCACCAAAGTTGGTGGCTACAGCTACCTCGACAACCAAGGCCTTATTGGCCTACTTAGGCGCTGTCACCACCGTGTGATGGTAGTGGTCGTCCACTTCCAGGTTGTTGTCGGGTTGGGAATCTCCTTATATGCCTTAATTATACCATAATTTTCTAAATTTTTATAAAATATGTTTCTCCCCTTTTCTCTTCTCTCCCTGATTTTTTTTCTGATTCCTAACTGTCCAAAATGAGGAGTGAAAGTGATTTTCGAAATTTATAGGGCTACTTAGATATTTTTGCATTAATTTGAGTTGACATTTAACTTTATCTTCTTCCAAATTTACTTTTTATGTGCTTCATTCTTATTGGTTGAATTTCCATCTTTCTTTTCTAGATTGCCATGCCTCTTTTCTTGAAATTTCCTTATGTTTCCATATTTTTCTTTAATTATTTATGAAATTTTCTTTAATTAATTAGCATTATTTTAACATATTTCATGTATTTTAAGTAATTTTGTATATTTCTACCTACATATAAATTAATATATGGTACAAATAAATACTTCTAAATATTATTTATGTTATTTTATGATTTTTAATGTGCATATAATTTATTTCTATCGATTCGTTAGTTATCGGAACTCGTTTTATGTGTTTCTGATAAATAACCGGTAATATACATATAGTTCAATATTATAATCATTAATTATTTTATTCTTTATTTTCCTAAAGTCAAACTTAGGAATTATTTTTACTAATATTTTTAATTTTATTATAAAATTTGGGCTAGATTAAACGATTTGCTTAATCACCTTAAATTCTTCGAATCGAACCCTGAGTAACTGATTGTGGGGCTTATACATTCTATCGTAGCACCTTATCATAAACTTGATTTCCTTACATTGTTACATTGAAAACTTTATTTTAGTTTTTATAAGAATTATGAAAACAGTATTGCAAATTAATGTACTCATTACTTAAGCTTATGGATTAATATTGTCGTTATTGGTTGCTATAATTATTTAGTATGATGACCTTTATTTATGTTTTATAGTTTATTAAATTATGTCGTCGCCAAACATTTAGAGGATACATCATATACTTATGTATTTGTTAGAAGAGTATAGTATATATATGTGTGTGTATAAATATGTATTATTGGTTTTCATAGAAAATATGTTCGTAGAGGTTATATATAAATATATGCTCATGCTTTATATAAAATTATATAGATTATTCCCTAATATGCTACATCATAGTATTTCCTATATATCTATAATGTTATACCGATGTACGAACATATACATATATATATTTATATAGGTTATTTATATTATAAAAACATTGTGTAATATATATATATTATATAAATTTGTTATATTTTAAAGTAACTTTTGAAGTATGTATAGACTATAATTTAAAGAAAATATCATGTATGATATACATAGATTATATTCATAAAATTACCTTCAAGTAAGGATGGATTTTTTTGTTAGAGAAGGTGAAGGGGGGCAATAGGGTCTGATCCCTTCAAACTGGGGAAAAATTTATTTTAAATATTTAATAATATATATTAAATATATTTTTAAAGTGCAAAAATTAATATGAAATTAAGTATAATTTAGTGGTTAAGGATCTAGTTTTACAAACATAAGATTATGGATTTAATTCTCATGTTTGTCATTTTACTTTTCCTATATACATGTCTTGCTTAAAAGACATTTGTCTTTTTACATTTATTAAACCTTTCTTTATAATTTTCGTTAGTAATACACCATAAATAATAATTATATTGTTTATATTATAAATATTTCAATATTATTAGATATATTATAGATAAATAATATTAATTGTATGATTTGGTTTAGTTAATTTTTTTTACAATTAATGTTATGAAAATAAATATGAATTATTGAATAATTGATTAGCTAATAACTTATATTTAAAATGATAATCCTTTTTTCACCAATAAAGTTATTATGAAAAAAGATAATATAATACTTATATCTATATCAATTTACTTTTTTCTCTATATTAGTATTTTCCTATTAAAATATTGATCTATTTTTGCTTAAAACAAAACTTAGACAGTAGTTAAACTTTATTTAGTATATATGCATAATAAAAAAAGGTCAAAATTTTATTTTTTTTAACTTTTTATGAAGTTTGTGATGTGTTAATCATTGAGAGGGGGTTGTTTGGTAGTCCTATTGTTGTATGTAGTGGCAAACTTGTAAGAAAGCCCCCCTATAGCTAAGTTAATGAAGGTTCTCCGATGCTTAAGTTAGCAAAGGAAGGAAAAGAAGGAGTGAGTAGTGTGTTTGAAGACAATTAAGGATGTTAAGAGTTATGATCCTTGTAAATAGGGCATAGAGATTACTTGCTTGAGATATGTAACAGGTTAGGAATGGCTTGTGCATGATAGGTATAAGGAAGGCATGCGTAGTACAAGAGTGGACATGATCATTTTGTTGGTTGGTGACTCTTGGGAAAGGCAGTTGTCACATTTGTAATATGTGCGCTTAGAATGTGCTGAAGAGGTTAAGATTGGCATTGTACATTGAGCTTGGATTTGGTTGGCTTGAGGATAGTGGGCGGGCTCAAGGAGTTGAACCTACAAAGGATGCTAATTAGAGTATCCAAAGATTCGAGGAGGTTGAGATGGAAAGGTGCTTAAGGAAGGTTTGAGCAGGTTATATTGGTGCTAGGTAGACTAGATAGGGTGCTCCATCAAGTAGAGATCAAGGAGGTGTGCTTGATGGGAATCGAGCAGGTTGCTTGACTTAGATTAGAGTAAACTTGCGTGGGGGAGAGCCAACTAGGCTACTAAAGGGAGCTGCTACCAATTTGCAGTAATGTTTAGAGGTACCCGAGTAGGTGTAGACACCTAGGTTTGGGCCTTTAGAGCTTAAGCATAAAATGACTTATCAATAGAAGTGTACTAATCTCTCTTAATCATTTTTAAAAACAAATTTTCCATCCTATTAAGTTTTGAGAATTATTGTAAATTAAATTATTAATAAGATCCTTTAACATATAGAAAATATAATATAATTATGACAACAATAAAATATTTTTCTATCAATGATTTCAATATTGACTTAATTAAGATAAGTCTCCCCTAGTTACATTATCTTACCAGTTGTTGTAAAATGACATTTTCTTTATACTATATGTTATTCGATTTAGTACATGCTTAACCAAATTAGTCTATATACTAGTAGGATTGAATTTGTAAATATACCTAGATATGAGTTTGTTTTCATTGTTAAATTTAATTATTATTTTTTTCTTTCCACCACCACAGATTAAAATGGATTGAGAAGAAACTGGATTAATGCATCCACCGTATGAAATGTCCAAATTTTACCTGTCACAGTACTACATGCATGATAAGAGAAGTTTTTGCATTTTTGCCAAGTGTATGAGGCGTTGACTTTTCGAATATGTGGTGATAAGATAGATGTGTAGGTGTGATCTGTCGTAATAACAACTAATTACATTGTTCCATTTTATTATTAATAACTTTCTTAGGTCAAGTTATGTAGTTGGAAAAGCTTTAAATAAACACGACCTAATATTAATTTATATTCATACATGCATGCACTTGCAACTAAAGTAATTTTGGCATTGATTAATTATATTGTAATTCAAACATATTTAAATGAGTAAGTGAATATATATGATATAGATGCATCGTTACAATTTCTTTCATTTTTTTTCCCTCTATTACTCAAACATAATGGAATAAATCAAATTTCTCATAACTACTTCTCCTTCGTATTCTTTCCTTCCATATTCATTCATTCCTAATTCCTTGCCTCCTACCAAACATAGTTTTCTTTTTCCTTTTATATCAAATAGAAGAAAATATTATAATCAAGGTAAAATGCTACCTTGAACAAACCTCAAGGGCCCTAAGACAAAAGTCCTCTAATAGTTACAATTTTAAAGGGGAAGGAGGTTTCAAAATCCAGAAACAAGCAATCGTACTATCTTTACCTTGGGACGTAGCCTAATCGGCACAATTATTTGCCTTTCTATTAACTAAGAAGATAGAAAAAGACTCAAAACAAGAACAAAGTACCACAACATCATCAGTAATAGGCTTCATAAGCTAGCTTTGAGAGCTGTTCTTTAGAGCCCAAAAAATCAAAGAGTTCGTCTATAGTTCAAGCTTCTAGCAAATTTGATTCCTTTTAAAATTGCCTTTGCTTTTGCCATTTCCACATGGTCAGCTATAATCTCCTTACTCATCCTAGCCAAAAGTGTACCTTCATGTCTCTAATAATCACACCAATCCTAGCCTTTCTAGATACAAGATTCCAAACATAGTGTTAGGGATCTGATTTTTCACCCTACCAATTTTTCTGCTTCAGATTCTTTTTATTTGTTTTTGTTGATTAATTCATCACAAAGCAATGATTGAAGCTATGTTGACTTGTCATAAAATTTTTGAGTTAGAATTAGAATACAGACGTGACAAAAGAGTGTAAACCCACCATCATATCAGTCTGCCATCGCCACGTCACAACATCAACCAACAGCTCTACTTGCCCCCATCGTTCAATGCAATAGCAACCTTCCCCATCAATATCAACTTACACAAAACTAATGCTGTAAAGGATGATAAAGGGTTGGTAATCAACATAAAGGTCAATGTATAGCCTCTCTCATAAAGTATTCAAACCAGAATTAATCAAATATTTTATTTTATTTTCTAAGTCCACCAATAGAATTATTTTTTTCCTACTTAAAATCCACGCAAAAGTATTTCTCTATGTTGTGAAATTTCACTCAAAATCTTAAAATCTTAATTTTACTTGCAAGGTCTATATTTATATTTTGAGGGGGAATTTGTGCTTGTTTTGCATGAATACTTTTTTTTGTTGCAAGGGATGCAAACTATGTTGAAGCAAATTATTTCATCAGAAAATTAAAAGAAAAAAAGAAAAGAAAAAGGAAAAGAAAAAGATATAAAGTACACTGCTAAGAGATGTTTGTTTTGTCAAAATAAGTTCAGTAGGCTGAAAATAGTTTAGCAAGTTTTATCTTCAATTTTGTCATGTTCCATGCACGTTGGTTTTTCTGGTTGATACGCATTTCATGCATGGGTTTAGTCGGCAACACAATTTACGGAGGAAGTTTTCATTTAAGTTTGTCATTATGTTCTAATGAGGCCATTTTAGTTTACATATTCAATTAGATGGTTACAATTTTGAATGTGTATTCAATAATATTTGAATGCGGTTTATTGATGACTCTCAATGAATAGAACACATTATATAAGCTTATTTATTAATGTGGACTTAATAATCGACCTAGTATTGGTTCAAGTCAAGTCAATACAATGTAGCACTACAATGAAGCTTGATCTTAATTTCTAAAGCTCAAGCTTGAACCTGATTTCTAAAACTCAAACTTGACTCCAAGTCTGTCGAACTTTGGAATTTTATGTATGAGCTCCAGATGAACTAGCACTCGATGAGCTTGAGGCTTGACCTCGAGCGCATTAATATTCAATTTATCCAAAGAATATTTTCATCTAATTAATATCTCAAGAAATTTTGAGCTTTACTTGATTTCAATTAGGCTCTCAAACTAAATTAAATAAATATTATAAAATTCAAACTTCACTTGATTAATTACTAGGATATCTTGACTCAGTTATAGTGGCATGAACTTGAGTAAATGCCGACCAAACTCAAAAGGCTTGCAAGTCGGTGGCTCATTTGTACACCTGATATTGGGTTTATCCGTGTAAGGTTTCGCAAGGAGTTAGCCCTATTCCAATGCTAAATAGCCTCTTCATTCTCTTTACACCCACAATTAGCAAAAATATGGGATGAGATTAAGAAAGTCAAGTCTGCATATCAATTGAGAACTATAAATCTATAAACTACTGATGAGTTCGAAAATCAAACAGGCTTGAGCAGCCATGAAACAATAGTATTGTGATGAAATGTAGAAGTACTAAGCCTCATGACATTTAGGAGAGGCAGGCGGTTAGCACTTTTATTCAGTATATAATATGGTTCACAATTACCATAAATTTCACTCAGCATTTCATGTAATATGAAGACCTCCTTTTTTGAAGAAAATCCAAAGTAGAAAATGGCAAATTGAAAGAAATCAAATGATTGCAATAAACCCCTCAGGACAATTTGCATGAACTCCTGGGTTCAGACCCCACGAATGCCGCTTCATGAATCTACCTATATGAAGCTATCTATACTTAACCAGTACACGACCCTCGTGGGTAATTAACGTACGCGATGTAGCTGGTCAAATTTCAGCCGCACCTCTTTGCAATAAATTTTAAAGAAAAATAAAAGTAAAGAAAAAGAAAATCAAGTGCAATAAGAACGAGCTTACAAGCCATATCTACATAACAACGTGATTACCTTTTTGCAGTTCTATTCTTTAAGCCGACACCAATACATGCTTTTATTTCCTCAATACTCATCATATCCCCTAAATTAGACTTGACTAAGTTGCTGGCATTTAGACGTGATAAAGCATCGTCCAAGCCAGAAATCTCGGATGAAGTACTAACTTTTCCTTTCAGATATTCCATCAAAACCAGTCCTACATGATCAGCAAAAAGCAACATCAACATTTGAGCTTTAGTATGTTCATACACAATGATGACAGATTAGCCATTAAATGGCAAAATATCAGAGTAACAAAAGGCTTAATCCAGAACATTTAATAATAATTCACCAAAAAAGAACATTTATCAAAATGATAAAAGAACATATAAAAGGTCATTTGTATCAATATGTCAAAATAGGGCAGGCATCTTTAGTCACTAAAATATGAAGCTACTTAGTTGAAGCAAAACGAATTCTACCATGAACTTATAAGTGGCAGACAATTTCCTAGTTTTCTATTCAGGGCATGCCATACTTGAAATATGTCAAAGATAACAAAAATACAAACATTAATAAGGTTAATGTTTAATCATAGTGCTAAATCCAGATTTTTCTGACAACTCAACGCGATTAACGACGTAGCAGCACAATTCATATTAATAGCATTAGGAGGGATAATTCACAATTTTCAATTAGGCTTTATTTATGAGTTGTAGCCACTAAGCACTTGAGCACAAGGGAAGCATCATTCTAGGATTTTCTTACGAGTTTCATCTTCAATCATGACTTCTATTATTATTCCAATGGTTGTACAACAATGTTTTTCTTTTTCCTTAGATGGCCTATATACATTGTGCTTGTTGTGAGGGCTCTTCATTGATGTATTAAGTATGGGTCAAGTACTCTGTACGAAGAAGAGGCTGTTTTGGTTGTTGGAATGCTTGTCCTAGACTAATGAAGATCTCTGGATACTAGTTGATACATTTAAAAGATGAGATTCTATAGTATTTAAATAAGGGCAATTTATGAAATCGGAAGTTGCCTCCTCACTTCATGATTTGGCTTCCTTTTTTATCTAAAATTAGCTCCCATTCTGAACAGGGTGTTTAATGAAAATTAATAACACAAATCTGGTCTTATATTCTATATTATAATTATGAGACATAAAGTGGATATTATATTTGAATATATTGAAGTCCTATCCTTGTTCTTCTTTTTCATTTGGTCTTCCCTATATCAATGATTCACCTCTACCCTTCAGATACCTTTATTCTTCTTACATCCAGATTTTTTAATCCAACTGATGTTGCATTAGTACAAAACTTTAATGGGATTTTCTCCTCCTAGCCCCAACCGATCCTCCTCCCCCCAACCCAAAACCAAAAAAGAACAAGAGTAGAAAAACGCCAAAACCAACCAAAATGTAGATTCCATTAAAATTCCAAGCTCAGGTTTCACTATGTCAAAAATGATTGCTTAGGTACACGATAAGTTCTTGAATCGGAAGATTAGATTACATTTATAATATAAACTATTCTCATTTGTGCCTACAAGTTTAGGCACTCTATACAGTAACAAATTTGGTTTTGTTCATTAACTAAGGTTCCCTAGTTATATCAACATTCTCCATTGCTATATGTCGTTTTCATAAAATGAGTACTTAGCATCTTTAGTTGAATTGCAAATTCATAGCATTTCTGCAGATCACAAGATGATGTTCATTTGTCATGTTTAGTTATTGATTGAATCATTGATTTATAAAGCTAGTCTAGGTGGAAGTAAATGAAGTTCATGGATATTCTCCTATTCCTATCTAGTATTGAGTAGCAACATCACAGGTGTGGTTTTATATTTTTGCTAAATTAGCATTAACTCATCAGATCCCAACATAATTGTAACATAATCATGAAAGAAAAGGCACTTTAAGGGGTTCACAGTTGATTTGAGGAATTGACATAACAATATCTCAATAATACAAAAGGGAAAGAATTACTCCTAGATTTATAACTATGACCAGTGTCATGAAGAGCATGTCATACCTAAGCCTCGAAGCATCTTCAAATCAAACTTCTGAGCTAGATCCTCATGGCCAATGACTTTAGCACGTTGAAGCACCAATGCCTTCAAACTGATCAAAAAATCCTACCAAAAATACAAAAGCTAATAATTAATTTTTTAAAAAAAAAAATCATCAATTTCTACTCATGACTTAAACACAAAGAAAAGTACACAAAGAAAAGTTGAAGCTAGGAATGAGACTTACTAGCTCAAATTCAGATAAGGAACAAACCCAACTCACATCACCAATTGTATTGTTTCCCAAGATATTTTCTTCACTGTCCATAAGTTGCTTGATAGTGGTGATCAAATCCACAGATATGTGTTCAGAAAAGTTAGATGTAGCACCATTCAGGTTTCAAGAAATCCATATGTTGAAAAAAGAGAGGGAAGAAGGTTAATATAGGAAAATGCTATTACTAGATTGTAATAAAAACCAGGCAAGTTTGTAAATACACAACATTATGTTGTATCATAAGACCCATGATATGAGACAGCATAACCTAGCCATTAAATGTCTAATCTGTCATCATTTAAACAACAAACAATAACCAAACCGAGTATTTTGTAATAGAACCACAAAATGATAATCGACATATAAAAACCTTGTGCATATACCAAGCGGCCTTTAAACTAGATTGTCCCAAGACCACAGCCTTATGTCGATTTTATAACACTCATGATATAAAACAAATACAATAAAGTTATTTTGTTTGTTAATCCAAAGCAGCATTCAAAAGATAACCAAGTCCACGTACAGGACAACTCTGAAACAGCATTATCCAGAGTTTGAAACTTTATAAAGAACCATACTATAAAACAAGATAAACTAACTCACCCAATCAAAGCATTTTGATTCAGAACCCCAAGACAATAATCAAAATGAACAAACTTCACCAAATCAAAATGCCAAAATTTAGTACAAACTTCTCAGTAATAGCACACTAACCAGACTCCACAACAGCATATTGAAGCGACATGGCAATTGAATAGCATTATGACTCTTAACCCTCGTATACTAAATTTAGTTTGGGGCAAAACCCTAATATCATAATAAGAGAGACGAAGCGCTACCTGATGAAATTCGACGGAGAGATAGCCTACTTATACGTTAAGAGCCAAGATTTTTATCAATCTCACTCTATGTCACTCACACTGATCAACTCTCGAGTTTTTAAAGCTAACCGGAATCAAATTGATTAATTATCACGAACAGACACTATTCTACGGAAATTTCGAATTTGTCCTAAGGATTTTCCTCCAAAACTTGAAATTTTCAAAAGTTGGAGCTCGTCGATTGATATTGACCGTAGTTGCATTAGATCTCGAATCTCTGAAAAGAATCTAAATCAACACCAATCGATTTGGTTTTTACTATATAGAGTGAAAGGAGAGGTTTTAGGATCAAGCCTTACTGAGAGAAAGATATGATCGATAGATTTTTGAAAAATTCAAATTACAAAACTGCCACTATAAAAAATTTTAGTCCTCCTTTAACAATTTTTTTTTTCACAAAAGCACAAAAGCATCTAGATATTAAAAAATTCTTAAATGCTATAACTATGGAGTAATAAATTAAATTGAATCGAATCAAAATAGTTTTTGTAATAAATTAAATTGAATCGAATCAAAATAAATTAAAAAATTATTTTTTTTACAAACTATTTGATTCATAGTTTAATTCGGTCATATATAATTGATTTACAAACTGAATTGTTTAGTTATATAAGAAAAATTTATATAATTGTTTTGTATTTTTTTATATCAATTTTTATAGAATTTATCAAATTTTTCATATCTTGTTCTTTTTTATCTTATTTTTGAGTTAATTATTAAATTAAATTAAGTAAATTCCATCTAAAATTTCATATTTAAAAATTTTTCCTTTCTAAATTATCATTTTTTTATACATTTTCAAATTAAGGGTTTTACCTTACCTTGATACTTTTTACATGTCTCTTATCTTTTTTCCAGTCTTTAGTGTTTTTTTTTATTTGAAAATTTTACTTATTTGGCATTCCATGTAATAAATATTATATATTTATCAATTATATAAAAAATATTATTAATTTACTAAGTTTATCTCGTATTTTTAAGATACGACAATAATAATACCTAGCCTTATAAAGTCCATTTGCATAAGGTGGATCCAACAACATGTGTTGCCAAACAGAGGAACGTTGTCTCTTATTATGAGATTATGCAAAAGGAAGAAGTGTAGGTGAATTACATGTAGAAGGTCGGATTCCTTCATCATTAAGATTATGCTTCTTCTCATCTACTTTATTCATATCAAGTTCTTGTGTGTTATTATCCACTGGTTTACTCATGCTTTGCTCTTCAAGTTAAGATATCTAAAATAAATTAAACCAATTATAGCTATTAGCTTATACTAACATTGAAACATCTACTAAAGAAAAATTGAAAATATTTAAGAAAAACTATATCTTTCAAGTCTAGTCAGAACATTGAAAAGAATCGAATAAGTGACCTTAAATTTTATCTTGTAAGTCTAGTCAAAACAAAAACCACTCCATGAATAAAACAAGAAAGTCAACAGAAATAGCTTTTTGCATATAAGTAAAATGCCCATGAAGTGTTTCATTGACAATTAATTTTTTTAGAGTGTTGCATGAAGAGAAAGACAAGACATGTGCTTATGAATATAAGTATAATGATGAAATTTTGCGATTCTCTTTCTAGATCAACAAATGTTGAACAGAATAGAGGTGCTCCGTTTTAAATATTCTTTCAAATTAAAAGTAGTTTTTATCTTAAAAGAATATACAAAATCTTTCATTCAATTGAACTAACTAAAATGGTTCGAAAAGAGCCTTCAAGGTGATGCCATTTATATTTCATGATTATTCTTGCATTTACACATTACATATGAAAGATTTGTATATTTTTTATGTCTTTTGATTCCTAATTTCATTATACAATTGCAAATATCGGAATCTTACATAAAGGATGGTTCATCTCTAATGATACATCATTGAAAAGAGATAGAAAGAAAACCATAAGAAACTAAATCAATAAAAGGATACCAAAAGGAACAACTAATTAAGGTATGTATGTTGGAAAAATAAGGTATCTATATTACTAAGAATATATTTAGCTGTGAATACTAAACTAATTTAAAAAGATAGAAAAGTTAAAATCCATTAGAAAGGAATGGTATTTGGCATGCTTTTGGTTCAAATTTTAAGTACATAAAGCTATTCTGTATTAACCTTACACATACTAGATATTTCTTTAACATCAAATGCACCTGTTTTTCTATCTCTCTTAAACTTTTTCATTGATACCGTATCTACTGCTATATTTGTACTTATAGCCAAACATTCTTGGTGAAAATCTTATGTATTCGTCTTTTTATTTATTTTTATTTATTATTGTAGTAGAATCCTTTTGTAATACTAAGATGTTCGTCTTCATTTCACAGCATAGAACTATCTTGTAGTTATAGTAGAACTTTGTTCTATATAATAGGACATATGACAAAAAGGAAATGCATAGTATTTCCTTTTCGTCCCTCAGTTCCAAAAAAAGTAGAAGGTGGACATGGAATTGTGGTATGGATTCCACAAACTATAGAAGAGCCTATTAAGGAGGTGAAAGAGAAGTTGAATATTACGATAGGAATCTACATATTGACAGAGAATGGTGCTATAATAGCTGAAGTTGAGATGATAAACGATGTGTAGAATTTGTTTGTGGCTAAGGATGAATATTTTGTATAATAGCTTTGAGGAAAAAGAGTTAAGGTACTTATTTGCTTAAACTTTTGCGCAATTAAACAAAGCAACAAGGGGATAACAATTTCTCAAAAACTAACACGGCTTAAAGACATCACGAGTAGATTTTTCAATGATAACCTAGCAATTTATCTCAAAAACTAAGATTTCAATTTCGTGTAGAGTTTTCTCGATCTACAATTTTAGCATCATGCATAGCCAACGTACTTTGTTTAATGCAATGATAATAGACCCTAAAGCCCAAACCCATTACAATTTATTTCCTATTAAATTATAGTAAAAGAAATAAAAGAATTAAGAAAACTACACTAACTTGATACATTGACCCAATTTGACTCTAATACCACTTACCTGATTGGAATCACTAATGCACCTTCGACTTTGAGAACTAATAGATAAAGATGAACTTGAAAAACATTAAATATATATTAAAAAATTATGAAACATTTGACAGTTAATTTTGATCCAAATCAAAAGAGAGATGATGAAATAGATGGGAATAGAGCCGAGAGTGAGAAGTAGAACTTGATAGTGTTTTTGGAGAACAGATCAAAATCACTTCACCTTAGTCCTTGTGTGTTTTTTATTTTAGATTAGAGAAGAGAGGAAAATAGATGAGGTAGTAAGCGAGGAGGCATGATGAGTTAGGGACCTTAAGGTTAGAGAAGACAAAAAGAACAAAGAAAAGTATTATATCTCATTCAACTCCTTTTCGAAAAATGTTACGAAAGGGGGGCCAAATGGAAACTAATTACATGAGTAGGGCCCTGTTCCCGAATTTTTTATATTAAAGGCACATGCGAAAAGAAAGGTGCATAACCAACTTTTCTTTGCTCTTTTTAAATATATACCCCAATTTTCGAAACCAACTCTCATTCTGTCTTCCTTTACTTTCTGAAATCTCTTTTGCTATCTGATTTTTACTCTTCGATCAATAGTACAACCCCAAAGGTACATTCACAACCCAAATTTCTTTGCCAATCGGTAAGTAAAACTAATCCCCTTCTTTTTTCCATAAATATTTTTGTAATATGCAAATTATATTGTTAAAATACTTTATAGTAGTTAAAGTAAATTAGTATACTATGTTTATATTTAGAATATTGTTCATATACTAGTTTGTAGTTAAATAAATTGTGGCAATAATGTAAGAAAATAGGAATAGTTGATTTCATTTGTACATTAGTTAAAAGAGATGAAATACCCTGTTGAGAAGTGAAATTATATGGGTACCATGTATTATGTGAAATAGTATATGGTGTGCCTAAGAGCTTAGTTATTACTAGGACTTACTGTGGTAAATTTGAAGTAAATGGGTCTTCTGAAATATCGAAGAAATTATAGGGAAATAGCTTACAAGCGAACAAAAGTAGTCGATGTAAAGGTGCTCGGAGGATGTGACTCATCAACGAATACAATACGACTTGACATCTCACTTGATATGACATATAAGTTGATGTCAAGGTCCACCTACCGTTAATCTTAAGCTACTCAATAAGATTAGATAAGAGTGTATGAAAGATGGACTTGGAGAGGGTTATCTCACAAGAATATAATATTCAATGTTTAATTATCAAGTTCTTTGTGACTTACAAGGGAAATGAATTATTTATAGTAAGTCCCCAAGGTAACATTACAAATAAAGAAATTATAAGAAAATATATACAAAATGGGGATTCCTAGTACATATGAAAAGGAGTTAAAAAAAAAAAAAAGACAAAAATGGAAAGGTAATACAATGTCAGATGAGGTGGATAGGTGGTAGTATAATGTTGGTCCCGTACAAAGATTCTCTGAACACAGTAGGTGAAAGGGATCAAGATATTACGGCAATAAAGGAACTAGGACAAGAGAAATGGTAGCATGCTGAAAGAAAACTACTTGGCCAGTAAGTAAGTCTTTCATCACTTAATAAGAACCTCTTGGCAGCAGTTGATCAGATTACTCGGCACAGGTTCCTTGGTAAGGGAATGGTTAGCAACATCACTACCTAGAGTACAGATCAATGTATAATAATGCGGTGAGCTCGAGGAGTTCAGCTACCTTCCTATGGTGTAAAGTTTCTCATCATCAACAAGTTGCTAAGGGAGGATTTTTCGGGTGAAGGATTGGAGTCTTTAGAGTCGTGCATAAGTAATGGGATCGATGGTTGGCAATTCATCAATATAGGCTTGACTCATTTTGGAATTGTTAGATTAATAGGTCGAGAATGGTTGAGTATGTGAAAATTATTATGTATGTGGGAGGGAACATCGTGAATGGAAGTACCGGTCTGCAATATGATAGGAAATCAATGAAAAAGTTAAAGGTGAGGAAGGATTTGAACTTTAGTCATTTCCTCCAACAGATCTGTGTAAGTATCAAAGTTGATCTTGCTAAAGTTGAGCTTATACACTAGTACCCTTGTTATTATCACAGAGGTGTTTCGTACACTTTGATGGCCATAAGGGATGATGATGATGATGTGGAAAATTTTATTGAAATGGTTGAAACATTCAGAGAAAACTGGACATAGAAAATATATGTTAGGGGTACTGATCATCCAAACATGAGTATTGAATAGAACACTTTACAGGGAGACACTTTTATCTACCTTTCACCATAGGTTTAGCCAACTCAGGACGACTTCCTAATGCACGAAGGACATGAAACTTTTCTGGCAGATGAGCCCACCTTTGAGGAGGGTAGTGTGAATGTGTAAATCAATGAAGAGGTACTTGATGCAGAGGTTAGGTTAATTTTACAAGATGAACCAAGCTACGACCTCAATGAAGAGCTGATTCCCATAGGACTTAACAACAATGATGAGGGAGATCATTTGGGGCTTAAATTAGGGTTAGAAGAACAAGTCATAGAAGTAGAAAACATGGTAAATGATGCAGTCATGTTAGAATATATATCGGGTAGCGTCCCATCTGTACCTCAATTTCCTACATGCTAGGGGATTCGAATGCCTCCCCAATATAATCAGCTTGGGATGACAACATCGGCAATTAGAGATCTAGTTCCATACATGAACATTGGTAGAGGTAATGATTATGTAGCCTTCAAAAAGGACATGAAGGTAGAGAGTAGCAACCAAGTAGATGGCAAAGATTTGTTTGTTGGCAAACGCTTTAGCACAAATGATGAGCTTATTGATATTGTAAAAAGGTAACACATCGATCACCACTGCAACCACGTAATTCATGAATTGAAATGGCATGTCTGGGATGTTTATTACATGGAGAAGGACAACGGGTGCAAGTAGAGGCTACAAGCATCATATAAGAGGTTAATGGGGTTATTTGTCATAATCATTCTTGATTCTTAGTTGGGTTTTCGGCTCATAAGAGTTCCTATGACATATGTATGCTTCTTCTTTGATTTGCCTTATTTCAAATGTCAAGACATGATTTCATTTTGAGTTATTTCTACAACCGATATATAATAGTCTCTTTAAAGTGATCCTATGACATATGTATGGCTTCTTCTTTGATTTGCTTTCAAATGTCAAGACATGATTTCATTTTGAGTTATCTCTACAACCGATATATAATAGTTTCTTTAAAGTGATCCTATGACATATGTATGGCTTCTTCTTTGATTTGCTTTCATTTATCTTCTACTTTCTTCTACATCCGATCTTACTACTTCCAATCAATTCTCTTTTCAATAACCAAATACCTTCCTTTATGAAATGTTTATATGTTTCTATACTGAGGTAGAGAAGAAAATCAGAGAGTAAGAGATGAGAAGAGAGGATGAGGGAAAGATATGTGTGTTTTTCACCTTGCTTCTGAATGAGAGAGGGCATCATTTTACAATTGAGGGAGCTGACCGGTTACTGTAATGAATAGTGTTATTGTGGCCGACAAAGTAGGAGACATTTTACTATAGCAAATAGTAATATGTTAGATGGTGGTTTCTGATGTCATTGGTGACAACATTATGCATTGTGGTACATGTGTACAAATATTGTATTTCTATTGTATTTTATAGTGCAAAATTACATTGAGGAAAACAAAATACATACATTGTTCAAGGATCTCCTAAATCTATCCTAAATAGTCATCTTCATTCGTATTCCCACTGTGATGAGATTCTAATCCAAAGGTTGATTCTAAACTTGATCCTTGAGTCAATTCATTGATGCTAGCTAATGTTTTTTTCTAGAATTTGCTTCATTTGATCTAGGAACTAGCACTAGCTAAAAAAAAAAACATTAAAAAAATTCTATTATGATATAGCAGATTTGAAACATTGGCAGGAGTAATAAAGAATTATTGTTTTTTTTATCCAATTCAGAATTGAATCTTCTTCGAGCTTATATAGTAGAAATACAGTATTTGTACATGTGTTTGTAATCAAACCATCAAGGCATAACTCAGGACACACTAATATGCATAAAATAAAACATTTCCTTTTAGAAATATTTTTCATGCGATGTTGGGTTATAATTTTTCATGAAAACATTAAAACCATTTTTGGCTTTTTCATGAACAATATCAAGGATTGCTCCAAATTGTTCCCAGCAGTGTGCAAACTAGTAGGGAATGGTTTTTTTTTTTATATAAATAATTGTTGAAAAATATGAGCCATGTGTATGATCTTTTTGCATTCATTTGGTAAAAAACATTCCACCAAGTTTGTTTATAATCAAAGTAATTATAACTGGCTCAATAACTTGGCTGGGCTGAGAAAGGTTCTATATTGAGTTTAATTAGGGTTGTTGGATAGGTTTGCACCACTCCTTAAGGTTAAAGACCTTACGGATCCTAGCTGTAGAATAGCTAATCATTCCATCTTTTTCAAATTATTTGAAAGATATTGATCCAGTTTTTGTTAAAAAATTTTCATAAAACTAGATTGGTTTGTAAACATCAAATGATATATAGGAAAAATATTTTGTAAAATTTTTTCTTGCAAATTCAAAGCGATCTTTTTCAAATAAGTCTTCTTCAATAGAGAAAACATATTTAGAAATAGATTTTTGGAAAAATTTAGACCTTTGAATTGCTGGTTTCATTATTGAGGGTACTGAGGATGCTACCTCAGTAATTTGTATATTTTGATTACTTCTTTGGGTATCTATTTGCTGAGGAACTCTTGGAAGCATAGGAGGTTCATTTTTTTTTATTGTAAGGCTATTGAGATTGCTTTGAGCAATTCTAGAATAATAGCCATATAAGCTAATTTAGAGAGATTATCATTGGATTGCGTTTGGATATTAGAGGTTTGAACATTTGATGGCATTGGTTTAGAGGTCCTTGAAGAGGATTCCTCTTTGATTATTAAGGAGGCATTTGATGATTTATAGACATCTAACCAAAATTTAACATTAGTTAATCCCTTCTTAAAGACTAACAGAGCCTTTCCTTTATCCTTTATCCTTTTCCTTCTGGGCGGCATCTCCTTACAAAAATTCACGAGTAAAGAAATCATGAAGGGAATTTGATGATCCATTAATATACTCTATTTCAAAATCAAATGCAAAAAGAATTGATTGCCATCGAGCAAAAAATTATTTACATATAATGTTTCGAACATCTTTTATTAAAACATTTTTAGTAGCTTTACAATCAATATGTAAAAGAAAAATTTTATTTAATAAGTCTTCTTGAAATTTGGAAATTGTTAAAATAATTACTAAAATCTCTTTCTTGATTTTAGAATAATTACGTTGACATTCATTCCAATATTTTGACATAAATTGAACTACACATTCCTCATTATTTTGTTTTTGTTTTAGGATTCCTCTGAAACCTAAATTAGAAGCATCGATCTCTACTATCTTTGGTAAAGAAGGGTTAGCAATGTGTAAATATGGGATTTTATTAATTTTTTGCTTAAATAATTGAACAGCATTTGTATGTTCATTTGACCATTGAGGTGGATTCTTTTTGAGTCTTTGGTATAATGGTTTACAAATAATATTAAAATTTGGAAAGAAATCAGTAACATAATTTAAACTTTCTAAAAATCTTTAGAGTTGATTTTTATCCTTAATTTCATTAAGAAGTCTGTTCGCAAATTCAATTGATCTTTGAATAGGATTATTATACTATTATGAATATTAAATCCTAAAAACCCAATTTTAGTATGGAAAAGACTAATCTTAGATGGTGAAACTACATTAATAAAGATCTTAACATGTTTAAAATGTTGATCTATATTAAATGAAAAAAATCAAAACATCATTTATATAAACAATGATGAAATTTGCAAAATCATTAAAAATTTCATTCATTATTCTTTGGAATTTAGAGGGAGTATTTTTTAATCCAAACGGCATTATATTCCATTCGTATTGACCAAAAAAAACTGTGAAGGCAATTTTGTACTTATCATTATCCTTAATCTGAATTTATCAAAATTCAAATTTCATGTCAAATTTTGAGAATATTTTAGCATTATGCAATCTATTCAATAAATCTTTTTTATGAGGCAGTGGATCCATTTTAGAGCATTATTAAGAGATTTATAATTGATTACTAAGGTAGGAATGCCTCTTTCTATTTTTGCATTTTTATTGATATAAAAAGCAGAACAACTCCATAGAGATTTACTCTTTTGGATTAGTTTTTTATTAAGTAAATCGTTTATTTCATTTTTGCAATGATTTAAAACTTCATTGTTCATTTGAAAAGGTCTTGCTTTAGTTGGAATATTTTTCTCATTGAAATCATTTGTCATACGGTAAATCTACAGTGTGTGACTTATGATTCTAAAATGCATTCGGAAATGTTGAATAAATTGAATTTTTTATTTCCAATTTCAGGTTAGAAATTTTCCTTTTAAAATTTTCATTATTGGGTCAAGTTTCTATTCTTTTCAATTCAAGATCATTTTTTAGATACATTAAATGATTTTCTTTGCATTGGATTAAACAATTCAATTCAGAAATTGAATTGTGGGTTAGTTCATTTAAATATTTGGTTTGTGGTTTTGTGATAAAAATGAATATAATTTTCTTTTTGAAATATTGTGTTTCAATTTCATTTTTATTTATAAAAAATGGTTGGATTAAATTAATGAGGGAGTACCTAAGATAACATTTTTGTTTAAATTTTTTACAAGTATAAAAGAAGTTTTATAGGAAGCATTATCTTTTAATATTTCAACATTAGACAACTTGTAATTAATTCACAATTTGCTACCAGATGCAGAACTTAGAGATTAGGTCATTTTTTCAAAATATTTAGTAGGAATCAATCCTTCTCTAATACAGTTTAAATCAACACCAATAGCAAATAACGTAGTTGTCTCTAAAATAAATTCATTATTAATTCTAATTGTAATATTAATAATCCATTTCTTTGTAGTTACTTCAACAAGTTGCATTAAATAATTAGAATTATAAAAAATTGGTAAAACATTTTCATTTAAAGTTTCTTCATTAATAACTTCAGGGTTATTTTCCTGAACTATCATTTTTTGCTTTAATTCAAGAAAATCCTTTTGAAGTTTTATCTGCATTAATTTTAAATCCTTTATTTCTCATTTCTGAACATTAATTTGATTGTGCAAGTCATTAATAGTAATTGATTTTTTCTGTTTTCTTTTACCTCTTTCAAGGATTTCATTGAGATTATAAGATAAATTTAGTATAAGGATTAAATTGGGTTTGTTAGCATTTTTCAAGTAATTAAGTTTTTCATTATCATTAGGTAACCGATCTATATTATGAAGAATTTTTTCTTCTTCATTTGTTAAAATATTAATTTCATCATTTCTTCAAATGATGAAGATGATGTAGATTCAATGTTATTGACTTCAATTCCATCATCATTTTCTGATGAAGAAGGTTTATTATCACAAAATATTTGTAAAATATTATCCATCGTTTATTCGTCAAGATTTAATTCATTAAACTTATTATTGATCTTACAAAATTTTGTTGTCTGACCAATTTTTTACATTTATAACACCTTAATTGTTTATATGATTTTCGTTTTCATTTTTTATCTTTTTTCTCTTTATTAGGTTTTTCAAATTTTTTAGAAAATTTTTTATTAAAATTTCTTCGGGGTTTCTTATGTGTACATTGAGAACATTTTGAATGTGAATAAGAAGATTTTTTTTATTCTTTTTCATTTTCTTATTAACAAAAGAGAGATCATATTGAGCACAGAAATTACCAAGACTTTAGTGTTTTAAATGCTGTTTATTGTTTAATTGTTTTTGTAACCTAATTGTAGTGTACAAATTGGTTCCAATTTTATTAACATAAGATGTTAATTCTCTATATGATAAATTATCATAAGGAATTTTGCCATTATTTTCTTCTCAAAGTTTCTTTCTAACTTATTCTCTTATTAACCTAGGTAAACTAATTAAGAATTTTTCTTTCCAGAAAGGCTGATTACAATCATTCCTAAGGAAAACTTTTTGAAAGAAAATATCCTTATATTATCTAAATTCTCTTAGAGACTTACACTTCACATTGGACAACAAATCTAAGGTTTTATCCAAATGTTGGCTAATTGAAAAAATTAATGTATTGACCATATCTTGAATTGGTTCATCATTATAATCTAAGATTCTTCTTCCATTTTCATCAATTTTACATGAGGTTAAAATATTGATACGTTGTTTCTTAGTGAGATAGTTATTCCATCAACTTTTTAATTGTCCAATAAAACTTGATATTAAAAGGAATACTACTTGATAATCAACAACATTTGAAACAGTTTTATTTGTATTCGAAAACATTATCATTTGGTTAAGAATATTAAGAATTTTTTGTTTTGAGTATCCATCAATATTCCATTCGTATATGGATCCTACAGAATATTTATTTTGATAGTTATTGGTTTTTTCTTCAATTACTATATCAAGAGGTATTGCTCTCTGATAATATAATTTTTATGGTTCTTTCCAATTAATTTCATCATTTGATTCATTAATATTTAAATCTTTTAAAGAAATATTACACATTGTATCATTAATTGATTCATTATCAGTTTCATCTAAAATAGTATTTTTTTCTGAGAGTGTATCGTCTACGACAATACCTCTTTTAATAAGAGTTGGTGTGTCTACATTTAAAACATTAATTGGTTTTAAAGTTGAAGTTTCTTCTTTAATCATTTTATTTCCTATCATTCTTTTCTTATTATTTAAAGCTTTAAAAAATTCATTACTTGGATTTAAAGATGCATTTCAAATGGTTTAAATAAAGGTATATTTTTATTAGCCTTATTAAGCAGAGTTTTTTCATTGATTTTATTTATTTCACTGTTGATTACATCTTCATTCTGTTTAACTGTTTTCCTATGGTATGTAAATGTTGGTTAGTGAAATTGTTTTGACTTATTATTTTCTTAATTCCTGAGTCTTCTTCTTCTATTGCATTTTTGAAAGGTGCAAGTGTTATTTCAGTATTCTTATGCATTGTTTTAATATTATTGATTGGTGGATGATTAAATTCTAATATTTTTCTATCTTAGTTTTCATTTAAAACATTCATTAATTACATTAATTTTTTTAGGTTTCAGGTAATATTCTTCAAACCATTCAAAGAAATATATCTGAGACCCAATTTCATTCATAAAATTATAATTTCATCTTTTTTTGTTGCTTAATATAATTAAATGTTTCAAAATACCATTTTTCTTTTTTTTTTTCATTTTTAGGTGAATTAAACTCTTTGTTTAGAAGAATCCTATCAGGTTCGAAAGGTTTTTCTAAAACATTGAGTTCTAGGTCACTTATTTCTGAAAGTGAAGGTTCCCCATGTTTTGGTTCATTGGTTAACCGATAAACTAAGTTATACCTGACCTATTATTAACTATTCTAGAAATAGATGGGTTATCCTGAACATTAGGTTATATGTTTGGTTGTTCATTAGACTAAGTATAAAAGGGTATGTAGATTATTGGTAGAGGATGAGGAAGGTCTATTGATCTTCTAGAAGATGACGGCATAGATCTTATTTCTAGAGGTCTTATAGGTTTATCAAAAGAGCTCCAATTGCATTAGATGATGACTTTTCCATTCAGGTGTTGGACAACATTTAATGGTTTTGTATTGTAAATAGGTTGTTTTGGAAGTGGATTCTTTACTTCCTAATGTTTAGGTAAGTTGACTTAAGACCATTGAATCATTCTAGGGACAGAGACATTGGATTTGGTTAAGTCTGTTTAGATAAAAAGAGTTTGACCTCTTTTATCAATCTTATAAGATTTAGACCTAAAAACAGTTTTCATTAATTTAAAATATATTATGTAAATTACAACCATTGGTAGTGCTCCTTCTATCATTCTATAATTATGGGTTTTAATTTAAAGAATTAAAGAACTCATTATGGTTTTGTCTCTTAGACATAGAGTAATATTTAGATGACATTCAAGTTGGATAAGTCTGCTACTAAGGCTGTTTTTAATAGTAACATGAATTAATCTTTCATAAACCAATTCCCTAGCATCTTTAAGAACCATGAAACTAGAAGTATCTAATCCTAATTTGGTAAGAGGTTTTGCTTCTACTTAGACTAGACCTATATGCATATAATTCAATTCCCTAGCATATCTTTTAGTTAAGCCAGCATTTAAAAGTTTTATTATTGTTAAGCCATCCGAGATTGCGATATCATTTTTATCAGAGCGTAGTTTTAGTGGACTCGCTTTGAAGCTTCACACTTTAAAAGAAATAGATATTATAGGAATAATGAGAGTAGGTTATATTAAGTGGGCGATAAAAGATTGTATTAAGCATATGGAAATATAGGTAAGCATAATGTTTAACATGGTAAATGTTAATTGGTTTTAATTATAATTATAGAGTCGAAGGGGGGAACTAATACATAGTTGGATATGGTTCGGGTGGAATGGAGAGGTGTCCCCTATTGACTATAGGGTTAGATTATAGCGGTTATTGATGAAACTAGCTGATTGGAATATCTTTAAGACAATCGATGAGATTATTAACAAGTTTCATGATAAGATGTGCTATAGCTAAAAGGATGAGTGGGTATGGATAGAGATGAGTCTAAGACCTCAGTATGATAGATATACTACTATAGCAACTTTTGAGTAAAGATGATTGGAGACAAAAGGAATTGTAACTTTAATGATGCCCTTACGATATTTTCTTGCTAGGTTAGAGGATGGGAGACCATACTCAGCTGGTATTGCACATATCCCTGCTGACATCCTATACATTCCCAAACAGTACCCACCCGGGATTATTTATTGGTTTCCTCAGTTTCCAGAACCTGATGGGGAAGGTATAGAGATACCATTAGACCTTAACCCTGAACCTAAGCCTGAGATACCAGAACCACCACTAGAAACCCACCACCAGTTGAACCCTAAGAAAATGGAGTTCATGTTGAGGAAGACCTTAAAGAAGAAGATCCAAAAGAAGACTTTAAGGAAAAGCAAGAGAATGAGGATGAACCTAGTGTAGATATACATGCTTTACTTATGCAGGTGATTATAGACACCAGGATAGCTGGAGTAGGAACTAGTGATACAGTCGAGTCAAATGATGATGATTTGTAGGAGGTGATTATGATTGCTGAGACTCCAGAGATAATATTTATAGACTCTGCGTTGGATAGCAAGCATGAGGATCACTTGGTAGGAGGCCATATGAGTCATGATCTCTTTGATGGGGTAGCTACCACGGATTCAAAGGAAGATTAGCTCAATTAGGTGAGTGACTTGTTCTAATTAGATAGATCTTTAGATATGATCCAGTAGCAATTTTGATGGAAACCAATGTATTTTAGGATCTTTTGTTGTATTTTGACTTTTGATATACTTTGTAGCTTTTGGATCAAGCTAGATGTACGCTGTAATTAAGTTTGATGTAACTAGTTGATGTAATCTTTTGTCTTGTACAGTTGTAAAGATCGAGTCTGTATTAGATTATGTAAGTAATGATGTAATCAGGTTGTAAATTTTATGTATGTATTCAAAGCTATCGAGTTATATCTTTTTGTTTCTGAAGTTGTAATGATAATGATGTAAAGGTTGAATGAAGTTAATAATAAAAGTCAGACCTACTGGGTATTTTAATTACAATGATATTGTTATTACTATTTTATATGAGTATATATTGCAAGCGTTTATTAATTTTACAAAAATTCTCTAAAACAAAAGTATGGATAACTTATAAATAGATATGAATGTGAGGTTATAAGTTATAAATTATTAAGCAATTATGGCTGAAGCTGGAAATGGGAGTAGTCAAGGAGGAACTGAAGGAAATCAAAACCCTCCACCACGAGCACCATCACCCCCCAGAGAACAAGATATACAAGATTTACCCCCACCGCTTCCACAAGAGAATTTGCCTATAGGACAAATACTTGCCAATATGCATACAATGATGAGACAAGAAGGAATGTTGATTCAACATCTTATGAATGGTAGTAACGCGGGAAACAGGAGACCCTAAGAAGCTAAACAAAGAATGGAGTAACCTTAAGAGGTAAATAAACTTCCTGAGTTTATAAAGGCCAACTGCTATTTTGAAGGGAAGATGGGTAGGCCAGATGTAGTTGATGATTGGCTAACCCAAATTGAATGGAGTTTTAAGGCTTTTAGAGTTCCTGAATCTCAAAAGTTATCTTACGGCACGTTTATGTTAAAGTTAACTGCGAGAGTATGGTAGGACTCAAGAGCAAGGCAACTCGAGAATAATATTGATTGGTAACAATTTAAGGAGGAATTTAGGAAGGAGTATTTTCCTCATAGTGTTCGAAATAAAATGGTGTAAGATTTGTTTGAATTGAAGAAGGGAGGTAGAAGTGTAACCTAGTATGAAACTGAGTTTAATAGATTGTTACAATATGTATCTAGCTCATACCGAGAATATGTTGAGTTGAAGAAGGATCTATTTCTTACCGGATTTGACCCCACAATGTGTTGCAAGCTATTGGATTATAGTTTCACCACTTACAATGAAGTGGCACATAAGGCAAGGTAACTAGAAGATAATCGTGTAAGGATGCAAGCAATGTAGAGTCAAAAGATCAATAAAGGATATTGACATGGTCCATCATTTAAGAGATCATATGTTGATGCCGCTAGTATCAGTTCTAGACAGAAGAGAAGGAAACCGGTAACTTTGGCTAGTAGCCCAGCACATCAGTGCCCAGTTTAAGTTTTTACGATAAAGATGGTAATGTTATGCTGGAAGTGTGGTGTAAATCATTTTCTGGGAAATTGTGCTCAACTTAAGGGAAAATATTTTATATGTGGAGATCCGAACCATATGCTGAAGGCATGCCCTAGGATGAAATTGGTGAAGTGTAAAAAATGTGGTAGGAAGGGATATTTCTATAGATATTGTCCATAGTTTGGACAAGGAACTAAGCAGATGAAAGGTTTTGATAACACCACCTCACCTACTCATGTCTTTGCTCTAGAGGATATGGGAGTTGAGGAGAATGAGGATTTCTCAAATTTGATAGAAGAATACTACCATGATGATGTCGAGGAGATCATAGGAGTTGAAGAAGAAAATGATGAAGCACTTGTAATAAGTATGTACTTAAACTATCTATTTTAATGATATTTCTAAGTGTGAATTAAATTGAAGTATTTGCATTTTAAGATTTATGAATGCTAGTATAGTTAGTAATCATAGTAATAGTAAATTCCAGGACATGTGCTGATAAATGGACAACTTGCTTTTATGCTGTTTAATATTGGTGCATCTCATTCCTTTACAAGTCAGAAATTTGTAAATGAACAACAGATTAGTGTCATTACTGTTAATATAACTTATAAAGTTAGAACTTCGACTGGGGAGGAAGTAAGAACCCGAGAAGTAGTAGCTGATGGTAGAATGAAAATTCAGCTGATGGAGTATCCTATAAGTCTTGTAATATTACCCCTATATGGTTATGATGTAATAGTGGGAATATATTAGTTGTCTACGAATAAAGTTAAATTATCAATCTTAATGAGGGAGAAACAATATTTTAAGGAAAGGTTGGTGGAAGTAAGTTGAATTTATCTGTGATGGAGATATGTAATGAACTGTGTGAGACAAAAGTAAAGGAAAATGATTGAAAATTTTGTTGGGTGTTTGCTATGGATGTAAAGAAAGAGATACCTAAGGTAGCAGACATACAGGTAGTAAATGAATTTCTAGATGTATTTCCAGAGGATTTACCAGGTTTAGCCCCATCTCGAGAGTTGGATTTCACTGTAGAGTTAGTTCCTAGAGCTGAGCCTATTTCTAAAGCTCCATATTGGATGTCACCTATGGAATTTCAGGAATTAAAGAAGCAACTTCAGGAGATATTGGATATGAAGTTTATTCGACCGAGTGTTTCACCATGGGGAGCACTAGTATTGTTTGTAAAGAAGAAGAATAGTATGAGATTGTGTATAGACTATCGAGAGTTAAATAAGGTTACCATTAAGAATAGGTATCCATTACCTCGTATTGATGATTTGTTTAACCAACTAAAAGGTGTAACTATGTTTTCTAGAATTGATTTGAAATCAAGATATCATCAATTACGAGTTAAGCCAGAAGATGTACATAAGACCGCATTTAGAACTCAATATGGTCATTATGAATTTTTGGTGATGCCATTTGGTTTAACAAATGCCCCGACTATATTCATAGACCTGATGAATTGCATCTATCAACCATATTTGGATAAGTTTGTCGTAGTGTTTATCGATGATATGTTGATTTATTTAAAAACTAAGAAGGAGCATGCGGAGCATTTACAATTGGCATTATAGAATTTGAGAGAGAATAAATTGTATGCCAAGTTAAGTAAAAATGTAATTTTTAGCTGGATAGAATTTCTTTTCTAGGTCATATTATATTTGGTGAAGGAATCTCTGTAGACCCTGATAAAGTTAAAGCAGTAATGGATTGGAAGCAACCAACTATTGTAACCGAGATAAAGAGTTTTCTGGGTATGACTGAATACTATTGACGATTCATAAAGGATTTTTCCAAAATTGCCAAGTCATTGACTCAATTGACCCGAAAAGATATAAAATTTGAATGGAGTGAAGATTGTGAATTGAGTTTTTAAGAGTTGAAGAAACGACTGATTACAGCACCAATATTAATATAACCTGATCTGGATAAGCTTTATAATGTGTATAGTGATGCTTTAAGGAATGGATTGGGTTATGTATTAATGTAGGATAGAAATGTTGTTGCATATGCATCAAGATAATTGGGACCATACGAGAGGAATTATCCAACCCATGATTTAGAATTAGTAGCTGTAGTGTTTGCTTTAAAGATTTGGAGACATTATCTCTATGGACAACGGTGCGAGATGTACACTGATTATAAGAGTTTGAAGTATTTCTTTACTCAGAAGGAGTTGAATTTAAGGCAAAGGAGATGGTTAGAATTGATTAAAGATTATGATCTAAATATAAATTACCACCCTAAGAAGGCCAATTTGGTAATGGATGCATTGAGTCGAAAGAATTATGAACAGGTTGCTTTACTGTTAACACCCCAACGTACATTAGTGTATGAGTTTGAAAGGATGCGAATTGGGTTTGACTGGTGTGAACCTAATAATCAGTTGATGAATTTGGAGCTGCTACCTACTTTATTAGAGAGAATAAAGCAGAAGCAGGAGGAAGATAAGGATCTAATGAAGAGGTATAATAAAGTTTAGAGGAAGAATATGTATACCACAAGATCCTGACATAAGGAAGCAAATTTTGGATGAAGCGTACATTACATGTAATACTGTGCACCCGGGAGGAAATAAAATGTACTAAGATTTGAAACTCATGTATTGGTGGAATAGAATGAAGAGAGATATGGTATAATATGTGTCAGAATGCATTACGTGCCAACAAGTTAAAGCAGAACACTAGGGACCGGGTGGATTATTACAACCTTTAGAAGTACTTAGATGGAAATGAGATCATATTACTATGGATTTTGTAGTATCACTACCAAGGACTCAAGTTGGAAATGATTCCATTTAGGTAATCATGGATAGATTAACAAAGAGTGCACATTTCTTACCTTATCGGACGAGTGATTCAATGGAAAAGATGGCTAGACTCTATGTTCGAGAAATAGCAAGATTACATGGTGTACCTGAGAGTGTTGTTTTTTATTGGGATAGTCGACTTGTATCTAAATTTTGGGAGAGTTTACATAGAGCTTTGGGTACAAAGTTACAATTTGGTATAACTTACCATCCGTAAACAATTGGGTAGTTTGAGCGAACAATTCAAACTCTAGAAGATATGTTACGAGCTTGCATGTTAGATTTTGGAGGTGATTAGGATAAATATTTGCCGTTGATAGAATTTGCCTACAATAATAGTTATCATGCAACCATACATGTGGCACCTTATGAAGCATTATATGGGAGAAAATGTAGATCGCCACTGTATTGGGATCACGAAGAGTATACCATGATCGGACCAGATATGATCAATTAAACAAGTGAGAAGATTAAGATTGTTCGACAGTGAAAGAAAGAAGCTCAAGACTATTATAAGAGTTGGGCAGATTTGAAAAGAAGGCCATTGGAGTTTGAAGTTGGTGATCATGTTTATATTAAGATAAGTCCATTCAAAGGACTTAGACAGTTTGGGTTAAAGGGAAAACTGAGCCCACGATATATTGGTCCATTTGAAGTATTGGAAAAGGTTGATAATGTATCCTACAGAGCAGCTTTACCTCCAAGTTTGTCAGGCTATCATAATGTATTCCATATTTCCATATTAAGAAAATTCGTTAAGAACCCGAATACGATAGTAGAGATAGAGCCAGTAGCGTTAACAAGGAATTTTCAAAAGGAATTTTCAATTTGTGAGGCAACCTATAAAAATACTGGATAGTCGGGTTCAAAAGTTAAGAAATAGAAATATGGAGTACGTGAAGATTCAATGGAATGAAGGTCCAGACTTAGAGATGACTTAGGAGCCAAAAGCAGCGATGGTGAAGCAGTATCCATAGCATTTCTAACTTCCAAGTTAGTAAAAGTATGTGATTAATATATTTGGTCATTTAAATGCAATTTAGATATATAGAAGTTTTGAGGACAAAACTTTTTCAAAGGAGAGCGAAAATGTAAGCCTTAAAGTTAAGCTAAGTGATCATAGGATTGAACTTAGTATACAAAGTTTAGGGCGATCGGTTAAAGGATTCGATCAAACCTAAATTATAAACTATAGATAGAAATATTAGTAAAAATGATCCCGTAAACTTGAATTTAAGAAAATAAGAGATTATAAAATTTTCAAATTTTAAGTATAATACTTGTTAATTATCGAAAAGACGAAAAGTGTAAAATAATTAGTTAGAAACTTATTAAATAATTAAAGAAAATTATTAAATAATTAATTAAAAAATTAGAGGAATATGGAATGACTTGGATTTGGTCGTGGCAGGTTAAGAATTAAAGAAGAAAAATTAACTAATAAAAAACAAGCAACACAAAAGGTAAAATCGAAGAAATTTGAGTAATGTCTTGTCTAATTAATATATAATAATTACTATAAGGCTCTATAAATAGCAAGAAAAATTACGGATTTCATTTGGACAATTAGAAGCATGGAAAAATTGAGAGCATTGAAATTTGAAGAAAAAATTAGGGTTTTTAAAAAATTTCCCCAAATTTGTGTAAAGGAAGCAAGAAGACCAAACCCATACACTACCACCACTTGGAACCGAACCACCACCACCACCACCATACTCTAAACCCATCGCTTGGACCGGCCAACATACCTAAACTGGTGTTGGAGGCCCAAAAGCCATCGGACCAAGTGAGCTTCACATTTGCTCCGGTTTTGTAAAATTTTTTAAATTTATTTATTTTGCCCAAAAAATTATGAAATTTATTATTTTGAGATTTTATTGTATGTAGATTTAGGAAAAAATAGTGATTAAGTTTAATCATGTCTGTAAATATAGGGTTCTTAAGGAATTAAGTAAAATTGAGTATGATTAGAACTAAAAATAAATAAGCTTAGGAGTATGTTTGGAGCTCAATTTTTTTTATAGAATGCTTAAGTAATATAGAACAATGCTATGAAGCCATTTTTTAAAATTTAATTTTTAAAATTTTTAAGTAATTTTTTAGCCCTAAAATGATAAGAAAATTGAGTAATTTTGGGTTAATTAGGTGATTAAGTGATTAATTACTGATTTAGATGGTAATTAGATGCTTAAGGATGTCAATCTTTGAAGTGGAAGCATAATCCTAGTCTTTGGAGTGTTAAGTGTAATTAATATAGGAAAGGAATATGTAGAATGGGAAATTTGATAAATATGAAAAATTATGTTTATTTGGATAATATAATAATAAAAATTAATACATAATAAATCTGAAACAAAATTTAATTTTAGATAATTGTATAAAAAATGTAAGATTTTTTGACATCGGGAGTAAATCTGATCTCCAATTAGGATTAAAGTATACCGAATAGGTTAAAACATTAAATTAAGACCTAATATGATATTAGAATATTTGAGCTTAAAGTGATTAATTTTACATTAGGATTTGAGCATATTTAGGATTCCTCGTAGTTAGAGACAATATAGAATCAAAACTGGAATCTAATTTAAAAATCGAACCTCGAAATAAGGTATAATGAATCATCAGTAAATAATAGGTATACATGAAAAAATCAGTTAAATTATAACTTAGAATATGTATCATCAAAGTATAAGTACTAAAAAAACGTATTTGTATTATAGGATACCTAGAGATGAACTGATCTACCATTAAGTGATTGGGCAACTGAGAATTCCAAGTAAGTTGTACTTACTGTATTGGAGTATTATTTTATGGTACTCGAAGACTTAGGATTGTGTATGATTGTAATTATAAGTAGTTTATGCATGTGTTTGAATATTTGATTTTGTATTGAAATTTGTGTTATGATTGATTGTGTGTCATGACTAGATTGGTGTGAAATTGTCTGACCACCCTAAATGGAATTTAATCTTATTCAACTCTAATGCCCTAAATTGTCATGCATTGCAACCCTTTAAGAGATCATTAGGATTGTCCAACTAAACGCCAGCACCTTTAAGTGACAGGAGAGGAGGTCGCGGGGAGGATGGGGGCATTGGTTCGAAAGATAGTCTTAGAAGGAGCAGTGTCTCCATTGCACAAACCTAAGTTTAGTTGTGAGTTGTTGCATAACATGAAAACTCCTTAACCCGGATTAGAGCGGATGTAATTTCTCTGACTTCGCAACGGACCAAACTACGTTGTATGATGACACTTACTTGTTGCATTACATGAAAATAATTGCTTAATAATCTTGTTGTGTTTGTATACATTCATGAGTCTCCAATTCAACTTATTGAGCTATAACTGCTTATACCCGTATAAATCCTTTTGCAGGTCCTAATTTCTGAATACTCCAAGTATTATACCGCCTTACAACTATCTAGAGGTTAGTTCTTTTGAAACCTGGGGTGTGAGAATCAATTCGCCTAGTAGTTGATGTATAGCTAGAATCTCCTTAGTAGCTTAAGAATGTAAGGCTGATAGTTAATATGTAAATTAGTTAACCGTTACGTTAACGTAGAATATTATAGGAAGTTCTGTAGAATGTACATGTAATTATATATACATTGATTTGAAGTTCTTGTTAATTACTGTAACTTTAACTCAACTCTTAATTGGATTGTTTACTTCAAAGCGAGGAATCGTCGATACCTTATGTAGATTATGTCTATGGTAAGTACTGTAAGGTCAGTTATCATCATAGAATGGTTTACAAGGTAGGACTGTTGCGACTCTGTAACTTCGGGATATAATAGTTCTCGGTTGGTATCAGAGCAATCCACTAGCTTGAAGGGCAAGGCCTTGCCTGGTGGTTATCTTAGACCTGTGTAATAAAAATGGTGAGGGCATCGGTTCTGTAAGGAGGATAGATTGTAATACCCCTTATATGCCAGGTAAGAAGAACTCTAATCATCAAGGCGCCTTTTGGTGTAACAACTCAGTATACGTCGAAACTCTAAAGTTAAGCATGTTCATGCTGGAGCAATCTTAAGATGGGTGACCTCTTGGAAAGCAGATGCACCAGGGAACAAAACCATGCGGCATTTTATGCCAAAGCGGACAATACTTCGGTGGAAAGAGTTTCGGCCGGGTTGTTACACTTTTCCCCAGTGGCTATCATATAATAATTTTTCCTAAAAATTTTCCATTTAGCAATTTAATATATTTGATCATAAGATATTTTTGGTATTTTCCAATCATCTATTACTTTATCAAAATCTTTCATATATATTTCATTTATATTATTTAGCATAAATTTTTCGGATTGCTTATTAGAAGCAAAGTTAGAAAAGGACATAGTCCTTTTAAGTAAATTCATATTATCAAAAGAAATTAATTTATCTAATCTTATAAATCTATTTCATAGTACTATTTTTAATTCTATGCTGTGATTTCCAATTTATGACATTTTGCTACTTTCAAATCAAAACGAGATTTATACTAGGCCTCAGTGAGCTTATCACAACACAAGGAATTTCTATAAAGGAATCATCCTAAGTGAATAACAAATATAAGATATAGATTTTTACAAACAAAATCATCTTACTAAGAAAATATAAAATAACCTATCATACTATATACTATTCTCTTGACTTTGATACCAACTAGCTCCCAGAAGTAACTATCTTAAAATATATTAATGAGCAACTATGATAGATTAAAATACAAGTTATATAAATATATATATATCTATATATAACTTTTGAAGCATACCAGAACGTTATGCTAAATATTTCATTTGATCAATAAAAAGGTCATAAGGACAGATGTACTTCGGAGCATTCAACAAGAATCAGGATATGGTAAGTTTCGGTTTACTAAATTTGTACAAATTTTTAAAAATATTTATATTTATATTTATATAATGAGTTTTTTCCTTTTTAAGTAGAGCTATATAATCAGCGTTAGCGTATTGATAAAACAAACCATGTAAGTCACATATAGGTCATACCCAATGGAGTATTCCATAAATTCGATATATAAATAGAAAGAAATAATTTTGAAGTTCAAAAGATGCACGGTTTCATTCATATCCACAATTTGACTTATCGTATTACCTCTCGTAGAATAGATCTAGAGGTGACACACTCACATCTAAATGTCGTCAAATATAAAAAGACAACTTTTATAAAGTCAAATATATATGTGTGTGTAGAAATCGAATCATTATATTAGTTCTATGTGTATGTTTGCATTAATCATGAAAACTTTATGCCTTAATTTTTGGAAAGAAATGAAAATTATATTATATTATGTTGTATTATATTATATATGTAATATGTAAAATATTCTATTATGGTTTGAAATTTGGCGTTAGCAAATATGTATTATTGGTAACAATTTAATTAAATAACAAGTGCAAATTAATGCGTTGATTGGCTAAACAAAAAAAATAATGCATGGATATTTTCTATTTATATCCGAAAATCAGAAATATTGATAAAGAAAATATACAGTCTCGATCTACTTATTTATGTTCTTCTGAAATGCCAATGCATAGCCGAAAAATCAAAAATTGCAAAATTTCTTACCAAGTGGGGTTTTGGCTATGCATATGCATTTCAAACCTTAAGCTAGGTTGTAACATGCGAAGTAGATACAAGAGAGCTTAATAATATCCACTTGCAATGCAACGATATCATCATCTGCAAAACTCAGAAAATACAGATAGGAGTATTGAAACTCACAATAAACCTCGATAATTCTATGGTTCAGTTATGTAAATTTTCGCAAATAGAAAATAGGAAATCTTGTATTGAAATAAATAAATATATATATATATATTTTAAGTATCGGATAATTTGCAAATAATATAAGAAAGGAAAAAAGGGTAAGAGCATGGCATGTTGATAATGAGTCACTTGTGTCTCTTCTTCTTACTAGTTAAATGACTCGTTAATGGTACTTCTACTTTCTTCTTCGCAAAAACACTTGCCTTGCTCTGTGTCTCATCATCTTCACGTGTTTTCCCAGATATTGTGTTTAACTGCTCCTAATTCTCCGCTGCTTTCCTCTTTGCTGCCAGCAAGTTGGAATACAATTTTCTCTCGACGAAGTCATTAGACTGTCTAGGTCTTAGCACTTGTCGTGAACCTTTTGCACCCAAACCCAGTCTACAAAATAGAAATGAAAAAGTTTCTTAAAAAGTTTTATGTGAGTGAATTTTGAAGATAACTAGTTAAGGTAATACCTACTTGACAGGCCGAACCTCCGATATTTCTTCAGTTGGTTCGTCATCTAAAACTTTACTCATATTACTAACCCATTGCTCAGCCTGCATAGAAGAAGAATATTTGTGATAAATTATAGATATTTGGACACTCGAGAAACAACAAGATGAATAATTACACGATTTACTCTTTCGATTGACAGATATAGTCATGAGGACATTCTCATAAGGATGAGATCAACCCAACCTAACGTATTTTCAAATTATTGGGAAAGTTTCCGCGTGATAACTAATAAACCGCCAGGATTTCAAAGTGCTGCAAATAATAGTGAAAACAATGGCCTCTGAAGTTGTATGGCTAGCATTGTTTCCAAACATGGCATAATTTTGTAATTTTTGAGTAGTAGACATGGAATGCAATTGAACAGCTAAATAATGTGACTTAGATAGAGATGATAGTAAAATCATCCATATGGAGAAATCTAGTTCCCCTAGGTGAAGGTAACTGAATAAATAGCAAGAGTCCATTGTGGCCAAAAGGACCAGACTAGTAAGGTTCAAGAACTCATCTTGGACAATGTAAAAAAGAGGGATGGATATCCAGCAACGCTATTGAATTACTCAATATGTTTTGGTTGTTTCTTTATTACTTGATGGTAAGGCAACATACCGAGAGGAGAAGAATGGTTGGTTTTCTATTAAATTGCCTCATCAAGTTCCATAAGCTAGTTAGTAGATTTATGGAACATCATTCAAGAATAAATTTTGGCCTCTAGGAGGCCAAGATCTTAGGAAACCCATAAATCATTCTTTTGAGAAAAGCATTGAGAACTCCTCCAACAAGATCTAAGTTGCAGCCAAAAGGAATATCAATTTGGCAAACACACAGTCTATGTCATGCGACGGATAGAGAGGAACAAAGATGAAATTGTCTCTGCCCATATGCAGCTTTTGGTATTCCCATTGATGGGAGTTTGAGATGCAAGGTTGTTTTAGAAGCTACGAACCCCACCAAAAGATGACGGCATTGAAACTTATTTTGGAAAGACTATGCACCTGGTCAAAGTTAGCAACTATATGAGAAAAAGTAATACAAGCAACTTTGAGCATTAGCTCCTCTATTAGCAAAGGATAACTATGTCGCGTGAAGATGTTCTCATAGATGATACTGTTAATCAGATCTACTCCTGATATTTGTATGGAAATAGTAAATGCCACCAGAGCTACCAAACCTATCTAGCAATTCGATTGGATTCTTAATTCACTAAGTCATTAAATGCATCTAATATATCTCGAAGTCACCTTCTTTCTTCTTCTGCTAAAGAATACAGAACTTAATGGAAGCTTGATGAAACTGGGAAATAAACATAACTTCATTCCCTATGGCATTTTTATGACAGTGTCGACACATAACAACCTTAACAAAGAACAAAGTGCCTATTTTGCATCACGGTATCCCACTTTTGAGGATTCGATTTTTTAAAATATATGCTTGTGTTATTTATCCAAAAAAAAAAAAAATCATCGAAAAAAAATATATGCTTGTATTTAATAGTCAACATAATAGGTTGAGATTTATCTCAGAAATGACATTCTTGGTAAATCTTTATTTCTTTAACTATAATTACTCTACTATTCCGTTAGTTATTAAGATAACAAGCAATTCGGGATGTCAAGGATTGCATTCCTTCATTCCTACTTGCAAATGCATAGAATGCTGTGAAGTTAAAATTTAAAAAGGATTCCATAGGATCAATCAAACAAGGTATAAAAATTAATGATTTGATGCAATGTAATAACACCAAAGATCTCTACCAACTCAATGATAATTAGACATGGAAATGAGAAGGGGGTAGGTGGGTAGGGGTAGCGTACGGGGGTGTGGTTGGGGTTGGTGTGTGGTGTTTGGGTTTAAAATCATAAATGACTGTAGCATAAAAAATATTCGTGTCACAAGTTATTTCAAGAAAGAGTTCACTAATTTACTAAGGATTTCTTAGTAGCAACCACAAGTGAGAGATTATGGCTGCTATACCTAAATGGTGAATGGTGGACTCAATTACTATAAACTCTTTACTAGATCAAGAATATAATGCACTAAATACGGGACAGATTCCAAGAGAGTAACCAGTTACAACATAAGAAAGATTTAGAATTATATTATATTTCTTTCAAAAAAGGTCAAGAAAATATTGCACCAACGAGTGTGAAGAAAAAAAATCTAAACAATTTGAACCTCTAAATGCACCATGATGAGAAACCCTTGGAAGTGGCTTTTTACAAATGAAAAGCCTAGAGATATACTTATGTAAAATTTGTCTTGGAGTTTCATCCAAATAAAAATAAAATTGGTCTTGGAGTGAGCAATAACCTAATAATAAAGTTTTTGACAGCTTTTATCAGTAAGTGAGTAAGCATGGCGATGGTTTGGCTAGTATAAGGTACCAAACATGGAATTTTTTTTTTTAGGATATAAGAATCTAAAATCGTATGAGATTGAAATTATTTGTGGTTTAGTATGTCAACTCCTAATATATATGACTTGGTCCAAGATTATTTACATGTATCCTTCCCTTTTTAAATAATCAAATTTAATTTAGAGGCAATTTAATCAACAAAAGGAAAAAAGATAGGGGCTATTCATGTACCTTTTTGGCCTTTACTCCTATTTACTTTCAATTTGCCTCATACTTCAGTTTTTTCTTCTCCCTAAAAGAACTGATTCTTCATCTACTCACCAAACATTACACCCACCTACCATGCCAAGTATGGCATCAAGTTTTGTATTGCCATTTTCTGTTCCACTGCTACTTAGTTGCTAACAATATTTAGCTACCCAAAAATGAATTTACTAATTTCTACATGGGATTGTGCCGTGACCTTCAACAAAAGAGACCAACCTATTATGTCTAGACTCAGAAAAGAACTTTTTGTAAACAAAGAAATATGCCATCATTTATTGAATGTGGAGCATGAACCATAAGTAACTGTATCCCTTCTATCTTGCATCTATACATTTCCCTTGTCATGTTCGTTGGTAATAATGGTATCAGTTTTGAGTCTTTGCATACATTAGGACATTTTACAAATAAATATTTGATGAACAAATAATATCTCTCATTTCCAACAAATATTCAATATAAGACATCCAAGTGTACTAAAGATAGGTACTCCACTGTACGCCACGCTGTAGAAACCTGACATATCACTAAGGACCTCCTCAGTCTCCATTTTGGAGATAATCTCTTCCATCTCTGAAACTTTCCCTTGCAACTCCTAGACCTGCTGCTCCAATCCGACCTTCAAACCAACCAGCTCTAGTAAGGTAGCTTTAATACCTTCACATTCGAACTTTCATCGCCAGTTAGGTTTGTAACTTAGTCGTCGATGCCTTCAGTTCGGCATTCTCTTTTTCGAGTTAAGCCCTGGCTTTGCCCTTTTCATCTAACCTTTGAGAGAGACAATCCTTTATCCTTTGCTCATCCTCTAGTTGAGCCTTCATCCTTTATTATGTAGGTTATCGACCTTTTTGGCCACCTTCTCAACATTCTCCCTCTTCCACTCCACATCCTTGAGCCTTACCTTAAACCCCCACCACTTGCACATAAGAGCGACGCAGGAGCCTATTAGCCTTGGAGATTTTTTTTAAGTACCTATTACTAGAAGTCTCCACACCCTAGAAGTACTTCTCATGCCAACGCAATGCCTCTTGAAAGCCCTTTACCTCTTTTTGGGTGGCATCAAACTTGTTCAATGGAAGTAGTACCTACTTGTAGTACTACAAATTGAAAACAAGGCCCACCATTAATGCAATGAAAAATAAAGCATGCCAACATAGGAGCAATGAAAACTTATTTACCACATCAGCGTGCTCAAGTGGCCTGCTATTTATATAGGGTCATCCCTACCTTCCTAGGAGAGCCCCTCAAGGATAGTCTAGTCACCGGGGGTATAAGACCCCATTGAAGCTTGGTAGCTGAGCATCTGGTATCGTAACATCAGATCATTGGCGCGAACCTCCCACTTTGGCTTGAGGAGCTTCCTTCGAACCCTCTTCATTTCCACCTCTAGGGCTCCCCTCAAGAGCTCCTCATCTCGAGAAAAGTACGTCACTTCGTGGAATGAGTCCGACCCTATCTCCATTGATCTAAAATTGTTGAGGAATTCAAAAAATTCATCCCCCATGTCATTGACGCTCTAGTAAGGATGGGCCATAGGCTACTCATTCTACTTCCCCTGGCTCAAAGCTACCTTTGCTAGGGGCCTCTGCTTCTTGACCCCAAGCCTTGGCTCCCCAGCCGTCTTGGGAGTTTTCCACTTTTGGCCGGCCGTTTGAGGAAGGGTAGCCCCTTCAACCATTTCCTCCTCCCGCATTTGTAGAGGGGAAAACATCTAAACATCAAACCCCTCTACTTCGGCACCTTCATCGCCCATGACAATGGGCTCAGTAGAATGGATGAGGGTAGGAATAAAGAAAGCTACACCCAACAACTCTACACCTACAGGCTTGTCTCGGATGCCGAGGGGAATCCCTTGAGGAATAAACCTTGGCTGTGTCTTACTAGTCTCCTTAGGCCTTAACTTTGGCCATACTACCATGCCCTTTGGTAAGTTTACCTTAGTTCTCGCTTGGCGTTAACTTATTAACACTTCCACAAAATTTTGCTTATAAGAAATTCAGTTGAAAGTTAGAAAAGGAAAACAAGAACAAGCCAAAAGAAACCACAAATACCATTCATAAAACACCACCATAATTAGCATGACCAAAGAAGCCCTACCATCTTATAGGCGCCAAACAAAGCACCTCAACACTAGCATAAATTGATCGAATACCAAAAATACCTATACCTCAGGCCCATTTCTCTGCCACAACTTTCTTTGTGCTGGAGAAGAGCTCGAATATCGGGTATCGAAAATACCTCTCCACGGTCTCTATAACATTAACCTCCTGGTCGTATCTTAGTGCCATAGAGGCCAGGATCTCTTGGGCCGCCTTGGTGTCACTAGGACCAAGCCCTTCTTACCCCCGGTTCGGATTATCTCAGTCCATCGTATCCAAAAGTCTACCTCCTCGAGTAGCTCGACTACCATATATTCATCTTGCCAGCCCTTCACTAAATCCACAAGGTTATAGAATAGCTTCTTACCTAAGCACGGCTGGAGTTAAGGCCATCCTTCAATGCTCTTCTACATGTAGAAGTAACAGAAGAGCTTGAGAGTAGGCCTTACTACCAGGTACTCGTAGAGCATTTGGAAAGCCTTTGGTACCCTCCACTCATTAGGAGGGACCTATGACGGGTTGCACCAATAGTAGTTGAAGAACTCTTTCTCGAAGTGACTTGGAGGAAGGTGCTGCCTAAACTCCAAGCACTTTTCAAATACCACGAAGCACCTCCCTAATAGCAGGGCCACCCATTTGTCCCTATTTAGCAATCATATCTGCCACCCAGGGATCGCCTTAATAATGAAGTTATTCATAATCCAACTAGGGGTAGATTGTTTACTTATGCTCACTCAACCAATAGGCCCCTTACTCGTCTCAAGAACATTTAACAAATCCTTTGGAAGGGGCAAAGGAGCGTATGTACATACATCCTTAGAGATGGCAATGATGATCCTGGCTAATAAGAAATGTAACTGCAGCGAGTCAGGAAAACCCGAAATGGGAATTCAGGATTCCAAAAGAAATAGGTATGAAGAACAGGAAGGTGTTTTTGATGGTGAATGTAGATAAATATAACTCACCAAGACACAAACATAATCAAGGATTTAAGCTCGAAATAGGGTTCGATACAACTCACAAATACTAAATGTTATTCAAAATTCAAATGAGAGTTAGATACGACTCACTAATTCACTTAAATAAAGGGGTTCGCCACAATCTTAAGGACAAGATCAATAAGAACATGGGGACGATTAAAGAGTTTAATCTACACTCAATAATCTGACAATGCTAGCTTAAGAGTAGCCTTACTCAAAAGGGAAAGATTCCCAAATGCAAGAATATACTTCCTATCTGATTTTGTATATTGACGTTTATCTCTTTGATGTTTACAGAAGTTGCTATTTATAGCAAGTCCTAAACCCTAGTGGCAAAACTGTAAATAATGTACAAGGCCTTAAACCTTAAAGAATTGAGCCCATAAATAAAATAAAGAAAAACATGTATAAGAATACAAAACTGTGTGTTTTACAAGGGGAGTCGACATACAGTCACTTGGCATGTTTTGGAAGGAGTAGTATCCAAACTGGACAGGGTCTAATAGGGATTAAGGACTAATTACATGCTCCCAAGCCCGAAGGCTCGCTCAAGTGGTTCACTGCGCTGTCTGAGGTGAGTTAAGCACTGAGGAGCAGTGCTTACCCCAATCCAACCTACCTATTTACTTTGCTCTCTATGCTATCCAAGATATTGCTGAGGTGATCAACCAGCATGCCGAACCGAACCCTCCACTAAACCATTGTCCAAGTGCTAAATCTAAGTACAACAATCTCTATTGTACCAAGGACAACCTAGACTCTCAAGAGCCGACCCTTCGAGGCCAACCCAAGGTAAGCCGTCCCTGAACCAACCACAGTCCAGCCCCTTCTAATGCCGAACAGGCCTTAACAGAGGCCTACCCCTGCTCAGAACATAATACTATCAGAATTACAGTAAAAACGCACGCACACTATCCTTATTGATAACCGTACTGTCCTTTCTGACAAACGACGTTAGCTACACATGATTTCATATCTCTTTGTATAGTAATTTCCTTTTTATTTATCAAATATGAATTCATTTTTTTGTAATTATCTGTAACATAGAACTTACCCTAATAGGGTATTATAAATAGTCACATAATGTAATAGCCGCAAGAAGATATACAGAAGAATATACTAGACTTTTTACCTTCACTTGAGCTAAGTGTCCTCTTACTCTTGAGCTACTCTTATCTAGCCCATTTGAGTGTGGACTAGAGGTAAGTGACCTCCATCCACACTTGTACGTCATAGCAAGTGCTACCTGAGCTCGTATGAGGCGTTGGTACATCATGTCCAGTATTGATGCACGGGACCTCCTGCTCTCCTTCAACTATCATTTACTTTTCAGGCTATATTGTGACTTGGACCCACCCCCTTTGGTTACACATGATATTGGGTTCGTGTGTTTACCTATGGGTCCATATCATCTTGGTATTAGAGCTTGGCTACGTTCAAAGCTGGATCCTGCTATTGTGTTCTTTTAATAGTTTGTCACTGCTCTCATATGATAGTGGTTTTATTGTTAGCTTTGAAGTTTAGTAGTGAGAAGTGTTTTGTACTTTGTTTTCCCCTATATTCATTAAGCCAAAACAGAGTATAGTTGACTCTGTGTTTGTTGTAAAGTTGTCATTGTGAAGTAAACATCAATGTTGGATTCAACTGTGCAAAGAACTTCAGGAAACCAAGAAAGTGGTAGTTGACATGGTCAAGGACAGGAAAGAAGCTCCTCACCTCAATCAGTGGGTGATCACTTGTATAGGCTTACTAATTTGGTAGCTATTTTGGTAATTGTCATCCAAGAAGATAGACAGTGAGCTAAAAACAGCCCCATGAGGGAACATGAACAGTAAGGCCAAGGTAATGGTCAGTTTGGCCAAGATAACACCCTAGCTTGACTACCCCAAGCTAAAGGAATGGTAAGGACGCTAGACAAAGACTAACGCTTAAAAAGATTGAGGAGGAAGCAGAAGGAGGTAATGAGGCAGAGGAATACTATGAACCTGAGGAAAGGAATGTACAAGCCCTTAGAGTTAAAGGATTAAGGATGTGTATTCTGAGTTTCTCTAGAAGTGGTGATGCCAAGGACTACTTAGATTGGGTAAATCAAATTAAAAAGCAATTTGAATGCCACGAAGTGCCCAAAAATGCAAAGTTAAGCTAACTGTGTTGGAGTTCATCAGCTATGCCACCTTATGGTGGAAGAACTTGCAAGCCACCAGAAGAAGGGAAGGAGAACGTGAGAGTAGGAGTTGGGATGACATAAAGAGAGCTATCCAGAGAAGGTTTGTGTTGAGCTATTATCTACAAGATGCCTTTAAGAGACTACAAGAACTGAGATAAGGAGGATCGAATGTAGATGCTTACGTTAAGGAGTTCTAAATGCTAATGATCCGGTACGACGTTGTAGAGCTAAAAGATTGAACTATATCTTGATTCATTGGCGGATTGAAGTATGAGATTGGGGATATCCTAGAAACTCTAAACATTAGAATGCTCGATGATGCAATCTGAACAGCCCAAACGATAGAAAGGCGCCTAATAGGAAGATTCTGACCATCCGTCAACCATCCTAGTAGTAGTCAACCTTTTTGAGTAGACCTATGCAAATGGAATTGAGCAAGGTTATTGAGACCTAACTTGCTCAGACTACTCGAGCAGAAGAAAAGGAACCACTAAGGAAATTCGAGAAAGGCCAGAGCTTAAGGAGGAAGACAAATGAGATCAAGTGTTTCAAATGCCAAGGATTTGAACACTTGACTACTTAGTATTCGAACATGCGAATAATGGTGATCAGAAGTGAGGCACAGACCGTTGAGGTTGATAGTACTGATGAGGAAGTAGAGGAGTCAAAGGAAGACGAACAGACTGAGCTGTCTGAGGAGGAAGTTATCTATAGCGAGGAAGGCAACTTCATGCCGACCACTCTAGTATTGAAGAGGACAATGAGTACCAGTCCTATACCTAAAGACGAGTAAAGAGAAAATCTCTTCCATATTAGGTGCAAGGTAAACGAATCACTATGCGCACTGATCATGGACAGTAGGAGCTGTACTAATGTAGCCTCTACATTTATGGTCTAGCAACTGAAATTGCCAACCATGCCCTACTCGAAACCTTACAAGCTTCATTGGCTCAATGATAAGGGAGCCATACAAGTGAACAAATAGGTGTATGTGCTGATCTATATAAGCAGGTATCGAGATGAAGTACTTCATGATATGTTGCCTATAAGTGTGTCTCACCTTTTACTTGGATAACCATGGACGTTTAACCGAGTAGTTATATATGACAGCAAGAGGAACATGTCTTCTATGGAGCATGAAGGAAGAAGATTGAAATTGAGTCCCATGAATGCTGAGCAAGTAAAAGTCATGCAATCCCAACTTAGCTAAATCCTGAAGAAGGAGGCTTTGGTACTGACCTTAGCAAAACTAAAAAGAGAAATGGAGCTGGAGGGATAAACCTATTTGGTTGTCAAAAGGCTTTTGGAGATGAGACCTGGGGAGGAAGAGTTGCCAATCGAGGTAAAATCCCTATTGGCAGACTTTGCCGACCTATTCCCAGAGGAGTTACCAGAGAGTTTACCCCCAATTTGAGGCGTTGAGCATGCGATTAACCTGTAACCAGGAGCCGCACTACCGAACAAGCCTACCTATAAGCTAAACCCTGAAAAGGTTACAGAATTGCAGAGGCAAGTAAACGACCTCATGAAGAAAAGGTATGTGTGCAAGTCCCTAAGCCCATGTGCTATACAAACCCCGTTAGTATCGAAGAAGGATGGTTCTTAGAGAATGTGTATAGATAGTCAAGCCATAAATCGAATCACCATCAAGTACAGGCATCCCATACCTAGGCTTAATGATATGCTAGACGAGCTAAGTAGAGCAAGAGTGTTCTCCAAGATCGATCTCAAATCTAGATATCATCGTATCCAAATGCATGAAGGAGATGAGTGGAAAACCGCATTCAAGACACAACATAGTTTATATGAGTGGCTTGTAATGACATTTGGACTACCAATGCGCTAAGCTCATTCATGTGACTTATGAATCATATGCTTCGAGAATTACTGGGAATGTTTGTCATGGTTTATTTTGATGACGTTCTAATGTACAGTCCCGACCTGGAGACTCACCGAGAACATCTCCAATAAGTGCTTGCAAAACTTTGAGCTAATAACTCTACGCTAATCTGAAGAAGTGCAACTTTTATTGTTTCAAGGTGATCTCGGGATTTGTTATGAGTGGAGGTGGCATTCAAGTCAATGAAGAAAAGATAAGAGCGATCATAAAATGGCCTAAGCCAACCTATTCTGCCAATGTGAGAAGTTTCCATAGCCTAGCATCGTTCTATCGCCCATTCATCAGGAAATTCAGTGCAATTGTGGCCCCACTCACCTAACTCTTAAAGAAGAATACTAAATTCAGATGGGGTAAGAAAGAGAGGAGGAGTTTTGAGGAAGTGAAAGAGAAGCTAACTACAACCCCTATCTTAGCTCTGTCGAGCTTCAACAACATCTTTGAATTAGAGTGTGATGTATCCAAACTAAGTATAAGTATTGTACTGATGTAAGAAGGCCAACCTATTGCTTAATTTAGTAAGAAACTTCAACGAGCCATACTCAACTATTCCGTTTACGACAAGGAGTTCTACTTCTTAACCCAAGCCCTAACGATGTAGCAATACTATCTGTTACCCAAGGAATTTGTGATCTACACCGATTATGAATCTTTAAGATATCTGAAGAGCCAACCATAGTTGTCTTGGAGACAAGCCAAGTGGGTTAAATTCATGGAGGGTTTTTCTTATGTCGTGAAATACAAGAATAGAAAGAACAATGTAGTAGGTGACGCCCTATTGAGATGACATACCCTCCTGACCAAACTGTAAATGAGGCTACTTGGTTTTTCAACTATCAAGAATTTGTATGTTTATGACCTATACTTTAGTCCTATCTACACCCATTGGAAGGAAAGATGGACATTAGACGACTATCACAGGGAGGACGAATACTTATTTAGGAAGAGGAGGCTATGTATCCTGACTTGTTCCATGCGAGAACTACTAGCGCACAAGGCGCATGGAGGGGGATTAATAGGACACTTTGGCCAGCGCCAAACTTATGAGGTATTATCCCACAGATTTTTTTTTGCCAAGGATGAAGAAAGAAGTCCAATCCATGCTAGAAAAGTATGCGACCTTCTGAAAAGCAAAGAGTTAAGCCAAACAAGGACATTACCAAGCCTTGCCGACCCCAACCAAACCATGGTCCAAGCTAAATATAGACTTCATGTTAGGATTGCCGAGAACGTCCCGAGGGAAGGACGCTTCACTATCTCTTTTCTTTTCTTGTAGGAAATAATCAAGTTGAATGGAATTCCCAAGACCATTGTTTCAAACCGAGACCCCAAGTTCATGAGCCACTTTTAGAGGACGTTGTGGAGGCAAATGGGAACGAAGCTGTTGTACAACATGTCCTACCACTTACAGACTTATGGACAGACCGAAGTTGTCAACGGAATGGTGGGAACTTTGCTACGCGTTGTTATCAAACGAAACATGGCCAATTGGGATCTGTGCCTACCAATCATTGAGTTTTCATATAATAAGACCGCCCACAGTGTAACAAGCATGTCTCCATTCAAGGTCGCCTATGCGTTCAACCTTGAACTGCCAATGGACCAAGCACCCTAGCCGATGCTTGATGAAGACCAGCCAACCATCAAGAGAGTTGAGGCCATCAAAGCCATGCACCAAAAGGTTGTAGAGCAACTGGAGGAAGCTGCAATTAAGCTTAAGAAACAAAGCCAAAGGTAGAGGAAGAAAGAATTTTGACCAAGCTATTTGGTCTAGATACACCTTAGCAAGGAATGATTCCCAAACTTGAGGAAGAGCAAGTTGTCTCCCGAAGCCAACGAACCTTTCAGAGTGCTTGAAAAGATTAATCATAACGCCTATAGGATTGAATTACCTAAAGGATATGGAGCCTTAAATTCCTTTAACATTGCTGATCTCTAACCTTACACTCTCGGGGACAAATAACCAGGAATTAAACCAGATTTGATCCTAAATCTCAAACAACCCAGAGGGGATGATAGGGATCAAAGATAGATTACATGCTCCCGAGCTCAAAGGCTCTCTCAGGTGGTTTATCGAGCTGTCTGAGGTGAGTTAAGAGCCGAGGAGCAATGCTTACCCCAATCTAATCTGCCAAGCTACTTTACTCTCCATTCTATCCAAGATATTACCGAGGTGATCAACCGGAATGCCGAGTTGAACCCTCCACTAAACCATAGTCCAAGCGCCAAATCTAAGTACAACAATCTCCACTGTACCGAGGTTGACCAAGACTCCCAGGAGCAAACCCTCTGAGGCCAACCCAAGATGAGCCATCCCTGAACCAACCACAGTCTGACCTTTTCTGACACCGAACAGGCTTGAACAAAGGCTTACCCCTACTTGGACCACAATATTGTCAGAATCACAGTAAAAACGCATGCGTACTATCCTTACCGACAACTATACTGTCCTTTCTGACAAATGATGTTAGCTACGCACGATTTCGTATCTCTTTGTATAGTAATTTCCTTTTTATTTATCAAATAGGAATTCATTTTTTGTAATTATCTGTAACATAGAACTTACCCTAACAAGGTACTATAAATAGTCACATAATGTAATAGCTGTAAGAAGATATACAAAAGAATATACTGAACTTTTTACCTTCACTTGAGATAAGTGTCCTCTTACTCTTGAGCTACTCTTATTTAGTCCATTCAAGTGTAGACTAGAGGTAAGTAACCTCCACCCACACTTGTGCATCATATTAAGTGCAACCTGAGCTTATGTAAGGTGTTGGTGCGTTATATCCAGCGTTGGTGTATGGGACCCTCCTGCTTTCCCTCAACTATCATTTACTTTTTAGGCTATCTTACAGCTTGGACCCACCTCCTTTGATTACGTGTGATATTAAGTTTGTATGTTCACCTATAAGTTCGTATCAGGGTCAGCAGTTAGATGTATGTGTTTGGGAAGGAGTCCTCGAAGTCTTACAGTGTTTGTTCAAGACACTAGAAAGGTCGGCCCATAATTGATGAGTCCTAGAATCAGTCAGCATGAGTCTCTCAATGCTGTGCCAAATGGTTCCTTGGTCTTCAGTACTCAACCTTGTGGTGTCTCAACACCTTTGCTAACGACAAACTTAAGGTCAAGTGTTTACCTTCCTTCTTCTTATCCTTCTGGCTACATCTTGACCTCGATAAGCATTGTTAGGCCTTGGCTTCGGATATGTCTACATTGGCTTGGATGTAGTTGAAGATTAATTCCCATCATTACCGCGAGTTTGAAAGGAAGTCGTCATCTACCTTAAGTGTTGAGCACAAGCTGAGAGGCTGAATGAGCTCCTTCTCCCTTTTCGCTTTACCATGGGTATCGAGTGTCTCTGGATTTTCCCAATGCTCATCAGGGTTAAGAGATAGCTCTTCCCATTCTTCCGAACAATGCAAGTATTAAGGAATCTTTTATGGATCACTTTCCGATCAAACTCCCTTGGTCGGCCAAGAAGTAAATTCGCGGCATTCATAGGCGTTACATCTAAGTCAATCTCATCCTCATGCTACCCTGCCTTAAATGTGATCCACGCACTTTTATACACATGGACCACACCCTCATCATTAAACCATTTCAATCCATAAGGTCCAGCATGTAAGTAGGTTGGCAATTTCATCTTTTCTACTAACTCGGCAAAAATGATTTTAGTGTAGTTACCTCCATCAATAACTAGGGAACAGATCTTCCCATTCACTAAGCATCGCATGTGAAATATATTTTCCCTTTGTCTGGGATCTGTCTTCAGGTCAGCTAATATGGTCATAGCTAAGAGCTTATCTAGGTCCTCGGGATAGAGATCTTCTTCTATCAACTAGTCTTCCAAACTTTAGTCACTCTAACTTTCTACTTAGGCATTGGGTCCTTTGCCTTTCAAGATCATGACCCTCTTATTTGAACATTAAGAAACAATGTGTTCATAGCTTAAGCATTTGAAGCGCTTCAACTTCTCAGGCTTTGTTTCCGGGTGCCTTCTCTTTCTCAACAATCTTTTTCTTGGCATAAATAGGTCAACTAGGCTCTCCTTTCTTCATCTTCTTTTCTTGCCTTCTGGAGTGCCTAGGAGTTTAGTTATCACTAAGACTTATTGTAGCAAATCTGACTAAAATGGGTCATCCGAAATATAAAAAAAAAAAATTAGAGGAAAATGGTCTACAGACGAACAAGAGTAGTTGACATGAAGTTGCTCAGAGGATGTGACTCGCCAACTAACACAACACAACTTGACACCTCACTTGATATGACGCACAAGTTGATATCAAGGTCCACCCGCCACTAATCCTGAGCTACTCAGTAAGATTAGATAAGAGTGTATGAAAGATAAACATGGAGAGGGTTATTTCACAAAAATAGAATATTTAGTATTAAATATAAGTTATCTACGGCTTACAAGGGAAAGGGATTATTTATAGTAAGTCCCTATGGCAACATTACAAATAAAGAAATTACGAGAAAATATATGCAAAAAGAGGATTCCTATTACATACGAAAAAGGGTAAAAAGGACAAAAGACAAAAATGGAAAAGCAGTACAATGTCATACGAGGTGGACAAGTAATAGTGCAACATTAGTCCGGTACGAATATTTTCTGAGAACAACAGGTGAGAGGGATTAAGATGTTGCGACAATAAAGGAGCCGAGACAAGAGAGATGGTGGCATGACGAAAGAAAACTACTCGGTCGTTAAGTGAGTCTCTCGTCACCCGACAAGAACCTCTCAGCAGCAATTGGTCGGATTACTTAGCACATGGTCCTCAATAAGGGAATGGTCGACATCATCACTTTCGAACGTATAGATTAACATATGATAATGTGGGGAGCTCAAGGAGTTTAGCCACATTTCTTCAATGTAAACTTTCTCGTCGTGAGTAGGTTACTGAGAGAGAATTCTTTGGGTAAAGGATTGGAGTCCTTAAAGTCGTGCGTGAGTAATGGGATCATTAGTCGGCAGTTCACTAGTTCCTCGATGTTGCTGAAGATTTGCCCTCAAATCTTAGTCTTCATCATCATTGGGCACATAAGGAGTCAAATCAGTAACGTTGAAGGAGGTAAATACGTTGAAACCTTCGGGTAACTCAATCTCATAAGCGTTATCATTAATGCGCCTTAGGATCCTATAGGGTCCATCTATTTTGGGAGATAGTTTGTTGGTCCTTCTGTTAGGGAAGCGCTCCTTGCTAAGATGGACCTAGACAAAGTCCTCGGGGGTATAAACGACTCATCTCCTTCTGTGGTTTCCCACTTCCTTCTGTTGAGCTACAGTTTTGGCTAATTACTTGGCAATCTTTCGATGTAACCTTTGGAACACTTCAGCACGCTATAGGTTGGATTGACTTTCCCTTTATGTAGTTAAGCTGTTAATTAGATCTAAGGGAAGGTTTGGGTTAATTCCATAAACAACCTCAAATGTTGATGTTCCGATTGAGTTGTGAGTTGAATGATTGTAGGTAAATTCAATGATAAGTAGGCATAAATCCCAGTCACGAGAGTTCTTTCCAACAATGGCACGTAGGAGATTACCAACGGTTCTATTAACTACTTTAGTTTGGTTGTTTGTTTGGGGGTAGTAAGAGGTACTAAATAGTAGCTTAGTGCCAAATTTCCTCCATAAAGTATTTCAAAAGAAGCTTGTAAATTTTGAATCATAGTCGGACACAATACTTCTCAACATTCTATGTATTCGCACAATTTCCAACAAAAAGAGGTTAGCGATGAGTAAAGTATCATTAGTTCTGTGGTAGGGAATGAAGTGGTACATCTTATTGAACCGATTGACCACCACCATGATCAAATCATGTCTTCTAAGCATGTGGGGAAGGCTAAGCATGAAATACATGCTTAGATTGGCCTACGGTCGCTCAGGAATTGGTAGGAGTGTATATTCTCCATAGGTCTCTCTTCTCCCTTTTGCATACTTACGCACCTTGTACCTCTCAAGTATTTAGTTCACATCCTTCATCATCCCAAGCTAGTAAGTGCTCCTTCAATAACTCAATCATCCTCTTTTCCCCAAAGTGGCTAATTAGGCCCCCGACATGAGCTTCTCGAACCAGTAGCTCCCTTGTAGAACCACTTGGCATACAAATCTGCTTACCCTTCATCAAGAACCCCTCACTCAAATAAAAGCCTTCCACAGCACCTCTAGCACTGTACCTGGCTATTAAGGGTCCAAAATGTGGGTCATGCTCATACTAATAAGGTAAAGTGCCGAATCTAAGCACCTTATCTTGTAACGTTGTGATGAGGGTATGATGGCAAGAAAGTACATCAGCCACAGTATTGGTGCTTCCCATCTTATATTTGATGACATAGCAAAAGGTCTCCAAGAACTCGACTGACTTGGCGTGATGTCGAGAAAGCTTCTATTGCCTGTGAAGATGCTTAAGGGATTCATAATCCAAATAGATGATGAATTCTCCCGACAACAGATTATGTTGCCAGTTCTGGAGTATAAGGATAAGGGCATAGAGTTCCTTGTTGTAAGTTAAGTAATTCAGGGCAACACCTCGGATTTTTTCATTGAAGTAGGTAATGGGTCGACTCTCCTGCATAAGGACAGCACCAATGTCGACACTACATACATTACATTCAACCTTAAAAACCTTCTCAAAATCTGGCAAGGTGAGTACTGGAGTAGAAATCAGTTTAGTCGTTATGTCTTCAAAACTCCTCTGAGCCTTTTCTATCCATCTAAACTCAACGTTCTTCTTGGTCAATTCATTTAATGATGCAGTTATAGAGCTAAATTTCCAAATAAATCTCTGATAGAACGAGGCTAAGCCATGGAAGCTCTTGACTTCAGCAGCATTAGTTGGCGTAAGCCACTCATTAATAGCTCTGACTTTCTTCTCATCAACTTGAACTCCACTCCTTGAAAAGACATATCTGAGGAATGCAACCTCGCTTTGACAGAGCGTGCATTTCTTTAGGCTACCGAATAATTTCTCAGTATGGAGTATGTTAAACACCAATCTCAAATGTTCGACATAAATAAGAGGTCGGCACTATAGACCAGAATATCATCAAAATAAACCACAACGCATTTACCGATCAACGATCTTAGTGCATGATTCATCAATTGCATAAAAGTATTTGGTGCATTAGTTAGTCCAAATGGCATTACCAACCATTCGAATAGACCATCCTTTATCTTGAAAGTCATATTCCATTCATCCCCAGGTCTCATCTGTATCTGGTGGTAGCTGCTCTTTAAGTCAATCTTAGAAAAGATGCAGGTGCCGTGTAACTAGTCAAGCATATCATTAAGTCGCAGGATTAGGTATTGGTATTTGATAGTGATCTTATTGATAGCTCAGCTATCAATGCACATTCGCCACGTTCTATCCATTTTCAATACAAGTACAGCAGGTACGGCATAAGGACTCATGCTCTCACGAACATATCCGTGATCCACCTGTTTCTTTAGTTCAGTTGCCTACTCTGGATTAAGCCTATAAGTAAGTCAGATTGGTAAGGTAGCCTTTGGTTGGAGGTCAATGCAATGCTCAATTCCTCTCAAAGGAGGTAAACTTTTCGGCATCTCAGCAGGGAAGAGGTCATCAAATTCCTGAAGTAGCTGCTGCACTTCAACAAGTAAGTTTGCGGCCCCTCTAACCTCTAAGAATCTCTTAACTAAAAGGAGCATATAGTACTCGGCTTTAACTTCTCGTGCAAACTGAACTCGAGAAATCACTAAGGACTTCTGCCATAGAGATCTAGAAACCTTTTCTTGGGCTTCTTGCACTTCCTTAGGACTCATAGGTGTCAATTTAATTTTCTTCCCGTCCTTTTAAAACGTGTAGGTATTTTCATACCCATCATGTAACACTCTCAAGTCAAATAGCCACAGTTGACCGAGTAATATATGAGATGTACACATGAGAAGGACATCACATAACACCTTATCCTTGTACCTATCACCAATAGTAATCAGCACTCTAACTTGCTCGGAAACGTATAGTCCTCCTTTCTTGTTCAACTAGTAAATCTCATACGGCTTGGGGCATGGAAGAGTTGGCAATTTCATGGCCTTAACTATCCCTTGTGTAATGACGTTGATACAGCTCCCTCTGTCAATGATCACGGCATATAGCTTGCCATTCATCTAGAAATTTGTATGAAGAGGTTCTCTCTTTGCTCATTCTAATTTGCCACAAAAGGACTAAGAGATCGTCAAACTATAAAGCAATACTCGGCTTCGCCCTCAGGAGGTATCTCGACATCGGGATCTTCTTCAAATTCTTCTAGCATCTAATCGATTGCCACTTCTTCCTCTCCTTTACTCACACTTTCTACTTAAAACTGGGGTTTATCTCCTTTTATGGTCATAACTCGGCAGTTCTGACATTGACTAGCCACGTATCCATAACCAAGGCATTTAAAACATTTGATTTCTCGGGTTCTCCTCCCTAAACTTTGACCTTAGTCTCTTCGGATCTTAGACTCCTCAATCTTAGTCTTACCTTAGCCTTCGTTTGACTCTTATCTCGACCCTTATCTAATCAGCTCAGCATGTAACCTCGACGTTCCACCTCAGAACTGTTTGAAACTCTATCATTCATTGGTTGGCTCGGTAGGCCACTCCTATTTGGTATGAGTGTTTGGCTACTTGACATTTGACTAACCCGGTTCTACCATTGCCTTTCAACTCTCTAAGCTATACGGATGGTTTCATCCAGATTTATGAGGCTCGTCAACTCCATAATGTTACCAATCTTAACCCGTAGTTCAGAGATGAACTGTTCTATACTTCGAGTCTTAAGCTCTTCGACATCACATCGTATCATGAGCAACTGAAACTCTCGAACATAGTCGTCTACGGATCTATTACCTTACCTTAAGTCTTGGAGTTGTCGGAAAGTATCTTGCTCGTAGTGTTTAGGAACGAACCTAATTCTCAGAAGTCTCTTCACCTAGTTCCATGTTTAGACCTAGCATCGGGTCCTCAGGCAAACATTTTGTAGCTTCTTTCACCATATTACCACATATCTAGAAAATTGTAACACGGCCACTCTAATGCGAACAACATCTTCATAATCATAGAAGTCAAATATCTTTTCGATATTCTCTTCTTAGTCTAAATAGTTATCAACACTACCAAACCCATTGAAGCTCGGAATATGTACCTTAAGATGTTCGGTACCTTAAGATGTTCGGCACCTTTTGGCGCTCTGAACTCACGCTCATCAATCTTAACATAACGATCTTCTTCTTCGTACTCTTCCACTTCGTCCAACTTTAACCTTCTCTTCACGACTCTATCAGCATGTTGCGGTGGTGTTTGGTTCACAAGAAAGGCTTTTGGAGCTCACTCGTTCATCTACCTCTTCAGCCTATCTCTCATTTCTCAGCCCTGTTTACCAACTCTCTCATGTGGTCCAGTCTCTAAGACCCTATTTCCTGAGACAGCTAAGTTGGCCACAATAGCAGCAATATCTTATATCTACTCATTAGTAGTATATGGTGTTTGTTGGGTAATTCAAACACGACCATGAGCATTACTCTCAACATCTTGAATCTCTCCCTGTACACTAAGGTTCAACAACACAAACCTTCGGTAAAGATACTATACTCAAATGCTTTCAACACACACACAAGTATCTCAAAGAGCAGACTAACTATCACTACACAGCTCTCGGTCTCAACCTTAAGCTCTGATACCAGGAAATTATATGGTGTGTCTAAGAGCTTAGTTATCACTAGAACTTACTGTGGCAAATCTAACTAAAATGGGTCATCTGAAATATCGAAGAAAATTAGAGAGAAAATGGTCTATAGACGAACAAGAGTAGCTGACATAAAGTTGCTCGGAAGATGTGACTTACCAACAAATACAACACAACTTGACACCTCACTTGACATGACGCACAAGTTGACGTCAAGGTCCACCCCCCACTGATCCTGAGCTACTTGACAAGATTAGATAAGAGTACATGAAAGATGGACTTAGAGAGGGCTGTGTCATAAAAACAGAATATTCAATATTAAATGTAAGTTATCTATGGCTTACAAGGAAATGGACTATCTATAGTAAGTCCCTGTGGTAACATTACAAATAAAGAAATTGCAAGAAAGTATATGCAAAAAAAGGATTCCTAGTACATATCAAAAAGGGTAAAAAGAACAAAAGATAAAAATGGAAAAGTAATATAATATCAGACGAGATGGACAAGTGGCAGTGCAACATTGGTCCCGTATGAATATTCTCTAAGAACAACAAGCAAGAGGGATCAAGATGTTGCAGCAATAAAGGAGCTTGGACGAGAGAGATGGTGGCATGCCAAGTGAAAACTACTCTGTCGTTAAGTGATCTCTCATCACCTAGAAAGAACTTCTTGGCAGCAGTTGGTCGGATTACTCAGCACAAGGTCCTTAGTAAGAGAATGGTCAACATTATCACTTCCAAGTGTATAGATCAACGTATGACAATACGAGGAGCTTAAGGAGTTCAGCCACATTCCTTTAGTATAAAATTTCTCGTCATCAGTAGATTATCGAGAGTGAATTCTTCAATGAAGGATTAGTCGACAGTTCACCATCTTCTCTTAGCATTCCTCTCAGGCTTAGGGCTACCTTGTTGATGTTGGCTAGTCAGCTTCTAATGCCTTCTTCTCTTCTATCTTTCTACTCTTAATTTCAAATTAATTAGCTCATCCAAAAAGTTGAATAACTGCGATTCAACTATGTCGGCTATATCATTTCAAAGTCTACTCAAGACCCTTGCAATGGTGCGGTCCTGTCATTATGCAATCTTGTATCTCGTCATTAGGATTTCAAACTCTTGCAAGTACTCTTTGACAGTGTTTTGGCCCTATTTAAGGTGTTAGAAAGCATGGAGCATCTCTTGCTTAAAGTAAGTCGATACGAAACGCTGATTCATTAGATGTTTCATAAGCCTCTAAGCTCTAATCGGCTCCTCTCCTTTAACATCTCGCTTGGCAACTAATTTATCCTACCGTCACATCCTAAAAGGGTGAAATTGTAACAGTCCCACCATGTGAACCATCTTAAGATAGAAACTGTCTTCACGGCTACTATCTTAGACCTAGTTCACACAAGGTGTACTTGACTCTACCCCGTTAAAGCGTCCAATTTGATACATGTTTGATATAAACTTGTAGAGTAATCCTGTGAAATAATTTGTAATAATAAACTTATCATTTAACCTTATAAAAAAAAGTAGTAGTAAATCCCACAAGTACCTGTCATTTCATATACAGACCAAAATATTAAAAACTACTAAGCCCCTTTGAGGAGTCTTGTGTAGTTTTCCTTAAAAGATAAAATGTTAATACTAAGGGCAATAACCGGCCATTTCTTGTTGTACCTCTCTCCCTATCCTAATTTACTAGGGATTCTGGTGTTAGGTAAGCATTTATAAGCCATTTGGAACTTTCAAAACAAACTATAGGGGAATGAGTAACAACTTGCTCAATAAGTGGGGGTAGAGATAAAAGTATGAATTTAACACATCACAATCAGAGTTTTCAATCAAGTTGGTTAGATACAATGTATGTACAAGCAAATGCCATCGCATGACGTTATCCAGTCTATCGTGAGATCAAAGCGATTTCACCTTCTCTAATCTGGGTTGAGAAGATTGACGTCACACACTCACGAATCGAAACCAAACCAGGGCTTGTGCAATGGAGAACACCCTCCTCCCATTATACCTTCAAACTACGACCCCAACCTTACCGTGACCTTCTCTCTTATCACTTTGTTGGGCTAAGGGTGGGGAAAAGACCATTTTAGGTATCCCCATCGAAAGGAATCCGTGTTTAGCCCAAGAATCATAATCGTTACCCTTAGTGGGTTGCAATGCATATCAAATTAGATATTAAGCCAAGTTTGAGTTAGTTCATCTTTTTAGGGTGATTAACCAAGTTCAAATAATTTAATAATAATATTCATAGAACAATCACATCATAGAGCTCAACTCCCATCATAGCAAATCGAAACCCAACCATAAGCATTGCATACGTACAAACATCTAACTACATTCACAAGCCAAATACCTACCAAAGTTCCCAGATATAGTTTCATTAAATCGATTGAGTTAAGTTATTAAATATTAATAATATACGCAATTATACTATTACGTGTAATATATCATTTCGATAGTATCAAAACGTACTTTTAATCGTTTAAATCACATTTCGATTGCGGTAGAGTAATAATAGTACATAAATCAGTAATATTGTAGAGATATAGGTTATATTACCTAGATTTACTTGATTTTAGTAAAAATAGTGTTGTTAGGCTCATATAGACTTAATGACACATATTATAAGTCTTGATTTCTAAAGATGACTTTTCACGGATAATTCGAGTTCTTAACACAGTTACACGTATCTAATCAAATATTATCATACTATACGTAATTTATGTTATTAAACCATATTTTACCTAATTTGTCAATATAACCCATAATATAGATATTATCTAACCCTAATACCTCTATGACGTATTCCGATTATTAAAATATCATTAAATATATTAAGAATATAATTTTTACCCAATCTGACTAGTACACAAATATATAGTTTTTATTCACCTATTTATCATATTTTAACCTATTATTACTAAAATTGGGTAATGATTCATTATTTAAGCTATTTTAGTACATAAATTCATAATAAATAACTTAGGTTACTAAATAATTCCTTGAAAATTTCTATAAACCCCTAAAAATATTTAGAAATCAGCTATTACAAGGTTTCTAGTTTTTTATCTATCGCTTATATATTTATATTTACGATTTTACCCTTAAATTATCCTAAATTACCTAATTAATATCCTTTTGCACCAAATTGATTTCAACCCGGCCTAACATTATTATTATTCACTAGAAATCAATACATGTCCATTTGATCATTTAATTTCATAATTTCCTATTTATTTCACAATTTCAGCCTATTTTCGAGCTATTTTTAGGCCGAAAAAGACAATAAATATTAAAAATATTCAAATAAAAAATCAGGCTACATATAAATTATCTATATATCATAAGTGTCCTATACAAAAATTTAGAGCTAGAAACTACATCATTTAGTATATTTATTTTAAATTTCAAATTTCGGATGAATAGTATATTTGTTAAGCAAGTACATTAAATACTCCTAATTTTGTAAAAATAAATTTACTAAATGAAATTATATATAAAATAACCTAGGAATTAATTTTTTTACATTTTTCATAATTAATTTAATAATTTTTCAAAAATAGAGAAAAATAGGGCAGAAACTCAAAATCGGAGTTTATCAAAGCTTCGGCTACCGTTGGTCGAAGAGAGGTTGTCGGCCGACCTAGTTGGTGGTGGCTCTGCTAAGTGGTAATGGAGCTCTCTAGGGAACTAGTTAGGCTCAGTCCTTACTCTATTTTTTCCTTTTTTTTTTCAAATTTTTCCTAATTTTTTCCCGAATTTTCCTTAGGTTTTATTGGTTTCCAAAATGTTGATTTTGAGTCCCAGGATCCTATTTATAATAGTTTAGGTAGGTTGAATTTTTTTCTTAATTATTAAGTAATTTATTTTAATATTTTTCTCGAAAATGCGTAGTAAGAAGTGTTAAATTTTTATAAATTTGCTTTTGATGTAGCTGCTTATTCTTTTTAAGTTGCTCAAAATTTAATCCAATCATATTTTAGGTCATTTTTCTATTTTTTTATAATTTCCAAATAATATTTTAGGGTATTTTAGTATTTTATATTAGCCTTTAATAATTTTTGTTAATCTACGGGTATATATCTTATATATATCATACACATAATAAGTAATTATATACGTGTAATCATGTTGCTAGCATATCTTTTATTTTTAAGATACTTTTTCCCTATTTAATTTTATGATTCTATTGTTTATTATGCATAATTATATTATTTTAGGTTAATTTACGAGTATATTTATTATATATACTAGGTATACTCATAAAAAGACGTATATACTCATACAAGATATTATACTATATTATTTTATTTTATTGCCTAATTATCTTATTTCTAAGTTCTCGTCGTATTCTGAGTTTAGTTTTAAGGGTTTCGAGTAATTTTGGACTATATTAAGTAATCATACTTTTAGTAGGAAAATTGGGATTTCGGGTAATTATTTTCAAAATCTAACTTCACCAAATTACTTCAACTAATTTTTCTATCTTAGTCGTAAAATTTTAGTTCAATTGAATAACTTTTCCCGAAAACTCTAAATTTAAGTACGGTTGCCTAAACTCGACTTTAGGGTCTTATCTAGAGCAAATTTTCCCTATGTTAATTATATTTTTTATATTTTATTATATTTTTTACTTCTACGTATACAAGGATTCCTCAATTAAGGTTATCATGTTTCTCATAAGCTTTTAGCCTACTCAATTTACTTTCCCAAATGCCCTAGATCAATTATCGATCCTAATTATATAAGAACAAAGTTTTGTCGTAATACTTAGATGTTCATGTCTAGATTGTTGATTTATGGGTTATTACACCTACTAAAGGCTTGCATACTCAACAAGGGATAATAAAGCTAGCTTAACCTTTGTCCGTTCTTCACATTCGTAGCACTCAAACAACTTCTCGACTTGAGGAACCTAGTCAAGGAATTCTTCAGGTCGGCTAATTCTACTGAAGGTCAGCAGTTTCAACTTAACATTGTTGAGTCCTTGGCCAAGTGCGGGTTTCATCCCTTATATTCTAAGCTGTCGATTCACCTCGGTTCAGCTACTTTTGTTAGAGCTCTGCTCGGCTACATCTCTTCTCAGTCTTGGTTCTCTTCTCTAGGTTCCTTGGTTTAACTCAGAGTTAACACTTCTGTTATTAGCTCTTCTCGGCATTAGATGGTGTTCTCTTCTTCTCGACCCTGCAACTCTTTTCGGTTGTCGTTCATCATTATCATGCGCATTGGAACCACTTCCACTGGTGGGTGTTTGCTCCCTTCTTTCTTCTCGGCCATTACGTCTGTGGCCTCTGACTAAACTAGTAAGCTCTTGGATGGAATTAGTGAGATTCTAGATCTAATATTCTAAGTTGTCAATACGTTGCCTCAAGTTTCTGTGAGGACTATCACCAGTGTTATTGACACTATCCTATGACATTCTTATCCACATAGTAATTTTTCATAAAAATCGAACAAACAACAAAACACAATTACAGTAATCCAGAAACAACCACTATTCGGCTTCTGTAGCTACCACTACTAACAAATAACTACTACAAACAGCACATTACACTATAGAGCAACGAATAATAGAGAGGTACAAACCACGAATCAAACTCTGAAGAACACTAACATACGTATCTCTCCAAAGCTCTAATACCAAGATGATAAGGAATGTGATGGTAGCGGGTCGAGAAAACCCAGAATGGGTATTCGAGATTCCAAAAAAAAATGGGTACGAAGAATAAGAAGGTGTTTTTGATGGTGAATGTAAATGGATATAATTCACCAAGATACAAACATAATCGGGGGTTTGAGCATGAAATAGGGTTCAATACAACTCACAAACACTAATGTCGCTTGGAATTCAAATGACTCACTAATTTGCTCAAATAAAGGGGTTTACCACAATCATAAGAACAAGATCGATAAGAACACGGGGACGAATAAAGAGTTTGATCTACACTCGATAATCTGGCAATGCTAGTTCAAGAGTAGCCTTGCTCAAAAGGGAAAGATTCCAAAATGCATGAATATACTTTTTGTCTGATTTTGTATATTGACGTCTATCTCTTTGATGTTTATATATGTTGCTATTTATAGCATGTCTTAAACCCTAGTGACAAAACTGTAAATAATGTATAAGGTCTTAAACCTTAAGGAATTAGGCTATAAATAAAATAAAGGAAAACATGTACAAGAATACAAAACTGTGCATTTTACAACGAGAGTCGGCATGCAGTCACTCAGCATGTTTTAGAAGGAGTAGTGATGCGAACCGTGACTAAGAACAGACAAGGCTGGTCGCTGAATAGATCTGAGCTTGCAAAAAGCTTGAAAAAAGTTAATGAGGAAAGGTACAAAAGGGTGGAAAAAAAAGGATGAAAATAGTAAGCAAAACCTACGAATAACTCTAGAAGATATGACACACCAATGGAACTTCCGAGGACTCACAACATAATTTAATATGATGCACGAATTGGCCCAATGAGGTTATTTGTCACCTAACCTTACTTAAGGGAAATGATAAGAGTGACGTCGAGAGTAAACAATAGTGTTTACGTAGGAAAGAAGGTACTCAAAAAGTGTATTGAAGATTATTTGATCTCTTACAACTACAAGTATAAGGGTATTTATACCCACAAACTAGGGCAACTTGCCCAAATTGAAAAAGACAAAAAGGACATTTCCTAAAGAAGTAATGTTACATAATATAAAAGGGTAAAAATAAATATATAAGGATAACAATCATAGATGCTATAGATTTTGCACATGATACAGTATATGTAATGACACTGCGTTGGTGAGGTTGTTAATAGATGCAAACAAAAAAGTACGGATGCATAGGTTTGTCCAAGCAGGGAGGGCATAGTTAATCAAATCTTCCTCTTTTGGCTTCTCGACAAGGAAGAGGCTGAGTAATTGGTTGACTTGGCAACAGAGAGTAATGGTTAACTCAACATACCACACAATAATGAGCAGTCATACGGTATGGCATGAGAGGTAACTCAGCAAGGAAGTACTCGGTTTCGGTAGGGGTTGGTTGAAATATAAGGATTCGTCGTACTAGCCCCTCTAGTCCTCAAGCTCAACTGCGGGTTAGGGGCCCCATAGCTTGATTCCCATCAAGTAGTATCCAAACCAGATAAGATTAGTACGAGTTCAGGAAGGAGTCCCCGAAGTCTTGCAATGTTTACCTGAGGCACCAGAATGATTGTCCCATAATTGCCAAGTCATAGAATCAGTAGGCACGAGTCTCTCGATGCTATACCGAGTGGTTCCTTAGTCTTGAGTACTCGGTCTTGTGGTATCTCGGCACTTCAGTTAACGACAAACTTGAGGCCGAGTGTTTACCTTCCTTCCTCTCATCCTTTTGGCTGTAACTCGGCTTCGGCAATCATTGATAGGGTTCAACTTTAAACAAGTCTGCCTTAGCTTGCATGTAGTCAGAGAATAATTCCCATCATTGGCCCTGTCCAGCACCTCCACGGCTATCCCAATAGGCTTGTTAAGTTGTGTTAGCAATGAGACCCCGTCCTTCTTATAAGATCGAAACTAGAAATATGCAGTGATGAAGACAAATTTGTCTTACCTTTGTTTGTCAACATGGCCGCAATATTTGAAGAAGGAGGAAAGACCTTGAGAAACTTTTGAAGAAAGTTTGAATGTGAACACAGAATTTGTAATAATAGAACGAAAAGATTACAGAAAAGTGGTCTCTCTTTATGATCCTCCTATTTATAGGCAAACCGTTTGGGAAGCCATACAAATGGTTATAAGGATTCATATAAGCACGAATCCCTTGAAATGCTATATAGTAGACACGTAGAAAGAGTTTTAATTGGACGATTACCTTTAAAAGGCAAAAGGGCATATAGCTACATACTAGTCTGTTATAATACGACGCCTGTCATATCGCATTTAATGCACAAAATACAGGCAAGCAAAAATCACATTTTGAAAAAGTTCCTTTGACAAGAAGCTTCTTTAGGGCCCATCCAGCTTCTACTTAGTTGGCATGATAAAGACATGTTGCAGTTGCTTCTGCTCAGTCCTTGTCAAGCACTATTTGGATAAATCGATTCGTAGCCTTAAAGCGCTTGCCAATGAGTTGCAAGGGTATCCTGCTCTAATACCCCAACCTAAGCCTCACGTGAATCTTTAACACTCCACTTCAGAACAACTGTTGACCAATCCTGCTCATCTCATCTCGTATATTTTCGACCTGGGTATCTACTACTTCAGACACCTCCACTTCAACCAGCTTCTAGTTCGAATCTACGTACCCACCATGTCGGCCCCATAACGCTAGGTTGGACTCCTTTGAGTTAGATCGATTACGCTTGAGCAACCTATATATCCCTTCTCCTTGCCTTTGCTTTGACATTGAGACTGTGAGGGGAAGGGAAAAAGGGGAGCGGTAAGTATTGACAGGGTACTTTGGACATAGGCCCCTCAAGCTTGACCACATCCGACACTTTTCGTAGCTTAGGGCTCACCCTTGTAAGCCTAAATCCTAAGGCTATATCAACCAACCTAGTAAACTTTGTAACGGCTAGAATGTACAAGATAATGATCAACTCATATGAAACAGTTACGTCTAGAATAAGTGGGACATGTTGAACCCATGACTCTACTCTCCCATACTTGTGGGAGAAGATCTTTTCCACCAACTGACCTCTAATAGTCGACTTCACTCTACTCCAATCTACTATAAATACCAAATCACTATCCAATGATAAAGCTCTCTGAATTCTATACATCAAGCTTACATATTATTCTAGATCACTTCCTACTTTCAAAAGCTCAACTACTAATTTAAGTATTGGAATGATCACGCCAAATAATCTCCCAGCGTTCTCTCACCGTATATTGTTTTGCAAGTCTTTCATGTGTAGAGCTCAAACATTTACCAGCAAGAACTCAAACACGATAGAGAGTATTTGTATTTGTATTTTGTATTTTGTATTTTGTAAATGGGAATTTTTCTTTTTGTTCTCCGATATGGGCTGTAACTATTCTCTATGGGGTAAGATAGGTAATAATAAAGAAATGTGCATTTCATTTTGTTGACTTCAGCATGTTTTCCGATCAGAAGGTTGATAATACCCTCTTTAAATAGGTAATAATGGCGGTGGAAATTTGCATGGAAAGAAGGAAAAACATCCTCATAAGGATAATGTTATTGCATATTTTTATGTACATAATTGTCCACTTGCTGAGGGCGTTAAGGAGTTGGAAATTGTTGCGAGCCCTTATTTATTTTATTTTAATTTATTTATTTATTTATCTATCTATCCTTTTTTTTTTCCCTTTTATTCGGGGGGATCCGTCGGGATGAGGAATAAAACTGGCTATTTTGTCTTGGTGAAGTGTCAACTAATAGAAGTTAAAGTTGATCCTTGGGGCTAATGTAATCGTAGTGTGTCCATTCATTCATTCATTCCTGCTTTTCTAATCCCCTACCAGGACAATGGGTGGGTGTTTATCTTACTTAAATATAATATTATGGATATATTTTAACTATACTTGATAACGACAATAATATATAATTATTAAATAATTAAGATTTACATAAACATAATAGTAATATATTAATATGCATTCTTATCTTGCCAGACTAGTTACGATTGTATCGAGCTTATTCATTCCACCGAAATTTGGTTCCTTAACCGTTAAGAATTGGAAGTGCAGCTAAAGAACCTTCACGCTCAAGTTTGTGAATTGCGGATAATTATTCCATCTTTGTTAATTTTTTGCCTGACTTCTCGGATACAGTTTTATCTAACTTATAGCTCTTAGAGTAAGTTGCATAGTATATTTCAAAAGTAATAGATTGTTGTATTATGCATCTAATCTTATTTACTCCGGAATAATTAATGGTTAATCCAATAAATTTTATTTTGTAAACGGTGTTGCTCACATTTTAACTCGTCCTCAAAATTTAACTTATATAGACGAATTTTTCTAACCTTTGGCATCTTACAGTAGCATTTGGTGCTATTCCAAGTAACTATTTATTTGTCCTATATTTCAACAAAATGGTCTGAATATGAAGTTACCCTACTTTTATCATATAGTAAGAATTAATAGTCCAAACCATAGGGTATTACATCTCATCTGCAAAATCAACATTACAAAATAGTTGCTTGCTTACTAATTGTATTATGTTTAATTTTTTTTCAACGAATAATACAATTTCATTAACTAAACACAAACAAAAAGTCTAATACAAGTGCAAACTGTAGCCAGTAATCCGACCCAAACACGAAGACCTCAATCCAGTTTTGAGAACGGTGAATTACTCTCCAAGACACAGACAACTGCATCCTTATTCAAAACATTTAGAATATCTTTAGATGGGTTACTGAGGAACAGTAAGTCTTCCCAACGCCCTAAACCCATTTTATGCAGCCTTTTAAATATCCTTTAGAATCTTCTGCATATGACAGCACTTTAAAACTTCTCGATTTATCCCTGCAATGATATATAATAGAAAGTAGAAAAGAAAGATAAAGCATTAGAACCTTGGATTGGATTCAATGAATGGCTGTTATTGAGTCCCATCTCCGAAATAATGTCACTAGTTTTAGTTTATTTGTGAGTTAGGAGCTTCAATAGCTCTCCACAATTCTGCTTCTAACAGGTGACACAAAAAAGCTAAGCCTTTCGAGAAACCTCCCACTACTCTTCCCTTATCATCTCGGCATATTCCCCCAGTTCTTGAATTTCTTTGATCATTGCATACTACACCGTCATAGTTTACCTTAAACTTAATGGAAAGTTGCTCTACTTAACACAAAGTCTCTTCCTGTATCAAACTCCACTGGTCTGCACCTTTTATTTTTAACAATACTAGACCATTCTTGACTTCTTTTTGTTGGTCTAAAGACCATCTTATTTCTTTCAATCCATAATCCCCAAACCATAAAGAGGCAAGGTCTCGATTGCACGTTCCTGTCCTTCTTCTTCAACTTGCCTTTTAACTTTGAGACACTCATTTAAATCAAGATTGAAAGAATCTTTAAAATTCTAGGAAGTATTTTAGGGAGACATGGGGATTCCTCATAATTCTTGAACAAATGCTCTGTTGTCTCCACCTCTTCTTTGTAGAATTGATACCACAGATCGACATTTATCCCGTGCTTTTACAGATTCAATTTAGTGGCTAGACCATCATGAATTACTCATCAAATCGAATATCGGATTTTTGGCCTTCTAAATCCAATCCCGATTTCTTCTATCAGGGAGACCCCCTCTCTCTTTCCTCGATTCTCAATAAGTTGCCTTAATCGAGACTTCGCCATTTGGATCATTTATCCAAACCTTTCTGTCTTCTTCCAAATCCTCCTTGCTGTATAAAAAAATAAAAAATAAAAATTTCCTTGACAACTCTTTACCTAATGGAAAGATAATCCTCTCCTTATGCCAATCATTTAAGTCCTTCCATGATTAGGCAAGAGTTAGATTTCCACCTCTGATATATAGAGGCCCTGGAAATTATTCTCTAATTGGGCTGGGCCCACTATGTTCCACTCACAAAATAAAAAATTAACACAACGCTCCAAATTGTCCTAAACAATAGTTTTCCGCTAAACCGTTGAGTGTTGCCACCTAGTGTTTGACAAAATTCAAGCCCGAATTCACATTGAATTTTGAATTGACAATCTTATACTTCCTTTTTACTAATTTGAAAGGAGAGTTTTCCTCTGCATCGCCATGCCGGTTTTATCATACCAGCTTTGTTTGTGAGTCTATTAAAACCTAAGCATCCTTCAATTCTATGTCTTTTAACCTTATCAATCCAAGAAATCTTTTTCTTCTCATCAGAGTCACCCCATAATCCCAGAGGGTTCTTCCAACTTTCCCTGTAAATCCCTTTGAGAGGTGCAATACTTGGGGAATAGTAGTTTATAGGTACTTTCCAGAATCGAAGAAGCTAATAGTTTCCTACCTACCAAACTTATAAATCCGCTTTTGAGGTTAGCAGTTCCCCTCTCAGTTACTCTAGAACAAAATTAAGGTTTGCAGATGAGAGCTTGCCTTTTTCTTTAATTGGTACACTGAGATATTTACCCATGTCCTTATTTGGAATCAATTGCAAATGTTGCACTTATTTCTTCCCTTAGTCTGGTATGCGCAATTTTTGAGAAGATAATCCATGATTTGGAATGATTCACCTTTTTCCTTGAGAATCTGCAAAACATATCCGTTATAGCGACCATCGTAGTCGCACTGTCAATATTCGCTTCTCCTCTCAAAAGGACATCATCCACAAAGAACAAACACGATGGCTCCAAACCCATTCCCTTCAGTTTATAGATTGAACTCCCTGTCTACATGATAATGAATGAGTCGCCTTAGCATTTCCATGACCAAAATACATATTTAAGGGGAGATAAGATCACCCTGCCTCAACTCTACTCGACGAGAAGGCAGGAAGCGTCGCTTCATTCAATAAAACTCCAAAGCTTACTGTAGACATGTACGGCACAATCAACTTAATATAGTCATCAAGAAAATCCAAAGCTCGGAATGTACTCGTGAAATCCCATTTGATTCGGTCTTTTGCCTTTTCTAGATCTAGTTAATCCAACATCTAACGTTTCTTCCTTTCTTTTTCCCCATTGCATAGAGACGTTCGTGGAAAACTATCACATTATCAGCTGCCAATTTGCCCAGGATGAAACTTGACTGCACCAGGCTTATCATATCATATCATTTCACAAAGATCTCATTTGGTTAACTAAAACCTTCGTAATGATCTTATGCATTGTAGGACACAGGTTATAAGTCTGAAATTCTCTATCTTGTTAGCCCCTCCAACTGCAACTTTAGGAATGAAAAGGATTAAGGTTCTATTTAAATCTAGTGGCACCATCCCTGACTGAAAGAACTTCTAACCACATCGCAGATAGTTTTTCCGGAACTTCCCAATAGTGTTTCAAGAAACAAACGTGAAAGGCATAAAACTTTGGAGTCTTATTGTTGCTGGTACTCTAAACTGCCTTTTTTTTTTTTTTTTTTAATTTCATTTTTCGAGCTCATACTTCCAAGCAAAGATTTTTGTTCCTCCATCAGTCAATTACTCACATTCACCTGAACACAAAGTTCTTTGTGGCTAAAGGATTTCTCAGTGGTACAAAGAGAAAAATGAATTTTAAAACTAGGTCCTTCTTGTCACACCAGCCACCTTGATCATCGAAGAGCTCCACAATCTTTGTTTTAGACATTCAAGCAATTGTGCACGCATGGATTTTTTCTCTTTCTATGATCCATTTCGACCGAGCCTTCGTTACCTAGAGTTTTTCTTCATTAGAGAGGACTCTGTTCAACTCCTTAGAAAGGAGTATCTCTCTAACTAACAGCTCTTGCATCGATACCAATCTCTCTTTTAATTTCCTCAACAGTAGCATAAAGTGTTGGCTTTCCTTTATGACCTTTGCCAAAACCATCTTTATTCCAAATCCTTAGCTTTTTTATTTATTTTTTAAATATATAGAAAAAACTCTTAAATAAAAGGAGTAATAGAAAATACAGATTGCGCTAGTAAATAAGTAAGGAAAGTATAAAATAATAATAAGAAACTAACTTAATTCCCTTTCGCTAGTATTAAAAAACAATATGGAGAGTAGAGATTGAAAGCAAGGAATATGTAATATTTTTCTTCTAGAAAATATGCTTACAAAATGTAGGTAAGAGATATAAATGTCTATAAGATAATATTCGAGGAGTTTTAGGACTTATGTTTCTTTCTCAAGATTTTTCATGATAGTTTTTAGTTTTGCATCTAAGATTTATATAAAATACAAATAGATCCGATATACCCTTATATTAGAATTTTTTTTCTTTTATAGGATAAAAATGTAAAAATTTCTAAAGAGTACAATAGTTTAAAAAGACGAGTGAATCTATTTTATTTTATTTTTTTCACAATGAAAAAGGACAATAGTTCTCAAGAGAATTTGCTATAGTGAAAAAGGATAATAATTTATAGTGAAAAGTATAATAATTTTCCTAAAGATGCTCTGTTTGATGAAGACTTAAATAATTACTTCTTGAAAGATTCTCTACCTTCTCTATATTGTCTTCATCCTTTCATTATAGAGTTTAAGTCTTATTCTTCATGAGAGAGATAACTTTCATATTTTTCTATAGCATCCTTGGTTTTAGTTTCTATAGGTTTCTATAAAGCTTACTAATTTTTAGAGAAGATGTAGTAAATCTTATTTTGAAGTATAAAAATCGTCTTGTGATTGCTTTGGATTATGGACTAATTGATAACTCGTCCACTTTTTAATATGTTTCACTAAAGCTTTTCTACAAAACTAATATCTATTTAATTAATTCTTATTTTTCTTAAGTCTTAGACCATATTCAACTTCTACATAAATAGAATAATGTGCCAGTCTTACATCATATTCAAATCATTCTGAAGGAATTGAATGGAATGTCAATTTTATTTGGAGTATTCTTCCTCTTTCTGAATATTCATAATATGATACAACTATCTTTACTACTTCTTTAATTATGGAGACAACTTCTAAGTGCTAGAACTTATTTGATGTACCTTTAGCTATATTTATTAAACCATAGTTTAACAATGTTTGTTCTGTAAAACAATATCCATCTACAAAGACACTAAGAAAAATTTATAGTTTTATGTCAAATTTATAAATGCAAAATTCTGCTTCATTATTTTCATTTTTTAATGTATAGGGGGAAATATTTTTATCCATACTTTTTAATGCATGGAATTGTAGAACATGAAATGGTTCTAAAAAATTCTTTTAAGCTAATTTACTAATGTATTGTCTATATTTTTATGGTAATTTTTGCTACATAAGGATGTGTTTAAAAAAAAATGTATGCATATGTCTGCTCAAATAAAATATTTTTGTCTTAATGTCTAGGAAATACTTGTTTAAATGTTTTCCACTTATCTATAGTTTCTTTTTTTTTTTTAACTAGGGGCATCTTTTCTACTTGATGTTTACGTTTATTAACTAATTATAAATCTATTAAAAATCTTCATTCTTAAGGAATTCAACCATTTTTTTTTATCTTGCCTCAGCAATAGAATTACATCCCCTCCAAATTGGGCTAATGTAATCTCTTATCTAAAGAAATACTTTATACCATTCTTTGTAAATTCTTGGGTTAAATTCATTCATTAGTGTATAACAATAAAACTTTTTACTTTGTAAAAAATGTGTACCATATTATCTAGGAGCAAACTCATTATTTGTTTTTGTAAAATAATTTAATAAAGCTACACAAACTTTTAACTTATTTTTGTCTATAGTTTGAAGTCTCCAAATTGCATCAGTGAGCACTTTTTGAGCTTCATCTGTGTCTACTTTTGTAGATTATTTAAATTCTAGATATAAGCCTTTTGAATAGATAGGGAATTCTATTTCATAATAATTTGTCATGTAAAATATGTTATTATTACTACTGTAAGGTCTTAAAGTGGGCTTGAAGATTGTTAGCCCTTACCTATTTGTTATGTCTATTTGCCTATCGTTGATTGGGAATGGCATTGAGCCTTAATTCATTGGATTTAGTTGAACTGTCATGTTGTAATTCTCCATGGAAAATATACCTGTTCAAAATATCAACTAAGTTATTATCTTTTCCTTTTATGTGCTATAAACTTGATCCACCTTCTTTATGATATACTTTTATTATTTTTGTCTTTGTAAAATTTAATAATGGCCTCAATCAGGTCTTACTAAAATTTCAGGTTTATTAATAAAAAATAATCTACTACTGTTTAATCCATAAATAATAGCAAGAATCTCCATGTTTATGGTACTTGTTAACCCCTTTTTTTTTTTAATCATTCCACTACTGTATCTATAAACTTCTTCTTCACTTTTTGAGATGTATTTATCAAGTTTTCTTTTCAAGACTACTCCCCATCTATTTTCACATCTATTTATTCCTATAATTAAATAATCATTATCTAATTGTAACCTTAAATTCGGTAAGTTACTTGTTTTTTTGGTATAATTGCTTTGCATATTTTCCTAAGTTTTTTTATAACGAGATGAGTATTAATATATAAATCGATAAAGACCAAGAAAGAGAAATTTTATATCGATAGAGGAAAAATAAGGATTTGGAAGCCTAAAAATTGTTATAAAGTCTTTTTGTCAAAGTCTTCATTGAATTCTAAGACTTTTTCAAAAATATGAGATTATAGTTTAATTATTCCATTTCCTATTTCTACTCCAAGAGTTTTATATTTTTCTATAAAATTGGGATTTTTTACTACTTATACTTATTCCATTTTTAAGGAATTTAGATAAAATAATCTTTAGATACAATGTATGTTCTTTTTCAGTTTTAGAATATATTAACATATCATCTATATATACACACAAACAACGGGATATTTTTTAAAAAAAATCCCATCTATCTTTCTTTGAAAAACTAAAGGAACATTTTTTAAGTTAAAAGGCATAATAACCCGTTTGAAATTTCTTAATGGACATGTAAATGTTGTCTGTAGGATTGACTCCTCTTGCATTTTAATTTGCCAAAATCTCAATTTACAATCAAATTTACTAAAAACATTTTTATTTTGTATTCTATTTATTAAATTTGTTTTGTTAGGGATGTCATATGCATCTATTCTCGTATTATCATTTAAGCAACTATAGTCTATTACCATCATGCTTTTATATTTGACAATTTCACTATGTTTTCTACTAAAAAATGATGGGCTTCTATGGGGACTATTAAATCTTTTGATAACTCATAATTTTAATAATTCACTAATATGCTCAAATTCATTTTTTTCTAAATTGTCACATTTTATTTTCTTTATCCTTAGTTCTAAATCTAGATCAAGTATATCTAATTTATACTATCCCATAGTTTTATGGGGTTTTCTCCTATAATTTCTTCTTTTTCTAGTTTACTGATTATATTATTTACTTCTATTATTCCAATTGCTATGAGATTATAATTTTTTTTTTGTAATTTAAGTAATCATTTATCAATTCTAAATTTTCATAATTTTTTATTACCTGTTCATATAATTCTTCTCCTATTTCATATTTTTATCTTACATTTACCTTGCACATTGCATTCACATTTTTCTTTTAAAATAGTACTGCAGGAGAAGCTAAAAGTGTCAGTTATTGTGTATTTAAACTAGATTTATAATTGTCGATTAACAAAAACGGTAATCCTATTATCCATACATGTTTACAGAGTTTCATATCTATTACATATGTTTTAGAACTATATAAACCATTTATCTATCATTTTTTTGTTTCTAATGCTATCATACGTTTAGTTAATACTTCACAATATTGATGCAATCCTCCATCTATTTGTTCTGCATATACACATTCATTTGTCGATAATTTTTTAATTAAATATTTAGGAATATGTTGACAATGTACATAATTATTAGAAGCTCCCATGACTATTAATGCTTGTACTTCTAAAATGAATTCTCCAATAGTGAATCTTACATTTATTCTCACATTTGTTATTAATTATCCTATTTCTTTCCTAAGATATGTTTTAGCTGTGTTTAAAATATTTCTCTAATTTATCCTCTATTATTATTCCTTTTCCTATTTTTTGTATATGTTTTAGTTTTATATTTTCTTCCAAGTCTAATTTTTCTTCAATTTCTTCTACCCTTTCTTCTAATTTCAATACCATTCTTTCAATTAAATCATTACTATATATGAGAGAATAATCAAAGAGACTTTACTAAATCCATAAAACCTAAGTAGTCCAACCACATTGATTAGACCCAAAAAGGTCTAGCATTTTCTAGGTGCCCCTTGAATTTTTGGTTTAATCACCAATTAAACTGATGATTTAAGGCTATATTTGATTTCACACGTGAATAATAGGTGTGCTCTTGCTATTATAAATAATAGAAGATAAAGCACTTATATTATAGGTGTCCAAAAAATAGTGCAAAAGTGTACTTACATTAAAAGACCATGTTTACAAACCTAAAAAGGACAAAAGCCATAAAAACCAAAAGAATTTTATAAAGAACCATGATGGTTACAATGATAAGATTAAGTTTAAATCTCAATATTTACCTGCTGTTTTATTTGAGTTCTTAATTTTTTTTAAGGTTTGGGTCATTAACACTTTTTAACTTTTATGAAAATTGACTTTTGTTAGCTCTGCCACCTTAGATCTTTTTCCAATAGAGTTTTTGAACCTCTTAAGGTACAATGGGCCTGGTTTGAGAGATTTAAGTCATTAAGGGGGCATCCTACAAAATAGACAAGGGGTAAGTTACTATGACAGGGTGTTGTTAAGTATGACCACTCTAATACTTAAGTTAAGTAAGAGGGAGAAAAGAATTTAAGCTCAATAGAGAGTATGTAAGTATATGGGGTTCTTTTTGTTTGTAGGCTTAGATTGTGGACTTACTTTTTAGGGACCTAAAGGAAGGTATTTATAAGATATGCCTCCATCCATAAGACCCTAGGATATAGGGGAGTTAACATGATTTCCTCACATTAGCAGAGGAAAGGATTGTTTTTATGACTCATGACTGTCTCATCCTTGTCACCATTGTACTATGTCATAAATTAGGTCATACTAACCATATAAGATGAGCCAAGAATTTCCACATCACATTAAATGCTATATGGGTGTTGTACAAATAAACAGTTACTAGCTTATTGGGGATTCATAAGTTGGCAATTGCATGCTTATTTAGGGCTCATTGCAATGTTGGCTTTATGGTCAAGGTGACCCGTGTTTCGTTGGTCTTGGGCCAGAACGATGGTAAGGCCATTTGGTCGAGAAAGGTGTAGTAAGGATAATAATACAGTGATGGCTCTAAGATTGGCTAGGGTACTAGTCATCTTGGTTGAGTTATTAGTCACCCATTCAGGTGGTGGCCGCTTTGTTATGTAAGTTGGCCTCGTACGCAATCCTTATCTGCTGAGAGGTAGCCATAAGCTATTTTAGGTCATGCCCAATGGCTAATATCAACAAGCTCTATTGATTTTTTTTTTTTTTATATATATCCTTCATCAATGTCAATTCTCCATTAACATATAGTAGTTAATTTGGTAAAATAATATTGTTAAATATTGTAATAAGAAATAGCAATATTACCAAAAATAATACAAAAGAAAAAAGGTTAGGAGAAATAAGCAAGCAAGCCCCTTAAGGCTTAACTAGCTACCCCAAGGTAATTTTTGTTTAATTGAGTCATGACTTACCGTTATAGGTAGATCATGCTGCCTGATTAAAAGGATGGGTGACCATCCATCTTCATTGACGGACTGCATGGTATTTTATCATTATTATTATTCATAAATAATGGTAAGAATTACAATACTTACATTGTCTTAATATAAAATAACATTAAATTTGGTACAATTTTGGTAAGTGACGTAACATTTCATATATAAATGTAAAAGGGCTTATAAGGTTCATATGGTTTAAATTAAATGGTTGATTATACGAATATATTATTCATGATGTTTTTCAAATAACTTCATTATTTTCATAGGGCTTGAAATTTAAAAAGTTGGAAATTTTGAGGTGTGATTAATTTTTGAAAGGAAGTAATTTAGGAAAACAAAAGTAATATTATATTTTTAAAAATAATCCCAAATATAGGGCTCTTTCCAAAAAAAAAAAAAAACCAAGAGCACCATACTAAAATTTTACCGAAATCAAGTGTTGGGAAACGGATTTCATCTTTTGCACTAAGAATTGGCTTTTGAAAAGTCAATTTTGGACAAAACAATGAAAGCAACTTTACAAAAGCCAATTTTAATTAAATTCTTGAACTTGCAAACTTAATATGGTTGGAAATATGGTTCGAGTCATGAGGACGTACTCGGTCATATTTTTAATTAGAATGGTGATTCTGATGTAAGTGGATTACTATTTACCTGATAATTATAGATAAATTATCTTAGCGAGTAGATTTATGCTACAATTAAAATTCACTACTTTAAGAGAGGTGGGCAAGTTCTAGTGAGATTAGTTAAATCTCGTTTAATTAATTTCAAATATTGATTTAAGACATTACATTGATTCAAATGAAAATAATTTGCAAATCTCATTTTGATATTTTTTTATCTCTTAAACCTGGGACCTTCATAGTGTAGCTAGGACAATTGGTTTAAATTCACCTCGTTAAGTAGTTTTTACTCTTGTTTAGTTTAATTATCGATAATTTAGCTTAAGGAAATACTCGAGTGATTTAGTACTTAGCACCTAGCTTCCTGTAAAATATGACCTTAACTTACCATTTATACTATTTCTACGACCCGATACACTTATCAATTTACGCTTATATGCTTAATATGCTTTCAACAAGTTAAGCATATGTCACATCCTATGCATATTGGTTGGCTATCCTGAAGTCTGAAAGGAAAGGGAAGAGCATCGAATGTACTCAATTTGGCAATTTATCAAAGAGTAACATCCCATTAATCAATTGCAAAATATGTGTTTGCGCGCAACAAGATAATACATCATCATCATCCTCTAGTAGTATATTGAAATTGCTCTTTAGCTTAAGCAATTTCAAATGAATGCCTTGAATATCTTGGTTGCCATGGCGAAGGCCTAGTAACCAATGGTAGACACCATTCTAACTCATGTGCTTGTTGCTTGTCACAAGCTAGCCATCTATTAGGAGACTAACCAATAATGATATATCCTAGAGAGTACTAGTCAACTTGCCATAATAGAAGTAAAAATTATATGTCTCCTCTCTCCATTGCCCCATTAAGTTGGTGATTAGATGCTAGTCAATTTGAATGAATGGTACTTACCTCTTTCTTTGGGAATCCAAACAACTTAACATATCTAAAAGGATCTCTCATCCATCCTATCATCAAAAGATCACTTCTTGTTGATGGAATTTAAGCCACTAATTATCTTACAAATTACCAAAAAGAAATCATATTACAATAAACCCAATGAATGGAATAGTACCAATGAGCAATGTATTAGTTGTTACCTTGCCATTTCACATTAGCTTAGAGTTGTGGAACGATTGGAAAAGAAAAAGTGACTTGTTGAATGTTCTTGGATCCATTTTTACCTATCAAAAAAAAGGAAAAAGAGAAGATCATGTTAGCATATAATCAAGTTAAGTATTAAAAAAAAGTACAATGAAGTATTAGCAGAAATGCACTTAAGTATCAAATGAGATGATGACTATTAATAAGTCGTTATTGATGTTTTCAAAGTGTACTGGTAGATTCAATTGATGGTTGTTGTCGATTTCAATGTTGATATCTTCTCCCCATATGTTATTCACCACCATACAAGCCACACGTATATCCCATGGTCCCTTTCGAATATATACCTCCTTATGAAATCGTTCTTCTCTAGTCATCCTTTGTTTTCTCATTTGGTTAGATATAGGGTGCTATATAGGGATATTAAGTAGGGGGCTAATCAACTTTGTTAGCATATTGCATTAAAGGACACACATATATCATAGTTGATGTTACCATGTATACAAGTGACCAATGAGGGCAGAATAATCAATGTACAATTTTTTTTCCCATCACTGCCATTGCATGTGAACACAAATCCTATTAGTTTGCCACTTTTGGCACATGCTTTGGCATATCCAAAGTGAAACTATCTAGCTGTTTTACCCTATGTATAATCGAGCATGGTGTGGTTGTAGCCTCAAATATTTGCTCATTGTAATCAACAATTATTACATGGTGACTATTTCTTGCTTTATCCCACCTATCAAACTTCCTTTTAGCATATTTTATCAAAACTTTACCAGTGCCCATTTGTGTAGATATCTTTATCTTTCATTAATTAAAGTAATCATTACAATTATGGAACGTCTTCTTAACTAGTGGTTACATCTCGACTTAGCGTAAGATGCATCATTACATAGGAATACCTGTTAAAAACTTAATTTAACCTATTTATTCATCAAAAGACAACTTTATTTATGTGATAATAGGGATGCTACAATGGAGTTCAACTAGATCTTTGGTTACAACTTATTTGTATAATTTACTACTTATATCAAAACACAAACCATTTTTTTTTCTTTCATCTTCAAAATAGTAAGACTTCTAACTTAGTACAGGTTTCATCTAAAAATCATTGACTTCAACTAACGCTCTCAAAATATGTTCCCCTTGGTGTTAGGCCCTTCAAGATCTTATTAACTTAAGAATAAAACATTTTATCCCCTCAGCTACTGAAGCTAAGTAAGAGTGGATAATAAATAATATAATAACGACAATATCATAGCTCAAACAATTCATTCATAAATAGCAAATTCAACTTCATATATACATGAGCCAAGTTAGGTATTTATTGCTAGTAATGTAGAATGCTATGCTCATGTACGTGGCATGCATCAATACCAATATGCTATGCCTTTCCAACTCACTCATTCGATTGGTTGACATATCAGAGCATCTAAATACAATGTCTAGGAACCTAGAGGCAACAAGGAGCTACCTAGAAATAAAACCCCCAAAACCTAACGAAATGGAAACCACTTGATGTGGTTTGGAAATCCAGCATATAGTTAGCCTAACAGATACGATGTAGTTTATATATGCTTAAAAACTCAACTTTTATAAATCAAGTAGTTCACTTGATAAAACCAACCTAGCAAAATCTTAATTTTTATGAAGACTTGACTTGTATGTTCTTTTTCGTGTTGTGCTATGCCATGAATGCATCAAATCGCACACCAAAGCAAAACCCAGCAAGTTCAAGCAAGCTTACTCATTATGTATTAGCTTAACCTTTACTTAATATTTTTATAAGTTCTTCGGTATCTGGTTTGCTTAAGTGAATACCTTAAGAGGTAAGGTTAGTCCCTAGATTCTTTTCCAAGTTAGTGTAAATCCTAACAAATGTTACATCGATAACAAGCAATGTAACCACTATGACCAAGTCTAATGTCAGATCATCATTCTATCAATAATAATTATAATAGGTAGCTCCATATGATTCATCAAGCAACGTATTAGGCTTACAACCAAATGTAACTAAGGTAAAACATCACCAAGTGTCCAAAGTTAGAAATAAATATAAGTCTACTCAAGCACACACAAATATCCACTTAGTAAGGCTTGGTAGTAATGCAAAATTCTAAGCTTCATGACGTGACCCTTCTTCACCTATCACACCTAAAAATACATACAGTCTCCAAGTCAACTATGAGTTGAAACCAACTCTTATAAGCTTTTACTATCATGTTTCTAAACTTTATTGGACCATATCTTATTTATTTCTTATCCGATTTTAGTATACTTTATATCATTACAATAATTATTTTGGATACTATTAAGATATCTTAAGAAATAAGACTAATTAATATAGTAACAAGTTTGAAAATACCCTTTCTTGTTACCAACTAAATTGTACACTATTGTAACTTTATAATTGACTCGAATAGGCTTTAATTGTAAACTAAATTACACTTTCAGACCCTGCCTAGCATTTATTATATGTCAGAGGTACTAATCTTACAATCTTAACAAACATTGTAATACTTTTATTTACTATTTTACATAACAGGATAATATATAGGCTTATATTAGGAAAATACACAATAAATAGTATATGAGCCCAATTAATTTTATGAAAAATCATAGACTAAAAAAAAATATATAGTTGAATATTGACCGTTGATTACACTAAACTAGCTTATTATTTATTTTTACGAAAATAGCGGTTTTAGCTCAAAATTATGAGAAATTACAAAAATAAACAAATTTATGTGTTAGATAAAACCAAGTGTTCCAAATATTATTATAAACTTTCAAAAGTTAAAATGTGTAGGGCCTATTCATTGATTTTATTAAAAACTAATTGTTTCAATAAATCAGCAAAACTGCCAGTTCTATTCAAAATAAATATAATAAATAGTAAACATGCTTATTTTTAAAAATTCTTGTTACCATATTAAATATATATATTAAGTATATTAAATACAAAAATCAAGGTTGAAACAATAACATTTAATATTTATAAAAATTAAATCAATTTTCCCTCATATAGTTAAATTTCTTAAGGACCCTTTTTTACACTAATTATTTAATTAAAATAAAATTACTACATCAATCTACACCTATAATAACCTTAGAAAACATTTTTCCATATTTAATTAACTAGACTTAGTATTTTTAGAAAATTAACTAACTTACGAGCGCAAAATGGGTTTACCTAAGCTGGTCGTCTCCGGCTACTACTTGTCGAAAAACTTCTTTGGCCACCTACTTTTTAACCCCTAGCGACCACCATTGTAGAATGTCTATACCCTATTGAACTGTCTTAGACTAGTAATGCCCTATTTTTTGTACTATTTTTATTTTATTTTTTTTCTAATTTTCTAAAATTATGTTATTGTATTTCCAAGTCCCTAAAATATTGCAAATGGTGTTAGATGTCTTATTTATAGGTTTTAGAAAGATTATATGTCATAAAGTAAATTGCTACATGTCATTTCCACATTTTCTTACATGTACACTAGGTGCCATGTGTCAATTCCTTGTTAATTTGATGATGGCTTATGTTTTCAACTATTCCTATGTTGCCACATCATTTTGGTGACTTGCCAACTTGTTTCCTAGAAGATTTTCCATTATTTTATATTAATTTACCTTATTTTTATAATTTATTATTATTATATGTATATATTTAATACATATAATGCATATTCTATATAAATATATGTACATTGTACATAATTCAACTTCATTTACTATTTTTATAAGTTAAATAAATTATTGCTAATATCTCACAATATCATAAATCTCGAATTTCATATTTTTTATAATTATTGGCTTTATTGATAAATTGATATTTTTACTAAAGTAATTCTTTTGTATAGCTTATTTTAAGAAATTGACTTTATTAGGATACTTTTTCTAACTTTTATAACCTTATTATGAAGTTTGAACTAAAATGAATAACGTTACTTGATACCCTAAATTTAGGAGCTTAGCATCTAAGTTATCACATTGGCTTGAACCCTAAGGTATTACACTAGTGCATCAATAGGCAAGTTTCTACATCCTTTAAGGTATGATTATAACTTTTTGCAATATTTGTTGGCCCATTTAGATTTGGATTCCTAAAGTGTTTTTTGGTATGTGGACTCATTATGTAGGCTTCATCATAACACTCATAGAACATATGGGTTTACACTTGGTATATTGTCTTCTTTAACATTTCTTTACATTCTTTTGCTCTTAAGCTATAGTCTGAAGTTACTTCCAATATGATGGATGCAAGTGCCATGCTAACCCCTCAGCTACATTACATTCTCGCCTTTTACAATAGAAGTTATGTAGCGACAAATTAGAAACTAAATAGATGTCTGGATGATCCTTTATCACATAAATGAGCACACACTTTAAGAACCAATCTCAACTATCCTAAAACTCTTCGTCTATCAGTGCAAATGCTAACGACACAATATGATTTACACAATTAGCTGTGGTTGCTATGAGTAGCTTATACTTTTATTATTTGCATAGAAACATATCATTGATGGTTATCATAAGCTTGAAAACAAGGAAATATTTAATTAGGATTTACTAGTATCAGCAAAATAAGGTTAAGTAACATGCTTGCAAAATAAGGTTTACTAGCATCCTAATAATGCAATGCTCTTTGATTAAAAAAAAAAAAGGTAATTGTAATGGACAAACGCTTCAATACATGGTCCAAAAACCTAGTAGACTTTATGGAAAAACATAACTTATGGTGTAGATCTTTCTATATATTTTCACTTAAGCATTGTACCTGGATTGACCATTATAATATGTGTGGAAGCATAATATATGATTCATTATATTTCCCGTAAACTTGTTCATTGGCCTTTCACTTAGCCTCTTGAACTTTCTTAACTTTCTTAAGAAACATAATGTACCCAAATTGCCTGTGGATGGTTACTTAGACTTATTTCATATCAACACTAAGCAATTCTTGTATTTCCTTAACGACACATCTAGACATGGTAGTTAAGTTCAATTGAGAGTGATCTTAGCTATATAAGTGTTCACATAATTATATGGACCCTCCAACTTATTGATATGGAAATAGCTAACATGCTTGTCTTGGCATGTACAAAGTCTCTACCTGCAAACCTTATCTCTATTAAACACATTTTGCAAATCACATTTTCCTCTCTAACTAAACCACAATGTAGTTATAGTTGTTAAAAATGTGGTGCATCTTCATTGCATGTATCGAATGCTCTTTCTTTTTAAAGTGTGCATGCCTACCTTAAATTCATCATCAAAACTCCATTTACCATCATGTGTTATCTCCTTAGATTGTACATGTCCATTAGCTGCACTCGTTGCAAGAATAGTACTGTCTCAAACTCTACATTTACTAATGTTGGGAACCTATCGTATTGATCATTCTTTTTGCTTAACACATGTGCCTCATTTTGAGTTTGAAATCAACTTCACTTTCCCCACTACATTACGAGAATATTAATATTAAGGAGACTATAAGTGGTGCTTGGTTCCCAAGTAGTTGAAATGGGTTGGGATTCATATACTTAGATTTCAACTTGATAATCAATGTTATTTTCCTATCCTAAATCATACTCAGTTGGAGCAAGGATGTTAATTTTATGCATTTCAATGTACAACTCTACTAAACCACCAACCCTGCCACATCATTAGAAGGACCCTAATATTTGTCATACATTATGATTGTCATTTACAAGCATAACATGGAAAAAAAAAATCTGTATTATCACTTGTGAGAGGGCACCTATAGATTAGCTTAACCTGGTAGGTCATTATGTTGACCCAAAAACTATTACATACGATACCTCCAATTGCTCATAATTTGCATCATATGGAGCCCTGACCATTGTTGTTGAATGCCTATCATAATATACCCCATCTTCTCATTCTACCATATGTCAGTGGGCATAGCAAACTACTCTCACCTCACCCATTTTTCTACCTATCTAATTCTAGCATTATTTGTTTATAATAAGTTTAAGTTAGTGAAAACCCATTACTGAAACCTCAAGGAAGATTACTAAAATACAAATTGAAAACCATTACTAAATCCGGCCAGTAACTCTATTATGTAATCCAATTAACAAAGGCAACAAACTAGATATGTTTGTTAGGCTATCCTCTAATTGCCTAAGTACGTGAAAGAGATAGATGCCATAACTAAACTCTATAAGATCTAGAGGAATCATAATAAAAATCTTGTAGCATCTCTTAAGTTGTTTAACAAACACACTTTAAGTTTAGCAACCACAATAGCCTTCGAGCCCTTTTGGTATACCTTAGATAACATCACAAGGCAAACTTCAACATATTGTATCATGAACAAACAACAACTAAGTACACTTGAATCGGTTTTAGGGAATAGACACTTGAACAATTTCTACATTGCATTAGCTAAATTCATTCATACAACATTGCATAACTACTAATTTTATTATGCATCGTGAATTTAGAACATCAAAGGAAAGCACAAAGATCACTTAACATCGTATACGCAAAAAAAAAGATCACTATTTAGCTATGTACAAGACATTGAATTTAATAAGTATATATGCAAAAAAAAAAACAATAAAAATAATATAAGCCTTGTAAACTCACATATTAGATTTCGAGAGTTCATAATCTTATGTGTTAGATTTCAAACTAATAATTTAGGGTATATGTGTAAGTTAACTAATTAGGATAATATTTCATATGTGGATAAGTTAGAAAATGACATGTCATGGGTATTGAATGTTCAAATATAATAAAATAATATAATTTTATTAAATTACTTTCTATTGTAATTTACCTGGGTGAACATCTAAATTAGATAACGAAAAATAATTAAACATTAGAGATAAATTATTTGGATACAAAAATTATAAAGTAACTTAAAACAATATATATATATATATATATATATAGTATGTGTACCTCAGATATAAATATTATAATATACTTATATACCCCAAAAATGCTTAAACATCCTAAACTAAGTATAATTAACCAATTGATTATAAGAACAATCATAAAAATAGCTAAAAAATTAACAAACCATCATATTTACTTGTAGGAGGCATGGATAACTCCTAAGACACATGTTGATGAAATAAACCTTCCTTAGGACACTTAGTAACTTCGAAAGACTATAGTATATAAGCTAAATTAGAGAGAAAAAAATGCCATACTTCATTCTACAACCTAAGAATTTTCACCAATTCTCTCCAGAATGTAGTCTAACTTCTTGGGATTCTAGGGAAATTATAGAATAGGAAGAACAAAGTAGGAATAAATTCTAGAAAAATAAGAATAAATATTGCACAAACTGAACGATTTACGGAACCTAAGTGTAGAGGCAACTTGGGAGTGAATCACTATTACCCTCCAACGGTGGAGGCAACACTTATAAGTGCTGATAGGGTATTTAATAGGAATTAGCCGTCGACTATATCCAAGTCGAGGTCAACCAATTCCAAGCCTAGAGCAATTAACTTTTGTTGAGGCTAATCTAATAACAAAAGACTGAGAGGAAGAAAAGGAAACACTTGACACCAAGTCTATCATCTACCGAGAAGTTAAGAGAACACATAGCCAAGGACTTGAGGCTAAAGATCCAATCAGCATAGCACCGAGAGGCTAATGTCAACTAGTTTTAGCACTTGACAATTATGGGTCGACCTTTTCGGTGTCTTGGCCAAGCACTACGAGACTTCAGAAGCTCCTCTTAAGATTTGGACATCTAACTACTCACTTCGCTTAGTTTGGATCCTGCTCTTTCTAGGACAAGCTAAGTGATTGCATGTTGACTTCTATTAAATGCAAAATTTTATATTCTTGTACATGTTATCTCTATTTTATTTATAGGCCCTATTCTTTAGGATTTAACGCCTTATACATTATTTATAGTTTTGTCACTAGGGTTTAAGACTTGTTGTAAATAGTAACATTTATAATCATAAGGAGAATTCAGAGTAGTAAAAAGGATATTCCTATATAGAGAGTGAAATTTTCCTCTTTCGAACAAGGTTATACTTGAGCTAGCAGAGCTTGTATTTGTCGGATTATCGAGTGCTGATTAAACTCTTTAATCTTTCTCGTATTCTTATCAATTTTAACCCTAAATTTGTGGTGAACCCTTCATTTGAACTGGTTAGTAAATTACATTTAACCTTCATTTGAATCCCGAGCAACATTTGGTGTTTGTGAGTTGTATCGAACCTTATTGCGAGCTCAAACCCCTAATTGTGTTTATGTCTTGGTGTGTAATATCCATGTATATTCACACTCAAAACCCCTATTTTACTTCTTATTCTTCATATCTACTCAAAACTATAAATACCCATTATGTTTTGTCTAAGATTCGCTGCTATATACGCATTAGTGCTGGCTGGCATAGATTGTAAGCCTCAAAATTAGCCATTCGAGGTTTCGATCGGTTGAAGGACCCGATCTAGCCTAAATTATAAAGTAAAGCTAGAAATATTAGTAAAATGATCCCGTAAGTTTTAATTTAAGAAAATAAGCAATAAAATAAAAGAATATAAAAATTCCAAATTTTAAGTGTATAGCTCGTTATTTATCAAAAATACGTAAAATGCATTCCGATAATTAACGAATCGCTAGAGATAAATTATATGTATACTAAAAATCATAAAATAACCTAAATAATATTTAGGAATATTTATTTGTACTATATATGAATTTACATGTATGTAGAAATATGCGTAATTACTTAAAATACGCGTAATGTGCCAAAATAATACTAAATAATTAAAGAAAATTCATAATTAATTAATAAAAAATAAATAAAAATCAGGAAAAATAAGGAATGATCTAGAATTGGGTCGTGGCAGCTGGGAAAAAATAGAAAAAAATCGGCCAATTAAATTAAGACAACACAAAAACTAAAAATTAAGAGATAAGACAATTGTCTTGTCCAATTTAATGCACAATAAATTCCCTAAACGTCTATAAATAGGAAAAAAATTCAGAGAACTCCTTTGCACATTTAGGGATTTGAGAAAAATAGAGAGACTCAAAAATTGAGAGAAAAACTAAGGAAAAAAAAAGAAAAGGAAAACTATGCAGTTAGGGCCACAAAGGAGAACCCAGACCCGACGAGCAACTGGGAGTGGACGGCCACCACCACCATACGGTGGTGGCAACGTCCAGGTGGGCCGACACACCCATAGCCACCGACGGTGGCCGGAGCCACTCAAATCAGTGAGTTCGATTTCTAGCCCGATTTTGTGTAATTTTGTAAAAATAGTACATATTATTAAAAAATTATGAAATTTGTTATTCTAGAATATATTTGTATTTTTTTATGAAAAATATTATTTTGATGAAAATATGTCTCCTGATATAGGATCCTTAAGAAATTGTGCAAAACCGGGCATATTTCGGTTTAGAAATAAATGACCTTAGAAGTATATTTTCAAGCCCAAAAATTTTGTGTAGATTACTTAGATGATATAGAATAGTACTATGAAACCCGTTTTCAAAAATTAATTTTTGAAATTTTTAGATAATTTTTAGGCCCTAAAATGAGGCATAAAATGGGTAATTTATGGTTAATTAAGTAATTAAATGATTAATTAAGTAATTAAATGATTAATTACTGATTTAGTGAATAATTATATGTTTTAGGATGTTGAAATCTGATGGAGTATGATACTTGTAGCATTTAGGGTGTTAGATGTAATTATTAGGTTAATTATGTAGTAAATGATTAATAAGGAAAAATAGTTAACCTTAAGTTAATTTTGTAAATTAGGGAAATTAGGAGTAAAATCTGATTTAGGATGAATTTAGACATTTTGAAATGATAATTGATGTTTAGGGATGGTAATTAAACTGATAGAAATATTAGAAGTGCATTATGTACATAATAGGCAATAATGCATAATATATAATAAATAGAAAATATTAGGATAAAAATTGATATTATATAAATAATAAGGATATATAATAAATCTAATAAGAAACTTGAATTTATGTAATTGTATGAAAAATGTAAAATTTATCACATTAGGAGCGAATTCAGTACACTAATACGGATTTAAGTGTACCGAGTAAAATAAATACTGACTAAGGGTAATGATTGTATTTAGGAGATCGGGAAGTAATGTGATTAATTTCACATTATAGGTTGAAACGAATTTCTAGGGTTGAAACGAATTTCTAGGGTTGGAATATAAAACACTACTTATAAATCGAACTATAACCTAATTTAGAAATTGATGCGGAAACCGAACCCGAATCTAACCCCAACCCTAGAATAATTATAAAAGACTTAAGACCTAGATAATTAAGCATATTAAACCCTAAACAAAACCTAACAATACGCGTTATAGGATAAAATGAACCTATAATAGTTATAAAAAAGCTGAAACCACGTTTGTGTTATAAGGATGATCGGAGATGGCCTGAGCAAATTGGACCTCGAGTGAGTGAGCGAGGAGTCAAGGTAAGTTGGGATTAATACAATGCTGTATTTTGGGAGGCTTGAGATTATGCTTGGTTGTGCTTGTTAGATAGTTGGGTGTGTGCATGTGCTTGATTATGGGTGATGCTATGATTCTGTTTGTTGCTCTAGCATGTATTGTATAATTTGCATGAAATGATTAATCACCTTAAACTGGACTTAATCAAATATATGACCAGTAATCATAATCGGACATGCATGGTAACCCGTTAGGGGAACTTAGGACTCTCCGGCCAAATACCAACCTTTTCGAAAGGGATAGCGTAGGATTGCAAAATGGTCCCTTCTTTATCCTCAGTCGAACTAAGTGACAGGAGAGAAGGTCGCGACGAGGGTGAAGACAGTGGTTCGAAGGTAGTCGCGGGAGGAGCAAGGTCTCCATTACACAAGCCTGGGTTTGGTTCTGAGCTGTTGCATTAACGGCAACTCCTCAACCCAGATTAGAGCGGGCGCAATTTCTCTAATCTCACGACGGGCCGAACAACGTCGTGCGATGGCATTTGCTTGCACATGCATTGCACCTAATAAGTGATTGAAAATGTTATTGTATGTATAGTATAGTTTTAAGTCCTCCATCTTAACTTACTGAGTTGTGGTTGCTCACATCCTTATAGACATCATGCAGGTGCTGGCTAAGAAGCGGCAAACAACTACTCTAAAGCTAGCAACTGCTGGTCCTGGTGAGTGAGGAAAAACATTGAAGAATAAACATACATATTTTAAGGTCTAAGTTTTTATTTTAGAATTATTTTTCATTTTTGAATGATGTAATAACTAGGAAATATACTATAGAGAAATATTGTAAACTTTCACTGCAATAACTAAATTATAACATATAATATATAATTCCTCACTTTTATAGGTAAATGATTTATTTAAAGTACAAACTGTTTACTTCAAAGCGGGTTAGTCGTGGACGCCTTGTGTAGATCAGGTCTAAGATGGCGGTTGTAAGGCTAACTTCTATCTTAGGATGGTTTATACGACGGGGCTATTACGACTCTGCCACTTCAGAGCGTGACATAGATAACCGAAGGCTAATTTTTCAGTGAGTTCAATTTTGCTTCCAATTTTAGTTAATTTGTAAAAAATATCAAATTAATTTTGAAAATTATAGAAAGGTTATTTGTACATATTTTTATATATGCTTTTTGGAAGAAATATCATATTGAAAAAGTTTTAGGTAAATATAATACTTCCTTAAGAAATTAAGCAAAATCGATCAATTTACGAAACTAATTTGAATGACCTAATCGGTGTATTTTCTAAGCCAAACTTTTTCTAGAGAATACTTATATTGCATGTGAACATTGTTTAAAGAGATTTCGAATAAAAATAATTTTCATAATTTTTAGGGATTATGAAGCCTTTAAATTGGATAAAAAATGCTATTTTTCTTGAGAATTTTGTGTATAGAGCTTGATGAAGTCCTTAGTGTCGGGTTTTGAGGTTTATTTAGATCACATTCTACTATAAAGAATAATCTGGAGATATGAAGTTTGAGTAAGAGATGAGATATGGGCAAGTTGGTGAATATGGGTTTAAAGCATTAATAGGTAAGTATATGAATTTGAAGAATTTGGTAATATGGTGGTACTTGGTATGATAAACTTGATATATGAATATGATTTCATATGTCTATAATATAGAATATGATGTTGGATGAATTATTGAGAGTAAACTTGTAAAATGACCCTATTCAAACAATTCTTTAGAATGTTAATATGTTAATAATGGGTTAATTTTAAGTTCAAAAACTTGATTAGGAAGTTACCTAATATAAAATACTTGGTCGATACAGTAGCTGTAGGTTCATGAGAAAATTTCTAGTTAATAGGGCTACCTTCAGATACTTTTTTAAAGAGTTCCTAATTAATAAAGATGTTTTTAAATACTTCTTCAAAAAGTTCTTAAATAACGAAACTGTTTTTAGATACTTTTATAAAGAGTTATAGAATAAAAATTTTGTCAACATTATTGATTAGATACTTATTTAGAAGGTTTTAGGGCAAAAACTATATTAATTTTAGTGTTTAGAACCTCGTCTAGAGGCAAGTTATAACTTAACCCAAGACTTAATAAACCTATCTAAATTTTATGTAAGACATTAAAAAGTAGTCATATGCTTTTTACTTAGTAAAAACTAAAATATTTATTTTGATTATTTAGAGACTTATGAAGAGATTGAGCACGAGAAGCAAGATTAACTCACATCAATATTAGGTAAGTTGGGATCAATACTTAATAGTAAATTGGAGTATTGTATCAAGATAGTTGGAAAATTAAGGGTGCTTGTTTGTGATTGTAGCTAGCTCGTATGTATGTATGTCATGTGTGTTCTTGTACTATTGATTGATGATTGGGAGTTGAACTCTTAATGCTGTTTTTTGCTTGAGCGTAACATGTATTGCATGTATGAAGTTAGTTGCTCACTTTATACTCTAGACTAACCTTAAGATGACAAAGGCCTAACTTGACATTCACAAAAACCCATAGGGGTAATGATTAGGTTGTTAGACTAAAATTGATACATTTGTTAAGGATGATAGAAATGGTCATTTTCTTATCCTTAGTAGAACTAAGTGATAGGAGAGGGGGTCGCAACAAGACTAGGATCCATAGTTTAGATGTTGTTTAGGGAAGAGGGTACTCTCCATTGCACAAGTCCAGATTTAGTCTAATAGTATTGCATTGAAACTCTTCGGAATCTAGGTTAGAGTGGATGGAATTACTTTAACTTCACAATGAATCAATTAAGTATTGTAGGATGCTTTATCATTTATCTATGGCATTTACATTTAAAATGATGATTGAACAACCATGTTTGTTAATGCATTCTTATGGTTCTATCTCTTCTTACTGAGCTAATTGGGCTCACGTCTTAATAGATTATTTTGTAGCTGTGGAATAGAACCTGATGTCTTGTTATAGTAATCTACATGTTAGTTTCGATGGGTCGGGAAGTGAGGAGTTGAAGACTACTAAATGGGTTAATGTTCTAGTGTTTTTGTTTTTCTTTTGTGGGAGGACTATAAAGTCTTCTTAGGAGACCTTACAGTTTTTATTGGTTCGCAGATGTATCTATATTATGTAGTAAGGTCTTCCTATGTAGTTATATAGTACTTTTAAAGGTCTTAAAACTTATGATATAGATACAACTATGTAAAGGATTTGAACTGTCTGTAAATGTGGAAAACTATATTTTGTAAAGTGTTACTCCACAGGTATTATGAATCGCAGGTGCCCATTTGACTGCTTCAAAACTGGTTGAGTTGTCGTTCGCTTTATATAGACTATACTTACGTTAGTAGTTAAAGAGGATAACTTCTAGCTTAGGTTAGTTTATACTGTAGGCTTATTATGAGTTCTCAAGTTTGGAGCGTAACAAATAATGTAAGAAAATTTATCAAAGCAATGATGCAACATGATAATTAGTTAACATGAGTGATTTCATGCATTAAAGTAACATAAAAGTAAAAAATAAAAAATATAGGTTACCTTTCATGTTTTACTTATAGAGAGAGAAAGTGAATCAAATATCCCAAAAATGTAGCTACTTTGTTGAATTTAACATATGAATTGTTTCATGTCCTTCAAGTGATAAAATTGTAATAGTTCTATTGCATATATCAATCTATGACAGAAGCTAACTAGTAAGCTACTATCATAGACTTAGTACACATAAAGCACATATGATTAAACAACTCCAAACCATCTTTAGTTTAATATCTAAAAGAAAATAGAGCCATTTGATTCATATATTTCTTTTGAAAAATAGAATTACACGAACAATTTATAAAGGAGTTTTAAAATTGTGTTTACAATACATAATTTCACACTTTTCTACACTTTGTTTCAATCTATCCTAACTGGAATTCCATCGATACTGACTGTATGGCTCGAAATCCATCCATATTGTCATGTAAAACTGGACAATTCAACCAAATGAGGTCTTAAAATACAACTAATTAACTAATATGCCAAAATTACGTGTATTAGGTAGGAAAATCATGGTTTTAGTATAAAAATTTCTCATGTACAATGACTAAAATTATTTTATTTACTACTGATTTTTAAGGGTGTTTTGATAAAAATAATCAATTAAACATTTTTTTTTTTGTAAAATTAACATAAGTAATTTGGTAGAAATAATCAAATTTGACTTAGGAAAACTAGTCTTTTTCATGAAATCTAATAATCTCTTCTTAATATTAAAACCTCAACCTATTGCATGTCATTAAAATCACTCAGAAAGTGCTTGGATTTTAGATTTCATAGAATAAGTTGAAAAATAGTAAGTTTTCCCTAAATTTCAATTTATCAATTTTCTAGAACCTAAAAATTAACCTTAATAAAATGAAAACTTTTTATATAGCATTTATCAATATAATATAGGGTATTTGTAGAAAACTTTTGAAAAGGAGACTATATCTTTTGTTATTTTAAAAATTGAATGAAATTTGGTTTTGAAAGTCATTTTTCTTAAAGGAGACATATAAATGGACTTTGCAAAAATAATAATTTTCAATGAAAATATACTTCAAATTGTGCAAGAATAAATTTTTAAAATATTTTTGGATAAAATTTAATATATTTTATAAATTTTTAAAAATCGGATGGAAGATCAAACTTACTGATTAAGCAAGCTTCAATGCCTAAAGGTAAGAGAGGCTATGTTAGCATGAAATGGCATTGGTGGGAGCTCCTAGTGGCAACGGTGGCTTAATGTTAGGTCCTCATTTGATAAGATTCTTCATGCTTTGTAGATTTCTATCTACTTTCTTGTTTGTTCTAAATTTTACATAAAAGACATAGAAAATTTGCCACGAATTTTTTTTTTTTTTTTACTTTTAGAGTCTTAAATGAAAAAGGAAAGGGGTATTTGTAATCCTTAGGTAATGGGTTGGCCTCTGATGCCATGTGTTAAGTGGCTTAAGAAAACTATGGCCTAATTCATGGTTTTGATCTATGGCTTTCACAAAATTAGTTGCTTAATCCTTGGTGTTTTGATACAACCATGTGCCTTGACTTGTTATTTAAGTTATTTATCTTATTTTATTATATTTTGGATCACTTAGGTTAGTTTTACCTAAAGTAAGAGCCTGTACTAAAACTTTTACGACCCATGCTTCATTAATTAACTTAATTAGATATTTTTATTTTTCATTATTTTTCACAACATTTATTATTTTTCATTTATTTTAATTTATTTCTAATCTCCTTGTATTTTTTGAATTGGTTTTCAATATTATGGAAATTTATGGAATGACTAAGTTAGTTTTATCTTGTTAATTTATATTAATGTTTTAGTAATTTAGTTCTAAAATTAATTTTATGGGGTCATATCGACTAAATTCTTAGGCTTCATTACTGATTTTGAGCTTAAGCAGACTGGTTTTGTAGATACTCTAACTTTTGTGTTCGAAAATTTACGGTTATAGTTAATTAATTTCTTAATATATTATCTTAAATATTGTTTTTTTTGGAATTTAGTTAAATTTTATTATTACTTAATTTATGTCCAAGATCACATTAATTTGGATTTTGAGTTGTATGGTTTTCTTGTTTTGATATATAATTAGTAAATTTGAAAATTTTTACCTTTTAACTTGTATTAATATTTTATTATTCTATTTCAAATACCTAATTTTTTTTGTGTTTTTTTAACTAATTTATGCATATTTTGAATTATATCAAGTAAATTATTATGGACATCCTAAAGTTTTGGTGCTACGTCTTCTTTGCTACCAGTCTCACAAATTGTACAAAAACCATAAATAAATCACCTTTTTGGTTTCAATTTGGTAAAAAGTGAGTACAATTTGTCAAATCTAAAACGAGAGAGTGCAGATGGGGATTTTTTAGACAGAGAGAAAGTTGCTGTGTTCAGATGAGGTAGGAGTGCGGCGTGATGTATTAAGCTTGATGTAATACACTAAAAATAATGAAATTAACTGTTAAACAATTGTTTACACTTGAAATATAAAATGGATTGTTTCAAAGTCAATTTCAGTACATTTTTAAATTGAATTTTCAAAAGCTAATTTTAAGTGTAATATTTTTGAAAAATATTTTTCAAAGAGCTATTTTGGGTTTTTTTTTTATTTTAAATATAATTTATTTTTTCAACCATCTATGTTGTTTTTATTTTAATTTTTTTTGGCCATGAGCCAAAGCCATCTATGTTTTTAAAAATTGAAAATTGCTCCCTTCCCCTTCTTCCAATCTTCTTCTTCAGTCCTTGTCCCGCCAAAATAACCGTCATTCTCAAAAACCTCTCTCTCTCTCTCCCTCCCTCTCGCTCAATTCACTGATCATTTTCTCTTAAGTCTCACTCAACATCACGATGGCAGACCCCACAATGGCGACGAAACTCATCATCGCCGTCGTCTGGATACTCTTCTTCTTCTTCTTCTTTTGTTTCCTTAATGCACCACCAGCGACGGGCGTTCAAATTCTCTCAAAATCAAAACTCGACAAGTGTGAGAAGTCTTCTGATTCCAATAACTTGAACTGCACCCGCAAAATTGTCTTAAATCTGGCTGTTCCTACGGGCTCCGTAAGTAATTTTCCGTATTCATATTGTTAAGAAAGAACATCCTCGTCTTTAAAGTTCGAATTTTTAATTTTTTAATGCTTTACTCGATATTTATGGGAGTTTGATGATTAAATGTACTTGTGATGACTTAGATTTTGTTGCATTTGAGTACTCTTGGGTTCGATTTACAGGGATTTTGTATGTGATTAGGCAAATTTGAACGATTGTGATTTTATTTTGGAGTTAGATCGGAGTTCTTTTTGTTTTCGAACCTTTTCCTGAAAAAAATAACCACGAAGCAAGAAACATTATTAATTTCAATAATAATCCTGGGTGATGCAATAATAGTTGCGTCTTTGTACAAAATTTTCTGACTTGCAAAGCCTTTATAGCCTAGCAAGATCCACGCAAACTAGGCCAACCAAAGAAGAATCCCTTCGGCTTGTTATCTGCTTTCTTCGTTTCACTTATGAAAAAATAGCCCTATAGCTTTTTATGGTGAACTCAGAGTGGAGGAGAGGCCTCTCTTGTTGCGGAAATAGTGGAGGTGGAGGAGAATTCGACAAGCAAGATGCAAACTTTGCGGATACCACCTGTTGTGACAATCAACAAATCTGCTGTACATGCATTGTACGAGCTGATGTATATACGGGTACGTGAAGCAGGGTTACCTTTCTTCGCATCCTGCAACCAATGTCTTTATTTTTTAGCACCTACCTACAATAGCAATGCTGCAGAGTAAAGTTATATAATCACGTGCCATGTAATTAGCAACTTTGGGCATTGATTAGCGTTTATTCTAGTGCAGTTGAATAGGCTTTTGAATTATGTCAAAGTGATGAAAATGGGCATTAATGTCCTCTTAGAACAGGGATTGGTTGATGGTTTTTCTGAGCAAGACTCCATGATCGGTGAATTTGTTTATTTATTTATTTTTTTGGTCATTTAGTTTCTTATTCTGCACATATCGAATAATCAGAAATAATTAAGACATCACATAATTGATCTGTTGTATCTTATCTAGCATATCATGATTTTACAATATCTTCCAGGATGTCCCTTATAAGCCCCAGGAATATTATGTCAAGACACGCAAATGTGAGCCCGATGCTGATGCAAAAGTTTTACAGATATGTGAGAGGCAAGTTACTCTTCTAGATGCTCATTTGAGGTTGCAAAAGTTTGGTTTCTTGTTTTTGCATTGGCTTTTCTTTTTCTGGGCTTCATCTTGGTAGGTGATATCCTTACATTTTCTGGCATAGAAAGTGGAGGCTTCATCTGTATGTATAGTAAGATGGCAGCACTCGAGGGTGAAATTTTAGCTGAAATGTTACTAATTATTAAACATGCAACAATAACATTTTTCAACCCTTCTTGAACTCAATTAAAACAATTGAATGCATTTGTAGGCAATATGATTTTTCCTATCACATTAATGGCTTTTGGTGATTTAGATCTCCTGAAACTGGGGAACACATGCTGCTATATGCCTTTGCAGGGCTTCATTTGAAAGGCTTGTTACAAAAACTAAGATGCAAGTTTAAATTTTTGTAAGGTTGTTACAAATCTTTTTGGTTTCTTGCATCAATGACTCAAGTGAGTTTTACTATCTTCTTTTCATAGGTTGCAAGATGAGAATGGTCACATTATTGAGCATACGCAGGTTTATTTTCCTCTTTATTTCTTGTATATTTTCTCAGACAACTATGCCATTGTCTTGATTCGATTCATTAGTAGAAGATTTTTAATCTTTGGCTCAATTTCTTGATCTAGGACATCTAGATCATTTCAGTGATCAGAGCTAAGTTAACATGGATTTTTGGTAGTAATGTGCATTTTTTTTTTCAATAGTGTCAACAGCGTATCCTTTGGGATTAGGAACCTATGGGATTTCCCTTTCACCTAAAATCTGTAGTGGCTAGAGTTAGTCATATCTGCTTGATTTAGGAAGGTACAGACAAGGTCATTGCTGTCTTACTTGATTTTAATATGGTGCTTACTAATAGCATCTTTTATCTGATCACAAAAGAACATTTCATTGAGAAACAACTAATTTAAGTTAAACGAACTATGCTTGCTTTATTTTTTTCTCCTTCCATTTTGGACTATGATATTCTGCTGAGTGCTCAGAACTTAATATCCTCTCTGTTTATCACAGCCAGTTTGTTGTCCTTGTGGACCCCAACGACGTATTCCATCATCATGTGGCAATGTGTGTGAGTGCCAACTGATATTCCATCATTTTCAGTGCTATATGCTGAGTGCAAATTTCTAATTGTGGTGCTTATTATATCTTTTATCAGTTGACAAGATTCTTAAAGGAAAGGCCAACACTGCTCATTGCCTCAGGTTTCCAGGAGAATGGTAGGTTCTGCAGATTACTTCAGCTGCATTTTTCCATTGAGCAAAAAGATTTAACGCCAAATCCTGGTTTAAGATGAATATCTACAGCAATTGCAGTTGTTGTGATAAAAGAATCCAATGCTTGCCACATAGATAGTTGTTAATTGTGATTGACATACTGTTCCAACCAGTGGAAAGTTTTTTTGGATGAGTTGACTTTTGACTTTCACGTACATCAAACTAGATACATAAGCAAGATTGGGGTTACATTTATAATTAGGTTTTCCTCCTGAAAGTGTGATGGAATTATGCAATAACATAATTCGTTATTTTCATTTAGGTTCCACATTTTTGGCATTGGACAGAGGTCTCTTGGATTCAGTGTTAGGGTTGAGATTAAAACAGGAAAAAGAATTTCGGTATGTTTATTGTGAACACTACTTTACGGTCTCTATATTATTGTTAGTGAACTTCGCATATATGTTTCTACAACCCTTTTCTTACTCTTATATATCTCGAGCTACGACATTTTCATTTGGAAGTTGAAGGCCTTTTTATCACTTTAGGGTTTCACTTTATATGATTGTATAGTTGAATTTTTGGGGAAGGTATAACTTTGAGCCAGTTTCTGTTAACCTCCTTATGCTTGATTTTCCTTGTCAAAGCATATAAATGCCTTGCTGATGTCATATTTCTCTCTTTCAGTATGGACATATAGAAGAATATTGAATCATGGGCCTTTGCCTTCATTTTATCTTTTATTGTTTTGCTGAACTTGTAGACAGAACTCCTTTGCTTTTTATTTTAATAGTGTCGAGTAGTGTTCTAGCTTACTGCGTTATCTTAGTATGATCGCTATTCCTTACCGTTGTTTTCTTGTCAGACTAGAACCAAGCAATCAAGCCCCACCTTCATTGTAGATGGCTGGCTTCACAGCTACTTTTTTTCCAATTCTTATCCACCAGCCCTTTTTTTTTTCTTTTGGTCAGCAGGAAGTGATTGTGGGTCCTGAAAATAGAACTGCAGTGTCCAATGATAAGTTTTTGAGGGTTAATCTTGTTGGAGATTTCGCTGGTTACTCCAATATTCCATCATTTGAGGGGTTTTACCTTGTGATCCCTCATCAGGTACTTGGGATGCTTCTTTAAGTTGCTCTGCCAGGTGTGCATTATCTACTTTTTTTAATAGCAGCCCCTTCATTTATTTATTTATTTTTAAATTGGCTTGTCTATTTTTAACCTCTACTTATACTTAAGAGAGAGCCCTAGATCTTATGTGAAGTGCGTGCTGTTTTTCTTTTGGTAAAATTCTACAATGCCCTTCATTAGTTTCCAGCCACAGTACATATACATGTTCGAACTGCTAATTTTCCCCCAACTATGGCCAAAACATAGGAGAAAGCAGGTCTATGAGCACTGTCAGTTATGTTTATGTTGGTCATTAGGTGTAGTGACCATAACCCCACTTTCTCCTATGTTTCCGCTATAGTTTTCTTGGAGGGGTGGTGGGATGGGCTGGGGAAGGGGAATTAGCTGTTGGGATATGTGTGTATGTACTGTGGCTTGAAACTGATGAACGACATTGTGAATTTTACCAAAAGAAATATAGTTTGTCTGTCATATAAGATCTAGGGTTCTTCCCTATGTATAAGATAGGCAAATTTGGTAGAAAGTTGAATAAGGGCAAGAGCTCTAGCAGCAAAGATTTCAGCCAAAATCACCCTAAAACTAGAGTATAAACATGGTCTTTTAACAAAATCATCATGTTTGCATTTCATTTGCATTTTTTCTGAGGACTGCTCTTATTATTATTATTATTAGTCCAAATTTCTATATGCCGCTATGCTACTGAATATACACATCTGCTATCTATTGTAGTTCTATATGTGGGGACCTTCAAAATGTGTACTTGAATACATTCTGTGTTCTTAATAGTTGGGGTGCCGTTTTTATGATTACTTCCTGATGGTAAACCAAAATCTGTCCCTTGGGAGGATATGATTGGTGTGTCATGCCAGCCAGCATTATGAAATTGGAACCTCTTCCTAATATAGCATTTAGGTCTTTCAATTCACAGATCCTGTGATTAAATTTTTTATCCTCATTTTAAGGTACTGTCTTTGTTGGCTGGTAGATATCTTGCATTCTCCAATCATTAATGAGCTAATATTTGATTCCAGCACTCGAGACTAAGAAGTTTACCTACACATGTACAAGGGTGATTAAACATAATATTTTTTTTAAACTTCTCTACTTCTTATGAAGCTAATTATAACTCTATCACCAATTGTGTGAAGAGTACTTTTACTATTTCTGCGGGGGTGAAATTGTATGGTAAGCTTCTGTATTGTTCTTTATTGCTGAGACACTGTTCCTTTTAATCTCTGAAGGGTGATCCAGCGCAATTGAAAAGCCTGGGAGCAAATTTTTCTATGTGGATGATTCTTGAGACAGTGAGATTTACATTAGATGGCCTGGAATGTAACAAAATTGGAGTCAGCTATGAGGCATTCAATGGACAGCCAGACTTTTGCTCTGCGCCTTTCTGGAGTTGCTTGCATAATCAACTATGGAATTTCTGGGAGGTTAGTTGCTTCTGCCTTCTATAACTATATATTGAAGATTCCTATGGGCATTTTATCCCAATATTTTGTCTCAAAATTGACTTAATTTGATTGGTATACTGGGTAGAATTCTTTTCCAATGTTGGATAATGGTGGTTTTACATGAGGCATTACAACATTTACAAAGCGGGTAGTTTTATTAAGAAGTTTCTTACATGCCAATAAAATTTGTTGCAAAAATGTCAGGTTTTGGCTTGTGGACAGGCAAATAATTTCAATAATGACTAAAATTCCGAATGGTAGTTTTTCCTTTTCTTGTTAAACTAGTGAGGTTAGATTGATGGTCATTCTTAAAATAAGAAAAGGGCACTTTTGTTTCCAACAGGCAGATCAGAATCGGCTTGCAAGACACCAGTTCCCATTGTATGGTATTCAAGGAAGGTTTGAAAGGATAAACCAACATCCAGTTATGTTTTGCCCCTGAATTTTTGGGTTACTTATTGTTTTCATGTATTTTAATGAAAAATGACTTGGGTGCAGAATGCAGGGACTCATTCATTTTCAATAGGAATAATGGAGAGTCTTAACACAAATCTCCTGATTGAATTAAGTGCCGATGACATTGAATATGTATACCAAAGGTAAATCTTATTTGTTAGTACTATCATTTATTGTATAGCCTTCTAGGACATTCAAATAACATGACTTTGTTCCAATTCCTCTCTAGGCATCCAAATAAAGTCTCTAGTAATGCCTAGAGTTATTTTAACTCACATTTTTCTTTTAATTATTATTAAATAATAATATAATAGTCCATACTATACTTGTAAGCTCAAACTTTTATATTAGAAGGTTATGATACTGGTCTTTACATAATATTAGAGCACAAGGTCCTAGGTTTGAGTCCATGTGCTGTCATTTCACTCCTGTTTAATCAATAAGTCTTCCACTTGATGGGCCTTTGTCAAAATTCCCCCACGAAATAAGGGGGAGTGTTGATTAAAATAGTAAATACCATATTTACAAGTTTAAATTTTTAGATCAAATGGGATGGTTGTGGTGTTAGTGTTTACAATTATGTTTATGCCCTAGACTTAGACTAACTATCTAGATAATAGAGCCCATTCAATTCTGCAGCACTATTAATCATCTTTCCCAAAGTTTAGTCTTGAAAAACACAATAAGAGCGAGTGAAGGTCATGTTACATGTCATGTCTCTTGCCAATTTACTAATTGATAGCAAATAGTATTGCAAATCAAGAACAAACAAGGTATCATATGTGAAGACGAAAGGAAAAGGTTGCACAATTGAAGCATGTTTGGAACATATGTGAAGATGAAAGGAATACTCTTTGGCCGGAGTGGGTGAGGACCGAGTTGCTCAAGGGTAGAAGTTTTTGGTACATCAAAACCCTGGCTATTACTACTTGGACATAGAGGAAAATCCTCCAATCACACACTCTTGTTGCAAACTTGCTAAACTGGAAGGTTAGGAATGGCAACCGTATCTGCTTTCTGCACGACAATTGGTACTCCCGAGGCCCCTTAGTGAATTGGATTGATCTACGGAGTCGAATCCTGTATGGATGCCCAAATGATACCTTTCTTAGCTCCTTCATTCGGAACAAAAATTGGAGTTGGCTATCGAACTTTCGATGGATTAATATTCACTCCGATTTACTGAATCTTAGACCTAATTCAGAAGTTGAAGATAAATTGGTGTGGTGTGAAGCGGGAAACAAGAATTTATCTGTAAAAAATGGATGCTCTCTCATACATGCCAATGTTAGAAGAAAGTTTTGGATACGTTTAGTTTGGAATAAAGACTCTACGCTAAGACATGCCTTCATTTTGTAGATGATAGTGTAACTAAAATTATTCACCTAAGATAAGCTAGTAGCATGGGGTCTAATCGTAGTCAACAAATGTTTTTTGTACCAAGAGGTAGAAGAAAACCACGATCATCTCTTTTATGGTTGTGCGTATGCTACTAGCCTATAGATAGCTGTTGAAAATGTCCTGAGTTGGATGTGGAACAAACCTTCTGAAGCTAATAAGATGTATGACTTTTTGAATCCAAACAATTGCTCTACTTTCACAAGTGCTCAATGCAAAGCTATTGCTATAGCTTGTTACTACATTTGGAAAGAGAGGAATAAAAGAAGGGTGAATGCTACCGCCAAAAGTATCGAGATGCTCTCTAGAATTACCCTCATTTTTATCTTGCAATTATTTCATGGGGTTAGCTTACCTTTATTCAATTTTAGTTTCCTTTTGATCTTTGATACTAGATTTGAATAGAGGTTAGAGTTTTTTCCTTTTTGCTCTTTGTACACCCTTTGTGTACATTTTGATTAATAATAATATTTTATTTACCTAAAAAAAAATGTATCATATAAGCATAAATTTCCAAGTTGAATTAGCCCTTTTACTTTCAACAAAACATACTCTCCATTAGCAACCCATACTTTGTTTTCACTAATTGACAGCAAATTGTATTGCAAATTAGGATCAAATAAGGTATCATATAAACATAAATTTCTAAGTTGAACCAGCCCTTTTACTTTCGACCAAACACACTCTCTATCAGCAACCCATACTTTGTTTTAACTAGGGTTGTGGCATTTGAAGTTAGATAAAGAATTGGACATATGATCGGTTGCACCTGTATTAATAATCCATCTGCTACTCTCAGCATTTTTAGAAGAAGAAATATATGTACCTCTCGGTATTGTGGTATTTATGGCTCCAAACCTAAATTTGGAGTTGGGTAGTGTTTCACTCGTTATTGGTTGAGTGGTGTAAGCTAGTTTGAATCGATGGCTCTGATACTATATAGAAAAATACAGAGAAGAGAATCTTATTTTGTCACACTTCAAAATACAAAATGAGCACCTATAAATAAGTACCACAAACATGGTTGGTGGTAATAGGTAGAAATAACACAGTTAGCTAAAGATGGTTGGTAAAATTACCTAACAGCCATCCAGAAACTATTAATCACCACAATAAAAGAAAAAGAAAAAATAAAATTATTAATACGTACTAACTTATACAAAACATGTGTTGAAAATTATTATTTTAATAACTAGATTTCCTACAGTTTTACTACTAGTTACTTGTATTACGATGACTTGTACTATCTACAGCAGGTACATAATAATGTTACCCTCTAAAAATTTGCCTCACCTTTAAGGTGAGCAATATAAACTTTTAAGTGATGGCTTCAGGAAGTTGCCTTAGGCCTAGGATGAAGAACGGAGACACTGAAAAATGGGAAAAAGAAGCAACATGATCCACAAACCTCCTCCATCAAAGATAAACTGGCTGCCAAAAGAATAGTAGCTGATATGTGAGCCTCCTGGAAACTTCATTTCCGGAACAGTGGCATGAGAAACAAACACGAATATAACTTTGGCTGCACGACGATGTTGGAAGATGAATTGTCAACTAGCATGTTCTCTTGATTGTACATCGTTGAAATCAAGTTACTTTGCTACGTCCAACTTCCTACCATTGACTCATAAGCAGTAGCACCTCTCGTGCCAGTGTCTCAAATTTTAAAATGAAGAATCATTTCAAGGGAACTTCATGTGCACAATGAAACCTGTGACATGCTAAACCATTCTAGGGCTTCCTACCTTAGCATTTGTGTTCTCGCTGATGTGCGCAGATAACACAATCTAATCAATCTTCAGAATTGAATTCGATTTTTGAAAAATTTCTAACTTTTCATTGATAGAGGCTTAACCAACTTCTTGTTGACAAATTTAGGAAAATTTACTCATTAACACCCTCTAGCTAGGTTCTTCCTTCAACATTTGTTTTTTGCAGTTGAGAATTCACCCAATATCTTGACAAAGTTTGATCAAAATGATTAGAAGTTTTGGGATTACGTTTCCATTTGTCAAAACCAGATGTCTTGATTTTTTGATCAAATTGATCTGAATTAGTGGAATTGAGTCTTCCAACGCCAAAAGTTGAACCTTCTAAGGAAATTCGTCCCTTATCACTTATGTAAGACCTCTAGCTTTAGAATTAGGAGTGAAGATAAACTTCCTTCAATTGTCAAAACATGTCGTTGTAGCTTGAAAATATTTTCTTAAGCTTCGTTAGAGAGCTCCTGTACAGACTTTTCTGAATTTTCAACTCAATTCTCCATTTTACTCATTCTCTCTTTGATCAGTAATGGCAGTTGTGATTTCCCTAAATGGTTCAAATTAGTGTGCTATTTTATTGATCTTCAATTGAAAGAATTAAACAAGCTCCAGCTATGAAGGCTCACAAGAGCATTTCTAGCTCTTCTATGGTTTACAAGATAATTCTGATGTCTCTAACAATCTATGACTTAGAGTCTATTCATACTAAATAATTAACTGCTATTAACTTACAATATAAATATACAAAGTATTATCTACTAACTACTTCTAGACACTTTCAGCATCTGTCTAATACTACTATTATAAGGGTTGACACTATCTATGACAGATATTAGACATCTTATCTCCATTGGAAACTATTGTTTTGATGCAATCCTTTGTGATATGGTGCTAATGACTGTGATTCATTGCTATTGATTAGACTTTGGTTATTTGATAGGAAGGATACTCATATGGGTACAAAACCTTGTATACCTTTCAAAAGGATGGCAAGAGAAGCCTATGTTGACCATATTGCTCTTTTTAAATGAGAAAGGGAGTTTCAATTAATGAGTCAAGGAGGTGTGGAGACGGCTATGAGTTAGGGAGAGTCAGTGTTTTTGCCGCAAATTAGATAGGCCACAACAACTATGAGTGAAACATGATACAAGATTTGAATAGAGGTTGGAGTTTTTTTCTTTGTTTTTGTATACTCCTTATGTACATTTTGATTAATACTATTATCTCATTTACCCAAAAAAATAAAAAACTATGAGTGAAACAATTGCACCAGGAGCTGTGAAACAGCTGATCTGAGTGCAAGAATGTGTTCCTAGAAGCGCTTCAAGCAGTTTACCTCCAGTACGGGGTGTGGAATATTGGATTGATTTGATTCTTGGTGCAACTCTATGGAATTGTATAGCATATTCGATTAACCTTAAGGAAGCAAAAGAATTGAAAAGATGGGATCATGAGTTTATGGAGAAAGACTGTGTAAGGTAATATGAATGTTTGTTTAGTTCATGCCTTATTGGTATAATAGAAGGATGACATATGGTGGATGTGCATTGACGGTAGAACCATTGACCACATTATAGTTAAATACAAGCACCCTAAACCCAAACTTGATGATATGTTAGATGAACTGCATGTGCTTAAGTGTTTTTAAGGTTGATTTGATTAGCAGGAATTACCAAATCAAAATGAAGGCAAGGAATTGGTGGAATAGTGCTTTCAAAACTTAGTACAATCTTCATGAGTAGACAATGATGTGTTTTGCATTATTTAACATGCTTAGTTAGTTCATGAGATTGATGAACTACAATTGTGTAACTTTCTAGGTAACTTTATTGTTGTATACTTTTATTATATCGTGATGTATGATCAAGATATTAATACTCATGTGGAGCATTTGTGGTACATATCTGTTATGTTAGATGATAAGAAATTGTATGGGAAGTGGGAACCTTAAGAAATGTACCTTCAATCAAGAGTAAGTAGTGTTTAGAGAAGGGGTATTAGTGGATGGGGAAAAATGAATTCTACTATTAAGTGACATGTACTGACTTCTAAACTTGATGTAAGGTGTTTTCATAGGTTAGCCTTTCCTTATCGACGATTAGCGTTAGTGTTTAGTTGAGGTAGAGTAGACTGACTTAGAAGAGTTGTGAGTTAGTTAATCATAAACTCAATGCAACATTAGTTTTTGCTTGATTTGGGAACATGCTTAAATTGAAGTGGGACGCATTTGGGATTGGAGTAAGTGTAGAATTCATGCGATGTGGAAGAGACATCCCGTAGCCTATTTTAGTAAGAAGTTGAGTGGTACAACTCTAAATTATCTTGTTTATGATCGATAGTTGTACACAATTGTGAGGACCTTAGTAGTTTGGCAACATTATTTATTGGCTAGAGTTTATATGTATAACCATGAGTACTTGAAGCATTTGTAGGAGTAGAGTGAACGGTTTAGATGGCATGTAAAATGGGTGATTGTTGGAGTTGTTTACCTTCATGATCAAGTATAAATGAGTGGTTAGGCTGCTAATGCTACGGCTAATGCATTGTAGGAGGTACGGATGGGTTAACTCCCCACATATGTGGCTGTTTGGTTTTGGTTTGATCTAAGAGCAATATGCTTACAACTACCAATTTGCTTCCATTATTATCATTGGTGAGCGAGATGTTGCTATTAATTAATACCATTTGTCTGATGGATATTTGTTTGATTATAGGAAATCGTATGTACATGCGGAATTAGTTGGGAAGATGTTGGGTATGGAGACTCATGTTAGGGGTTAGGCAGGACATTTTGGTGAGAAATGGATGGTGGAGTTACGAAAATTTCTTTTGGGAAGTGATGAGTGATGTGCATTGTGTTTTTTTTTTTTTTTTGAGGTGTGCTATGTGTAAAAAGGCTAAGACTAAGAGGGAGGACTAGGTCATTGCCCATTCCATTACAACCATGGGTTGATTTGAGCATAGGCTATGTATTGGGTTTACTCGGGAAAAAAAAAGGCAAAGACTTTGTTATGATGATAGTGGATAGGTTTAGTAGCATTGCATACCTTGTACCTTACCATTGAATTAATGTATAGCATAGTGGTTGTTAGGGATGTTAAGCTCTCTTGTTTCTTCTATAAGACCTATATGGCATAAGCTAGACATTGAACAACTATTCAGTATTGCATGTTACCACAGACATGTTTAGATAGCAGTGGATGACAACCATTCAATGCTACTTTGAGCTACTGTAGGAAGAAATCTTAAAGAATGGGACTATAGCTTACGGCATCTAGAGTTTATACAATTGCTCATTTCATGGTTCAACTAGGAAAACTGCATTGAAGTTTGTCTATGGTACACCTAGCCACTTCGATTGACCTACTTTGTTTACTAGCTAAATGAGATGATCGTAAGGTGAGATAGACAAGGGGATTAGGTGAAGAGAATCCATCAAAAAGTTTTTGAACTTTTGCAAAAAGAAACTCTTAAATCAAGAATACAAGCAAGTTGGGGACCTTGTTTCGATATACTTGAGATAGGAAAGGATTCCAATGAAGTAAACTTCTATGTTGTTTGCTAGAGTCGATGGTCCATTTACAACGCTAGAGCAAGTTAATGACGATATGTAAAAGATTGACTATCTCCTTATATCATATGCGAAGCATATTTGTAGGAAAGTTTGTTTGTAGGCTTGGGGAAGGAGGATAAGGATAGGAATTGATTATAGTCAAGATGGATCACTAGAGCTATAGACTTATTGAAGGAAGAGCATGTGAATTCTAAGAGCCACTCATCACATTTTGGCACATGTGTGACACATTGTTTGAACATACTTGATGTGTCCTTCAAATGAAGTGGAGCATTGAGGAGAGAGATTAGCTATTGTATTACTGTTCAAATGGACCATTTGAATGAAGTAGATAAGGAAGAGAGAGCAAGGCTTTTGTAGTTTGCTTGAATAGGCTTTTGTACGCAACATTTGAATTAAGTGTGAAATTATGGTTAGAGTTATTTTAATTCCTATGTTTATTTTGATTACAATTATAACTTTAATGATATGAAATTAGGTTAATTAGGATCTTTTCATGCATTTGAAACTTGAAGTTGTCACATGAGACTTATTGTGACAAACACCTGATTATTGTTGATTCATGTGTATTATTGGATTTAGATTAATAAGATTTATTGCTCTATTATTGCATCGTACCTAAGGGGAGTTCTCCATTTTCAAACCCCCCAAAAGATCGAATGTTTCCATTAATTTATCAATGCAATTAATTGTTAGGAGCACATCTGATGTAATGACAAATACTCATTAGTTGAGAAGTAAAGTGTAGACAATAAGATGTAAGGTAGTAAATTTGATAAGTAGAAGTTCAATAAGTATCACATTTAACGATTTTAAATTTCTGGTGTAAAATTTAAAAAATACCCAAAGTTTAGTTAGTTATTTCCACAGGAAAATGGATAGGCAATTTAGTGCTCGAACATGAAAGACTTACGATCTAGTATCCAAAAATTGATTTATTGCTCAAATCAGTGCCTGAATTTAACAATCTGTTTGCCACGTCATCCTACACTCAACATCTATTACATTCAGGTACTTATTTGAGCAATAAATCAATTTTTGGGTACTGAATCATAATTTTTCAATATTCGGGCACTAAATTGCCGAAATTTAGTAGTTTGGCATTGCTATATCCATTTTCCCCATTTCCACATTGTCTCAAATATAGTAGCCACATTGATGCGCACAGACTGTTTACAAATTTAATCTTTGCCAGCATCATTTTCTTTAAGTTATGAACTCTTTGAAGGGAGAACAAAGATGAGATGTCATGGGGCCATGAATAACATGTTTGATGACATTGGTATTTTTTGTGCATGTCACTACTGTGAGAGCATGTGCAGATTGGACTGCTACCTCTTGAATTCTAGCCAATCCCACTTTATATTTGCATCATATTAACTCCTATTATCCAATTTTGATTTGCATAATCAGGAGCCCAGGAAAAATTATAAGTGTCACTGTTCCAACCTTTGAAGCACTTACTCAATCTGGAATTGCAACAATCACAACAAAGAACACTGGTGAAGTGGAAGCATCATACAGCTTAACGGTAATGTTAGCATTTTATGCTTGGTTTTAAGTTGTAGTAATTTGATGTAGCCACAAGCGGCTATAGATTCCAGACCTGTATCTTAATTGCACGTGAAGATTGTCAATGTTCGGTCTCTTGAAAACTAACTCTTCCTCATAGATGGGTTCTGGGGTGCCCTTGATTTTATTTCTCTTGGATAAAGTGGTATATTGATTCCTATTGCTTTTGGACCAAAGAGAACTACAATACTGCTTGATGGACTAGTAACAATATGGTTTGTCTGTTATTGTGTTGCTATTGGAGGATCAAGAATTGTCTTGTAGCTAGGGATGTATTCCTGTACTGCTGAGTAAAGAGGCATGCCACATTTCCAAACCATTATAAATCATTTAAAGTTTGCAAGAAGCTCCTTTGTCTTCACACATGCTTCCTAGATTCTCCTTATAAAGGAAGTAAATGAATAATGAACTTTTCAAGGATAATGTATGATACGTTTTCTAGAATTGATCTCCTTTTCCCTTAAAAGTCTTTTGCCTGGATTATCTTCAATCTGATGATAGTAAACTGAATCATTTAAGAAACATCTAGGAGAGGAGTTGCTCTATTATTTCTTAATCGTGAGTAGTTTAAAGTTTTGAACTCTTTACTGTGGATGCTACATAGCTGTCTGTTGATAATGTTTTTAGTATTGTAGGCTTTGCAATATTATTTGTTGATTATAAAAGTTACCCTATCTTACAGTTTGATTGCACGAGTGGCATCGCACTTATGGAGGTATTTACTTTCATTGGCCTTCTGCTCATATTTTACTAGTCTGCTCACTAGAAAGTAAAGGTGGAATTGGAATATAATACCAGGAACAATTTTTTATTATGAAGCCAAATGAAGTTCTGAGTAGATCCTTTAAGTTGTACCCATCATCAGATCAAGCAGCGAAATATACATGTGCAGGTAGAATCCACATTTTACCTTAGGTTTTGCTGGGAAAACAGTGATGAGTAATCCTACACTTCAAAAAAGTATTAACCTATCTTCTCATACATATGCTTTAATGCAGTGATATTGAAAGATTCTGATTTCAAAGAGGTAGACAGAGCTGAATGCCAATTTAGTACTACTCCCACCCTGCTTGACAATGGAACACAGGTTTGATTTCTTAAAGAATTCTGCTGATGGTCCCTCTAATCCTCTTATATCAGTGAATAAGAAGATGGCGATATTCTTTACAATAGCTTCTACAGTTTTCTAGATGTGAAGCAGTTGAATTGCTGTTTAAATGCTGACACTTTGGCATGCATCAGATGCCTAAGAGATTAAATATGTTTGGTTTAACTCATGTGAAGCATTATTTATGAATGAGTTCATCTAGTTTAGCATCATATTTATGTGCATGTAAGGTTGTTGATATTTCTCTTGGTTCTAAGGAAGCAAGAGGGCAGTCATCATCTTAATTTGACAGTTATAGAACAACCTTAATAAAAGTATTATGCAATCTTTTTTTAGCGCTCTTGGCATATCAGGAATATTTTTCCATTGATTAGGAGAATATTCCTTCATTAATTAGGACAAAAGACTTTTGCATAACCAATCATCACTTCAAAGAATGTGCTTGAACCTGTTTATAATGAAATTCAGGGGGTTTATAAACTAGTTAATAGTGAGATTTGGGAGGAGGTTGTGAAGAATTATTATGATAAAGGAGTTAGGGTGTTTCAAGAATAGAGGAAAATGGGGACATACTGAATGCCTTATGAAAGGGAAAGAGGTTGTGTGTAAAGTATACTATCTCGGGTCACGTGACATATGATGAAGAAAATTATTTGCATCCATCGAGTTCAAAGAGGAAAGTGATTGTGATAGAGGAAGGGCTTGAGAGGGAGCAAGAAGCTGATGTTGATGAAGCTGAAACTAGAAAAAGGAGAAAGAGAAAGGCTGCAGTTAATGATGAAAATCAGAAAAAGAAAAGAAAAATAGTCAAGAAATTTGGCATGGTTGAATTTGGGGAAGCTTCTGGGGATGAATCAGAAAGTAGGTCAGAGATCAACCGTGGAGAGATCAGGGAGTCTAAACTTGGAGAAAATTCCATGTTTGTGGGTGAAGTATCAGAAACCAGAAACCTTCTTCTCCTATACCAGCCACCTTTGCTCAAGTGTTTTCTGGGGGGAAAAAACCAGGATTCGCAGCCTTTAGTTGATGTGTCTCTTGATTTCTACCCTCCGAAGCGTGTGGGAGGCGTTATCTCTGTTGAGCCACCACCTTCTGTTTCTTTGGTGGGGGAAAAGGTTTGGAGAAATACCTTTGTTGGCTATTTCCTTGGTAGGGGTTTATCCTTCTTATCTATTCAAAAACTGGCCACTGCCTTGTGGAAGGATGAAGGCTTATTGGAGGTACTCACAAATGGCAGCTGGCATTTTCTTTTTCAAATTTGCTGATGAATTCTCTCTTTCTAAAGTTTTAGGCCAGCCTTGGTATTTTGCTAAACAGCCTATAATCCTTGAAAGATGGAAGCTTAGTGACAATTATGATAAAATTCAGCCAAAAAAACTCCCTATTTGGATTAACTTTTGGGGTTTGTCCATGGAATATCTTCATAGAGATGGCATAGGATATGTGGTTAGTGCGATTGGAAAGCTGCTTCAAGTTGATCTCATGTCTGCTAAAAATGAGAGAATCTACTATGTAAGAGCTTCTGTTGAAGTGGAAGCCAATGCGGAGTTGCCTTTAAGGTTTGCTATAAGGAAATCAAATGGATCCTTAGCTATGGTGGATGTCGAATATCAAAACCTCCTTGCTCATTGTAGTATGATAGAGATTACAATCAGAAATCACAAGAAAATAGTAGAAAACTAGGGTTCTAAAAGTACCTAAGCTCTTGTTCGGCTGCAAAAAAACTTCTAGGCCAAGATTCTAACCAACTCCTTAACCATCCAAGCTCCTTACTATTTAAACTTTTCAGACAAGTGCTAGCTCAGCACACTTTGCCACATCAGCATACTACTACTATACTACTGATAATACCATTGCACTACTACTACTAATATCTCATACCATACTACAACAGTAGTACTACATACTTTTCTCAATACTTTCATCACCTCTTCTCTTGTAAGCATTAATAATTAGAGCTTGTACTCTTGGGACTCTATCAATTGCCCCCTTGGAAGGATAGTCCTTGTACTTAAGGATGAAGTCAGGGAACTGTAAACGAAAAGAAGAGGTGTCCATCCATGTAATGCCCTTAGGGGATTGTCCTTGCCAATGAACGAGAACTTGAGGAATCACTTGGGAGCCTTTTACCCTAAACCTTCAGCCTAACAGAACTAAGGGTAAACAACCCACTGAATCAGCATCCAAGAATAAATCAAGAGGTAAGTCCGTAGCAGTAGAAAAAGTGCCCACTGCCTTCTTTAATAGAGAAACGTGAAAAACAGGATAGATGCAGCAATGAGACGGCAATTGGAGCTTATAAGCAACCATCCCTATGCGTTCCACCACTCGAAAAGGCCTTTAAAAACATGGAGACAGCTTGGGGGAGACTTTAGAAACAATCTTATGTTGCAAACTAGGCTGGAGTTTGAGAAAAACCTAATCACTGACTATATACTCAACATCTTTTCTATGCTTGTTGGCTTGAGAACAACTAAGTGACTAGGCATGAGCCAAATTGTGCATAAGCTGTTGTAACACATCATCTTGTGATTGCAAAGCCTCTCTCAAAGCTGGATGTTCAATTTCCTAATCTACAAAAGAACCTATAATCGGAGGAGGATGTCTGTAGACTATTTCAATAGGATTCAATTTAGAAGAAGTGTGATAAGAAGTATTGTAGTGAAATTCCACCTAAGGTATCCACATAGCCCAATTCTTTGGTTGGTTACAAACAAAACACCTCAAATAGCATTCCAAATACCTATTCAAAACTTTGGTTTGTCTATCTGTTTCCAAATGATAAGTAGCGCTAAAATGAAGACAAGTCCCTTGCAACTTGAACAATTCTTGCCAAAAATTACTCACAAAAGTAGGATCTTAGTTACTAACAATTATCTTAAGTATTCTATGTAATCGAACTATCTCTTTAACAAACAAATCTGCTATAGTTTGAGCTGAATATGGGTGTTTTGTTAATAAAAAATACTCATATTTAGAGAATCTATCAACCACTACTAATACCACATCAAACCCCTTTGACTTAGGCAACCCTCCCACAAAATCCAAGGACACATATTCCCAAATTGCATTAGGATTGGGCAGCAGAGAAAGCAAACCTACTGGGGACAAAGTTTGATACTTTTGTCTTTGGCAAATAGTACATGAAGTTACAAAGTTCTCAATAAATTTCTTGAGACCTACCCAATATATGTTTGAAGCAATCCTCCTATAGGTCCTTAAAAAACGATGGGAAAGAATGAAATTCATGAAGAATATACGAGTCCATTTAGAATTAGAAGGGACCACCAACCTGTCAAAATAGAACAATATATCATTCATCAAACGATAACCTTAGCCCATTGATTTGCCTTCTTTTATAAGCTGAATCTTTGAGGACAAGAAAGGATCATGAGTGACTGCTGCTTGTATCTCAGTCAAATCAGTCCAAATTGGAGTCGAAAGAGCTCTACAAGCCACTTCATTATAAACTCTAGATAGTGCATCAGTAGCTTGGTTTTCATGCCCACTTTTATACAAAATCTCAAAATCACACCTAAGCAACTTTGAAAGCCAAATTTGCTGGTCTGGAGTTGCAACATGCTGCTTTAAAAGGTACTTCAAACTCTGTTGGTCTGTTTTCACTAAAAATTTTCTACTCAACAAATAGGGTCGCCAATGATTAATAGTCAACACTAGTGCCATTAATTCTTTTTCATAAGTTGATTTGACAATAGTTTTATTAGATAACGCCTTACTGAAAGAGGTGATTGGCCTGTTATTTTGTTGAAGGACAGCTCCAATTCCCTTCCCTGAAGCATCATACTTAACAACAAATTGTAGAGAAAAGTTAGGCATAGCCAAAACCAGAGCGGACACTAATTCTTCTTTTAATTGAGCAAAAGCTGTAGCAGCTGCTGCTGATCAATGAAATCCATCTTTTTTTAACAAATCTGTCAAAGGCTTAGCAATATTCCCATAATCTTTAATAAATCATTGATAATACTCGATAACTCAAGAAAACCATGAATGCCCTTTAAAGTAGTAGGAATAGGCTATTCCAAAACACACTTAGCCTTTGAAGGATCCATATGCACATTAGCAGACAAAATGATATGACCAAGATATTCAAGAGCTTGTTGACCAAAAGTACATTTTTTCTTATTGGCTGAAAATTGATTATCTCTCAATAATTGTAAAACAATCTGTAGATGTTCTCAATGAGAAGACAAATCTACACTATAAACAAGCACATTATTAAAGAAAACCAACACAAAATGCTGGAGATAAGCCCTAAAGAAATCATTTATGATAACTTGAAAAGTAGCTGGAGTGTTAGTACGGTTGAAAGGCATTATAAGAAACTCCTAATGACCCTGATGTGTTCTAAAGGTCGTTTTGTGAATGTCGTCATGAAACACCCGAATTTGATGATACTCGGCCTTTATGTCAATCTTATAAAAAATATTGACACTATGTAACTCATCTATTAATTTCTTAATCATAGGAATAGGGTATTTATCCAAAATAGTCGCTTCATTTAAGGTACGATAATCGATACAAAATCTCCATGATCCATCCTTCTTCTTCACTAATATGATTGGACGAGAAAATAGACTAGTTCTAGGCTAGATAATTCCCGCCGTCTACATATCTTGAACCATTTTTTCTATTTCATTCTTTTGAGTAAAAGCATATCAATAAGGCCTTACAATAGTTGGTTCACATCTGGGTTTGAGAGGAATACGATGATGGTCCCCCAGTCTAGAAGGTGGTAATGCTGATTTTTCCTCAAAAATATTAGCAAACTCTTCCAATACAGCATTAATCCATGAGTCAACAGCATGACTAGGTGGCTGATCATTCACATCCAACATCTACAATAAAGAACACAACTTAAAATCACCTATTTTAGCCAAAGATTTAAAAGACATGGCAGCTTTAGAAAGTGTTGGATCTCCCATCAGCATATGCTCACTGTTGGAAGAAGGAATTTTTCATAGTTAAATTCATCCAATCAATTTTGACCTCTCCCAGAGTTCTTAGCCAAGCAATACCAAGAATCATATCCAATCCTCCCAACTTCAAAACATAACAATCAACTGCAGGTTTAATTTCCCCAATTTTCACCCTCACATTTCAACACAAACCCCTTGAGGAAATACTATTCCCATCACCAAGAGTGACCCCAAAGACTCAAATCATTATGGAAATTGAAGTAGCATTCAACAAACCTCGAAATTTCATAGTTTGTCGGCCATTGAATCCTTTTAAAGTCAATAAAGATAGTTCCATACCTATCCCCTGCCTTTCGGAAACTTGTTTGGCCAGCAACGCTTCATTATGTCCATCCACCACCTCCCACTCACCCTCCTGTAAATCAGAATCCTCTTCCAACATTACCACTCTTAGTGATTTGTTAGGACATTTTTGTGTTGGAGAAAATGGTTGATTACAACGAAAACACAATCCTTTAGCCCTTCTTTCCAAATATTTCGTGTATGGCAACTGACGTTGGCTGTGAGTGGTGTGAACAAGGGTCCTCTTCTGTCCTTGAACTCCGTTTGGCAGAGTTTTCAAATGTGTACCCTCGGCATCACTTGAAGCTGACCAGTTTTGTTCAGTTGACAACACAGAAGCGATTTCCTTGTCTTTCAACAAATGCACTTGAGTTGTAGGATGTGTAATCCCTGGATTCGAAGTTTTTTTAAGTTGGCTGCTGGCTGATTGATAAGTGGCCTTTGGAAGCGAATTTCTATGTTCAGTTTAACTGCTACTACTATAATTTGGAGAAATAAAGATTCCACACTCAAATTCTTTCTCCTCCTTGAGTGCAATTTCCATAGCTTGCTCAAGTGTAGTTGGAGAAAATGTATCAACTCTAGTTTGAAACTCTTCCCTTAATCCTCCAAAAAAATAGGAGAGTTACTACAACTCGGCTATGACTCTGGTTTATGAAGTTAAAGCCTTAAATTCTTTTATATATTAATGTATAGAACCTGTTTGTTGTAATTGTGACTAATTTTTAAAAAGAATTGAGGCGTACTGACCACTGTATCTTTTCAACATTTCATCTTTCATCGTTTTCCAATCAAGTGCTAGTTCTCTTCTTCTCAAAGCCTTAACCCAGTACACACTTCTTCCTCGCATGCTCATTGCGGCTAATTCAACCTTCCTTTGATCTCTTGTGCGATGGATTCCAAAATACTGTTCAATCATAAGGATCCAATTTGTTGGACCATTTCTGTCAAACAACAGAATTTGTACTCTTGAGGTGTTGAATTGATATTCTTCATCCATTTCCACACTTTGTGCAAGAAGTCTTTCAACCTTAGATTCGTCTAATTCTCTGTCCTTTGTATTTGATTGTTGCTTCCCTTTAATGATTGTGGATGAAGATTCGGCTGGACATCTACATTTAGTATCATCAATCATCTTCTGTATCTTATTCATGTCACTCTTTAACAATGAAACATCCTCCTTCACATCTTTCTGTGATTGATCTACTAAAGCAAGCTGCTGTTGTATATCTTCAAGCTCCTCTTGTGTCTCAAAATTCTTCTTCTCAAGATCTTCGACTCTAGCCTCCATACATGTCATGACTTACTCTTGATCGAAAACCACACTCCCCCTCTTCTGTCAATGCGATATGAATTTAACGACTCTTAAGTATTCAATTCACCAAATGTGATGTGGTTTCCCACATATGGTGCCAATTGATAGAGATTACAATCAGAAATCACAAGAAAACAGTAGAAAAGTAGGGTTCCAAGAGTACCTGAGCTCTTGCTCAGCTGGAAAGAAACTTCTAGGCCAAGATTCTAACCAACTCCTTGACCGTCCATGCTCCTTACTATTTATACTTTCCAAATGAGTGCTAGCTCAACACACTTTGCCACATCAGCATATTACTACTATACTGCTAATAATACCACTACACTACTACTACTAATACCTCATACCATACTACAGCAGCACTACTACATAGTCTTCTTAACACTTCCATCACCTTTTCTCTTGTAAACATTAACAATTGGAGCTTATACTCTTGGGACTATATCATAGTAAGTGTCAAGTTTTGGGGCATAGTACAGGTAAATGTGAGGAGGGAAATGAGGAGGGAAATGGGTCCTCTAAAGGTGTTTATAATGAAGATATGCTGCTGACTGCAGCAAAGCCTAATGAGACCTCTAAAGCTGTTGTTGAGGAAGTCAGGAAACCCAGTACTTAACCATGGTGCCAAAGGAATTGAGCTCAAAGGTGAAGGTATTCCCAAGTTAAAACCTAGAAATTCCTAGGCAAGGTAAGACTAGAATTATGGTTGCTGTTGAAGAGGAAACTGAAAGCTCAAGTCTTGGCCATCCTTTATTTGGTGAAGAACCTTCCTCTCTCAAGCCTTTAAGTCAGGATTGTGATTCACATGGCAGTAAGGCACAAGATACGGTTGAGTCTAGTTCATCTGTTGTTCCAAAAACCCAAGAAGCTCCTCCATCTCAGGCACATGAGACTGTAGACGAGGTTGTTCCTTGGAGTATTGTCAAGAAAAAGAAATCAAGCAAGAAACAGGATCAGGAGGATACAGCTGGTGGAAAAACCAGCTCATCTTGGGATTAACTAGGTTACCCCTCAGTCTGTTTTTTGGCTGAGATTTTCTACCACTCATGTATATAATTTATGTTTGATTTTTGGAGTATTAGAGGTTTTAATGGCCTTCTTAAAGCTAAAGCTGTTAGGAATTTTTGTTTTGATAACAGAATTTTTCTTTTGGGTTTGATAGAAACGAAAGTAAAACTGAATAAGTTAGCTACTGTGTGGTCAAGAATCCTCCCTTCTTGGTGAGTGGAAATGCATCCTAGTGGTTGTATTTGGATTGCATGGAATCCCTCTTTGTGGAATGTTCGGATAATTAGATCTAATTGACAATTTGTTCATTGCCATTTTCATCTTCTTAATGAAGATAAGTGGATGTGGGTCTCCTTTGTTTATGGTGCTAATTCTATTGCTGAAAGAGCTGCACTATGGAAAGACTTGTTGTGGGTCCAGAACTCTATTCTGGGTCCTTGGATATTACTTGGTGACTTCAATGAATGTTGGTTTGCTGAAGAAAGATGGGGAAATGAGCTTATCACTTAAGGCATGGATCATTTCAACTCCATTTTCTATGAAGTGGAACTGTATGAGTCAAGGGGATTTGGTCCCTTATTCACATGGTCTAATAATATGAAGTAAGTGTACCTATCAAATTTTAATATAGTGAATGTGAGTCTGAATTGATCCTTGAGAAATTCCAGGTATTAATATTAATTTTAGCTCTATTATATAACTAGAAAATTATAATGAATTTGAATGAATAAAAAAAACTAAAATTAATAAACTAAACTAATTATGAGACTTAACTAAATAAGTGGGAAGCGATAAAATCAAGAACTACTTTAAGAAGGTAAATCTATTCAATTTCATCTCTATCATTCTTGATTGGAGGAATTCGTAATTAAAGTTAATATTTTTCTCAAGAATATTAACTCTAATCTTAAATTACTTATCGGAATTTCTTTACTTAGTAAAATAATCTAGGATTGCGTTAATGCATGATGATTCCAACAGAAGATAATAATTTTTCGAAAGAATCATGTATCTTATCTTTAAGCATACATGTAATTCTTTTTAATTATGTCAAGATTTCACTACACATGTAATTTCTCAATCATTATGTATAATATTATGAATTGATACCCCATAAATGTCAATTAACAATGTAAACACATAATTAAATCAAGAAAAATAGAAATTTTATTGAAAATCAACAATCATTCTGATAGTCACATGAAAACTCTAGGTTACATAATTTTAAATACAAGAATTTAAGCTATTATGATGAATTGGAAGGAAAACTGTATCAAAAACAAGAAATAATTCATGAAAACTCTCTTTTGTTGATGAGATTTCTCCTCTTTCTTAAAGTTGGATGATGCTTCTGCCTTTTCTCTCTTTCTCCTTGAAGTCTTTTCTAATTTCAATGTGAAAAGTGATCTCTAAAACTCTCATACGTCCTTATATAATAAAACGGGAAATTACCTTTTTCAACACTAGACATAACTTAAGACATGGCCATGTCCCAATGATCATGTAATTCACTTATTTTAGGCGCTAAAATTTGTTCTTAGTCAGCTTGAGACACGGTTGTGTCCCTAAGTCATATAATTCACTGATAAAAAATTTCAATTTTTTTCTATTGGGTAGATATAACCTGGGATACGGTTGTATCTCGAAGTTGTATAACTTTCTGACCATCAGTCTTATTTTACCTTGGTAATGAGCTTCTTGGTTGGATATGTTGGTTGGATATGGTCATGTCCCATTTTAAGACTTCATAACTTTTTCGTTTGAGCTCTGTTAAGTAAAACTTGATTTTTTTTCTTCGTTTTCATTCTGAGAATGTGTTCAAATCTTGAAATAAAAATTTTACTCAATTGAGTATCGATATGTTTAAAAACCAGCACAAATTATAAGGGAAATGCTATATGTAAAGTAAGAGTCATCATCTAACAAGAGCCCTACTAATCTATTTATGAGGAGACTTGATTGAGCTTTAATTAATTTCCATGGAACCTGAAGTTCCCAGATTCTAAGTTTCATGTAGCGCCACTAGGGGTTATGAATCACGGTCTCCTTATAAGGAACTTGAACATTTCACAAGCCAGGAAAAATGTAGCCTTCACATTCTTGGATTTTTGGAAGAATCATCCTAACTTCTGTTCTTTAGTTGAAAAAGTGTGGAACATTGAAGTTGAAGGGACCCCCATGTTCCAAGTTGTAACAAAACTCAAGTTGTTGAAGCATGAATTGAGGAAACTGAATAAGGAGCAATATTCTGACATTTCATTGAGAGTGCAATCAGTGAAGCAGAAATTGGAATATGTCCAAATTTTAAACAGATTCAACCCATATGTTGGCTGATTGGATCATAGAGAAGGGAAGGTTTGAGGACTATTTCATTTTTAGGGCTGTTGAAGAATCTTTCCTGCACCAATAATCATGAGAAACATGGCTTAAATTAGGTGATTGGAACTCCTCCTCTTTTTTTCAATCACTAAAGCAAAAGCAGCTAAAAAAAGAAATCCATTTCTTGAAGATGGAAGATGGTAGCAGAATCACTAGCAAGGAGCGGATCCATGATGCTACCATTGAGCATTTTAAAACCTCGTTGATTGCTGTGCCCTATCATACATAGTTGGATATCTTACACACCTAATTCAACATAAGGTGGATCATTTTGCCCGAGAGGAACTTATTAGGCCTGTTTTGGATCATGAAGTTAACAAAAGCTATGTAGTCTCTTGCCAAAGATAAATCTCCAGGCACCGATGGCTACAATGTTAATTTCTTCAAGTTGACATGGAATATTTTAAGCCGAGATGTTTGCTTGGCATAAGAGATTTTTTTTTTTCAATGGATCACCTTTTAAAGGCTATCAACTCTACCTACTTAGTTGTTGTCCCTAAAGTGGTGAATAGAGAAAATCTTTCTGATTTTAGGCCAATAGTGTGTTGTAACATGCTATACAAATGCATTTAAAAAATCCTTGTTGATAGACTTATAAAGCTCATCTCTTCATTGGTTGGGTGTGAGCAAACAACTTTTCTCAAGGATGGAAGAATCGTGGATAGTATACTAGTTGCACAATATCTTATGAATGGATATCATAAAGATTCGCATGGGTCTAGATGTGCTATCAAAGTTGATATAATGAAAGCATACAACCATGTTAATTAGAGTTTCTAAAACTGCTATTAACAACCATGAACTTTCCTACTCTATTTATCAACTGGATTATGGAGTGTGTCACAACTCTAAAATTCTCTGTGTTAAAATGGTGAGTTAGTTGGGTATTTTCCTAGTTCTTGAGGCTTTAAACAAGGGGATCCTTTATCCTCTTACCTATTTGTCTTAGTGATGAAAACTCTCTCATGCCTGTCAGGAGGCTTGGATTTGAATCCCTTATTCAAGTATCATTAGAGATGTAAGAAGCAGAAGCTCATTTACCTTTGTTTTGTGGATATCATAAAGATTCGCATGGGTCTAGATGTGCTATCAAAGTTGATATAATGAAAGCATACAACCATGTTAATTAGAGTTTCTAAAGCTGCTATTAACAACCATGAACTTTCCTACTCTATTTATCAACTGGATTATGGAGTGTGTCACAACTCTAAAATTCTCTGTGTTAAAATGGTGAGTTAGTTGGGTATTTTCCTAGTTCTTGAGGCTTTAAACAAGGGGATCCCTTATCCTCTTACCTATTTGTCTTGAAAACTCTCTCATGCCTGTCAGGAGGCTTGGATTCGAATCCCTTATTCAAGTATCATTAGAGATGTAAGAAGCAGAAGCTCATTTACCTTTGTTTTGTGGACAACTTATTAATTTTCTCTAAGGGTGATTCTCAATCAATTGCTCTCATTAAAAAGTCTTTGGATGTTTTTTTTTTTTTGCACTCTTTAGCTTGAAGTGCAATTCATCAAAAAGTCATGTTTTCATTAGTGGAGTTCCTAGAGAAATAAGAGACCAGATCTTAGGTTTTGTTTGTTTTAAGGAAAATCATATGTTAGAGTAAGACATTTTGCCTTAAAAAATATTTTCACAAAAAATGATGTATTTTCAAGTGTTTGGATATTTTTATAAAAATATGTTGAAAAGCTTTTTTGGTATTTAACTAATGAATATTGTGTAACTTAAACCATATCTAAATATATTAATATCTGTGTGTTATTATAAATATATTATATTAAACATTTTATTTAAAAGCAAAAGTATAAATGTAAATGGTTTTTTAATATACATTGTTGTAACTGTTTTAGTTGATTTTTTGTAATATTTTACTAAGGCTATAGCTTTTTTTAGCCGATATAATTTTTTTATGTTTAAAATATAATTTATAAATAAGTTACAATAAGACAAAAGAAAAAAAAAAGAAAATTCATTATCATATAGTTAAAAAGCTTGTTAATATTAGATTGAAAAACGATATTCCGTTTTGAAAAGAGTAAGGCATTTGGGAAAAAAAAGGGAAGAATTTTTCCTTTAATAGGACTGTTTTCCCTTAAGGGAAAACATTTTTTTACTTGAAGTGCCTTTTCCAGTAAAACAAATAAGGGAAAATAGAAAAAATGTTTTTCGAAAAATATTTTTCTTGAAACAACAGGGCCTTAGCTTGCATTGGTTTTCTAGAGGGTCAACTACTTGTAAAGTACTTAGGTTGCCTTTCATCTCTTCTAGCCTCACCAGAGCCACATGTTACATCCTAGTAGATGGATTTACAGCTAGAATTAATCACTGGCCATCAAATCATCTTTCTTATGCTGGTAGGCTTTAGCTCATTAAAAGTACTCTCTTTCACTGCAAGTATATTGGGCATCAATCTTTTTACTCCCTAAGGGCATCTTGAAGGAGCTAACAACTAAGATGAAGCATTTCTTATGGAAAGTTGTAGACATGGACAGGTATAAAGCTAAAGTAGCAAGAGAGGACATTTGTAGACCTAAAGAAAAGGGGGAATTGAGTATTTTGGACTTGTCTCTTTGGAACAAGATGGCATAAATTAAGCACATATGGCGTTTATGCTTGGATGAGGGAAACACTTTTTGGCTAAGTTAGGTTAAGGCTGAAATTCTTAATAGTAGAAACTTTTGGGCAATCTCGAATCCTTCCTAGGCGTCATGGACTTGGCGTAAGTTACTTCAAGCTAGAAGTTGGATAAAACCTCTTTTTCATGGGAAGTTGGGAATGGGGGTAGTATCCTGATGTGGTATGACTTATGGCACCTAAAAGGTCCTTTAGCATCTTAGTTAGGAGAGAGGCCCATTTATAATTTAGCTTGGCCTCAAGGTGCAAATCTGAGTTCCATCATTAGTGAATGCGATTGGTGTAATGTAATAAGATTGAGAAATAATTTTCTTGTATATATTGATTAAATAGTGTACAAGTTTATATATACGCTTCATAAGCTCTAAATTAGGAAAGAAAATAATTTGACAATAGAAAGAAAATAATACAATTTATTTCTAATATACACATTGCTATTTTATAATACTATCCCTTAAGTTGTAGTATTGATATTGATTATGCCCAGCTTGTTACAGATGTAATCGACTCGATCCACTTAATGTCTTTATAAAGAGATCTTTTAGTTGTTCCTTGATCTTCACATATCCTATAGAGATCAAATTTTGTTGCACCTTCTCTCGAACAAGGCGACAATTAATCTCAATGTGTTTAGTTCACTCATGAAACACAGGGTTTGATACAATATGAAGAGCAATTTGGTTATCACACCGCACTTTTGCTGGCATTAAAACTTTAACCCTAATCTTAGTCGATAATTTTGTACTAAATTTAGACATAACATCTTGTTTTTTACTTTACTATGAAACTAAATTTTCTCTAAAGAAAACACAATAACTAGTAATGGATTTTCGATAAGTCTTAGATCTTGCCCATTTGCATCTGAAAAACATTATATACAAGAGTGATCATAATTTTTATATAGTATACCTCATTTAAGAGCTCCCTTCAAATAACATGATTTGTTCTAATGTAGACCGGTAATGAAGTGATGAGGAAGACATAAATTGACTTACAACATCGACAGAATATGTAATATGAAGATGAGTTACTGTAAGATAGTTTAACTTTCCCACTAATCTCCTAGGATTATTAAATAAATCTTCATTGTGGGTGAATTGTAGTTTAGGTGGCAACCATAAAGTTTTGCACCTAAACTTTTCTATCTCTTTTAGCAAATCAAGTACATGTTTCCTTTGAGATAAGAAAATATCTTTCTTACTCATCACCTCTACTTCGAAAAAATACTTCAAAGACTTTAAATCCTTTGTGTAGAATTGGCTCTAAAGAAAAGTCTTCAAAAAGGATATGATCACTTCTAGTAATAGTGATATCATCTACATACACAACAAGAAGGATAATATTAGATGAAGAAAGTTTATAAAATACCGAATGATTATACTTTGTCTTGGTTATGACAAACCTTTCAACTGCTTGACTAAATTTGCTACATGAGGCCCACAGACTCTACTTCAAACCATATAATGTTTCTAAAGATGATAAACTTTCCCATTCTCTCCCTAAGCAACAAACCCAAGTGGTTGCTTCATATAGACTTTCTCCTGTAGATCACTATATAAGAATGCATTCTTTATATCTAACTAATGCAATAGCTAATCATGAGTAACTACCATTGATAATAACAAATGAACAAATATCAATTTAGCAACATGTGGGAAAGTATCAGAATAATCCATACCATAAGTTTGAGCATAGCCCTTAACAATGAGATGGGCTTTTAGTTAAGCAATGGATCCATTAGGATTAACCTTAAATGCAAACACTCATTTATATCCAATAACCTTTTTTCTTGTAGGTAGACTTACCAAATCCCAAGTACCATTAGCATCTAAAGCATTCATCTCTTCTGTCATTGCTACACACCAGCCTGGATGAGATAAGGTCTTATAAAGAGTTTTAGGAATGGATATAATATGAAGGGAGGCAACAAAGATCATGAAGAAGCAGATAGTTGATCATATGATACAAATGATGAAATAAAATAAGTATATTGTCATTTATCTTTATGAAGTGCAATAGGTAGATTTAATTTCAAAGAAGAGATTGATACAGGATATGTCATGGGAGAATTCTGACATCTAGTATACACATGGGGAATTAGTAGAGGAAGTGGTGGTGTTGGACGTAATGGTGGCATTGTAGATATAAGATTAGGTAACTAATAGGTAAAATGATAAACTAATGAATCATCACTCTCCCTTACGATTAGTGGACTTAGAAGAAACAAAAAAGAAAGGATAATGCTCTATAAAGATGACATATGTAGACATTAAGCATGTAGCACCAATACCCTTTTTGCAGACGAGAATACCTTAAGAAAACACATTTTATAGACTTAGAATCAAGCTTGGTGACATTGAGACGAACATCTCGAACAAAGCATTTACTATTAAATATGCAAGATTCAGTAGGAAACATAGGTTTTATGGGAAAAAGCATTCGATAAGAAACCTCATCTTAAAGAACCGATGAAAGTATATGGTTAATAAGAAAACAGGCTATTGAAATAGTTTATGGCCAAAAGTGTTTAAGAGTATGAGTTTGAAATAAGAGTACCTTAGTTGATACCATGTAATAATTAGTACTACAATCAGTTGATCTAAAAGCCTAAGCTTATAGATCTGGTGTGTGACATAATATTTATTACATAATACTCTTCTCACTTGTGGGTCGAAACTTTGATTGAGGCTCATTAAGTGGAACACTAAATTCAATGAGTAATGACAAAACATGGCATGAAATAATAGTGTAAAGATTCAAACTTAGGACCTCTCACTTTGATACTTTGTAATGTCATAAGATTGAGAAATAATTTTCTTGTATATATTGATCAAATAGTGTACAAGTTTATATAGACACTTCCTAAGCTCTAAACTAGGAAAGAAAATAATTTTACAATAAAAAAGAAATAATACAATTTATTTCTAATATACACATTCCTAATCTATAACAAATGGCGTTGGCTAGAAGGAGAAACTTGGTAGAGAATTAGATAATGACTGCCTCCTAATGTGCTGCCAAAAGCTGGCATGCCTGATCGGCTTATTTGTAAGCCACGTCCTTCCTCTCCTTTCTCTACTTGGTTGGCTTACAACCATCTTTGACAACAATATAATAAGGTAGATTGGTACAAAATTGTATGGCACAAACAAACCTTCCTTGTCATGCCTTTTTGCTTTGATTTGCAGTCCAGGAAAGGTTGCTTACACTGGAGAAATTGACAAATTGGGGTTTCATTGATAGAAATCAATGTTTTCTTTGTAGCTCCGAGGAGGAGTCATATCTACACTTTTTCTCCAGATGTGGACATGCTAAATCTTTTTGGATGGAAATTCAAAAGCACTTTAGTCCCTCCTTTCAAGGCATCTTCTCATCACCATCTATGCACAACTTGGTTATGGTATTTAGAAAATCTACCAATCCAAGATGGAGGAAGATTCCTTCGGTTGTAATTTATCATCGATGGAAAGAGAGAAACCATAGAAGAGCAGGGGACTCTCTCTCTCTTTAGATTTTGTTCTAGCTAGGAGAATTTTATTTTTCCTATGTACATAGTTAAGCATTGAGCATGGCCAAGTTATCGATCTATACACCTTTTTGTTTCATTTGGTTCATGGATCGATAGCTTAGTTATCCTTTTTGTACCTAGCTTCTCTCTTTCCTTATCAATTTAAAAAAAAAAAAGAAAAAGAAAAAATGGCACATTACCCAAAAGAACCTTGAAGAGCGTGGTCAGGAAGTTCATGGTGGAAAAGTTTGTATCCTTGGAACCTCTAATTAAGGAGGGGGTAAAAGAAGCTGTGCAAAAGAAACCTGCAAACCAACCACAGCCAGAGCACTCTAACAATAAATCTGAGCCTCATCAATCTACTCCACAACCAAATGATAATCCAGCTCAAACCCCTCTACATCACATGATCATGTGGTAGAAGATCAACTGCCTTTATCTGATATCTGCTATTTGTTTCTGTAATATCTGTTCTGTTCTGTTAAATTTGATTGTTAGTTGATATTTTCAAAGCTTATCAGCCGCTGTACAATTTCTTATGCCTCATCTCATATATGAATTCTGCTGTATAGCATTTTTTTTTTTTAATCATACATGCAGGGAAGGAAGGAAGAGAGGGAGGGGGGTGTGGGGGGTGGGGTTTGTGGTTGGAAGAACCAAAAACATTTTATTTTTTCAATGAATTCTGTATTACATTACACTTGTAAAGTATCAGTATTTGGTAATTTGCACATGCATAATATTAATAATCTGATCACATATGTTAATATATAAAGAATTGGAGTTTGAACATGTTTTTGGAGAAAGATGTTTTGTTATCATTAAAATAGGAAGAATGTTATGTTTTCTCTTCATAAATTTTAATGATAACAAAAAGACTGTAATTATTAATATACTTGGTTCAGTGTGCAGAAAATTTAAGTTAAAAAGTTAAAAAAGTTTTAGTTATGTATAGGTTAGAGAGTAAGTCAGAGTCTATAAAGTTTATTATTAGAAAAGGTCAAAATCTTGGTTAGAAAGACTACCATGTCAAGATAAGGTATTCCATTGTATTATGGAGGAAGAGAACCACCAGCATCTTTTTATCAAATGTGATTTTACAAGTAATGTGTGGGCAAATATCAATGTCAGCTCTTCCCCTCATGGACTGACTATCTACTAGCTAGTTCTATGGCTTCTTTTGTGAAAAACTTCAACAAAATAGGTTCACCAAAAGGCAGAAGAATTCCAGTATTGTATGCTATCAAATTTGGAAGGAAACGAATTCCATACTTATAGGAGGCGCTCCTACTACAGCTGCCAATTTAGCTATATATTACTGTATAGCTTTGAGCTTTAGCCCTAACCAAGTTTGTCATTCACATTTTTTTGTTTTGTAAAATGTGGATAACAAACTTGGTATCCCTTGTACATCCTACATGGATTCTCTTTTTCCTTATTAATATGTTTTTCTGACATTACCACAAAAAAAAAAAAAAAAAAAAACCGTGTCAAGATATAAGATAGGAGTTAGAGACTTGGTTAGAAACTATAGCAATGGTTTGCAAGAACAAGTTCAATGGAAGGTCAGTGACTAGGTTAGAAAGCATAAGCTTCAAAAAACAATTTTAAAGCAGATTTTATTTCAATTTGATTTAATATTTAAGATTGAAGACCTGGCTCTATTTTATTGAGTATATTTGGGTAATGTGCTTAATTTTGTTTCACACAAGTTGGATTAAATTCCACGGGGTTTAATCTTAATTAAGGAGGATTAATTGATTAAGATTGAGAACTTATTCTTTCAAGTTTTAGATCAATTTGTGTGTTCAAGTTGGAATTATGTCAGAATCTACAAATTGTATCAAGTTGGTTTCATGTCTAAAGCTCTAGAGATTTGAGTTATAATTTTCAAAGAAGATTCTTCAACAACAGAAATTACCCAAGGTCGAGTTGATTTTTCTTAGTGACATATTTGAGCTTCAAATTTTGGATGTTGTCATTGTAGGTGTTATATAGGTAAATTTTTTTTAAGCAAAAGGTATATCAGGTTGGTTAATTACTGGGAGTGGGGAGATGTGTATAAGATTGGAAGTCAAAAATCAATTTTGAAAAGATTTGGATAAGGTTCTAGTTTTAGAGATATGGATAAGGCTATATTTCAAGTTTTTGAAATTTGAAGGATGGAGATAAGTTTCTCAAAGATATAAGATATTCTAAGATTCAGTTTTATCTGTTCATATCAAAATCTCAAACTTCCTTAGAGATAAATCACAAATACAATCGGATATTATCAAGCTACAAAATTCAAGTCTCAATTTACTTATCAAATTTGAATTAAAAAAAGAACAGATTTGTGCTATTCTTTTGTAGAGATGAATTCAATTTATCTAGACTATTGCTCCAGCAACATTCAGCTATAGATATCAGCAAGTATATAATTCAAAGATAAGGATTAAGTCTCATTTCAAATTCAAAATAAAAGATATTTTCAAAGATTAAGGGATGAAGCAATGTTCTAATATTTGAAGATATGGATCAAAGCTAGCAAAAATAAAAAAGGTAGCTGTTACAACAACTTAGTATATAATTGGAGTTCATTAAAATCAGAAGAAGGCTTTTGGAATTCGAATGGAGCTAACTATCTTATGAAAAAGCAATTACTAAACTTATTCAGAACCTGCGTAGAAGATTAACATTCATCTTTTAATTTTAAGTCTTTGAGTGAAATTATTTGAGAACTTTATTGTATTTCTCTTGATTTCTTGTATCTTTTACTAAAAGTGTTAAAGTATTTGATAGGCAGAGCAAGGATTTGTTAAAGCCAAGGATTGGTACAATTTGTAACTTCTCTCATATTTGATTTTTTAATAATTAATTAGTGAAATGGTACTAATGAAAAAGATCGGATCCCTAGTAGTAGAGCTGGAAGAGAGTAGTATGTACAAGTTTGAAGCTTTCTAAATCTTATTGCCTGATTTGCCTCTCTTATCTTTTTATTTTTGTGGCACTTGTTTAATATTTGTGTACTTATTAAATTGTTAAACTATCATCTTATGCCAACTATAAGTATTAAGAGGGCATTATAAAATTTGCAAAAAATTTTTAAAAGTTTTATTTTTAATCAAGATAGTGATTTGCCCCACTCTTGATATCTTGTTGGAATCGACAACATATAGCAAGTTATCACCAAGATATCGAGCTTTCTTGAGCAAATTTGACTAGCTGAGCATTCTTAGAAATATTTATGTAGCATTCAAGGTACCTAAATGGCGAGAAATTGTTATGGAAGAAATGAGAGCACAACATAAAAATTATTTTTGAGAATCAACTGATTTGCTTAGTGGAAAGAAAGCTGTAGGTAGGTGGTGGGTATTTTATGTCAAGTATAAATTAGATGGCAACATAGAGAGGTATAAAGCTTGTTTAGTGGCACTAAGTATACCCAAACTTATGAGATAGATTATGAATAAACTTCTGCACTAGTTAATAAGTATAAGTCTCGAGTATTATTGCTTTTGGCAACAATTTGGATTGGCCACTTCACCAACTTGATGTGAAAAATGCCTTTCTTAATGGAGATTTAGACGAATAAATCTACATGAAGGCTCCTCTAGGGTTTCAACCTGAAGTTGAAGAACGAAACGGTTTATCGTCTTAAAAAATCACTATATGGTCTTAAGCAATCTCTTAAGGCTTGATTTTATAAATTCAGTAAGACACCAAGTCAACTTAGTTATATTCATTCACCGATTGATCATTCTTTGTTCATAAAGCTTGCTAGGGGATGTAAGAGAGTAATTCTCATTGTTTGTGTCGATGATATAATTATCTCTAGAGATGATGGTGGAGAAATTGAACAGCTAAAAGGAAAAATTAAATCTGAATTTAAAGTGAAGGAATTAGAAGGGATAAAAAATTTCCTTGGAATGGAGATAGCCCGAAGTCAAAAAGGGATGGTTTAGATCACTTGAAAGAAACAAAAAATCTTGATGTAAACCAGGGCAACACCATTTGGATAGAATTGGAAGGGTGTACTTAAGAAGGTAGACACACCTATGGATTGAGAGCTATATTAGAGGTTAGTAGGATGTTTGATTTGCCTCTCACTAACAAGGACTGACATTGTTGTTAATTAAGTAATGCATGCTCTTATAAAGCAACATTTAGATGCCTTAAGCCGAATACTCAAGTACATCAAGGGGACATCTGGAAAAGGCGCATGGTGTTGCAATGACTGCAAACAGGGAGACTGTATGCTTTGTAGATGCTGATTGAGCTGGTGATAGATATTATTGGTAATGGTGCTGTGTTAGATATTACTTGCATTATCAGTCTCATAGTTAGCACTAAGGATTGTAATTTGCTTCTCAAAAATGTCTTACTTGTTCCCTCTCTCATGCACAATATTCTATCAGTTATCAAACTTTGTCAAGATAACCGCTGCACTGTTAGTTTTGACAATTTTGTGTTTTCTGTTAAGGACTCCTAGACACGCACACTCCTCCAACATCCGACTAGACGTCCTCTTTATCCTGTTACTTTATGTCCTGCTTAGTCTCTTTGGTCATTCATTGCATCGATTGTCCCAAAGAAATCTGGCATTCATATCTGTAACTCTTATAATGAAGTCCTTCACGAGTTTGTCCAGTGTCAAGTCATTCAAGTCAATTCATCTCCAGCGTCCAGTAGTCTTCGTCAGTCTTGTTGCATTGGGAAGTCTACTCATCTCCCCTTCCCCCCATCATCTCATCAAGCTCTGATATCACGTACACAGATAAAAAATATGCATTTTATTGAGTTATTGTTATAATAATACAGTATGTGTTTCAATATATATATATATATATATATAGAATTAATTCTAATATAATTATAGGGATAAATATAAAAGGCAAGAATGTTCTTAATATAGTACATATAAAATAATATTTGCAACTTTGCTTGCAAAATTATGCTTGCTTATGTTGTTTTAGCAATTTCACTTTATTTGTACAGTGAGTGAAGCATGTGCAGTATGAAGGCAATAGCACCTACTATAAGTCCATTACTAGTGCAGGATCTAGATTTGTGAGATTATGTATTTTGTCCTCTTATTCTCAATCTTTCCCTATTGATGCTCTTATAGTATTGACCTTTTCCATGTTAGATGCTCATATGAAATGCCTTTTTGTTAATAGAGAAGCTAAGGATTGATGTATGTATGTGATGCACTTGAATTAGTTAACTTCATTAAGGTTCACACTACAATAATCCTATCAAAAAACTTAAGTTTGTAGATTTAGTGTGGGCTTTATATCTATTACTTGGTACTCACTTTCACTTGTGGGCTGAGACTTTGACTGAAGCCCATCAAGTGGACAACTTAATAGAGGTTGATTAGTGATGCGGGGATTTAAATCCAAGACCTTTTGCATTGATACCATGTTAAGACTAGCAGCACATTTATCTTATCTAAAAGTTCAACAGGGTAGATTTATGGTGCATTATATTAACTTCAAGTATTCTGGTCAAGCTTTTGAAAAAAACTTCTCCAAACTGCTAGTATCTCTGCTTCACCCTTTTATTCTATTAGTGAAGAAGCATTCTTTGCAATAGGAAAGTGTGCCCATGATTTTGGCATTTTCTCTAAATTGTGTGGAAGACATTCTAAAGAAATATGCTGATGCTCTCTAAATGTTTTTTCTTATATTCCGGTTACAGTTGTGAAGTATCACTAGAGCAAATTATTAAAATCAACTCTATAACTAATTGATCTAAAAGTTTAAACTTGTGAATTTGGTGTGTTTTTATATTTATTACTTAACACATAGACTAGTAATCCATATATGAATTAGCATTTGCTTCGACTATGCAGGTTGCCCCATTCCAACCCCCAAAGACTGGTTTTAGTGGTTTTCTTGAGTCTATCAAGAACATTTGGAACAGATTTTGGGAAGGTGTCTTAGATTTTATCACTGGAAAAAGTTGCAGGTAAATATGGTACTTGAAGCAACATGCAAGTTTTGAGCAACTTTTGTTTTTCTAATTTTTATGCCTACGTTCATGCGTTGGCAAGATATTGCAATTACTTGAGACTTTTTTGTATTACAATTTGTTATTTAGCTAACATTTTAGTGAAATACTTATGGCTAATAAGGTATAATTAATGACCAAATAAAGGGTAAGGTATACTAATTGAGTATGGACTATGGAAGAATAAAGTAAGATTGAAGAGGAGAACAACAGAGACATCACTCTGCTAGCCTTACATCCGGTTCGATAAGATAATCTTGGAAATCTCCACTATCAATACTAAGGCTGGTATAGGAGATTCAAGTACATTGTTAACAATTTGCTTGACTTTAACGATGCAAGCAACTTCCTAAAAACCCTTTGAACTTCTCAAACTACATGGTACTAGTACTAATTAATGAGCTTTCAGTGTGATTATTTATAGACGTACTTAGTATGGAGGTGTAACTTAATTATCCAACTGTAAAACTTCAAAAAATCCAAGGTGAGAAATTATACAACCTAAATTTTCACAAGCTGTTTTCAGATTCTTGATACTCTTGTTACACATTATTGTAAAGACTGATTTACAACCTTCAAAAGCCCCTAACTTATGCTGTTGCCCTGATGAATGCATTCAGACATTATGTGTTGTTATTTTTGAAACTTGATTGGAATTTGTTGAGGGATGCCAGTAGATGAAACCTGAAGTATTAGACACTGAAGAGATTGTTGGCAATCCAAGTCATTTGTAGTCCATGCATCCTCCAAAATTACACTATATCATACTTTACCTGTTGGATATTATCCATCAAGTTCTTTACATTAATATAGTATAGCCTATTAGAAAAACAATCAATTTGACTTTGGTGCTTTTAATGATTCTTTATCATCTAATCTGGTTAGATAGGATCAATAACTTTAGGGATTTTGACTATAGATAATAGTCTTTTCGAGAAATTCTCTTGGTATTGAATTACACACCATACTTGCATGTGGATGAATTTTCTCTCAGAAAGAGTGGCTGCAAAGTTAATCTCTTGTTATGTTTTCCAGACTACTTAGTGTCATTACTGTTGGGAAAGACTAACGTTCTCTACTTTTCCATACCAAACATTGATTTTGAAGCCAATAGCTAGAATGGACATTAGGAGTTACATCAACCAAACACAGAATGGGAATTTTCAAGTGATGTACATACATGAGTTAAAAGAGAGTACTAAGCACAATGGTTGGACAATAGATTTATAAAGGTAACTAGCTTTTACAGATTTATCATAGTGAACTCATTTTGACAAGATGTTCTGTTTGCATTTAGTGGTTACGCATGAAGTTCAGGCAACTGGCTTTTAAGGGAGATTGTGGTTGTGTAAGGGTGGACCTAGATACATCCATTTCTACGTGCACCTTCCACTGGTTTTCTGACTTATGTGAAAGTTGGACACATATGGTTTCCTTTTCCACGTATGTGCACCTGCCTGTTGTCTTTTGCTCTATATTGAGATAAACTTTAGATGCTGAGGGCTGGAGTGTACAATACCACTGAACTTTGATACTTGTAATCTAATGTCAGCAGGTTAGGATTTCACAGATCCTAAAAAGCGACTTAAATTAGATGAAAAGGATTAAATCTACATTTTTGTTGCTTTCGTGAACTCTTATTCACATTGTTTCTCTAATTGGACTTAGAGATAGGATTTGACTGCAAATGCGTGTGTATGTTGAGTAAGGACATAACTCTCATGAATGAAAAGCAATTTCAGTCCGAGGCATTTTTTGTGCATCGTAAATCTTGGTTTGTCCACTAGTAGTTCCTGTCATGTATCGTTCATCTAGTTAAAGTTACTTTAGATTTTGTCCGTTCTCATTAAGGTGATGCACGAAGCAAATTTGTAATAACATTGTTTTTTTTTTCCCTTTTCTCCCCTATGAACAGGAGCAAATGTTCTGGCTTTTTTGATTTCTCTTGCCACATTCAATACATATGCATAAGCTGGCTGCTCTTATTCGGTCTGCTTCTAGCTATTTTTCCTACAGGTAGTCTTACATTTTTCTCTTTCAACTCAAATGCCCTTTAGGATTAATGTAACAGTCCGGAGAATTAAGTTGTGTACATGAAAACCATTTTCTTATTTTGCTACAGCTTTGGTGCTACTATGGCTTTTACATCAAAAGGGGCTGTTTGACCCCATCTATGACTGGTGGGAAGATCATTTTCTAGATGACATCCATAGAGATGCTCATAGGCATAAAACTGATGCCAGTCAGCCACACATCCGCTACAGTAGGTACTACAACAAGGACATGGGACATCGGAGGCATGGGACTTCGCATAAGAGAAGAACTATCAGTAGCACCCACGGGCATATGGACAACGATCATGACTTCAATTATTATCTTCACCAGGTTCATAAGGACAAGTTTAAGCATAGACGCAATAAACATTCAAGTTCCGTGCAGCAAGTAGCCTCGCATGGTTCAGAAGTTGACGGTATGGAACATTATAAACACAGGAAAGAAAGGACTTCAAAAGGACAACCCAAAGCGACACGACATGGACATGAGAGGCACAGCCATGACCATGGAGAAAACAAGCAGCATGAACATGAGAGGCACCGCCATGACCCAGGGGATGATGCCCGGTTAGCATTGCATCACAAGAGGAGAAGATGATGGTTTCATTTATTATGCCTAACTAGTTTGGGGATTTTTTTTTTCTTTTTATATGATTCCTCTAGTTGTTCATCTAATTAGTTTCTGTCTGGCTATTTCCAAGGCAACTTGGATTACTTCCTCTTCAATGTGCATGGTCATATGATAATATGATGTATGAGAATGTGATTTAGTGCACATTCCATGAATATTTCAAGATAAATTATAACAGGTACACGATTGTAGATCATTTCTAAGTGTACAGCTCTCCCTTTTTTCTTTTTTCTTTTTTTTTTTTTCCTTCTGGGCCCAATTACAGCTTCTGTCTCTTTGATGAGGAAATCAGCAAATAACTACTACCAAATGTTTAATAAGAATCACTACGGAAACCAACTACGTGTATGTGAATCTCTGGACAATTAAACCAAACGTCTCCAATCGATTCAAGCTGGTTAAGCCAAAAAAAAAAAAAAAAAATGCAGCCATGTAGCGGGTAAGCATCAAGCTTTGCCACGAACAAACTGTTATCAGCCTTAACTAAGATTCTTGGGCTCTGGTAGCTAAGCCTGTTAACTGCTTGTCGCCAATTTCCAAGACATTTTCTGGTATCAAGACTCTAAAAACAGCGTAGTGATGATTCAAGCTTTTCTCCCCTTGTAATCTGTGAACGCTGCCTAGAGCTCCAGCTCTAGGGTTTGGAAAAGAGAAAAATATACGGTTCAATCGCTGGTGGACAAGTGCCATTGCACACCTTAAAAATGAAAAACATCACAAATATTGCTAGATTAGATTTCAATCCTGTAGCAGTAATACAAGTGGTAAAAGTCATGCATGCTAGCAAAGTTCTTTAGAAACTGTAAGTATTCACCAGATATGGAAGAAGCAATATCACACAACGAGCTTTGTTTTGATAAGATGAGCATGATAAAACATGAGGCCTACTGTGCCATGAATTTTGATTTTATGAGATAGAAAGGAGGTAAAATCCACCATTTGCGACTGTCCTTATGCAAAAATACCACTCCAATCGCCAAACTTTTATTTTAACCATTTGCGACTGTCCTTATGCAAAAATATCACACTAATCACCAAACTTTTATTTTAACCATTTCACTCAACTTTGAAAAGTCCAATTTAACAATAAACTAATATTTTATAGATACATGATTAAATTAATTTCACAATGAAATGAACATTTTCTATAGCCAAATTTTAGGAAAATCATATATATTTGTGATACATAATATGACTTGAAGCATTATCTATACTTACAAATCATGGTTATTATGACTTGTGGCATCTTTCAATATATAATTTTCTATAAAATTATATACAAGTACAACAATGACATATAACTACTGCATGATATGACATGCATGGCTCCATAGTGTAACTATTCAAACTAAAATAAGTATTTTCCAATTAAGATTATCATTTGAATATAACTATATTATATGCATGTATGTACATATAATTTAATCAACTTTGTAAGTATGCATATACACCGAAGTAAAGACACATAATATATACCACATAGGATTTCAAGTTGGCTTGGGATTGAAAGACGGAGTGGAAAAATTAGATGCTTCTGAGAGGTTTAGAAGTTTTGATAGTTAAAATAAAATTCAGTGGTTGGTATGGTAATTTTCAAAAGAACAGTGGCATGCAGTGGAATTTACCTGATAGAAAAGAAGTGTTTGCTTTCCCTAGGTGATTTCATGCATGCCCATGCACTCACAACTTTCTTTTTCTGGGTCAGGACATACACAACTTTGAAATGTATTTATTTGAACTTACATAGGACAAGGCTCCCAGACCAGGTAGATGTCATAACCAGTGCACAAGTAAGGTCTGGTAGAAGAACAATCTGCTGAACAAACATCTGGTGAAGTGATGTCTTCTTTCTTGTGACTCGTAACCTGGATTTCCAAAGCATAGCTCACAGTTAAGATACAAACCAGCAAGATGCAGTAGAATCTGGAAATGAAAGTCTTTAAAGCAGAAGCAGTAAAGCTTTAAGGTCCTAATTGCAAATTGATTTAGATATCTATGAACATAATAAACTGAAAAAGAAATGCAGAGCACATGCAATTACTAAAATGCATTTGATCCAATGACAACGAAGGGCTTCCAAAACATGGATGACAACACATTAAAAATTACAGAAAAGCTTGATGACGCCAACCAAAAATCACGCAGTTCAAATAAAAAGAAAATTGTGGTCCTATTGACCCATCCACAGGTGTGCACTGCACCTGGCTATAGTGATGAAGGGGATGATGAGGACACAGCAAAATTGTTCAATACATAACTAGAGAGAGCTCACATTAGTGAAACCAATTTTCTGTCTTTTGACTGGAGAGCCTGCAATTGTGCTCTTGTTAGAATCCACTGTATCTTCATGATGTTCTGACCTTGGAAATAAGCATCTATCTCTGGTTGCAGACAAGTCAATAGCTACAATAGCAGCATGCCATAATGGGTTCCCCAAACAAAAGTTTGATGTACGACACTGTTCCTTCCACTCCCAAGGGTACAGGCAAGCAATATGTTCGATTACTTTCTTTTCTCTTACTGTGGAACCATTTGTATGAAGATATTCATCTTTTTCCTGTCTGATAATATTTGGATGCGAATTAGTGGCTCTGGCTTCTTCCTGTCTGACAGAATTGGATTCAGTGCTTCTTCTATTGCTTGGATCGAAGTTATAAATTTGATCGTGTGCACTCGCAATCACTTTGTTTGACACAGGATCTACTATAACAGCAGCATTGGATACCTGAATGTGGGAGGAGAAACAGTTAATGAAACAAGGTTGTGATCTTAAAGCTGGACAACATGTATAGCAAGGTGGCCATAAAGAGATAAGTAGCTACATGAAAGTATGGAACAATTTTGCTCAGACGTATAAACCAGCAATCCAAAGAGTGATCAGATACTAAATTTTACAACCACAGCATTCTTATATGTCAACAAACATAAATGCACCTCAGGAAGCAATTTTTCTAGTGATCTTGATGAGCTCCATTTTGTTTCCTGATTCTTTTCAACTACATTAGCCACATTACTAAAGCAATCCCCACACTGCAACATTTCACTGTCCATCTAGGAATGAGAGGGACAGCTTTTCATGGTTGATTTATTGATCAGGAGAGTGATGCACACTAATAATATATAGCCATTCCCTGTCCAATGTGGAGGTAGCACCACCATCTGTCATGAAGAGGCTACCTATCAAGGCCATTCATTTTGTGATAATGATGCCTATTCCAACATATATGATATATCTGCAGTTTACTTGGCGTACCAAAATATAAAATAAATACCTACTGCTGCCCTTTTTTAAAACTTATTAGGTGTATTAAGAAGCTTGTGCAGCATAAGGGATGGTCAATGTGAATGCTATTATTTCAGTGCATAAATGTTCTCACAATGAAGTTATTTTTGTCCATAGAAGTTGTAAAACAATAGAGAAACAATTCAATAACCTAACTCTATGTACAGCACCAACATTGGCCTGAAAAGACAGTACAATACCAAACACAGTACACACACAGACACATAAACCTCTCTTACATCTAGACAATAGAAAAAGATTGAAACTCTTACCAAATTATCACCAGATTTTGCTAAGTTGATAGCACATTTCATATAGCTGAATATTGTTCTTGATTCATCTTCCCCAAATCCAGTAATGCCATCGATGTTGCTGCCAATAGCAGAAAAAATATATGAATCTCTCCCACCGATGCTTTTGAAAATATACATGCATACATACATACATAAATACATGAATGCATGCATTCTTCTACTTCCGGTTTATTTTGAGGAATGGAAGGATAAATAATAGATAAAACTATTCCTTGGGTATAACTATTATCTAAAATAGTCAAATAATATAAATTCCACCGTTGATTTCCCATGAATCTCCACAACAGAAAACAACTATTCCACTGTTTATTTCACATTATTACTTTGCACTACTGAGGTGACACTCATTGCCCATCTGAGAGGAGATTTATTTATAATAAATCAACAAAGAGTAATAACATGAAAAGAATATTCAATATTTGCAGTTTCGCAGCATATATTTTTTTTTTTAATATTCAACATATTGAAAATTATTTTCAGTTCGAATTTATATACTTTATACACGTTATAGACACTTAACAATATGAACTATTATACAGAGAAAAGCCAAAGTTACTAGGTTGGTGGATGGTATGATGTAGGCCATAACTTGCACTGCTCTTCCCACTCTTCCTTTGTTAGCGCGGCATATTTGCAAACCTAGGTTATCCAATATCAAAATAAGTAACATGAAACAGAACAATAATATTTGGGTTTAAACAGAAGAATAATTTCTCCACCTCCTATATGAATGAAATCACCAAAGAAATCCAAAATGTAATCTCCTTTTCCCAATGAACAAACAGACAGGAATCAGCAGTATACTACAGAGTGACATCTACTGAAAAAACAATTATGGAGGTTTTCATCATAGCATCATTTATTCTATTCTGTTCTTTTTCTTTTTTTCCTTTCTTCTTCTTCTTCTCTCTCTCTTTTCCCTTTGTAATCACTACAAACGTAGGAATTTATAATATCTATAAACTTATAAAAGACATCATCCCAAAATTACTTGCTTAGCAACAAACAAAGATCCAAAATAAAAACACATAGTACCTGCTAACCTACTTTTGTAACAAAAAGACTCAACTGGTACGAATTGATCACTTCTTGCAGATCATACGGTATTTCATCTAAATTTCCATCTTGAGAGGCTAAACATAGTATCACTGATAGCCGAGTTTTCCCTGTCATAAGGGATATACTAATTTTCAATAATTATGTCATCATAAGAATGAAACAAACAAATGAACCACGACTAAAATATTAGAATCAACATATATTGTTATCTTCTACTTGTCCCACATGTATTTTCAAGATAAGGCATACAGACATCTAATAAACTAAATAAATAACATAATACATCTACGAAGAGCAAGCTGAGCATTGAAAACTCATGCCAACTATCATTTCTTGGCAAAATTAGATGACCAAAAAAAAAAAAAATTGCAATAAAAACAAACAATTAGACCAAGCCTGAATATATGAAATTTTTTGGGTATATAAGTATACAAGATTAGATGATGTCTACTTAAGATATAATAGATCAATAAACCCTAGTTACATACAAATTGTTCAGAACCATACCTTCTTCATTACACTTCTTTTGCACCCGTTTTACATGGCGGAGATCCTCCAATGGAGCTATTTGATTCAAACGCCTGACAAGGAACATAAAAGATGTTAATCATTTTAGCTATGCAACCTGCTGTATATAAATGGTGGAACAGAAATACTACTCCAGCCATGACGTTAGACATCCATTGCATTTTCAAAAGCAGTCATGATGTACTGGTCATAGAATTGAGAACATCAAACATTAGATTGCAGGTCAAATATATAGCATGCATGAGCTTTCTTTAACGTGTTCAGGGCATGTCAAATAAAAAAACTACCATCAAAAGTTCTTCTTATGACTTTAAGTTAACATATGCATTTGAAGGATGATTTAATTTGACCATTTCTGAGATCAATCCAGAATAACATATTCTTGTGTCGTCTTCAAAACCTTTCTTTTTCTTAATATCAGCAAGGTGGGATCAGGCCTGAAGCCTGGACCTGTGACTAAATGCAATGGACCCCTACATCTAAACTGTAAAGATAGCAGCATTTTTGAAGCCAAGTACAGTCCTAGTCCACCCACATCTCATTTGAGCTTTGTCCAATCTGTTGAGGATTTAATATTTATCTGAAGGTAGCTTCCTCACATGATTGGCTGGATTAGTAGTCTATCTTCTGACCACTTTGCAAATAAGCCAGACCTTTCAAACCTAAGTTCTACTGTGAATTCCAATTCTTTACCTTTCCAATTAAATCAAGCTTTCAGAAAAACTATCGAATCAAGCTAAAATACTTGAACAGCATATGGATATTGGTTGGCAAGTCCAGCTGACCTCCAAAATGGAACCTGATTCCACTATAGAGTCTCCAATTTACCACTAGCTCGACTCAATTACAATTCTAATAAAAGTATAAACCGTGCGAAGGCATTTTTTGATTTATTTTTAATCTTCCGTTCTCTTAGTATGAGTTAATCCATAATATAAGATTACTCTTTCAAAATCTTGAGTATGCTCATGTGGCTTTCTCTGCAGTCCTATCGCATGTACCAAACATCAAGTTTTTTAATAATGTTAAATAGATAAGGCCTACGAAATACTAAATTTACACTTTCCCACAAAGCTCCCCGATCTCGCATTCATCCATTTCGCCCCAAACTCGTTACCCAATCAAGAATTCCATCCAATCCAAAGTCACATCAATTTCCTAGAAAGGACATCCCAAAGTACTAAATTTTAATCTCACTATCACTAAACACTCGAGCTTTACCTATTTGCAAGGTAATACAAACAAAGAACAAGAAACACAAAAGACTTGAAATTTGAGGAAGGTAACAGGAAAACGAAGTGGGACTGACCTGACGAGTGTATTTGCAAACTTGGGTTCGATTTCTGATGCAAAAACATTCACTGAGAATAAATAAAAAGAATAATGTCAGTACCAAAGCCCCATCTAGGTATTCATACCCAAAAAGGAAAGGAAAAGGAACATTATGTAATTTGAAAATTGATAAGTGACACTGAAAGCAAGAGTGAGTTACCGGTGGGTTGCTGTTTGGGATCAACGGGTGATTTGGGTGGTATGTATATGATTTGCCATGACTCCGTTCCATCACTGCTCATTGCTGTCAATGGAGATGATGTCCGCAGAGAGAGAGAGGTAGAAATAACGGCCGGGAAGCGTGGAAGCGTTAGGGTTTAGGGGAGTGGTTCAAATCGGTCCCACTCTGGAGCCAAACCTAACGGCAATGCAATGAGAGGCCGTAAAGGTAATCTTATAAATTTATAAAATTTAAAATGGAATTTTAGGATATGTTTTAAAATATTATAAGATTCAGAGTAAGGGAGATTAAAAAAAAAATCCTATAAAAAATCTGATCTAACAAAAAAAATATTAATAAAAATATTAATTTTCAATTTATATAAATAAATATTTTATATTATATAATATATTTAATTCTTAATTATTATTATTACCTTCTTAACTTCTTTTTTTTTTAATTCTCCTCTTAATCCAATATAAACATTAGAAAAACTATATTTATAAAATCTTTGGAATCCCATAAAAACTGATTTCTGTATAGTTTAAAACTTTATAAATTCAGATTTTGAGAATAAAAAATAAAATTTTATAAAATTTTTATAAGGTTTTAAATATGGAGTTTTTGTATTTCACAAAGTCCACCCTTGTTGCATCCTAAGCGTCCCACAATTTTTTTTTTTTTTAATTTTATCGTTTAATTCTGAAATCAACTGCAAGTTCCGTTCATGAGCTTTATTTTATTTTGGGTATTTAAAAATAACCCTAAGCTTTACGCTTGGTCTAAATACGTCGCGCAGACTTCCAAGTTCCAAATGTGATAAATAGATATCTTTTACTTTCCAAACGTCGCAAGTAATTCTTCTAAAGTTTGATTAACTGCCAATATATTTACTTTTGTTTTTTCGAACTTTAATAGGTACTAAAGTACACTTACAAATTTGGGAGGGTTTTATCCATCAAGTAAAAGTTTATGGGGTTATAATAATATTTGAAAATTTAAGGAACATATTAACAGCAAGATCAATGTTTGAAAATTTCGAGGTGCATCATGCGGGGTTTAAAGCCTACGGGTTTATTGTACTTTCTCCATTTATATTTTTAAAGTATAATAACATCCTTTGATCAAGTTAGTTTTACGATTTTAACCATAATTAATTGTCTAAAAAATCTTCTCTCTTTTATGCAACTTATATGTATATATATATATATATATATATGTAGATATTGCACTTGTATTAGGGGTGCTAAAAAATAATAAATGATTGATTTATTGGGAATAAATAAAATAAATCAATCATATTAGAGATGTTTATAAAAGTAAATTTTTTTTTCTTTTTTTTTAATGATGAATGGGCATGTGTATCAATTATTACGAAAAATTTATAAAATTGATCTTATAAATAAATGTTTTTACTTAATATGATACATAATATATAGATAAGAAAGTTTTAAATAATTATAAATATATATAATTTTAAATTTGTATGAAAGTTAAAAGTTGTTTTGATATGTACAAAATGTAGTCATAAGATTGGAGTTGAAAGTAAAAGAGTGATTTAGACTATCATAGTAATAGAGAGCGAGAGAGATGGAATAAAAAGTTATGAAAATGCCAAATTTCTCATATTATAATATATTTATAATATTTTTAGTATTATTTTTTTGTTTTATGATTTTTAATTGAAGGTTTAAATAGAAATTTTAGAAGGAACGATTATAGAAAGCATTTTGTGCTTTAATTAGATATATATAAATATATTGTTAGGACTATCTCATCAACCTCGTTAGGAGAAAACCTTTTTTTTTTATTATTATTATTATTATTTTTTCCCATAACAACCTTTGTGTTTAGGTTGTGAAAACCGGTAATACAAATGCTATAAGATAAGCATTAAACCATGAAACTAGGAACTCAAACAAACAAAAAGGTTTTTTTTGGAGAAAACCTTTTGTTAATTTTTTTTTCCCCATAACAACCTTTTTTGTTTAGGTTGTGAAAATCGATATTACAAATGCTAGAAGCATAAGCATAAAACCATGAAACTAGGAACTCAAACAAAAAAGTGAATAATAGAATTAAATTACCTATCGGAAAACAACCAATTATTACTGTAAGTGTTGTACATCCTGATACACAAATAATTTTTCTTTCTTTTTTTTTTTTTTCAAATGTGCCATTGGCACTTGCCAATACTCGATAGAAATGAAACTTTAAAATTTTTATTAGAAAATGAGCATCTTGTAAATAGTTAGAAAATAAAAATTTTATATTTTAATTAGGATAAACATATACACATGTTGAAATTTAGCTATCAATTTGATAAAAAATTGAAATTAATAAAAAAGAAATTTGTAAATTTTATTATCATAAAACATTTAGCTTAAGAATTACCAGCAAACATGCATTGCGTGTGTCGGAAACAATATATTTAATAAATCATCACTAAAATATAAACTATGGACATTACTTTATATTTTGGTGTAAGGATGTAAATAAAAGAAAAGTACATTTACATATAAATACATAAAGAAGCTAATATATAAATCGCTATAAGAGTAAGAAGTCTACCGAATACAATAAAGCTTTTATTGGTTTAATAATATATATATATGTAAATATAAAATTAGAGATATAAAGACAAATGAATATTTATTGGATTAATGATTTGGATTAGATATCAAAACTATTTAACCATATATGTGAAAACAAAAAATTATTAGCTTAATAAAATAGATAGATATAAAAGAAGATAAGTGTTTTTAAGTATTTAGGATACGGTCATATAGCTTTTGAATCTACTAAAAGAGAATAATGGTGGCTAAGAGTGATATTCTAGAGATTGAAGTTGAAAGTGAGAAACATAGTTGTTAAAATTGTAAGTTATTTATATAGTTTCTGAGTTTATGATTTTATAATACTTTTCTTAGTTAAAATAGATATAAAATTGTTTTGGTGCACAGTGTTGGTGGATTTATGACTTTTGATGTACGACTTTGCAAGTTTATGATTTTATACGGTTCTACCGATTTTATATATTTAAAATAACAGTAGAATCGTGCTTTTGATAATCATAGTGAGGAGGATGATGGAGATGTTGAAGTAGTCATTAAACTTAAAAGGAGGTTCTCTAATAATTTGGGGATTGAGGAGATCTTTATAGATGTGAATCAAGTACAATTAAAAGATGAAAGCTAGAGGAGAATGTGTTTCAAACTAGATGTAATGTCTAAGATACGATTTGTTTTTTAATTATTAATGGAGGGAAGTGCGTAAACATAGCATCCAACTACTGGGTTTAGAAGATGGGATTGGAAATTATTCCTCATTCATCACCTTTAGTTTGCAATGGTTAAATGATAAGAGTTCCCATGAGTTGATAAGAAAATATATGTGCCATTTTCTATTGGTTAATATTCATATTTGGTTGTTTGTAAGGTGGTACCAATGGTGGCAACATAACATGTTGTTAAGACGACCATGACAAATTGAAAGAGGAACGTTGTATGAAAGGCCAAAAAAAATTCTTATACATTTTATAAGATGGAAGGAGGATCAAGTTATTTCTAATGAACTAAAGTGAAGTTCAAGAAGATTAGAAGTATCCTCAACTATGTAAGAAGAAGAAAAAGAAACAGAAGTTATAAGTAGGTAAAAAGATTGAGCAGCATCAAGGTTATTCTCATCAAATGCATAAAATAAAGATGAAATGGGATTCAAGTGTGAATCTTTTCAGAGGTCGAGAAGATGATGGAAATCGAGTTTGTATTCAGAAGTTAAAAGAATGAGTTAGAAGGCCTAAGGAGAGTAAGGGCTTCAAAAAGGATGAATTTAAGCCGAATATATAAGTAGACTTGAGTAGGTAGAACTTCTAATGTGAAGAACATAGGTAGAAACAAGTTAAAGAAGTTGTTTAGAACAAGGTCAGAAGGTAAAGAAGTTTCAGAAGTCAGCAAGAGGTCATTAGAATTTGAAACATGTAGGTTTTAGTAAAAGAGAAAGATGTAAGAAGCATATTTGACCTAGTTTTTGAATTAATGGTTTTGATTTACAATTAGAGGAAGAACTTCAAAATCCAAAGATAAATTTGGTAGGCAAATATTCAAAGGGTATATTTTGGTAGTTGATAGACAAAAAATTTTTACAAAGGGCTTAAACAATATTCCATATCTTCCATGATTAGAAAGGAGACATTCTACCATTAAAATAATTAGGAAATAGACTACAATAGATATTTTATTTCCTTTTTTATGATTATTTTATCTCCTTTTCATGTAATTTCTTTATAGATGGTTTTTTCTTATGGTGACTACTCTAATGTAAGTATGTAACCTCACTAGAAAGAAATTAATGATGATTATCAAACTTCTTTAAGTCCATATTGGTGATTGAGTTTCTTCTAAATTATTCTTTTCTTATAAATTCTTGGGAATATGGTGAACCTTTGTACTTATTAATCTATTTAATAAATTGTGGCAAACCTTGTTTATGTGATTCATGTATTATATCAAGTCTTAGTTACGACTGTTATTAATCCTTTCTTGAGTCATATTGGATTGAGTTAGTAACTATTAATTGTTTTCAAGTATTATGGGTGATATTAATATTAGAGAATTAATCAACCCAGTTCATTTCTCGAACTAGTGTAGAATATCCAAAAACTCATCTATTTTATGCATATTAAAAATAGAAAATAGCAAAATTTCTATTATTATTCAAAGGCTCTACATTTTGGTCACATCCTAATGTATTCAAAGCTTTAGGCACATCATACATACATAGTATTTGCTTCCTCACGTTATTCCAACTATAATGTGCTTTTATGTTTAGGTCCTCAAACATCTTTGTACTCTTAAGGTGTATTGAGTACCCATAGTAGTGAGTTCCTGTTAATAACTCTTTTTAGCTCTAACTTTGTTGGATCACATAACCTATTTTTAAACCTCAAACCTCCTTCAGCATTTACTATAAAATTTGAATCCTTTCTTACTTCCTTCTTTTTCTCGATCTCTTGAATACCTACATCATCTACTTAAAAGCACAATTTATGTTTATCAAGGTAGGCTAAAAGTATAGGTTCACCAATTGGATTTCTACCTCTCTGGTTACAATTTCAAGCTAAAGCTTGTGTATGTCTCCCAAAAGGGCTACTGTGAAGTGAATAAATTGGCCAGATTCCCATGTGATTTCATGCTTAAGGCATCTACTACCATGTTCGCCTTCTTTGGATGATTGAATTTCCATATCATAATCTTTTATCAACTCCAAACATTGCCTTTTATCTCATATTAAGCTCCTTTTATAAAAAGATATATTTAAGGCTTTTATGAAATGTGAACACTTTGCATTTTTGCCCAAGCAGATAGTGCCTCCAAAGCTTAAGGTAAGTGTTACAATTGTTAGCTCTAAGTCATGTGTAGGGTAATTTTTCTCATATGGCTTGATAATCGGAGGCATAAGCTATCACCTAGTCATTCTACATCAAACATACCTTAACCCTTGCATAGAAGTGTCTTTGAATATAATAAACTCTTCTCCATTATTGGTAAGGCTAAGATAAGTGTTGATATTAACTTCTCCTTGAGTTATTGAAAACTATCCTTACATTTATCATTTCATTCAAACTTAACTCCTTTATGAGTTAATTTGGTTAATAGGGCTGTTAGCTTAGAAAATCCATCCATAAACTTTCTGTAGTAACTTGTTAAACCTAAGAAGCTTCCAATCTTTATAATTGTTTTAGGCCTTGTCTATTCTACCATTGCCTTCACTTTCTCGGGATTTATTGATATGCCATCTTTATTCATTATATGGCTTAGGAAGGCCACTTGCTTTAGTCAAAATTCATACTTCTCAAACTTAGCTTACAGCCTTTCATCCTTTAACTTACTTAAAACCATCATTAATTATGCACCTTATTCTCCTCTTTACTTATAGACTATATCACAATGTTATTGATCAATATTACTACAAACATGCCTAGGTTCTCCCTTAATATTTGATTCACGAGATATATGAATCTAGTTAGAGGTATGTAAGTCCAAAAGATATGATTAAGAACTCATAATGCCTATATTTGGTCATGAAAGCTATTTTTTGCACATCTTGTTGCGTAATCTTTGACTAATAGTAACGTAAGCGTAGACCTATTTTGGACCTAACTCCTTTTAATTGATTAAAAAGGTTATCAATTTTGAAGAGGGAATACTTATTCTTGATAGTTGATTCAAATCTCAATAATCTATACACAACTGCATACTCCTATCTTTCTTCCTTACGAGAGAACCAATGCTCCCAATGGCAACATACTTAGCTTGCTAAAACCCTTGTCTAGCAACTTTTGCAACTGCTGCTTTAGTTCCACTAGATTTGTTGGTGCCATCTTATTAGGTGCTTTTAAGATAGGAGCAGTACCTAACACCATGTTTATAATGAACTTTCTCTCCTTGTTAAGCAGCAAACCAAGCAAGTTATGTGGAAAAACTTTAGGAAACTCCTATACTACTAGTAAGTGGCACTTACTCTAACTTAAAAGTCCAATTGGATTCTACTATAGGGGCTACTAAAGAGAACCTTTTCCCATAACCTAAAAGTAGAAAACCCAGTAAGTATTTATGCTTTAATTTGATATTTAAAAGGTTCTTCTCTAGGAAGATCAAAGAAAATCACCATGTTGTAGTAGCCTATGGTGGGGGGTGATACTTTGGCAACTAGTCCATTTCCAAAATTATGTCAAAGTATAACATCTTTAACACTAACGAGCCTACCAGTAGCATTCTTCCTTCAATCTTAACACCTACATCTTTATAAAAAGGCATATTAACAACTAGATTCACATCCAAAGTTATAGCACATAGACAATATGCAAACATAAAAGATTAAGAAATATAAGAATGTGAAGCACTAATATAAAAAAGCATATAAGAACTATGAGAGAAGATATAAAGCAAACTTGCTACATTTGAGGCATCCTGGTGCTAGAGAGCATAAACCTAAGCTGGAGCTCTTTGTTGAGGTCCTATACACTAGGGTCTGGTTGCACGTGTTACTGCTTGAGATCTAACTAGCTGTGCCTCTTAAACTGTGTGGCTCCCTATATACTTACATCTCGCTACTCAATAACTAATTTGCGTACAAGTGTATTAGAACATTGGAGAAATAGTTTACTCTTTGTAATCCTTGTTGGTATGACCCAACTTTTCATACAAGAAGCAATCACTTGGAGTCCACTTATACTCTACTATATGATGTGGACCAAAATACTTGATACACTTCTTCTCCCCTGGCAATAAGTGAACTTGAGCTTAGATTTGTGTCAACAGTACCTCAAGTCTAATCTACATGGTTACTGTCCTCTTACCCTTTCTTGGATTACTATGCCTTGGGTTAGCCTCTTATCGAAAGCTATGCGAGCTTTGTTGGGTATCAGGTCATCTATCCTCTTGAAACTTTGCTTTAAGAACTTCACTTTGTTAACTATCTCAAAATAGGTGGTTAACTTAAAGGATGCAACCTTGTGTTGTAAGGTAAGCTTTAACCTAAAGACAAACTTATAGGCCTTAGAACTATGATCTCTTCAGATAGCCTTTGTTAGGAACTTCACCAAGCAGTTTAGCTTTGCATCATACTCCTTAACTAACCTATTTCCTTATTAGCAAGTAAAAAAGGCTGCCTCCATCTTATCTTACGTGCTATTTGAGAAATATTAGCATAAAATAAGTCCATAAACCTCTCCTAATTGATAGGTTCCCTACTTAACCTCAACACTAGTAGACCACCACTCAAAAGAGATGTCCTTTAGCAAAAACACAATATAGTTAACCTTTTTCTCCTTAGGGATTCAAATAGTGGCAAAGGTTTTCTTAGCTTTTGATTTGCATAGGAGCTAAGTTGATTACTAAGTTTACTGTAGAAAGTAGAAACAGTAGGTCCTTCATAGAATCAAAAAATGAGGGAAGGAATAAGTCAACAAACATAGTAGCTTCTGTGAAGATATTAGAAGAATATGCCACACTAATGAACATGACATGAGTTAGTATGTTGCTTGATATTACACACAAGCTAATACTAAGATCTACTTACTATTAATCTCAAGCTACTCGGCAAGATTATATAAGAGTGTAAGGAAGAAAATGTACTTGGAGAGTGGTATCTCACAAAAAGAAAGATATTCATTAACTTATAAGGTGTAAGTTGATTGTGGCTAGAGTAAAAAGGACTATTTATAGTAAGTCTTTTAGGGAAATAATATAATAATGGAAAATTATATAAAAGGACAATGTAAGAAAGAGATTCCTAGTATATACGAAAAGGGTAATTAATATAAAGGACAAAAATGAGTACCAGTATCAAAAAGTAGTAGATAGGTGGTGGCCTGTTAATACGTCTACATTTTCGGATCTTGGGGTGTTATAGCTAAGTTGAGCTAATATTTGAGTTGCTGTTGGAGAGCTATGCTTGGGGTTGTCGAGGCAATTGAATGAGCTATAGTTTGGTTAGCCGGAAGAGTAAAGCTCTATGTATAGGGACCTCATATATGACACTTGGCAGGTTAGCCTTGACATTGGTCAAGTCGGCTTTGGTATTTAGCAGTTTGGTGACTGGGCAAGAGTTTGGGTAGAGTAGAGTACGTCCGAGTTGTGGTGTACCTAGGAGCTTAATTATCATTAGGACTTACTGGGGCAGAATTGAACTGAAATGTGTCATTTGATATATCAAAGAAAATTAGAGGGAAACAATCCATAATCAAACAAGAGTAGTTGATGTGAAGCTGCTTGGAGGATGTGACTTACCAACTAATACAACACAACTTGATACCTTACTTAATATGATGCCCAAGTTGATGTCAAGGTCCACTCGCCATTAATCCTGAGTTACTCGGTAAGATTAGATAAGAGTATAAGGGGTATGGACTTGGAGAGGATTGTCTCACATGAACAAAGTATTTAGCATTAAGATGTAAGTTATCTCTGGCTTACAAGAGATAAGGATTATTTATAGTAAGTCTCTAGGGTAGCATTACAAATAAAGAAATCACGAAAAAGTATTTATAAAAAGAGGATTCCTAGTACATGCAAAAAGGGTAAAAAGGACAACAAACCAAAAATGGAAAAGTAGTTAAATGTCAGACGAGGTGGATAGTTGGTAGTGTAACATTGGTTCTGTACGAATATTCTCTGAGCATAGCAAGTGGAAAGGGTCAAAATGTTGTGTTACTAAAGGGATCGAGACAAAAGAGATGGTGGTATGTCAAAAGAAAACTACGTGGCCATTCAAGTAAGTCTCTTGTCACTTGGTAAGAGATTCTTGGCAGCAGTTAGTCGAAGTATTCGGCACAAGGTCCTCAGCAAGGGAATGGTCGGTATCATCACTACCAAGTGTACAGATCAATATATGACAATATTAGAAGCTTAGGGAGTTTAACCACCTTTCTTCGATGTACAGTCTCTCATCATCAGCAAGTTGCCGAGAGAGAATTCTTTGGGAGAGGGATCGGAGGTGTCGAAAGCGCATGCAAGTAATGGGACCGTTGACCAGCAATGCATCAAGTTGGGACCTAAGGGAGTTCTTCTACAGTCCTTTCATGTACTAGAGCTCTTCTTCGACAGGTTGATAAGAGAGAATCCTCTTGGTGAGGCCTTGGAGGCTGGTGTAAGTGATGGGTTCGGAGGTCAACAATCCATTAATTAGGTTCGGGAAGTCACTAAGGACTTCCTCTGTAGTGATCTAGAAATGTTCTTTTGTGACTCTTGAACCTCTTTAGGGCTTATTGGTGTTACGGTCCAAAGTCATAAAGTGACATCAGTCCCACTGTGTAAACTATTCTATGATAGTATCTGACCTCACAATACCTACCATAGACATAATCTACATAAGGCATCGACGACTCCTTGCTTTGAAGTAAACAGTTCAGTTAAGAGTTGAGTTAAAGTTACAATAATTAACAAGAACTTTAAGTCAACATATATGTAATTACATGTATATTTCATAGAACTTCCCAAGAAATTCTACATTGATGTAATAGTCAACTAATTTATATATCAACTATTAGTCTTTCATTCTTAAGCTATTGAGGAGACTCTAACTATACATCAACTACTAGGCGAATTGATCCTCATACCCCAGGCTTTAAAAGAACTAACTTCTGGATAGTTGTAGGGCGGCATAATACTTAGAGTATTCAGAAATTAGGACCTGCAAAAGGATTCATATAGGTATAAGCAACTACAACTCAGTAAGTTGAATTAGAGACTCATGAATGTATATAAACACAGCAAGATTATCAAGCAATTATTTTCATGCAATGTAACAAGTAAGTGTCATCATACAACGTATTCTGGTTCGTTGCGAAATCAGAGAAATTTCACCCGCTTTAATCCGAGTTAAGGAGTTTTCATGTTATGTAATAGCTCACAAGTAAACCCAGGTTTGTGTAATAGAGACACTACTCCTCTTAAGACTATCCTTTGAACTAATGCCCTCATCCTCACTGCGACCTCTTTTCTTGTCACTTAGTTTGGCTAAGAATGAGGAAAAGACTAATTTGCTATCCAATACTATCTTTATTGAAGGTGTCGGTGTTTAGTTGAAGAATCTTAATAATCCCCTAAAGGGTTGCAAAGCATGACAATTTAGGGTATTAGAGTTGAATAAGATTAAATTCTATTTAGGGTGTTCAGACAATTTCACACTAATCTAGTTATAATACATAATCAATCATAACACAAATTTCAACACGAAATCAGATATTTAAACACATGTATAAACTACTTACAATCACAATCATACACAATCTTAAGTCTCCAAGTATCATAAAATAGTACTCCAATACAGTAAGTAATAACCTAACTTACTTGAAATTCTCGGTCGCTCAATCACTTAATTGCAGGTTGGTTTGTCTCTAGGTATCCTATAATACAAATACGTCTTTTTAGTACTTATACTTTGATGATACATATTCTAAGTTATAATTTAACTCATTTCTCTATGTATATTTATTATTTACTAATGTTCCATTCTACTTTATTTCGAGGTTCGGTTTCTAAATTAGATTCCAGTTTTGACTCTACATTATCTCTGACTATGAAGAATCCTAAATACGCTCGAATCCTAATGTGAAATTAATCACATTAAGCTCGAGTATGTAAATATCATATTAGGTCTTAATTTAGTGTTCTAATTTATTCGGTACACTTTAATCTTAATTGAGGTACCAGATTTACTCCCAATGTGAGAAAATTTTACATTTTTCTATACAATTACCTAAAATTAATTTTTTTTTAGATTTATTATGTACTGATTTTTATTATTATATTATCCAAATAAACTTAATTTTTCATATTTATTAATTTTCCAATTCCACATATTCCTAATTTCCTACAATTACCACATCATTCTTATATTAATTACACTTAACACTCTAAAGACTAGGATTACGTTTTCACATTAGAGATTAACATCCTCAAATATCTAATTATCATTTAAATCAGTAATTAATCACTTAATCACCTAATTAACCTAAAATTACTCAATTTTCTCATCATTTTAGGGCTAAAAAATTACTTAAAAACTTTGAAAATTAAATTTTAAAAAAAATGACTTTATAGCACTATTCTATATTACTTAAACATTCTATGGAAAAAATTTGAGCTCCAAATTACACTTCTAAGCCTATTTATTTCTAGTTCTAATCATACTAGGTTTTGCTTAATTTCTTAAGAACCCTATATTTACAAAAGCGATTAAACTTAATCACTATTTTTCCCTAAATCGACATACAATAAAATTTCATAATAATAAATTTTATAATTTTCTAGGTAAAATAAATAATTTTAAGAAATTTTACAAAATCGGAGAAGATGTGAAACTCACTCGTTCTGATGGCTTTTGGGCCTCCAACACTGGTTTAAAGGTGTCAACCGATCCAAGTGGTGGGTTTGGAGTGGGGTAGGTTCAGTTTTAGGTGGTGGTGGTGTGTGGGTTCGGCCTCCTTACTTCATCTGCACAATTTTAGGCCAAATTTCTAAAAACCTTAATTTTTTTCTCCAAATTTTGGTGCTCTCAATTTTTCCAAACTTTATCTGTCCAAATGAGTTCTGTAATTTTTTTTACTATTTATAGAGCCTTATGGTAATTATTATGTATTAATTAGACAAGATATTGCTCAAATCTCTTAAATTTTGCTTTTTGTGTTCCTTGTTTTTTATTGGTTAATTTTTCCTCTTTAATTCCTCACCTACTACGGTCAAATCTAATTCATTCCCTATTCCTCTAGTTTTTTCTTAATTATTTAATATGTTTTTAGCTAATTTCAGATAATTTAAGTAATTTTGCGTATTTTCAAATTAAAAAACCAATTTTCTTAAAACCATAGTTGAGAGTCAGTATAAAATGGGTAGAGTTTAATATTGAGTGGTTTAAAAAGGACTAATTTATACAAATTGGGAGGAAAAAACTAAGCTCAACATATATTCTGATAATGAGAGATTGATTGTTGCGTATAAAATTAATAGGGTTTATATACTAACCCCATTAGGGTTATAAACATGTATGAAAAGATAAAAAGTGTAATTTTCAATTGGAATATATGAAATATACTAAAAAGGATAAAAGAGACAAAGAATATTTAGTATGGAAAAAGTAAGGAATCTTTCTAGAGTGTCGCGCCAGAAGATACGTGTTGCATGGTGGCTGGCATTCTGAAATCTAGTATAATTTGAACAAAATGAAGAAAAGAGTTGGTAGTTAGAGCTGACTTGATTTGGATGAAGTCGGAGCTTAGTTAGTCAATTACTAAAGAGTATTCGACTTGGACTGGATCAAGTGCTGGTGGTTAGTTTGGGAGATTGGCTCAAATAGCCGTTTGAGGTTAGTATATTCAGATGTTGTCTGTGTCATGGTACGGTTACTCGACGAGTCAGCTTGTTAGCTTAGCAGGTTGGTATGTTTACTTGATAGCTTTAGGAACTATGTTGGTGTACCTGAGAGCTCAACATTGAGGTTGGTAGTAGAGTGAAACATAGATATCGAGATAGAAATTCTTGTCTTAAACGGGGCTTTGAGCTAATATTGCACGTGATCAGTTCGAGAAGTTAATTCCTATCATCTGCTTGGGATTTGAAAAGATTTGACCTTAAATCTAAAGTGGTCTTTAGTTCTTATTCTTCTTAGGCTCTTGCGGGGTCTTTTTCTTTTGGTTGGTGGGGAATCAGGTTGGACACAATGAAGGTGGAAGAAACACCATAGTTCTTAGGTAGTTTAATCTAATAAGAATTGTGGTTGATCTTCTTTAGGACCTTGAATGGGCCATCAGCTCTTAGAGATAGTTTGCTTTATCTTAAGTGCGAAAATTGTTCTTGGCTGAGGTACATCCATACTAAGTCTCCTTACTTGAAAGAAACAGTTTGGTGGCCTCAATTACCAATCTCTTTCTATTTTTGATTAAATTTGGTGATCTTCCTTGTCACAAACTAACGTAACTCTTGCAACTCTTAGGCTTGGTTAACTTTAGATTGACTTTCTTCAGTAGTTGTAGGGGTACTGATCATATTTAGTGGGATAATGGGATTGGGGCTATAGACGACCTCGAATGGGGTTTTTCAGTGGAGCTATGGATAGTTCGGTTATATGTGAACTCCACAACTAGTAGATATAGATCCCAATCCTTTAAGTTCTTTCCCACAACAGCTTTGAATAGGTTACCTAGTGTCATGTTTACTATTTTAGTTTAGCTGTTAGTCTGAGGGTAGCTATTGGATTTGAATACAAGTTTAGTCCTAATATTCTTTAAAGAGTCTTCTAGAAATAGCTCCAGAATTCTGTATCTTGATCTGAATTAATAGTTTTTGACACTCCATGTAGTCAGATAACTTCTTGTAAAAACAAATCAACAATATATAAAGCATTGTTAGTTCAATGGTATTGGATGGAGTATGCCATTTGCTGAAGTGGTCCACTATAACAAAGATCGAGTATTTTCCCCTAAATGTTTGAGGCAACCTTAAAATGAAGTCCATGCTGAAGTCAGCCTAAGGTAAGATTGGTGTTAGCAGAGGCATATACTCTTCATGAGGCTCTCTCTTTCCCTTAGTTCTTTTGCACACTTTACAACTACCAATTACCTTATGGACATCCTTGGCTAAACTAGGTAAGTAAAAATTTTTCTTCAATAGATTAGTTGTTTTGGTCTCTCTAAAATGACTAGATAATCTACCATTATGAGCTTCCTTAATTAACAACTCTCACGTAGAACAGTTTGGTATGCATAGCCTCCAATAACAACTCCTTCTCGGTACTATTCAAGAATGGGACCAAAATGGAGGTCACGAGTATTCTACTCCGTGGTAAGTGAAAATCCTAGTAATTTTGTCTACAAAGAGGTTAGTAATGTTTATTGACATGACAAAGCATTGGCGATCATGTTGGCGCTTTCTTTCTTATACCAGATCACATATGAAAAACCTTCCATGAACTCTAGCTACTTGGCTTGCCTTTTTGAAAGTTTATTTAGACTCCCAAGATGCTTCAATGACTCATGATCAATGTGAATAACAAACTCTCATGGTAGTAAGTAGTGTTGCTTGACAGTAAGAGCTTAAAAAAGAGAGTACAACTCTTTCTCGTATATAGAATAGTTCAATGTGGCACCACTAAGCTTCTTAATATAGTAGGTAATCGATCGTCATTCTTGCATCAGGACAACTCTAATTCCAATGTGTAATGCATCGTATTTTAGTTCAAATAGCTTGTCAAAATTTGGTAATGATAGGATAGGGGTAGAGGTGAGCTTCTCCTTGATATCCCTAAAGCTCTATTCAACTTAGTCATTCCATCTGAATCCATTACTCTTTTTTGTTAGCTTGGTTAAGGAGCTTATAATGGTACTGAAGTTCTTAATAAATTGCTTATAGAAAGAAGCAAGGCTATGTAAACTTCGAACTTCAGTGACATTCTTTGGCATTGGTTACTCTAATACAACTCAGATTTTTTCCTCATCAGCTCAGATTCCTTCCCTTAATACTACATACCTTAGAAAAATTACTTCATCTTGACATAATGTACACTTTTTCAGGTTCCTATATAACTTTTTGACTCGTAAAATATAAAAAATAGCTCAAAGATATTGAACGTGGTTGTTCAAGTTGGCACTGTACACCAATATATCATTAAAGTACAAAACTACACATTATTTAATAAGACGGTGCATCATGTGGTTCATAAGCCTCATAAATGTGCCTAGTGCATTGGTAAGTTCAAACAGTATAACCAACCATTCATAGAGATCATGCTTTGTCTTGAAGGTAATCTTCTATTCATCACCTGGTCTCATTTGAATTTAGTGGTAATTACTTCATAAATCACTCTTTTAAAATATCTCAGCACCATGAAGCTCATCTAATGTGTCATTAAGCCTTGGTATCGGATATCTGTACTTGATAGTGATATGGTTGATCTTTCGGTTGTCGATGTACATGTGTAATGAACTATCCTTCTTTGGGACGAGCAGAGCTGGTATGGTACAAGGGCTTATGTTCTCTCTCACATAACCTCTCTCTATAAGTTCATCCACTTGCTTCTTCACTTCAACAGCTTGCTCAAGGTTTATTCTATAGGCAGGTCATTTTGGTAGGACTGTACCTAGCTGTAGATCAATACAATGTTTTATGCCTTGGAAGGTAGTCCTTTCGGTAACCCTTCAGGAAATAGGTCAAAAATTTTACCTATTAAGCTTCGGCCTCATCAAGTATATCTTCTAAATCTCTCATCTGCAACAATCTTCTAATCAACAAAAACATATGCTCTTTAGCCTTTTCAGTAGCTTAAGGCTCTCTTTGACTCATTATTAGGGCTTTCTTCTTATTAGCTCGGGTGAGCTGATTATGGTCTTGTTTACTTAGGTTGGCATCATAGGTTACAACATAATCTTCTTCCTATCCTTAACAAAGGCGTAGGTCTTGTATCTTTCATGAATAACACATTAGTCAAATAACCAAGGTCTTTTTAGTAATAGATGTGAAGCTCTCATGTGGATGATATCACATGCTACTTTTTCCCTGTACATATTCCCAATACTGAATGCAACAGTTACTTAGTCTATTATTGAGCCTGATTTTTTCTCCATTTTTATAGATAAGTCTTTTCTGAACCGATCAATATTAAACTTTATCCATTTAATAGGAACCCTTGATTAAAGTTTAAAGAAAAATGTTTCTTTTTATCCTTGAAAACATTTTGGAGTTACTACTCAACTAAGGTTGCGAAATTATTTAGGTCAAAATCAAACGGATAGATTTGGTTTTGATTTAGATACTGACTTGAGTGGAAAAAATCGATTTTAAAGAAAAGGCTTTTGAAAAACCAAAAAAACGAGTCCGGTGGTTAGATTCTTTAAACCCTTACAGGTATCATCCACTTTCTAAATTTAGATTTAATTTCTAAAATCACCTTTTTTATAAAACTATCATATAAAGTGAGACTCAATCATTAATTAGTGAATTAGATCTTATCTTATTAAATTAGGTAAACTTAAACTAAATTGGAAGAAATCTGAACCTTTTCTTTTATTTTTTTACTAAATTGAGTAACTAATTGTGGAAAAACTAATTTTTTTTTCATTTTTTATGATGCCTTAAAGTTGCCTATGTATCCGTTATTTGGGATTAAACGTACGTAGTTCTTTTTTTTTTTTTAAAAAAAATAGGGGGTTGGTGATTTTGAAAATGAGTCAGGTTTACATTTTTAATTAGATTTGATTATTTAAGGAAATTTTCTAAAAGGTCCTAAAGTCAATTTATTTTGAAATTCTAAAAAAGGCCCTAATTTTGAAAAAAAGGTTAATTTTGTTTTGTCTTTATTGAAAAACTATTTTCCAAGTGATAAAACTCAATTTATTTATTAATCTATTTAATTTAATTTAATTTTTATTTTATTTTATTTTATTTTATTGTTTAAAGTCTTAATTGGAATAGAAAACAAACAAATATGTCCCTTTTTTTTCTCATCTTTTTATTTCTTCTTTTTGTTTTTTTTTTTACAATTACAATTACATATTACATAAATTAAATAAATAAAAAATAGAACAAGAGAAGCAAGCCAGATCAAAAGCTTCAGGCATGGGTCGAATCAGCCCAATCGAGTTGGATTAGTGGGTTGATAGATTAGAATCAGGTCAAAGAGGGAAGGGATGGGTAGCAATAAGCTAGTTGATCTAACTCAATTTCTATTGTGAATTTCAATTAGGTAATTGTACTTTTATGAGTATTAGGTCAACAAATATATGTGTAGAATTGATGCCACTACATTTGGTGGTGGTTCGGGAGTTATTAGACTTAGTTGGTGGTGGTGGTGGTGGTTTTTACATGGAGTAACTAGGGTCATGGCTACTTGATAGAGGGGTTGGATTCGATTGCTCACATTGTGAGGAAGCCATTGGGAGTAGTGGCTTCACTCGAAATAACTTCGAGCTTCTCTAATCTAAAGAGAGGGAAATTTGTGAGTAGAGAGAGAGAGATTTTGAAATCTTTTCTTGAGTGTTTTCAAAGTTTGCCAATGATCAAAAGGTGTATCTTGAGCCCCTCGACTTAAATGGTTTTTGACCTATGATTTAGGCTTTTCTAATTTTGAAGCTCAATTTTAGCTATGTAAGGGGATGAATTTGGATAAAAAAATGGTAGAAATTGAAATTAGGCTAAGCCTAGTACATGATTCCACTAATTTATCGTATGGAATTGTGTGAAAACTACATGGAAATGGCTCCTAAACACATGCCATGGAGATATTTTTTTCCTAGAAAAATTACTAAGAATCGAGTGAAGAAAAGGAAAGTCAGGAGGGAGAAGCTACTCATCCTTGAACGAGTCCTTAAGTCTAGAATTGTACAACAGTATTAGATCACCCTCCTTAAATTGCTTGGGGTGCTTAATCCTAGAATCATGAAGATGTTTATCTCATTCCTTACACATTCGATTGTTCTGATAAGTTATTTAACGTCACTTGTCCAATTCCTTAAGTTGGAAATGCCTAAGTTTATCGACTGCTTCATAATCCATATTTGCTATCTTCACAGCCCAATAAGCCTTATGCTCAATCTTTACCAGTAAATTGCAGGCCTTACCATACACTAATCAATAAGGTATAGTACCTAATGGAGTCTTGTAAGCAATTTGGTATGCCCATATCGCATCATCTAGCTTGTCAGCCTAATCTTTTCTATTATGTGTTACAATCTTCTCCAAAACCCTTTTTAAGTCCCTATTATATACCTCCACTTGGCTAATTGTTTGTGGATGGTAAGGAGTAGCCATCCTATGGTATACCCCATATCTATTAAGGACTCATTCAATCTGGTTGTTGCAAAAGTGGGTTCTTCTATCACTAATCAATGCTCGGGGTGCTCCAAATCTAGAAAATAACTTTCTAAAAAATTTCGCTACCACCCTAGCATCATTTGTCAGTAATGCTTGAGCTTCAATCCACTTTGACACATAATCAACTGTAACTAAAATGTACTTATTACTATAAGAACTCGGGAATGGTCCCATGAAGTTTATTCCCCAAACATCAAATACTTCACATTTTAATAAATAATTCTGTGGCATTTCATCCTTCTTAGAAACATTCCCAAATCTTTGACACCTATTGCAAGCTACAACATAATTATGAGCATCCCAAAATATACTTGGCTAATAAAAGCTAGCCTCTAACACTTTCTGAGCTGTTTTGTTTGTGTTATAGTGACCACCTATTGGTCCACTATGGCAATGACACAAAATTTTCTATCCTTCTTCATGTGATACACAACGTCCAATAATTTGATTAGCACATACTCAAAAAAAGAAAGGGATCTTGCTAAAAGTAATGTTTTAACTCCAAGAAAAACTTCTTTTTCTTGTGGTGATCCAAATCTAGAGGTCGAACCTTCCCAACCAAATAATTTGTTATATTAGCAAACCATGGAATGTTGTAGGTTGCTATTACGCAAAGGGAAAACAATCTTTCTTCAGGAAATTTATCATTAATGTCATCTTCATCTAATTCTTTTAGATGTGGATTATCCAACCCAGACAAATGGTCTGCAGCCAAATTTTCGACCCCCTTCTTGTCCTTTATTTCTAAATCAAATTCTTGTAGCGACAATACCCAATGGATCAACCGAGGTCTTGCATTAGATTTAGATAAAAGGTATCTTAACGCTAAGTGATCGGTGTAAACAATAGCTTTAGAAAGAATCAGATAGGGTTGAAATTTGTTAAAAGAAAAGATAATCACTAACAATTCTTTCTTAGTTGAGGTGTAATTCACTTGAGCTAGATTGAGTATCTTGCTAGCATAATGTATTGGTTGAAAGTGTTATTCCTTTCTTTGCCTCGATACTGCTCTTACTACTGAGTCACTTGCATCACACATTAATTCAAACGACATGGTCCAGTTGAGCACTACCATGATAGGAGCATTAGTCAATTTTTCTTTCAAAACCTTAAAAGCCTCTAAACAATTGGTGTTAAAATCAAATGATATACCCTTCTTAAGAGGCTTTGTCAATGGCCTTGCTATCTTAGAGAAGTCCTTAATGAATCACCGATAAAATCTAGCATGTCCCAAGAAACTCTTGACAACCTTCACAGATGACGGTGGTGGTAACCTTGATATCACTTCTATCTTTACCTTATCTACCTCGATGCCTTTGTTTGATATATTGTGTCTTAACATAATGCCTTGTTGTACCATAAAATGACACTTTTCACAGTTGAGAACTAAGTTCATCTCTTTGCAACTCTGTAGTACCCTTTTTAAATTTGCAAGGCATCCATAAAATGTATTGCCAAACACGGAAAAATCATCTATAAAGACTTCCATTACATCTTTTACTAAATCCCCAAAAATAGCCATCATATAACGCTGGAAAGTGGCAGGTGTGTTACACAATCCAAATGGCATTCTACGGTAGGCAAAAGTACCGTAGGGGCAAGTGGAGGTAGTCTTCTCTTGGTCTTCTAGAGCTATTGGAATATGAAAATAATAGGATATCCCATCTAGGAAATAGCAGTATTCATGACTTGTTAATCTCTCCAGCATTTGGTCAATAAAAGGTAGTGGGAAGTGGTCTTTCTTTGTGGCATCATTGAGTTTCCTGTAATCAATGCATATTCTCCAACCAATCACAATATACATCAGTATTAGTTCATTCTTCTCATTTGGCACTACCATCATGCCACCCTTCTTTATAACTACTTGAACCGAACTCACCCATGGATTATCTGATATTGGGTAGATGAGTCCTGCATCCATTAGCTTCACTATTTGTTTCTTAACTACTTCCTTCATGTTAGGATTCGACCTCCTTTGAGGTTGCACTATCAATTTACATCCATCGTCTATCAAAATTTTATGTGTATAAAAGGAGGGACTAATTCTCTTGCTGTCTAATATCTTCCAAGCAATTGCCCTCTTATGTTCTTTTAGAACTAATAAAACTTTCTCTTTTTGGTAAGAATCTAGCCTTGATGATATGATCACTAGTAGCTTAGAATCTTTAGACAAAAAGGCAGATTCTAAATAAGTGGGCAATTGTTTCATTTCTAAGTTAAGGGGCTCCTCAACCAAAGGCTTTATATGAGTAATCAAACTTTTGTTAATCTCTTTAATCTCGAAATTCTTCACTTGTGTACTACATACCTCTAGTTGATTGATCATATCTTTCACTTCTTCGACTTCATCTACCTCATTTCCTTTTGTTAAGCATGACTCCAAAGGATCCTTACTCAAGACATCTTGCAAAAACTCAGAAACAGTGAAGTTAAACGAATCAATAGAAAAGCATTCATCATCACCACTCATTAATTTTCTGAAGACGTCGAGCATTTTGATCACCATTTCATCATTTCTGACTCGAAGGACCAACTTCCTATCCTTGACATCAATCACAACACTCGTAATCGCCAAGAATGGTTTTCCTAAAATGAGTGAAACCTTGATATCCTCGTTCATATCCAACATTACAAAATCTACAGGAAAAATAAAGTTGTGTACCTTAATCAAAACATCTTCCACAACTCCTCTTGGAAACTGCATGGATCTGTCTACCAACTAGATGCTCATTCGAGTACTTTTAGGCTCCCTCAAATTCAATCTCTTGAACAAACTATATGGCATCAAATTGATGTTGGCTCTAAGATCTACTAATGCCTTTTCTACTGAAAGGTTTCTTATCAAACAAGGAATAATAAAGCTATCAGGATCCTTGAGTTTCCTAGGTAACTTGTTCAAAAGAACTATAGAGTATTCTTTACCCAGGATAACAGTAGAAAGTTCATCCAATTTCCTTTTGTTAGAAAGAAGCTCCTTCAAGAATTTGCATACTTAGGCATTTGGCCTAGAGCTTCCACTAAAGGAAGGTTGATGTGCAACTACTTGAAGAGTTTCAAAAACTTCTTATAATGCTCATCATCCTTATCCTTCCTTAGTCTAGAAGGGTATGGCAAAGGTGGCTTATATTCTTTTGGTATTATTAGCAAGACTTCCTCTTTTAGTAATCCATTATTCACTAGCCAATCCCCATTCGTGGTCTCAACTTCTTTTCCATTATCTTGGATCCTCTTAGAAGTTTATAACTCCTTACCACTTCTAAGAGTCATAGCCTTAACGTACTACTTAGGGTTTGTCTTTATGTTCTTTTGTAGCGATCTAGGAGCTCTTTTGGATAACATCTTAGAAATTTGTCTAAGTTGATTTTCTAATGTATTGAGGCTCTTTGATTTCTTGAGGCTGTTTCTATGGCTTGGTAGCGGTTCTCAGAGGTCTTGATGCATTGAGCCAACATTTCTTCAATGGACATTGGTTTACCTTGAGGAGGTAGCGCTTGTCTTTGAAATCTAAGAGATTACATACTAAAACTTTGACCGGTGTTGTTGCTCCATCGAAAATTTGGATGATTTCTCTAACTTAGGTTGTAGGTGTTATTGAAAGGATTATTTCTTCATTTGATCGGGTTCCCCATGTAGTCGACCTCTTCCGCACGATTTATCTCTAAAGGTTTAGCCAATTGTGAATATGAAAGTGCTAAAGCCTTATTTTGACCCATTGTGAGGCTATCAAGCTTCCTTGTCAACATATCTACCTTATGTGCTAAAGTGGAAGTGGCATCCAATTCATGTTTTCTTGTTGACTTTCTTTCTCTTCCTCTTACAGAGGACCATTGACAATGATTATTGGCTATGTCTTCAAGAAATTGAATGCATTGCTCAGTTGACTTATGATTTAGGTTGCCTCTAGTAGCTGCATCAATGAGTTGCTTGGTTATATAGTTTAGTCCATTATAAAATGTCTGAACTTGATGCCAATCTGGAAGACCATGATGAGGGCACTTCCTTAACAATTCCTTCCACCTCTCCCATGCTTCATATAAAGTCTCTGAATCCATTTGACTAAAAGAAGAAATATCTGCCCTTAGCTCAGCCATCCTTAAGGGTGGGAAATATTTTCTCATAAATAGCTTAGCCATTTCTTGCTAAGTATTAATGGAATTTTGTGACATAGAGTTAGGCTACTGCTTTACATTGGATTTAGTGAAAATAGAAATAGCCTAAGTTTGATAGTGTCCTTAGAAACTCCACCTATCTTAAATGTGTCACATATCTCTAAGAACTGCTGCAAATGGTTTTTGGGGTCTTCATTACTAAACCCATCAAACTGAACACATTGCTGGATCATTTGAATGATACTCGGCTTGATTTCAAATGTATTAAATTGAACTCTAGGTCGAGCTATGCTGGTACTAGCCCCATCCAGATTGGGCTTATAATAATCTAACATTGTTTTAAGAGCCATAGGTGGATTTACTCTTGGCTCATTTCTCGCTCGTACTACATTCCGATTTCCATCAAGATGTGGGTTTAAATTAAATGATGGATCCCCTTGGATACCATCTTTCGGATTCAAGAATTGATTTCCTACTGGTGGCTTAGCGTTTTGATCTAAGGTATTCATTCTGGATCTTAATGGTTTTCGTGCTCTTACTTCCTTACTAGCTGATACTTGCTTCTTAAAATACTCTTGGACTTTCTTTAAGTTACTTCTAAGTGTTTTCTCGGGTTCAGGATTGAAGTTGGCTAGATTAGTTGTGTTGCTTTGAGTCATAAACTGTAATTTAGCAAATAATCCAATATGAGCATAAGTATTTCGACTAAACTACTAACAAATATAAAAGAAAAACAAATACTAGAAGAATAGGAATCCTAATGATGATGTCGATTGTCCCTGGCAATGGCGCTAAAAACTTAATTGCCTTTAATTAGAGCTTCTAAGTTTTACAAATTACAAACTTATATTCTGTCATTAACTTAGTTCAACAGGCAAGTATACCTATTGTTTTATAGCACGGATGAATATAAGGTCATCTCCACTAGGAAAAATGATCCAAACATTAGTACTTGATAATCTTCCTATTATCTAGCAGTCAAATTTATCAAGTGATAGATTATTAAGACTCTAATTTGTTAACTAAACTACATTAATCCACAAACTAATGTGACTACTATATTGATTACAAGAACAATTACAAACAACACACTTAACATGCAAACTTGCTTTACCACTTAGCATAATCTTACCAAAATAGTTTTTATCTTAATACTTGTTATCTACAGGAAATTACAATGTGTAAGCATTCTTTTCAGAACTATTTACTTTTAATCTTAATTATGTCTATTGGAATCTCTTCCTAATTAACAGTTAATTCGGATTGCATTAATGTTGTGTTAATGTATCGATTCCTTTAAGAATGCAGTAACTTTCCTAATAATATCTCTATTATCAGGAGTAAGTTATTCCAATGAATTAGATCTATTCAATAGAATTATCTCTCGACATATTCTATTGAAATCCTCTTAAGTCAATATCGTGCATTACACCGTACTTAAATTTATTAAGTGCTATTCATCGTAATTAACAAACATTAGGAAATTACTTTTTCATGCACTTGATCATACTAAGTGGTGTAGCAAGCCTTAATGGACTACTTACACATGATAAAACAATAACACAAACTAACAGGAATCATAATTAAATAGAAATAAAATACGGAATGAGTAAAAAGAAAAAACCCCCTTTTATTCCACTGAAGAAGTTTAACGAATACACGAATAGCGAATTCCCATCATTTCTCTCGAGTAATTCTAGGAAAAGTACAGTATAACACTTAGAAAACTATACTTAAAAAAAGGGAAAAAATACAAACTGGGTATAAGGATGAGTGAATGGATGTATTGTGGGTAAGTAATGTGATGTTCTTGATGATGTTAATTCTTTTTCTCTCTTGATAAGTTGCGGCATTTTTATATTCTCCCCGTCAAAAGACTCGAATCTACCTCTTTAAGGCATTACTTGACGTTTTTCACGTATTGGTTCGTGTCAAAAGGTAGAAAAGAACAATTGTGCCCTTTCCATCATGGCCATGACTTGGGGAGTGATATTCTCAGAAGACAATATTTTTCACCAATCATGGCCGTTATTGATGACATGAAATTCTTGTCGCTTAATTCTACCTCATTATGCCTATGATTGGGAATGTGATCAGCCTCCTGTTATTCAATTACGGCCGTGACTAATAGGAGGATTGTCAATACTTACTTGATCACGGTAGTGATTAAAGACATGATCAGGGCTGGATTCTTTATTACTTCATTATTACGCCTGTGATTGATATTACTTCACTAATTTCTTCCCTTTACGGCCGTGATTAACTAGAAAGTCGTTGTTCTTATGTATAATTCATCCCTTCGCTTGTAATTTACTTAAAATCAATAATTTATACAATTAAGTACCCAAAACTTAAGAATTAAATTACATTTATGATCAATTCTATGCCTAAACATGGCTTGAAAGTGTAAAGTAATTTACACTTATCATGTCTTTAGGAGACTAGCAACCCTAAATGGATTTAGAAGAAACACCCTATGGGCTCGCTAAAACTTTAAGGGAAATTGATGAAGGGGAGCGCCTTATAGGCTCATTAAGACCCTAAGAGAAATTGATGAAAGGAAGTACCCTAGGAGCTTGCTAAGACCTTAAAGAGAGATTGATGAAGCGAAGTACCATATAGGTTCGCTAAGAAATTGATGAAGTAAAGTGCCCTATGGCTTGCTAAAAGTGATTAATGAAGAGAAGCATCTTATGGGATTGCTTGAGAGAAATTGGAGAAGAGAAGTGCCTTAAGGGCTTGCTAAGAACTTGGTGAAGAAAAGCACCCTGTAGGCTCGTTACAACAAATTGGTGAGGAAAAGCCCCCCATGGGCTTGTTACAAAAATATTGGTGAAGAAAAGCGCTCTATGGGCTCACTAAAAGCCTAAAGAAAGAAAGGAAAAGTAGCATATGGCTTATTAATCCCTAGGAGAAAATCGTAAATTGGGATAGTGTTTTATGAGCTAACTAAAACCCTAAAAGGAGTGGAGAACCAACAATACACCACTTTGGGAATTGGTGAGAAAAAGATGAATGGATTAAAGGTGAGATAGCACTCTATGAGTTGGCTAGGGCTAGAAAGATGGTACAAAGTGTAAATGGCCTAAAAACTCTACCTAAAAGATTGTCAAGAGAAAGAATCGCAAATATTGGTTATTATCTAAGGAAATGTAGTCTAAATACAATGTTCAAAAACCAATGTGCTAACATCATATGGAGGTACTTACCTGGTCTTGCCAATAGCACTCAAATTATGAAACCTTTCCTTGAAAAGTCTTATCAAAACCAATCGACTCATTCTTTGAAATGACTTCAAACTTGAAACTCCTTGGCCTTTTTTTGAGAGGTCATAAAAATTAGCTCGATATAGAATGTTCTCTACTCGCTTTTCAGTTGATTTGTCTCATCTCTGATTAGTAAATAGCTATCATAGGTGATTTTTCATCTAAGTTTCACCTTTCCCTAAAAAAAAAGTCAATACTCCCCATCGAGGGGGATCAATCCGTAATAGAGTATTTTAAAGAGTTTAGTTAATTACCAATGTTCTATATCCAACTTTTCAACTTCTCTCGTGTTTTCGGTGTATAGGTTCAGTTAAATGTGATAAGGGAGTTGAACCTTTTGAGGGAGCAAGAAGAAGGGATGGTGATGATTCCAACGCCAACAACTGCTAAGGATACCAACTTTGCTTGTAGAGAATGAAAATTAGACCACAATAACATTTAAGACAACTGTCATTTTCATGTTCTAAGTAAAAATTTCCTTTGACTTTTCATGGGTAATACAACTTTATAGCATCATCATTTACAAGTCTCTCAATTCTAGACCATCATGTAGGACAAAATTAAAGCCTCTCTTAGTAATACTTGCTTCATGACATAAGGGCCTCCATAATTGGGAGCAAATTTTTCTTTGGAGTCTTGTGCATCGGGGAGAGCCTTTCTCAATACTATATAACCCTCTTTGAAGTTCTAGGGTCGTACTCCTTTGTTGAAAGCCTGAGCCATTTTTTGTTGATAATACTGATTATGACATAAGGTTGTTAATCTTCTCTCATCAATCAAATCCAGCTGCTTGATGTGTTTCTTTACCAAATCGGCTTCGTCCAACTAAGTTTCTGATAGTAATTTGAGAGATGGGATCTCAACCCCTACTGGTAACATTGCTTCAGTGCTATATACCAAAAAGTAAGGTATTGCCCTAATCGACGTTTTGATAGAAGTTTGATAGGCCATAAGTGTGGATGGTAACATCTCATGTTAGTCCTTATATGTAACAACCATTTTTTCGATGATTCCTTTGAGGTTTTTATTGGCTGCTTCAATGGCTTCATTCATCTAGGGCCGATAAGGTGTAGAGTTTCTATGAATGATCTTGAATTGTCGGTACAACTTTGATATAAGCTTATTATTGAGATTAGTGTCATTGTTGGTGATGATTGTTTCTAAAGCCTTGTATTGAGTTAAGATATCTCTCTTGATGAACTTGACTACTACTCTTTTAGTAACACTTAAATAGGATGAGGCCTTAACCCACTTGTTGAAGTAGTCAATGGTGACCAGTATAAAACGATGCCTATTGGATGCTTTGGAGTAATCGGGCAAATGATATCTATTCCTCACACTAAAAAAGGCCATGGTGTAGAGATTAAGTATAATTCCTAAGGCGAGGCATTTATCTTATTTACATAAACTTGGCATAAGTGACAATGCCTGATATGTTTGATGCAATCGCCTTCCATTGTTAACCAATAATAACTTAGCTTCATAATTTTCTTGGCCAACATATAACCATTCATGTGAGGGCTACATACTCCTTCGTGTACTTCTTTCATCAAAATCTCGACCTCTTTGTCATCTACATACCTTAAAAATGTATCATCAAAAGATTGCCAATACAAAGTGGAATCACTTACTAAGAATTGGGCAGCCAATGTCCTGATTGTCCTTTTATCCTTTTTCTTAACCTCTTCAAGGTATGTGCCTTGTTATAGGAATATTTTAATAACATGGTACTACGACTTTTCACTATTTGTACCTTCAATTGCTAGACCGAAGGTAGGCTTTTCTCTAATTTCATTGGTGAGGGGCTAAATCTCGACTCCATTGAAATTTGGATCATAGATGCTAAAGGTTAATGCATTGACAAATTGATTCTATATCTTAGGTACGTGAATGAACGTAATTTCTTTGTATTTCTCCATTAATTTAATCAAGTGTCGATAATAAGATACCGGTTTAGGATTGTTCATCTTGTATTCTCCTTGAGCTTGGCTAATAATGAGTGAAGAATTCCCATACACTTCTAATTTTTGAATGTCTTTGTCTAAGGCCATTTTGAGTCCCATGATGCATGTTTTGTATTGAGTAATATTGTTGTTGTATGGGAAAACAAGCCTTACAACTATGGGGAACTGCGTACCTTCATGGGATATTAATATTGCCCTAATTCCACAGCTAGACACATTAGTAGCTCCATCAAAGAACATCTTCCACTTCAGTAGTTCATCATCTTTTTGTTCATCAGAACTTCCTTTAGCTACTAAGATATCTTCATCAGGGAATATGACTTATATCTCTTGGGGGTATCATCAAAGGGATTTTTTGCTAACTGATCTACTAAAGCCTACCCCTTAATTAAATTCTGATTCACATAAGTAATGTTGGACTCTGATAGTAACATTTGCCACTTTGAGATTTTGCTAATTAGGGTCGATTTATCTGCTAAGTACTTTAGAGGATTGTACAGAGTCAACAACTCAACTTGGTAATAGAGTGTATATTGTTTGAGCTGATACATTACCCAGGCCAAAGCACATTATGTTCTTTCAATTTCTAAATAATTTTGATCCCCTTTAGTAAACTTCTTACTTAGGTAGTATATGGCCCGCTATTTTCCTTCCTTATCCTTTTGACTGAGTATATTCCTCATGGATTTTGGTAATATTGTCAGGTATAGAAATAAAGGCTTCCCAGGTTTAGGAGTTATTGGAAGGTTAATGAGGTACTCCTCAATCGTTGTGAAGGCTTGCTCGCATTCTTCATCCTAGTTTATCTTGGCATTCTTTTTCAACAACTTAAACAAGGGATGACATTTATCTATAAGTTAAGATATGAACCGGGCTATGTAGTTTAAGTGGCCCAACAAGCCTTTGATTTCTTTAAATATGTATAGAGGGGGCAATAGACTATTGCTTTGACTTTATCAGGGTCCACTTCAATGCTCCTTTGGCTGATTATGAAACCTAATAATTTCCTTGAAGTTACTCCGAAGGTACACTTCTTTAGGTTGAGTTTCAATTGTAATTTTCTCAACCTATTAAACAATATTTTCAGATTATCCACGTAATTCTCTCCCTCCTTAGACTTTGTGATCATATTGTTATCATATACCTTAACTTCTTTGTACATCATGTTATGAGAGATTGCAACCATGGCTCTTTAGTAAGTTGCCTTAGTGTCTAAGTCTAAAAGGCATTACTTTATAGCAAAATATGTCCCAAGTTGTGATGAATGTTGTCTTGGTTTTATCTTCTTTAGACATTCGAATTTGATTATATCCGAAGAACCTATCTATAAAGGAGAAAATATGGTTCCCGACTGTATTATCGATGAAGATGTTAATATGGGGCAAAGGGAAATTATCTTTAGGGGTTGCTTGGTTGAGCTTTCCAAAATCTACGTACTCTTTAACTTTTCTATTCTTCTTCATTATTAGTGCAATGTTGGCTACCTATTTAGGATAATCAAATACTTCGATGAAACCGACCTCTAGTAACTTTCTGGTTTCGTCTTTAATTTTCAATAAGATATTTAGTCAAAATTTCCTTAACTTTTGCTTCTTAGGTTTAATATCTTCTCATATGGGTAAGTGATGAATCACGATTGATGAATCTAACCCGGGCATATCTTCATAAGACCATGCAAACCCATCTTAGTACTTAGATTATAGTGCAGTCATTTCTGCCTTCTGTTCTTCTTTCAAATTCCCCCCAATCTTGAACATTTTAGGTTATCATCAGTCTTGACATTAACTATCTTAGTTGTCTCATCAATGAAAATTCTACTCATTTTATGTCGTTGCCAGCTTTGTTGGATGTTACTTTAGTCATTGACATCACTCTTCATGACTAACCTAGTAGGGCTGGAAGTGATATCAATATTTTCATCATTTATCTACGTGAGGTATCTGTAGCTTTTATTTTAAGCATTAGATATAGGTCAAAAGTGTGTAAAGAAAAGAGCTTGAGTAAAGAAGGAGTGAAGAGAATGAAGATCGATTTTTATTAGGTTAGAAGAAATTCTTTCAATTACAATATTGTAGAACAAATGTAATTATTACAAAACTTAATAAAATACTAAAATGTGATTCATCCTTTACCTTAGAGAAGACTTATTCCTATTTATAGGGATGGAGAAAGACTTATTTAAGTGTTGGGAATTATAGGATGGGCATGTTATTTTATTCTTGTTGGAGGTATCCTTTTTGGCAAGTTCTAAAGTCTGAACATCAACTTGAATGAATGGAAATGGTAGAAAGGTCATCAGGGTGTGATACAATTTGTCACCTCTCTTACCCCTCGCTTACATATTTCAAAACTCATCCATTGGAGTTAGGATGGAACCGAGCCTATAGCTACCAACCTCGCCTCTTTGAATTTCAGCCGTTATCCTTCTTTTGATTGGTAATCATACACACTTCTTCAAACATTTGGAGCCTAAAGTCCTCTTGCTCCTCAATGCCAAGTAGGGTATGACTATTTCTTTATATATTTCTTAGTCACCCAGAATTGTTATGACTTAGCCATTTGAGATGAACTCAACCTTTTGACGCAAGCTTGGAGGTATGGCCCCTACCGAATGTATTTAGGGTCTTCCCAATAAAAGGTTGAAAGTCTTTGGGATGTTTAGGACTTGGAATTGGATGTCGAAGGTCTGTAGGCCAATATTAGTTGTTAAGTCAATCTCCCCAATAATTTCCCTTCTGGATTCATTAAAAGCCTTAACTGCTGTTGAACTTGGCTTTATTACAGTTGCATCAATGCCCAATAGATCCAGGGTGGTGAAAGGGCAAACATTTAGTGATGATCCATTGTCAATGAGGACTCTAGTTGTGATGATGTTGTTTACCCTCACTACTATGAATAGGGGCTTAGTATGTTGATTACCTTCTTTGCCTAGTTCCTCGATGGAGAAAAAAATCTGATCCATGGTAAGAATAGAGTTGGTGACAAACCCCATTCTTTTGGCTGGTATCTTATAAGGGACTTTGAACTCCCTTAAAGTTCTCAATAAAGTTTCTCGATTCGATTCTAACGCCATTAAAAGACTCATAAGAGATATTTGTGCTAGAGTCTTTGTGAGCTAATCTATTATCTTATACTCACTAGACTTAATTATTTTGGTGAAGATAGACAGTCCTTCTTCATATTTAGTTGGTCTGTTGGTTGGCCTTTCCAGTACAATTTTCTTTTTCAAGTCTTCTTTTAGGTCATAAATTCTACTAAAGCGGATAATTCCTCCCATGAGCAAACTTGATTGCCTTGATTTACTATTTGGTAGTTGATAAGGTCAGTTTTATAACTTTCAGGGGCTAAGGGTGTTACGTTCCGAAGTCGCAAAGTCGCAACAGTCCCGCCGTGTAAACCATTCTATGATAGTAACTGGCCTCACAATGCTTACCATAGAGATAGTCTACACAAGGCATCAACGACTCCTCGCTTTGAAGTAAACAGTTTGATTAATAATTATACTACAATTATGATAATTATCACAAAGTTCTATAAAACATAGATAATTATAAATAAGTCCACAGAGCTTCCTAGGAAGTTTTACACAAACACGACAGTTCACTAGATTACATAATAACTATTAGTCTTTCCTTCCTAATTACATGGTTATTCTAGTCACACATTATATTAAGTAACTTGATCCTCACGCCCCTGGCTTCAAACGGACTAACCTCTAGGTAATTGTAGGGCAGCATAGTACTTGAAGTGTTCACAAATCAGAACCTGCAAAAGGATCTATAAGGGTATGAGCAACTACATCCCAGTAAGTTGAATTGGAGACTCATGAATGCATACAAGCACAAACAGGGTTATTAAACAATTATTTTCATGCAATGCAACAATCAAGTGTCATCGCACAACGTAATCTGGTCCATTGTGAAATCAGAGAAATTTCACCCGCTCCAATCCGGGTTGAGGAGTTCCATGTTATGCAGCAGCTTACAACCAAACCCAGGCTTGTGCAATGGACACCTTGCTCCTCCCGTGACTACCTTTAAACCATTGACTTCACCCCCGCCGCGACCTCCTCTCCTGTCACTTAGTTCAACTGAGGATGAAGAAGGGACCATTTTGCAATCCTGCGCTATCCCTTTCAAAGGGGTCGGTATTTGGTTGGAGAGTCCTATGATCCCCTAACGGGTTGCAATGCATGACATTTTCGGTTATTAGGGTCGACTAAGATTAAATGCCGGTTAGGGTGTTCAATAAGTTCATACCAATTCAATCAGTCACAAAATCATTCACAGTACAAATTCCAGCACGAATTCAGATACATCAAGCACATGCGCAAACTATTTACAATCACAATCATATACAAGCCTAAGTCTCCGAGTACTACAAAACTAGTACTCTATTACAATAAACAATAACCCAACTTACTTGAATTTGCTCGATCGCTCGATCCTCTAGTTGCGAGCTGATTTGTTTCTGGGTGTCCTATAATACAAATAGGTTCTTTTAGTACTTATATTTTATGGATTCTTATTCTAATTCATAATATAACTCATTTTCCTCATGTATACCTATAACGTATTAATGATTCGTTGTGTTCTATTTCGGGGTTCGACTCCTAAACTAGATTCTAGTTTTAATTCCTAAGTCGTAATTAAGCTCGAATCCCAATGTGATATTAATCACATTATGCTTGGGTATTCAAATATCCTATTGGGTCGTAATTTTTATATTCTAAACTATTTGGTACACGCTAACTCTAATTGAGTTATCTGATTTATTCCCAGTGTGTAAAAATCTTACATTTTGAGATATTTACTTAAAATTAAATGTCATTTCAGATTTATTATATTTCTGATTTCTATTATAATATTATCTAAATAACCTTATTTTTTTAGATTTATTAATTTACATTTTTACATATTACTAATTTATTATATTACTTACCTAATTTCCCTAATTAACCATACTTAGTACCTAAAGGCTAGGATTAAGGTTCCACTGCAGAGATTAACTTTCCTAAACCTCTAATTAAGATCCAAATCAGTAATTAACATCCTAATCACTTAATTAACCCTAAATCACCCAATTTTACCATCATTTTCGGGCTAAAAATTAACTTAAAAATTTTGAAAATTAATTTTAAAAAAATGGCTTCATAGCACTGTTATACATCATATGAGCATCCTACAGAAAAATTTTGAACTCCAAACTACATCCCTAAGCCTATTTATTTTCCGGTTTAATAATGCTTGGTTTTGAACAATTTGTTAGAGACCCTATATTTCCAGACATAATTAAACTAAATCAATATTTTTCCCTAAATCTACATACAATAAAACCTCATAATAACAAGTTTCATAATTTTCTGGGCAAAATAAATAATTTTATAAAATTATACAAAAATCGGGTGAATAAATGACTAACCGGTTCGAAGCTTTTGGGCCGTCTAAACCCGGTCCAATGTTGTCAGCCGGTCCAGGTAGTGGGTCTAGTGTAGGGTGGTGGTGGTGGTTCGGTCCCAGGTGGTGGTGAGTGGTGGGTTTAGCTTACTTGCCTAATCTGCACAGTTTTTTTTTTTTTTTTTTTTTTTTTTTTTTTTTTTTTTTTTCTGGATTTTCTCTCAATTTTTTCGGTGCTTTGATTTTTCTCAGATCCTAATTTGACCAAAGGACTTCTGGAATTTTTTTCTCCTATTTATAGACAATTGTAGAATTTAATGTGCATTAATTTGATGGGATTTTGCCCCAATTCCATGATTTTTGGCTTTTTGTTTGTCACATTCTTATTGGTTATTTTTTTTTCTTACTGACCACGACCTGATCTTGTTGCAGCTTATCCCCTTCTGATTTTTTCTATAATTATTTGCTTAGTTTTAGGCTAATTTAGGTAATTACGCATATTTTTATCTACACGTAAATACATGTGGGGTATACGTGAACATTCCTAAATATTATTTTGGTCATTCTAAAATTTTTAGTATACATATAATCTATCTCTAGTAATTTATTAGTTATTTCATTACACTTTTCGCATTTTCGATAATTAATACCTATTATGCTTAAAATTTGAAAATTTTATAGTCTCCTATTTTATTACTTATTTTCTTAAATTCAAGTTTACGGGGTCGGTTTTACTAATATTCCTCTCAATAGTTTATAATTTGGGTTTGATCGGATCCTTTAACCGATCGTCCTAAACCTTGGGTTCTAAGTTCAATCCTACGGTTATTTGGCTTGGCTTTTGGGCTTACAAAGGGCACGTAGAAGGTGTACCTTTTGGTCTTTAGAGTTTGTTTCTCCTCCTGTTTATAGAATTTATAAACCTTAGGCTCTTAGTTGGAGCTAATCATGTTGATAATAGGATTTGATTCATCAAATATCACGTTGATGATGGGGCCGTAGTTAGGCAAGGAGTTGTTGTTGACATTTGGAACTGGAGCCTCCATGAAATCTAATTGGATTATGCCTTCATTGATTAAGTCTTGAATATATATTTTTTTTAATCTCTAGCATGAGTTGATTAAATGATCTACTTACCCCATATGATATTGACACCTTGCATTGGGATAAAAAATTCTTGGCATGTACCTTTCATTAGGAGGCTCAAAATGGAGCACATTATCGTTTCTTAGTTTTTCGAGGATTTGATTGAGAAGAATAGGTATCTTGGTGAACTACCTTAGGGCCTTGTTGACTTGTGGTTGGCTTCTAAACTACTATTGAGCTGATGAAGGATTTACCTTAAGAGAGACCTGAGAATTGGGCTTGGTGTTTGAATTGACCATGTCGATAATAGCTTTTCTAAGCTTGCTAGTGGTGGGTTTAGTAGAAGGTGGTCTTCTATTTGATGTTTCCTATAATTTACTGGAGGAGATGACATTTTTAATTGATACCCTCTTGCTACTACTTCTGCATAACTAGAAGAGGCTTACCTAATCAGGTGAGAGAAGTAAGGTCTCTCAAAAGTGTTGATGAAAGCTAAAGTTTGCTCTTTTTCGGTCATGGGGGTGGATACCCTTGCAACTAAGGACCTCTACCTTTGGGCATTTCATTGTGCCTTTTGCTTAGGGCAACTAAGTCCATCACAGTTGGTGCTACTTCAACATTGAATTTATATTGCTCATAAAACACCTTAGCCAACTTCTCCCATGTGTTAACCTAATTCAGATCCAATTAGGCATACCAGGTCAAAGTAGGGCCTATTAGGCTATCTTGAAAGGTTTATACCATGAGCTAGTCGTATTGTACGTATTTGCCCATCTTTTGTACATGCAGTTTGGTGTGTATTTTAGGGCATTTAGTCCCATTCTATTTCTAAAAGCTAGGTACTTTAAATTTTTATAGAAATCTTCCATAGTCATAAGCAAAGAAGTTTGTAATACCAGCTTGTTCGAAACCATTGTACCCTTTGAGCATTTTCATTTTCTTAGTGATCTGTTGGGTTAATTGCCTCTTAAGCTCTTTTAATCTGTCCTGATCATTTTAGGTTTTGGGTTGACTGGGAATGAGTAAGTGTTTGGCTCAGATTGACTTTTAGATAAACACTTTCTGTCTGAAAAGATTCAAAAGCTTGGTTGACTTTGGGATGAGCTTCTTCTACTTTAAGGGGTAGGGCTTTGGCATTCTTTCCGTATTGAGCTTTGGAGCTTTCTTCATTTGATGTTGCTATATACTTGAGTAAGGCGATGCTGTTAGCAAGGAAGCTCAATTGATTTGCAATCTTTCCTACTGTTCTTTCCAAGGAGCGAAACCTCAACTTAGTAGGATCAACAACTTCTAAGTTCACATTATTGTTGTCATTCTTGGTGTTGACATTGTCATTTCCTTGGTTAGCCATTCTGGTTTGAGAGTAGGTTTGAATAGGAATTCTTTAGAAGGTTTGGCATTTTGGATTTACCTTTGCAACTTGGTTCAAGATTACATCTCAATGAATTAGCACATAAATATTTTAAAGAATGAGATGAATCAATAAACAAATAAAGAAATGTACAGGAATGTGAAGATGTATGGCATATGAATGTAGATAAATAGAATCAACAATTAACCAACGAGATGGTAATTTTTATTATTTTGCAGCTTTCAGAGTTCCCTTTTACATTATTTGAAAAAAATAAAAATACATTGTTTTGTAAGAAAAGTCCTCTTATCTCTAGATGTTCTTCTGGTACATGGCCAGTGTTCCCTTTTTTTGCTTACTGGGTCCTGTTGGAGCTTCCTTCCTCTTTTCTAAGCAGGGCTCTTCCATTTCTTCAAATTCTTTGAGTCTTCTCAGTTGGTGCTCTAAAGCCCAATAATGATATCTTGACTCCTGAAAGAGATCCTCCCATATGTCCTACTCTTCCTTGATCACTTCTATACGGGCTCGTACTTAGTCCATGAATGTCTTGATTTTAGGATTTGGTTTAGCTGGTGTGGGTTATATGACCTTTGGTGCTCAATATTGGATCTCTCTTACCTTATGGAGTTGATCGTACAAATATTCCTCGGTGACCCTATGCTCATCTACTTTTGCAAGCCACTCTCTTAAGTTGATGTTAGGGTAATGGTCCTTTTTCCCCATAGCTTCTTGATTCCTTTAAGCATAATTGTCAAAATCGCAATTCTCCAATGAGATTCTACGAGTTTATGATTTTAGGAAATCATTCTGAGGTAACTCGTGTATAAACTCTTTTTCATGTATAAACTTATTTTTTAACTAAGTTTACGTGTAAACTCCGTAATTAAAAAAAAAATACAACCAAGCTTTTACAAACCATCAACTATTAAGGTATTACACCATTTTCTCTATCCTATTTTATTTTATTTTTCTCTTTTTCACTCTCTTTGTCTCTCATTTTATGTTCATAACCTTCACTCAAGTTTTAGCTCTAATAACAAAGATTACAAGAAAAACTATATAATTCAACTTATACCATTAGTAATTTGAAATGAGTTGAAATATTTGGTTCTCTTTAGTTTATTACTTTTTTTCGAAGGAAAATAATCTAGAAAGTTCGATTTCAAATTTTTTTATCCTTCTTTTATACATGTTTAATTATATATTATTAAGAATTTTTTATGAAAAAAAACTTAATCCTCTAGTTTTGAATATTTACTATAGGTATCTCCATAGTTTTTAAAGCTATTTTACATAGGATGTAAAAACTTACGTTTCTACTATCAAGCTTGGTTTTTCACCTCTTTGTTCTTTAAATTAGGTCTTCTTTAAACCGATCAATATTAAACCCTACTTGTTTAATATTGACCCTCAACTAGGGTTTAAAAAAAAAAACCGATTTTATTTGTATTTTAAAAACTACTTTGGAGTCAACACTCGATCAGGGCTGGGAAAAAGAGTTAAGTTATAACCAATTGGGTGGATTGGTCATAACTTAGCTACTGGTCTATCGATTAAACCAATTTAATAAAATGGTTTTTGAAACTAGAGATTTGGATATGAGGGTTAAGAATTTTAAACCCTTACTAGTACTACTAACTTTCCAAATTTAATTTTAACCTTAAAAATCACCTCTGAATTTTAAAGATGGAACTCAATTATTTACCCAAATGGGATAATTCGAACAATTTAAACTAAAAAGGAAAAATCAGGTTTTTTATTTTTATCGTCACCTCGTAGATGCTTATATGCTTGCTATTCGGGATCCAATGTATGTAGTTTTTTTTCTAAAACTTTAGTGGGTTGATTTGATTTGAAGTTGAAAAAAATGCTATATCTACGTTTTTTAACAAATTTGATTTATTTAAGGAAATTTCTAAAAGAAAGTCCTAAATTAGAAATTTTATTATTTTTGGAAAGTTTTAAAAGGTCCTAGTTTTGAAAAAAAAATCCAATTTATTTTTATTCATTTTGGAAAAAACCCAGTTTCTCTAAGTATTTTAAAAACAATTAACTTATTTACTTATTTCTATTTTTATTATTTTTTTATATTACCTTATTTATTATTTTTATATTCCATTTTTATCTATTAGGAAAAAAATAAATAAATAGACTACTTTTCTTTTATTTTTTTCTTTCTTTCTCCTTTTTTTTTTATTTTTCTCTTTTTTTTTTTCTTCTTTCTTCTTCTTCTTTTTTATGACATTATATTAAAAAAAAGATAAATGAATAAATAAAATAAAAAGTAAAAAATGATAAAACAATAATAGTTAAATAATAAAATAAAAAGAAAGAAAGAAAAAAATAATTAAGCTTCGGATGCAGTAGGCGCGCGTGAGTCGAACTTAGAGCGGATTTCGAGTTGAGCTTGGGTCAAACTCGAGTCGGACTTTGGATCTGGATTTGGCTTTAAGGGCTTAAGTAATTCGAGTGGAGAAAAGAGGATTTGTGTGTATTTAATGGGGTGGGGGGGGGGTGTGTTGGGGTAAGCTTAATGTCACAGTGATTGGAGGTTGTTTGGGCGGTGGTCGAAGATGAGTGGTGGTGGTGGTGGTATAGCTTGGCATCGTGTGATGGTTGCTAGGGGGTAAGAGAGGTATTGGGTCAAAGGTTTAGGGATGTGGGAAGTGTGGCTGTAGGGTTAGTTCGAGCTTAGGGCGGCCAGAGATCGTGGTTCGAAAGGGGGGAGTATGGTGGTTGGGGTTCGGCGGCGGCAAGTTAGTAGTGTTGTTAGGGGCTATAACGTGGGATTATAGTAGTTGGGTTGGGAAGCTCGCATGGTGGGGGTTTAGCTGTTGTGGTAAGCTTGACTAAAGGTGGTTTAGAGAGAGAAATTTGAAGAGATAAAGAGGATCGCGACTAGTAAGAGAAAGAGACAGATTTCGGATTTGGGAGTAAGGATTTCTACTTATGTATCCATGTTTGTGCTTGTGTGTGTCCAATTTATAATGATTTCAATTGGTGCAAGATCGGAAAGTCCTTTAATGATGAATTTGGTATGAATTCAAATTTTCGAAACTTTAGCTTTTTTTTGAACTTGGGAGCTTGATTTGAATGTGTACTTGATTGAATTTGGATGCATTCTTAGATTCTATTCGAAGTAGGTTAGTGGTAAATAAGATCATATTAAGAAACCATGCATTTGTGTCTCGAATTTGTGATGAAATTGGATCTAAAGTGAAGGGGTTGAAGCCGTGTAGCTAGGGAAAATGGAGGAAATCGTGGGAAAAGGAGAGAAAAGGAAGGAAAGGGAGGGAAAAGGGGTTGATGTGGCATTCACGTGGCGCTACATAAGCCGTACCAACTAACCAGGTGTTGTTATGTGTCCTCACGTGATATGTGGTAGCTAACGTAGTATGCCATGTGGCGTCATGTCAGTACACATCCATCCTGATGCTGTCACGTATTAAGACATGTGGCACAATAACATCTTGATACGTGGCAGTGTAGTAAGTATAGTGTGTTATCTCAAAAAATAAAAGACTTTTCTGCCTTTGCCAAGATTTAAATTCATAACTTCATGCTTAAACCCAATGCCAAGTCTAAATGCTTAACCGTTAGGATGTTAACTTATGCTTTGTCCATATGTATAATTAAATTGTTCAACGATTCCACTTTTAAACTTATTTGAAATTAAAAAATATCTATCATATTAAATTGTTACTTTCTAGATTCCCTAAATCTTCAATTTTTTTTTCTATTTTTTGGTGACTTTTCAACTGTTTAATTTTTTTTATTTTCTTATTTTTGTGTTTCTTCTTATTTCCTTATTTTTGATTTTTTTGTAGATTTGTTATTTTTTGTGCTTTTTCTTATTTTATTTTATTTTTTTATTTTTCTAAATTTCTTTTTATTTTTCTTTTATTTTCTATTTTTTATATTTTTTTCTTAATTTGGGATGCCTTATCCTATAAAGGGGGGGGGGGGGGGGTTTGTAGAAATTGGTTGTTTATAGCGGCTTTTCTTTGTGGTGAAGTTTGAATAAAAATTTTCTACAAAGATAAAGAGATACTATTTTTGCCTTTGGGATGACTAAATATCCAAGACTTAATCTATTGAGGATTTGATGAAGAAATGAAACCTGGTCGTGCTTCTCTAAGCTTATTAACTTAGGAGGGAACATTTCTCGGGGGCTAGCAATACTAAGCAAGGATCAATTGAAAGAATTTCGTTGTACTTCTCTAGGCTCACTAACCTAGACGAAAGTATCTTTCGAGAACTAGCAACTCTAAGTTATGATCGATCTAAAGAACCTGGTTGTACCTTTTTAGGCTCATTAACCTAGGTAAGAGCATTTCTCGATGACTAACAACCCTAAGCTGGGATTGATTTAAAGAGCTTGGTCATGCCTCTATAGGCTCACCAACTTAGGTGGGAGCGTCTCTTAGGGACTAGCAACCTTAAGTTGGGATAGATCTAAGAAACCTAGTCGTACCTCTCTATGCTCACTAACCTAGGTAGGAGTGTTTCTTGAAGACTAGTAACCTTAAGCTAGGATCAATTTAAAGAACCTAGTTGTGCCTCTTTATGCTCATTAACTTAGGTAGAAGCGCCTCTCAAGGACTAGTAACCTTAAGCTGGACTTAATGCTGTGCCTTAAGGGCTTGTTAAGAGAATACTGGCGAAGGAGAGCGCCCGACAGGCTTGAAAGGAAGTGCCTTATGGGCTCGCTTGAGAGAAATTGATGGGTTTGCTTGGAAAAGAGATTGAGTTAAGATTGTGCCTTCAAAGGCTGGCTAAACACTAAATGCAGAAGGTGAGTGCCTTTTGGGCTCACTAAAAGATCTTGGTAAACAGAAACGCCTTATGGGCTTGTTAAAGACCTTAAGGAGAGTTGAATGGATGGAAGGCGGGATAGCCCTTTTAAGAGCTAGCTAGGATTAAACTTATCAAAAATGCTATCTAATTTGAGGAAAATATTTATAGATAGACCCTTTGGTGAAAACCATTTACGTTAAAAAAGACATTAAAGATAATTTCCTTTATTTAGGAAGAATGAGAAAAACCTTATTTTTTTTTTAGAATGGATTGAAAACTTAGGCACTTAGGTCAACCAAGACTTGGAATAAAGATACTTTCTCTCTCTTTTTCTTTTTCTTTTTTCATTATGCTTTTTTTCCTTTTCTTCTCTCTCTCTCTCTTTTTTTTTTTTTTTAAAAGTTTGCTAATAAGTAAAGAACCCTTCCTAAATAATCACATGGAGCCTCTTATGTTCCCCCTAGCCTGAATGTCGAGTCGTTTGGTGGGGCTTTGTGATTTCAAACATCCTTATTTTTTAAGGAAAAGGTAACTCATGACTAGTTCAGTCGAAGAGGACTTCCTTGTAAACTCTCGGCCTAGATTACACTCTTGACTACAGTCCAAAATTATAGTTCATTTTGCATGTGATATGTCTTGATCAATCCATTAGGTCTTTTTCGGTTTAACATGATGAATTTACGTTTTTGGTCCAAAGGTTTCAAAAGGAACTAATGAAGAAGCCTATTTTGAAATAAATATCAATCCTAAGTGTACAAGTTGAGAACCTTAGAAACAATTAGAAATATAATTGGCCCAGTTTCAAAAACAACTTTTATTAAAGTTAGATTAATTTTTAAGATCAGAAGAGCTTTTATTATGTAAAGGTGGTATTGTGGGTCGGAAGGCCTATTGTGATTCAGTATAAGAGGGGCTTTAGAGTAGGTATAGAGATTTTGGGTTACTAAGCTTGGATTGTGATTTAGAGCCTTATGTCTTTAGGGTTATTTGGGTTTTGACTTTTGATTCAATTTAGCTGCCCCTGTTAGGATATGATATATCTGTTAAAGCTTTTGACTTATACTTGGGCCTAATTTTCCAACCATTTTTCTTCTCTTTTTCTTTCCTTTTATGTTATTATTACTTTGCCTTACTGTTCTCTTATTGTTCTTTCTTTTCTTTCGGCCTTAAGAATGATTGTCTTTATTGTCAAGTTTTTGCCTTTTAAGCGATTCAAGGCCCTAAATCCATGGGTTCTTATTTTACGAGCTTGGGCGAGGTAAGTATAAGCCTAAGGTGTTTAAAAAGGATCTGGCTCTTCTTTAAAACAAATATAACTTATCAAAAATAAAAGTTGCTTTTGAATTTAACGTTACTGAAGTAGGCACAAACTAATTTTTTCCTTCTCTCCTCATCAATGACCTTAACATTTAAATTGCCCCATTATGAGGTGGTTTTTAACAGGGTTTAATTTGAAAATTCTTCAAATGGGTACAACGGGGTGAACAAGAGATGATTATGTTTAGAATTTGAAAATGAATTCCTAACTTCATTTTAATTTGCATATTACATTCAAAGTGGACCTCCTTTAAGGAATGAGTCCAAAGTATCCTCACCATTATGTCACTTAACTCTCAAAGTGTTTTGGTAAGTGTGTAGAAAATAGTTTGCCTCTTTTTATTCTAAGCCCTTTTAAAAGCGAGTTACCGATTTCTCAAGGAGGAATTTATTTGCCCTAATGCTAATAACAGTACAATCATTCAATTGAAAAGGCAATAAGATTATATTATTCCAGCTGTTACAAACTTTATTGAAAAACAACTTTCTTTGCCCTTATCTTAACAAGCGTCCAATTGCTTAAAACAAACCGTGAGCTTATTAGAAGGTATTGGTATACTTAAAGGAAAAAGGAGCTTTAGATGACTCAGTTGAACTACTCCTGTGACTTGAAGAAGGACCAGCTTGTTGTAGCTGTAGCTGAATGACTTTTGCATCAATCAGGTCTTGAATCTTGTTATTCAATCTCTAGCATTTTTTAGTGAAGTGCCCCTTTTGACCCATATGATAGTCGCATCATGCTTTTGGGTCAAAGCTATGTGGTTTGTAATTTGAATTAAGGGCTTCACAAGCTATAATCCTTACTGCTTTCAAATGATGAAAGATTTGGGTAATTGAGACCTTCAATCGAGTGAATTGTCTCCTTTAAGTCCTTAGGGCTTATTTTTTCTCACTCCTTTTTGGCTTTTTTTTGTTATTGGGCCTCCTTCATCATTAGGGCTTATTGACATTTGATCGGTATTGAATGTTAGGTGTTGAAATCTTCTGAGTATGAGGCCTATTGTCATTTCTATATTTATAATGGTCTTTTGTAGTATGGCTACCTTTTCTTCTAGATTCAAGAGTCTCCTTTCTAACCTTAAATCTTGAGATATTTAAAGAGTGGTGATCATTGGGAACAGGACTTGCCATTGTTGGCCATTTAATGCATCATCCTTTCTAGGGAGGTAAGTTTTTCATTAATCATGTGAACTTGGTTAGGAGAATTTTTTTGCCAGTTAGCAACTTTTTTTTCTTTTTTTTCTTTTAAGTGAGAGAGAAAGATAAAGCTTTATTTTATAGAAACCGAAAAAAAATCCAAATAAAGGTAGTGATTTTTTTTCTTTTAGGTTTTTAATTGCATTTCCTTGAATGGGAAAGAATGAATGGTTAGATAAGTTCTATTGAAAGACTATCTAGAAGGAAGGAAAGAACAAAGAATGATAGACTAAAGAGAAAAAATTTATTTTGGAAAGATCAAAGTATAGAGAACAAAACAGAAGAGAGCCTAACAATTATTCTTAACAAAACTTAAAATTTATTTAAAGCCCTTTAACTACATCTAAATTTTTTAATCTAAATCTTGCAATTGGGCTTTAATCTTGTCTAGCATTTCTAAAGCCCAATTCATGGTCCTCTCACTTTTTTCAACTTGAGCTAACAAGGCCCTGTTAGAGGCCTTAGCGCGCCTAGCCCTTTGCTTCCAGTAGTTAGTTTTAGCTTGTAGTAGCTGCTCATGAAATTCTAAGGCATTTGGCAGTCTATTGACTCTTTGATTATTCTCTTGTCTACCATTCTTAGGTTTACATATTTCATGGATAAGAATCAATCATCAATGCAGCAAAAGAAAGCACATGGAAATATGCAGATGTTGGGATTGTTTGAGTTAATACATTACTTCCTTAAGTTATAACCCTACTGTTCTTTTTAGAAACTTGATTGTATTAGAACTCTTGAACAATTGTTGGTGTTGCAATTTCTTAAGGGTATTGTATTAATCAAGCTTGGAGGGGAGTATATGCAATTAGGGTAGGTTTTCACAAGATCCTTAAGTTTTGTGATCTTACTTGTTAAAGAACACTTTCATTAGTTACATTGAGCTTAAGTGAAGTGGCTTAATTAACCTTGAGCGATAGTTATACCACAACACCCGAAGTCTACACAATAGCCCCTCTTCTAGGGTTCTAAGACGGCCTAGGTCCGACCGCATTTGTCCTGTATCTTTAATGCAACAAATGACTCCCTATATCCCAATGTGTGTGATATGCAAGATAATAGTATAAACATGAAGTTAATAACAGATAAAAAAAAGTTGAGAGTGAATTTTAAGAGAAATACAGGAAAAGAAGCTTCAAGTTTTTTATAACAATGTCGCCTTATTCACTATTCATCAAACCTTGAAGAATGTATTCAAGAAAGGTAAGTTTTAGAGGTTCTTAAACTCCATGACCTCATAGGTTTCTAAAAAGCACTTTCCTGGTCACATCAAAGTTTAAGTGGGGTAGCTTAATCGGCCTCGAATAGTGGTTAGCCTACCACGCTAAACTTATATAATGGCTCCACCTAAGGTCCTAAGACGACCTAAGTTTGATTGTATCCATCATGCATTTATGGTACGAGAAATAAATTCCCTCCCTTAAAACAGTTAAATATATGAAACTAAATCTGCAAAGACATTGGTATAATTATGATACAAATAAAGAATGAATAAGTAAATAAATTACACTAAGTTGATTTTTAGAGGTTAATTTTAATTTTGGAAAGTTGAATGGCTAACCATCTTGACGTCTCTAATAGAGTCGCCAAGCTATCAAGCCTGGTTTTTCACCTCCCAATTTTATAATTAAGTTTTTTCTAAACTGATTAATATTAAACGCTATCTGTTTAATATTGACCCTTGACTAGGGTTTATAAAAAAAATGGTTTTATTTGTATTTTGAAAACCACTTTGGAATCGTTACTCAACTAGGGTAAGTTATAACCAATTGGATAGATTGATTATAACTTAGCTATTGGTCTATTAATTAAACCAATTTTATAAAATGGTTTTTTAAACTAGAGATTTGGATTTGAGGGTTAGGAATTTTAAACCCTTACGAGTACTACTAACTTTCCAAATTTAATTTTAACCTTAAAAATCACCTTTCAATTTTAAAATATGGAACTTGATTATTTACTTAAATGGGATAATTTGAATAATTTAAACTAAAAAGGGAAAATTAAGTTTTTTATTTTTTTTTTGTATCATCTCCTCGTAGGTACTTATATACTTACTATTTGAAATTAGATGTACGTAGTTGTTTTTATAAAACTTTAGTGGGTTGATTTGATTTTAAGTTGAAAATATGTTAGATTTATGTTTTTAAACCAATTTGATTAATTTAAGGAAATTTCTAAAAGAAAGTCTTAAATTAAAGATTTTATTATTTTTGGAAAGTTCTAAAAGACCCTAATTTTGAAACAAAAAATCTAATTTATTTTTATTCATTTTGGAAAAACCTAGTTTCTCTAAGTATTTTAAAAATAATTAACTTATTTATATTTTTATTATTTTTTATATTACCTTATTTATTATTTTTATATTCTATTTTTATCTGTTAGAAAAATAAATAAATAAATAAATAGACTACTTTTCTTTTCTTTTTCCTTTTTTTTTTGTTCTTTCTTCTTCTTCCTTTTTATTACATTGTATAAAATAAAAGATAAATAAATAAAAAATAAAAAATGAAAAAACAACAACATCTAAATAATAAAATGAAAAGAAAGAAAAGAAAATAAAATGTGCTTTAGATGTAGTGTAAGCCTCATAATTAACCATTCAAGGTTTCGATTAGTTGAAAGACTCGATCGAACTTAAATTATAAAGTAAAGCTAAAAATATTAGTAAAATAATTCCGTAAGTTTGAATTTAAGAAAATAAGCAATAAAATAAAAGAATATAAAAATTTCTAATTTTAAGTGTCTAACTTGTTATTTATCGAAAATGCGTAAAATGCATTCCGATAATTAACGAATTACTAGAGATAAATTATATGTATACTAAAAATCATAAAATAACCTAAATAATATTTAGGAATATTTATTTGTACTATATATGAATTTACATATATGTAGAAATACGCGTAATGTGCTAAAATAATACTAAATAATTAAAAAAATTCATAATTAATTAAGGAAAAATAAAGAAAAATCAGGAAAAATAAGGAATCATCCAGAATTGGGTCGTGGCAGCTGGGAAAAAATAGAAAAAAATCGGCCAATTAAATTAAGATAACACAAAAAACCAAAAATTAAGGGATAAGGCAATTGTCTTATCCAATTTAATGCACAATAAATTCCCTAAATGTCTATAAATAGGAAAAAAATTCAGAGAACTCCTTTGGACAGTTAGAGATTTGAGAAAAATAGAGAGACTCAAAAATTGAGAGAAAATCCAAGGAAAAAAAAAGAAAAGGAAAATTGTGCAGTTAGGGTCACAAAGGAGAACCCAGACTCGACGGGCAGCTGGGAGTGGACGGCCACCACCACCACATGGTGGTGGCAACGCTCAGGTGGGACGACACACCCATGGCCACCGACAGTGGCCGGAGCCACCCAAATCGGTGAGTTCGATTTCCAACCCGATTTTGTGTAATTTTGTAAAACTAGTAAATAATATTAAAAAATTATGAAATTTGTTATTCTAGAATATTTTTGTATGTAGTTTTTAGAAAAAATATTATTTTGATGAAAATATGTCTTGTGATATAGGATCTTTAAGAAATCATGCAAAACCGAGCATGTTTCGGTTTAGAAATAAATGACCTTAGGAGTGTAGTTTGAAGCCCAAAATTTTTGTGTAGATTACTTAGATGATATAGAACAGTGCTATGAAGCCCGTTTTCAAAAATTAATTTTCAAAATTTTTAGATAATTTTTAGGCCCTAAAATGAGGCATAAAATGGGTAATTTAGGATTAATTAAGTAATTAAATGGTTAATTACTGATTTAGTAAATAATTATATGTTTTAGGATGTTGAAATCTGATGGAGTATGATACTTGTAGCATTTAGGGTGTTAGATATAATTATTAGGTTAATTATGTAGTAAATGATTAATAAGGAAAAATTGTTAACTTTAAGTTAATTTTGTAAATTAGGGAAATTAGGAGTAAAATCTGATTTAGGATTAATTTAGACATTTTGAAATGATAATTGATGTTTAGGGATGGTAATTAAAGTGATAGAAATATTAGAAGTGCATTATGTACATAATAGGCAATAATGCATAATATGTAATTTTTGAAAATATAATAAATAGAAAATATTAGGTTAAAAATTGATATTATATAAATAATAAGGATATATAATAAATCTGATAAGAAACTTGAAATTATGTAATTATATGAAAAATGTAAAAATTTCTCATATCAGGAGTAAATTCGGTATACTAATAAGGATATAAATGTACCGGGTGAAATAAAATGCTGACTAGGGGTAATAATGATATTTAGGAGATCGAGAAGTAATATAATTAATTTCACATTATGAGTTGAAACGAATTTTTAGAGTTGGAATATAAAACACTACTTAGAAATCGAACTAGAACCTAATTTAGAAATTGATGCGGAAACCGAACCCGAATCTAACCCCAACCCTAGAATAATTATAAAAGACTTAAGACCTAGATAATTAAGCATATTAAACCCTAAACAAAACCTAACAATACGCGTTATAGGATAAAATAAACCTATAATAGTTATATGAAAAGCTGAAACCACGTTTGTGTTATAAGGATGATCGGCGATGGCCTGAGCAAATCGGACCTCGAGTGAGTGAGCAAGGAGTCGAGGTAAGTTGGGATTAATACAATGCTGTATTTTGGGAGGCTTGAGATTATGCTTGGTTGTGCTTGTTAGATAGTTGGATGTGTGCATGTGCTTGATTATAGGTGATGCTATGATTATGTTTGTTGCTCTAACATGTATTGTATGATTTGCATGAAATGATTGATCACCTTAAACTGGACTTAATCAAATATATGACTAGTAATCATAATCGGACATGCATGGAAACCCGTTAGGGGAGCTTAGGACTCTCCGGCCAAATACTGACCCTTTCGAAAGGGATAGCGCAGGATTGCAAAATGGTCCCTTCTTTGTCCTTAGTCGAACTAAGTGACAGGAGAGGAGGTCGCGGCGAGGGTGAAGACAGTGGTTCGAAGGTAGTCGCGGGAGGAGCAAGGTCTCCATTACACAAACCTGGGTTTGGTCGTGAGATGTTACATTAATGGCAACTCCTCAACCCAGATTAGAGCAGACGCAATTTCTCTAATCTCATGACGGGCCGGACAACGTCATGCGATGGCATTTGCTTGCACATGCATTGCACCTAATAAGTGATTGAAAGCCTTGTTGTATGTATAGTATAGTTTTAAGTCCTCCATCCTAACTTACTGAGCTGTGGTTGCTCACATCCCTATAGACGTCGTGCAGGTGCTGGCTAAGAAGCGGCAAACAACTACTCTGAAGCTGGCAACTGTTGGATCCTGGGGAGTGAGGAAAAACATCGGAGAATAAACACATATTTTTAAGGTCTAAGTTTTTATTTTTCATTTTCGAATGATGTAATAATTAGGAAATATACTATAGAGAAATATTGTAAACTTTAACTGCAATAACTGAATTATAACATATATATATATATATAATTCCTCACACTTTATAGGTAAATGATTTATTTAAATTACAAACTGTTTACTTCAAAGCGAGTTAGTCGTGGACGCCTTGTGTAGATCAGGTCTAAGATAGCGGTTGTAAGGCCAACTTCTATCTTAGGATGGTTTACACGGCGGGGCTGTTATGACTCTGCTGCTTCGGGGCGTGACATGTAGTAGATGTACTCAAGTTGGACCAAGAGTGGATTTCAAGTCGATAGGTTCGACTTGAGTTAGGCTTTGGATATGAATTTGGATCCAAGGGCTTCAATGGCAATGGTAACTTGGTAGGGGTGATTCCAAGCAATTTGAGTAGGGAAAAGGGGATTTGTGTGTATTTAATTAGGTTTGGGGAGAGGGGGGGGGGGGGGGGGGGGGGGGGGGGGGGAGGGGAGGGAAGGTTGTAAGCTTGATGCCATGATGATTGGAGGTTGTTTGGGCGGTAGTTGGAGATGAGTAGTGGTGCAGTTTGGCATCGTGCGGCGATTGTTGGAGGCAAGAGAGGTATTGGGTCAAGGGTTTAGGGAGCGGGGAAAATGGCTGTAAGGTTAGTTCAGGCTTAGGGCTATCAAAGATGGTGGTTCGAGAGGGGGGAGTATGGTGGTTAGGGTTTGGCAACGGCAAGTTGGTGGTGTTGCTAGGGGCTATGACGAGGGACTAGAGTGGTTGGGTTAGAAAGCTCGCGTGGTAGGGGTTCAGCTGTGGTGGCAAGCTGGACTGAAGGTGGTTTAGAGAGAAATTCGAAGAGAGAGAGAGAGAGAGGGGATTGTGACTAGTGAGAGAGAGAATTCAAATTTAAGAGTGAGGATTTCTACCTGTGTATCCTTGTTCGTCCTTATGTGTATCCAATTTATAATGATTTTGGTTGGTGTAAGCTTAGAAAGTCCTTTAATGGTGAATTGGGTATGAATTCAAATTTCTGAAACTTAAGCTTTTTTTCGAACTTGGGAGCTCGATTTAAATGCATATTTGACTGAATTTGGACACGTGGTAAACAAAATCAGATCAAGAAACCATACATTTGTGTATCAAATTTGTATCAAAATTGGATCTAAAGTGAAGGGGCTGAAGTTGTGTAGTTGGGGAAAGTGGAGGAAATCATGGGAAAGGGAAAGAAAAAGGAAGGAAAAGGGGTTGACGTGGCGCTATATCAGCACATGTCTAACTCGATGCTGTTACGTATCAAGATATGTGGTGCAATGAGATCTTGAAACATGGCAGTGCAATGAGTGTAATGTATTATCTAAAAAAACAAAAGCTTTCATACCTTTACCAAGATTCAAACCCATAATTCAAACCCATAACCTCATGCTCTAACCCAATGCTAAGTCCAAGTGCTTAACCATTAGGTCGTTGGCCTGTACTTTATCTAAATTGTACATACGAACCAAATCAGCCTGGGTTATATTCAAATTTAAGCCTAGGCCCAACGGTCCCACTTCTAAACTTATTCAAAATTAAAAAAAATCTATCTTATTAAATTGTTATTTTATAAATTTCCTAAATCTTTTATTTTTTTCTATTCTTTTGTGACTTCTAAATTGTCTATTTTTTTTTATTTTCTTATTTTTTTGTTTCTTCCTATTTCCTTATTTTTGATATTTTTCCTAGATTTGTTATTTTTTGTGCTTTTTCCTATTTTACTTTTTTTTTTTTGCATTTGTCTAAAATTCTTATTTTTTGGATTTTTTTTCCTAATTTACGACCCCTTATCCTATAAAAAAATTAAGAGAAAAATTGGGTGTCTACATCTACGTTTTGATTTCATGTTTTGATTTTACTAACCTTCTAGTGATTCTATATAGAATCGCTAGTTTAACAACCTTGGCTCTAAGTTTAGACATCTTTTGTGGTAGTGGAATCTAAAAGTCCTTATAGTCCAAGGTCGTAAGATCCAATTGGGACTTGTACACTATATCTTGAATTTCCTCGAATTGTTTGATCATATTGTTAGGATAATAGCTTGTACACAATTTCATCTAGATTAGGGGTATTGGTTGGTAATTTTTGTAGATTAAGATTAGCCTCTTGAAGTTGCTCCATCTTGCTGTCCATAAGATATCAATGACTTGGATATTTCGCAGTACTTCCAGCCATCAGTAAGTAGGTTTTTCTTCTGTAAGATGGACTTTGTTGGCAAAAGAATCGATCAAATCAATACTATGGATGAATTTTCCTTAGATTAGATCAAGCCCATAACACTTCATGTGACTTACAAACTAAACTGTCAATAGTGCCATACTGATTTTTAGTGCACCATTGTTTTTCTCTTTAAACACATTAAGTCTTCTAATTTATTTCGCGATGAGGGCTGGGATGTATGATTTGCCTTCAAAGAATTGACCTACTAATTTAGTGGCCTTAAAATGGATGAGGAACTTTCTATTAAGGAATAGGAGACTCTTGAATGTGGCTAGGATAAAAGCCTTCATTATTTTTTGTCCCTAGTCTTTAGGATTGCCATATAAGATGCTTCGTTTGTTACATTTAGGCTCTTTGGTGAACTAAGTTTTAGGTCTTCTAATTTGATGCAGTTTTCATTACAACTTTCAAAGACCTTGTTTACTTCAGCTTTTCTAATCCTAAGGAGTTTTGAAAATGTGTTTACTGGGTCAACTTCTAAATTCAAAGTGTATATATCTTCTAAGGAAGTGGCTTGAAGTAGCTGGGTATACTCTTCAAGTGTTAGACTAATTAGGTGAAACTTAGCTCGAAAAGCCACTTCTTTGAGTTCCAAGAAGTTGGTTAAGTCCTTAATTGGATTGATCTCAATTTTTGGGAAATGATAGAATGGGCCTGATCTTGCTGATGATGGTATCCGGTTTCTTTGGATTGAAACATTGAAGCAATTGGTCCAAAATGGGCTTGGGGTTGATGGGCTTATCAATACAATTTTCTCTAAAGTGAACGGAGTTGGATGAATAGGTTATTTCTTAAGCTGAATTACAATGAAAAAAACATGTTACAAGATTGAAAGCCTATTATTTCTTGTAAACAAGACCTATTTACAACAATTCTATGTTTACAATATGTTAACATTACAAGGGAACTTAAGGAAACTCCAAGCTATTATATCCTTTCATTCCCATCTTGCTTGATTATTTGTCAGTTTTGGATGTCATGAATGCATAAAGGGTAGGTTTTAAAGGTCCTTAAGCTTGTGCGACCTCACTTGTTAAAGAATACTTTCATTGGTTACATCAAGCTTAAGTAGGGGTAACCTAATCAATCTTGAGTGGTGGTTACACCATAGTACCCAAAAGCTTATACAATGGCCCTCCCATCCTAGAGTCCTAATATGATCTGGGTTTGATTGTTTTCATCACACATTTGTGGGACATAAAGTAAATCTTGCACCAACCCCCCCCCCAAATAGTTTAAATAAACAATTAAAACTAAACCTGCAAAAGAAGTGTTAGTATAGCTAATGAATGAATAAATAAATAAATTGCACTCAATAAGGTGATTTTTAGATATTAATTCTAATTTTGGAAAGTTGAATAGCTAACTCTCTTGACAGGTCCTTAGTAGAATCACCAAGCCGTTGAGCTTGATTTTTTCTTAGTTTTTATAAATAATTCTTCTTTAAACCGATCAATATTAAACCATATCTGTTTAATACTGACCTTCAACTAAGATTTAAAGAAACTAAATTCTTTTTATCTTTGAAAACATTTTGGAGTCACTACCTAATCAAGGTCAGGAAATGGTTTAGGTTAAAACTAAACAGGTGGATTTGGTTTTGATTTAGACACTGGTTCGCATGGAAAAAACCAATTTTAAAGAAAAGGCTTTTGAAAGACCAGAAAAACAAGTCCGAGTGTTAGTTCTTTAAACCCTTATTGGTACCGTCCACTTTCTAAATTTAGATTTAATTTTTAAAATCACCTTTTTTCTAAAGACTATCCTATAAAGCAAGACTCAATCATTAATTAATGAATCGGATCCTATTTTATTAAATTGGATAAACTTAAACTAAATTAGAAGAAATCTAAACCTTTTATTTTATTTTATTTTTACTAAATTGAGTAACTAATAGTGGAAAAACTAATTTTTTTCATTTTTTACATTGCCTTGAAGGTCCCTACGTACTTGCTATTTGGGATCAGACATATGTAGTTTTTTTTTGAAAAAAAATTTAGTAGGTTGGTGATTTTTAATTTTAAAAACAAGTTGGGTTTACGTTTTTAATTTGATTTAATTTTAAGGTCCTAAAGTCGATTTATTTTGAAAATTCTAAAAAAGGCCCTAATTTTCAAAAAAACAAGGTCAATTTTGTTTTGTCTTTATTAAAAAACTATTTTCTAAGTGATGAAACCCAATTTATTTATTAATATATTTAATTTAATTTAATTTATTTTATTGTTCTAAGTCTTATTTGGAATAGAAAACAAACTAATATCTCTCTCTTTTTTTTCTCATCTTTTTTTTCTTTTTTGTTTTTCTTTTCATTTTTTTACAATTACAATTACATATTATATAAATTAAATAAATAAATAAACTAGAACAAGAGAAGTAGGTCAAATCAAGAGTTTTAAGTGCAGGCTGAATCAGCCTAGTCGAGTTGGGTAAGTGGGTTGATGGGTCAAAATCGGCTTAAAGAGGAAAAGGATGGGTAGTAACAAGCCAGTCGATCCAACTCAATTTCTGTTGCTAATTTCAATTTCATGAGTAGTGGATTGATAAATATGGGTGTAGAATTGATGTTACCACATTTGGTTGTGGTTTTGAAGTTGTTGGACTTGGCCAGTGACAATGGTTTTCGCATTGAGCAGCTAGGGGTCACAACTACTTGCTAGAGAGGTTAGATTTAATTGCTTACGTCGTAGGGAAGTTGTTGGGAGCAATAGCTTCACTCGAAATAGCTTCGAGCTTCTCTAATCTAAAGAGAGAGAAATCGATGAGTAGAGAGAGAGAGAGAGATTTTGAAAGCTTTTCTTGAGTGATTTCAAAGTTTGCTGATGATCAAAAGGTATTCCTCAACCCCCTTTTATACTGATTGAAGCGTAAACATGCATAGAAAGTCTAGAAATCCATTAATTCGAAGATTCAAATTAAATGGTTTTTGACTCGTGATTTGGTTTTTTCTAATTTTGAAGCTCAAGTTTAGTTATATAAGGGGATGAATTTGGATAGAAAAATGGTTGAAATTGAAACTAGGCTAAGCCTAGTACATGATTCTACTAATTTATCGTATGGAATCATATGAAAACTACGTGGAAATAGCTCCCAAACACACACCATGGAGCTATTTTTCTTTTGGAAAAATTATTGAGAATTGAACGAAGAAAAAGAAAGCAAGAAGGAGAAGCCAACGCCTACACATGTAGGATGTGCCTTTAGTGTGCCTGTAATGCATGTGCTCCTAAAGAATAATTGTAGGTGCCTGCATACTAACCTCTCAAATTGATCAGTACCTTTGGCCCTAATTGCAATCAATACTGACTATGCTTAAACTTGGTTCGATTTGATTATTTCTTTTAAATTTATTTATAAATAATTAAAATAATAAAAAGACAAATAAAATGAAAATCGCTAAATCATAATTTAAATTTTCTATATTTTTATAATTTTTTCTAAATTTCTTTTTTTTTTTGGTATTTTTCTTATTTTATTTTTACTTATTCCTTTTTTTTTTTTGGTATTTATCCTAAGTTAGGACCCCATGTCCTATTTTAACAAAGTTCTAAAAATAAAAGGGAGTTACAAATGGAGTGTTTATATCTGTCACGTGTAAAACATCCTTATCATGAAACCAATATAGTCTAAGGTCGGGGGTGCTTAGAGGTCAGTAAACCTAACCTTTGCACAAGGACTGTGCGACGACATTGGTATAAGTTCCTCCATCTACTATGATGGTGCACAACTATCCCTTGATGGTACACTTTGTATGGAATAGATTCTTTCTCTAGTCTTCCTTAGAGTTTGGTAAGGAACTCAGGACTCATCTCAGCACTAGGGTCATTACTTTTCCCTAGCCAGCATAGACATAGGTCTCCTCTTCCTCTTCGACTTCAACTTTCCCAACATTCTTCTCCTCTTCGATCTTACTTTCGTCGGTCCTATCTACTATATCTCTTTAGAGTACTATGGTATGTTGGTTCAGACACTCAGTAGCCATGTGTCTGAAACCTAAGCATTTAAAGCACTTTACTTGGCTGGTCTTTTGTCTTGAGGTTTATCCCTTCTTAAATGTCCTTATTGGGCTTAGTTGGCCTGCTTTGCTATCATCAGGTTAATCGTTTCTCTCCTTAACTCAGGAGGATCTCCTTGACCGTGCTTGAGCAAGTTGATGCGGAACAAGAGCTTAGGAAAATGTTGGCTTAGGTCGGCTTGGAGCATTTCTTTTCTTCTTTTCGACCCTCTATGATACCTTAATTGCCTCTTCCAGAGTATAAAACCTCTATACTTCTACAATATTATGGATCTTATATTTGAGTCTAGAAACGAATCTTGACACTGTACGAGTCTCTAGTTCATCCACATTGGCTTGGATCATCAACATCTAAAATTCTCTCATATAGTCGTCAACAGTTCAATCTCTTTGGTAAAGTTCTTGCAACTTTGCAAACGTATTTTACAAGTAGGTCTTAGGCATAAATCTACCCTTTAACAACCTCTTCTTCTTATCCATGGTCCTTACTCCATGTCTTCCATCTCTTGCTCTAGCTACATTTAGATTTTTCCATCACATGGTAGCATACTAAGTAAATTCTAGGGCAACAAGTTGGACCTTAACAGCATTAGTATGCCCGTAATAGTTAAAAACCTTTTTCTACTTTCTCTTCCTATTCTAAATATTCATTAGCATCTCCACTTCTGCTAAATGGTAGGATTTGGACCTTAACATTGTTTAGTCTTCGAGGAGCTCGACGTCCTTGCTCTTGCGCTTAATAGTACCCAGCTTCTTCTTCTTCCTCTTTATCAGTCTCCACATCTACTTCCTTATCGTCCTTTTCTATGTCTTCCAACTCTAGTCATCATCTAACAACTTGGTTTACTATTCCTTTAGCTTTGGGGGGGGGGGGGGGGATTTGAATTAGGCAGTTGGCTTGACTACCTTGGTCATAGCGTCTCTTTGGAACATTTTTAGGTAGGTTATGGTATGGAATCCCTTGGGGTTATTGTTTGTTAACTTGCATTCGAGTGACTAGGCTCTTAACAAGATTAATGAGTTTGTTAAGTTTATCATCAACTCACTTAGAAGTGTTACCACCATTATGACTATGACCAAGTTGTGTACCGCTACTTTGGTCACTAATAACACTTTGAACACTCAAATTTAACATAGTATAACACTTATTGTAACAAATTAACAACACAACATACGACAAACACTTCTATTAATAACCCAAAACATTACTAACACACTCTTAAAAACTTTAACTTCTAATAATCACTCGAATACAATAGATTTAAACTTGCTATTTTCATAGTGAAAAATAGAGTAATAATGGAACTACGCTTATCAACACCCAAATCTTCACTACATAGCTCAAAGCTTCATAACTTACTTCAAACAAACACACTGAAGCAGATACGGAAGAAATACAACAGCCACTAATAGTAAACATGAACCAAAACTTCACTACTACTTTATATACCCCCTTTTAAAACTTTACACTGATACCAGTGAAGTTGATGTGTCTCTAAGGTTAAATACACAAAGAAGCACCATAATGAAAGAATTGAAAGAGAATAAAAGAAGGTTAGCAAAGTCTAGGTAACTACCGACTAGATAGGATACACTAATTGATCTTACTTGGTTGACAATTCGGTGGATATGACTCATCGATTTGAACTATAAGGTCACTCATTACTACTCCTTACTAAAGAGAATAGATAAAAGTTAAAAAGGATAATGAGAACATTAAGGTTGCTTAAAAGGGAAACTTATATATTATGATAATGAGAGATTGATTACTGTATACAAAATGAATGGGGTTTATATACTATTCCCATTAGAGTTATAAGCACATGTGAAAATACAAAAAGGGTAATTTACAATTAGAATACATAAAATATACTAAAAAGGGTAAAAGAGACAAAGAATATTTAGTACGGAAAAAGTAAAGAATCCTTTTGGAGTGTTGTGTTAGAAAACACATGTCACATGGTGGCTAGTGCTTTGAAATATAGTATAATTCGGACAAAATGTAGAAAAGAGTCTGTAGTCAAAGTCGAATTGATCTAGATCAGGCAGAGCTTAGTTAATCAGTCACTAGAGAGTATTCAACTTATACTGAATCGGGTGCTGGTGGTCGACTTAGGAGATCAACTTGAATAGCCATTTAAGTTTGGTATGCTTAGATGTTGTCTATGTCATGGTACGATCACTCAGTAAGTTGGCTTGTATGCTTGGTAGGTTAGTACGTGATAGCTCAGTATTCAGGTTGGTAATAGAGTGAAACATAGAGGTTGAGATATGAATTTTTGTCTTGGATAGGGCTTCGAGTTAATAGACTCTATATGAGTCCTTGGAGTCCTCTAGCTCGGTTGGGCCTGATTGGTTCGGAAAGTTGATTCCTATTAGCAAGGTAGCACCAGGTATCAAATCAATGTAATATTCAATGCCTTCAGCAGGGAGGTAATCCTATAAGTAACTACTTAAGAAACATGTCAAAATATTCTTTTAGCAGCTTTTAGATCTCCTTGGGTAGCACATTTTGCTTCTTTAACTCTAATATCCTTCTTATTAGTAGGAAGGTCAAATGTAGGACTTGATGGCCTCTTGGAGCTTGACTTGGCTTAGAACCAAGGCCTCCTTTAATCCTTGGGTTAGCTTAGCTTACAGTCTATTTATTTGGCTCAAGGTCATAAGGTTCAAAGTGATTTTCCTCCCATCCTTCTCAAATGCGTACGTATTCCGAAATCCACCATGTATGACCCTTCAATCAAATAGCCAAGGTTGGCCCAATAAGACATGTGATACGCACATGGGTAGTACATCACAAAGAATCTCATTAGAGTAATTCCCAATTGAGATTAGCAGCAACACTTGTTGAATGATACATAGTGATCCCTTCTCATTTAGCCAATGTAATTTATACGGCTTGGGATGTGACAAGGTTGGCAAATTAAGCTTTCAAACTAGGTTGACAGATGCTACATTAGTACAACGTCCACTATCCATTGTTAACACGTACACTTGCTCATTCACCTTGTAGGTGATGTGGAATGGATTCTCTTATTGCTCCTCCTCAGTAGATGCTTTACTGCTCATCGCAAGTCGAACAACCAAGGTTAGCTTGTCTAAATCTTCAACAAACATATCCTTTTTTACTAGTTCCTCATTACTCTTAGTGTTCTTTTCCAACTCTTCTCTTTCTTTTGTCTCCTCATCTGTACTATCTACTTCAATCTTCAAAGCATCACCCTTAATGATCATGGTTCATTTATTTGGACACTAGGCAATCATGTGCTTAAATCCCTAACAGTTGAAGCATTTGATCTGGTTTACCTTTCATCTAAACACTTGTATTTTCTCATAAGTTTTCTTTAGCAATTCTTGGTCGGTAATGAGACTCTTTTGCTCAGTCACAACTTCAGTTCTCTTGCTAGAGTTACTACTTTGTGGAGCTTGGCTACCACCTTGAGTAGAGGGCAACCATTATGAGTAAGTTAGATAACTTGAGGTCAAATTAGCTTGTTCCACTTCTACCTCTCTACATGTTAGGTGATCCTTATAGCCTTGTCTAGTATAGTGAACTGTTGAAGCTCTACTACATCTTGGGTATTATATCTCAACCCAGTAAGGAACTTGGAAACCGTTTGGGCTGAAGGCTCATCAACTACACATTAGATCATGAGTGTCTAAAATTCTCACACATATTCATCAATAGATCGACTCCCTTACCTTAGCTCTAGAAGCAGAGAAAAATTATCTTCTAGGTTAGTATCAGGAACAAATCTTGCTATAAGGACTCTCTTCATCTCGAGTCAAGTGCTAACCTCTCTGTATCCTTCTCATCTCTTCATAGTTTGGAAGTTCCTCTACTACGTTACGGTGTAACTTGAGAACTCTAAAGCAGCAGTCCTTACTTTCTTACTGTCATTGTATTAATAGTAGTCAAAGACTTGTTCCATCTTTTCTTCCTAATCTAGGTAGTTAATGGCATCTTTAGAGCCATTGAAGCCTAGAATTTAAAGCTTTACATAGTTGGCAGCTTAAGGTGCATGAGCTCGCTCTTTTACCTCAACATACTCCTCTTCAGCCACCTTACCTAAGTCAATTCTCCTTCATACGTTCTCTTACTCTTCTACCTTGATTTTATCAAGTTAGGATTTTTCCTTTAGTAGGTCATGCAACTTGGGGAGTATTCGGAGTGGCATCAGTAAGTCAGAAAGCTAATATGTGAATAGCTCTAGTTAGGTTAACTATCAAGTTAGCCATTTCGTTGAACCACTCATTTGTGCTTCTAAGGGTATGTTGGGGTTGTTAGCAATTATGGATGGCATCACTATTATCATCTCCAATACCAATGTTTACACTCGAATTTGTCATCTTTTCCTCAATTCAATACTATCTTCTCAACAAAACTTCAACAATGCTGGAAACTTCGATATTCCAAAAACAACTACATCGACTTTAATTCAACCAACTTGCACACTCACATCTCCACATGAATATTCAAATCCAAGTAAACTTTGACCACAAACACAATAGCTACTTTGAAGGACAACAACACCTAGTTGAAGCTTGCTTTGTTTCCTGAAGTTCAAAATAGAGTAAAACATAGTATCTCACTATAACTTCTACAGAACAATAATGTTACTTCTACTACTTACTAAAATACTATAACTAATCCCTTACGTAACCATAACATACTTTCACAACAATACTACACACTATACATAATAATTACAAATGAACAGCAACTTAGTTACTACGAACCTTCCATCTGATACCAAGATGATATGCCGCACCGAGAGTTGGTAAGGCTGGCGGTATCAAGTTAGGTTTGAACTTATAGAAAGTTCGAAAATGAAGATGGAACATACGTAAATAAGAAAAACTCATGATCAGCTCATAGGATATGATATACTAAGGAACCATCGAGGACTCATGAATCAACTTAATATGATACACGAGCTAACTCAGTGATGGTACTCGCTACTTACCTTTACTTAAGGGTTAGGATAAGAGTAAGGAAAGTTAAGCAAGTAAACATGAGGATGCTCACAAAAAGGAAAGTGTAGTATATTCAATAACGGGGTTGCCTTGTGGCTACAATTTACAGGGGTATTTATACCTGAAAATCTAGGGTTGCAATCTAAATATGGAAAAGACACAAAGGGATATTGTCTAAAAACAGTAAAATATAAGGAACGTAAGAGGGTATAAATGAAAAATCAGGAAAACAGATGATTAGTGTAGTAGATTCCATCTCATACTCACTTTTGGCAATTAATGGCTAGCTTTTGGCATAATAAACAAATCAGTATGGTCATGCTGATCACTACCAAGCTAAGCTAAAGATCCTTTTGAGGTAAAGTTAGCTCGGACATGCTTGGGTAGCTGGGAATTAGGTCGGCTGAGCTAATGGTATGATGTGCCGAGCTATTTATTGGATTCTCCTTAGGTTGGCATTTATATACAAATTTCAAGGAAGAGTTGGGTCAGCCATGGTAGCATGTTGGCAAGTTGAAGCATCTCAAACTTATGAGCAAATTGATGAATGAAAACATACCTTGCCAAGTTCTCGAGCCCCTATGCATAGGCTTGGGTTAAGGGTCTTGTAGCCTGATTCTTATCTCCTTTAACAAAACTTTCATCCTTAAAAGTTACCTGAGTCCTGGAGTAGCGCTAGATACTTATTCATCATTACCCCTTTTAGCTCTTAGGTGGCCTCTCTTTCTGTTTAATTAGTCAATTGCACCTTAACATACTTGATTACTTACCTTTTCAAGATTTGCTCGTTAGTATCTATTATCCTAACAAACTCTTCAATTGTTCAAAGATTTGGCTTCACATTCAAAGGCTTAAGAGCAATAATTTGTTCTAGGTTTGGCATAAACTGCCTTAACATGGATACCTGAAGCACATCATGTATACCCTTTAGACTTGTTAGTGATGCCAATCTATAAGCAACATTGCCAATCTACCGACCAACATACTTCAAGTTTAGCTCCCTTCTTAATCAAAACGTAATTACTCATTTGGTTAGAGTTATCACCAATAATACCTTGTCTCCCACTCGAAATTCCAAGGGCTTCACCACTTATTTGTATAGCTCTTTTGGTAACTTTGATCTTTTTGCATCTATTTTCTAATTATATTTACTTTATCTACTACATCATGCACTAACTTTGGCTCCAAGATTTGTTTCTCTCCTAACTTATCCTAATTGATGGGTTACCTATGATTCCTTCCATATAAAGCTTCATATGGTCATTAGGAAGCTATTATTGTAGGCAAACTCTACCAAAGGTAAGTGTTTGTTCTTATTACCACCAAAGTTAAATGCATATGCTCTCAACAAATCCTCTAGGTATTGAGTTGTTCTCTTAAACTACCTATCAATCTATGGACGGAAATCTATGTTGAGCTATAACTTTGTGCCTAAAGTTTTATGTAGGCTCCTCTAAAACTTACTTATAAACTAGTTATCTTAATTAGAAGTTATGGATAATGGTAACCTAAGCAACATCACCACCTCTTGAATGTATAGACCTGCCATTCTCTCCAACCTGTACCCTTTATTAACTAGCATGAATAAGATAATTTGGTCAACATATTAACTATCACCTATACTACATCATGCTCAGGCATAGTCTTGAGTATCGTAACGAAGTCTTTAAGTTTAAAGCAAAATAGTCTTCGCTAACATATCCATACAATACATGATACATTTATAGAGAGTCATTTGATTCTAATGTAGAAACCAACAAAGTATGGGGGGTAATTTGATCTAACAACGTCACTAAAATAATGCAAAGGATGGTTTGAGTTCTTTCCACTGACACCAAAATGTGATAATCTCACTAGATTTATTGCTCATATTGGCCATCAAGTAGTTCACTTTGTTATAAATATTCACATTATCATTCCATAAACTAATGCGACTCATTAACAAATTTGCTCTAGATATCTCAACTCATATTAGCCTCAATTCCTCCATATTGACAAGTTGAGGAGGGTCACATAAGCACATAACCGTAAGTCATCATATGACTATAGAAGTTAGTCCCATTATGGCTAATAATCTCTAATCAGTGACAACCTATTCATAGAATAGAAGATCAAGCTCAAACTTAACCTATACATGCATATAATCAGGGTTTTTATATGTTAATTCATTTAATCTATAAGTACGTACAAAGATAACACTTACATATCTGTAATTCACTCATAGCAATGATAAATGACAAAATAAAATTTAACTCCTAAATCATAAAACATATAGACAATAAATACTTATATATGCTAAAGGAATGCAAATCCTTAAGCTAACACTTCATTATACAATTAAGATTGATCATAAGATAGTATATCTCCACAATATAATTTAATGCCTAAAAGGTCTCGCTACTTGAAATTAATTAGACAAGGAATTCATACAAGAAAGGAAAATCACACCTTAGATAATAACTGAAAACTTATAATAAGGATACAAAATCACAATGCACTATCTACTCGCTTTCTATTGCTCCTTAAATGTGAAAACCTTTTTGCTAATATCCTTTTTAACCAAAATTTGAAGTATTTGTGAGCCCTATATTTGACAAATAGGGATCAAGTTAGTAAATTTAGGATATTGATGAGACTAATCCGATTGACCTAAAAACTTACAAATAGGCTTGAGACATTAGTCGAGGAGACCTTATAGACTCGAATAGTAAAAATATAATAAAATAATAATAATAATATATCTAAAATAGTACAATTTAATTATAGTCCTTATTATTTATCATAATCATATAGAATAGGCCTTGATAGTTCAGAAATTTTTAGAGATATATTATATATGTAATAAAATTATTATGGGACATAAAATAACATGTAGAGTATATATATGTGTCGTGTGTAATTATTATGTATATACATATAATTGAAACTAAATAAAATACCTAAAAAATAGCACTTTTAAGTCGAATTTAGCTAATTAAATTCATAAAAATTAATAAAAAATTGTAAGGACACTTAGAACAGTTGGATTACTTCTTAATAGGGCATGTGGATTGTAATGGACAAGTGTGATGCAATTGGGAAGTAAGAAACATGTTAAGAATTATCTTATAAACTCAAAATTTCAAGGAGAGAGAAAAGAAAATTCATCTTCACATCATTTAGGCTTTGAAAAATTTCAGAATTTCTCTCTAGAAAATTATATATGTAAAGTAGGATTTGGAAAAATTAAGGATAGAATTAAGTGACTAAGAAAGCCAATTTTGGAAACTATACACAAATTAGGCATAAACTGAACATTTGTAGGTATGATAGCTTAGGGGGTTGTTGGAGCTCAACCAACACCACCACCACTAGAAGCCACACCTAATGTCTGGTGGTTTTGAAAAGGTAAGAGTTGCTGTAGGTGGCTAGAGTTAGATTTTCTAGTGAGGTCCTATTTTAGTTTGATTCTATGTAATTTTGTAAAATATAAAATATGCTTAGAAAATTATGAAAAAATTTATTCCTATATATTTTTATGTATACAATGTAAGAAAAATACTATTTTGTACAAATTTAGTAGCTACAATATACAACCTTAAGAAATTGATGTGTTAGATATTTCTCATGGTCATGGATTTTGATGATAAAAAAAAAAAGAGAGAAGAACACTAATGAATTAACAAGTGTGCAGACTTCTAGAAGGTTTTTCAGAAAGTTAATTTTCGCAAAATTAAGTTGCATTCAGAAACTTATTCAAAAGCTTCAAATTGTTTCAAAATAGTCTATTATGAAAAGTTTTTAGAAAGTATTATAGATGCTTTTATAAAAATAATTGGTATAGCACTTCAGAAGTTTGTTCAGAGACTTCTAAGAAAAGAAGGTCGATACTCTTTAGAAGGATATTTAGAAGGTTAGTTTGTAAAAATTATGTAAAATATTAATTTAAATCAAATTCAAATTAATCAAGACCTAGCTCTACTAGATTGGGTATAATAGGAAAATACACTTAATCCCGTTTCACTAAAAATGGAGTTAAGATCCATGGGATTATTTTTAAGCGAAAATATATTTGGAAAAATCAAGATATGCACTAAATTAGATAAGGATAAGGTTGAATTGGTTTTTGTGGGATCTCAAATTTTGAATATAGGGTTTATCTGTAAGTAGCTAACTAAAGTAGATTTTTTTCAAAGCTTATTTAGCAATTACAGATTGATTTAAACATGATAAGGAGAATTAGCTTTGAATTTTCAAATGATCGAGATCATCTCATAAAAATATTTAAGGAATTATCTAGAATAACTAACGGTTGGATAATTATGGAAGCGAAGAAAATCTTCAGATTTTTAGCTGTTGGAAGATTTCAACATAAAAGAGAAAGGATTTAAAAGGTCAAATATAACTTTGAGGAAAAAATTTTGTTGCACAAAAAAAAAAAATTGTGATCAGAGTATACCTTCTGAAAAAGTCATAGAAGGTTCTTTAAATACTTCTTTAGAAAGTTCCACTGAAGCAAACATTACAATATTCATTATTTTCTCTTTTGAGCGAAATTATTTAAGATTTATATTTTTGTTCTCATGTGTAATCTATAATTCTTAGTTGTTGTTTAAGTGTTGAAACAAGTACGTTTGTATTTTATAGATCTGTATTAACCTAAATTGTTAAGAGGCTAGATAGGCAGAGTAAAGGGTTGTAAAAGTCCATGTATGACAAGTGCTTATAATATTTTATGATTTGATTTAGTGGGTTAAGTGGAATGGCACCGGCGAAGTAAACAGGGTCCCTAGTAGTGGAGGTGGAAAAGAGCGGTAAGTAAAAGCCTAAAGTTCTCTAAAATCTTTACCCGATTTTCTCCTTCCTTACTCTTTTAATTTGCTTTATTAATTGTTGTGTGTTGAATAATTAAATTAACTCTATTTAGAAAATTAAGTTATTAAGAGGGGTAATCTTATTTTTATATCGAAAAAGTTTTAAAAAGTTAAAGCTATCAATTAACCCCCCCCCCCCCCCCCCCCTTTTCCCTGGATATCTTATAAGGGACCAATACGATGGAATTAGGTAATTTTTTATACTGAAATAAATAGGGCTAATAATGTATTTTCCACTTCGAAATTTTTCTATAATCTATCTTAAATGAATATTAAATTTCTATGAAAAGTTTTTCATGAAACTAATTTTAAAATTTTTATATGATTTTTGAGCTTTAAACTATGTTTCAAATAGTGCTTTTAGTAAAAAGGGACATATTTTCCTTAAGAACTTCACTTAGATACTGAGCTTGATCCATTATTGAAGTATTTACACTATTTTAGAGTAGTTAGATTGAGTAGTAAAGTGAGGAACTATAGAAAATTTTAATTTAATCTTTAAAAGTGAAGTTGGTAACTTGGTTATTTTATTGAAATTTGGTAAATTGATGAATTAGGAAGTAAGATATAAGGAGTTGAGAAGTAATGAAGCTGAGAAAGGTTTTTTGAAGTGTTACTCAAAGTTTTAAATTGACGCTATAGTGGAAACTTGGGAGAAAATGGAGTAAATTAACTAATTCTAGGATATTGGTTAAAGGTAGAGGCTAATTCAGATGTTTTGTGAATGAGCTATGCACTAAAATGATACTTAGAGATTGAGTTAGAAGTAACAATTATGAATAAAATGTAAAAGTAAGGGACTCAAAAGCTTGGTCAAAGGGTGATTTTCCTAAAACTTTAAAGATAATAGAGTTAGAGGGTAGTTTAACAGGCAGCTTAACTTGGAGAAATTTAGCGGCTATCTTAGAAAATAAAATTGATATCACAAATGACTCTTATATAGCTCAAAGAGTAACTTACAGGATTTTTGACTAAAGAAAAGTATTATAAAACCACTTAAAACCTAACTAAGGGGATTTGGCAATTTAGTGTAACTTATAAAAACTAATGAAGGGTCAAGAAATTATGATTCTTAAGTAAAAATAACTTATAAAACCTATGATGAAATAATAAAAAACGTATAAAACAAACTAATGGCTACTTATTCAAGGTTTAAAAACTAATTTATTGTATATTTTTAGAAACAATTGAAGATTAAAGAGGGAATGATTAGAAGTAGTTACTAGTAAGTACAGCCAGGTAAGTTGGGGTCAATGCTTTATAACCTGTTAAAGTATCATATCAGGATATTTGGAAAATTAAGAGTGCTTGTCTGTGATTGTAGCTAAATTGTTTGTATGTGTTCTTATGATACTGATTGATGATTAGGAATTGAGCTTCAATTGTTGTTTTCTGCTTGAACATATCATGTCAAACGTGTTTGAACCTAGTTACTCACCTTATAATTTAGACTAATCTTAAGTTGACTAAGATCTAACATGACATTTAGGATAATCCAATAGGGGTAAAGATTAGGTTGTTAGACCAGATACTGACGTTTCATGAAGATAGCAAAAATGGTCCTTTTCTTACTCTTAGTTGATTGAGTGATAGGAGAAGGAGTTGTGGTAAGGTTTGGAATTGTGGTTTGAATGATGTTTAGGGAAAAAGGGTGTTCTCCATTGCACAAGCTCGAATTTGGTTTGATGGTGTTGTGTTGATTCTCCTCAATTAGGGCGAATGGAATTTCTCTAGTTTCACAATGGACCAGTTAAACATTATGCAATGATCTATAATTTGCTTGATGCATTTACATTTTGTTAATGATGGAACAACCATGCTTATTAATGTACTCTTATAATTGTATCATTTCTTATTGAGATAATTGAGTTGATATCTCAATAGATTGTTTTGTAGGTGTGAAGTAGTACCTGAAGATGCCTCATTACAATTATTTGTAGGTTAGTTTCAATAAGCTAGGGAGCGAAGTGTTGAAGACTAATGAATGGATTAGTGCTCATGTTATTTTTGTTTTCTTTTTGTGGGAAAGCTATAAGGTCTTCTTATGAGGCCTTATAGTTCTCGTTGTCTCATCGATATATCTACTATATGTAAGGAAAATTTCTTGTCGAGATGTACAAATCTTTTGAAAACTCTTAAACTTCAGATGTATATAAAGTTATGTAAAAGATCTATACTATCTTTAGATATGTAAATGTATATTTTGTAAAGTGTTACTCCATACGTATTATATGCTACAGGTCCCTATTTGACTACTTTAAAGTTATTTGAGTCATTGTTGCCTAGTGTAGACAATATGATAGTAAGGTACCGACCTAACCAAATGTCGAAGCCTAGCTCATCTACTCTTCATCCGGATATCTCATTTGATCAGTTATTTTAGTTTATGTTATTTAAACATCCTATTTCTTGTATTTTTCCTAAATTACCCTCATGCTTATTTTATATTTACAAGAATGCCATTAGGGTGTCCTTTTAGTCGTTTTATTTATAAGTTTGCCATTATGTATAAATAGAACACATGTATAGGGTTTTAGATAAACTTTGACATATTAATGAAAAAACCTTAAGACTTTCCTCTTGGAAAACCTTCTTTACCCATTCTTATCAATCCTTTTAGCAGGGATTGTGACAAGCAACCTTATCACTTGGACTGACGAGTCTTAGGCTATGTAGGATTTTGTTGGTGTGTCATATCCAGCTAGATAGCTTACTAATTCGCTAAAACCTTACTTTTATTTTCTTTTTCTTATTCTTGTTCTTGTTCATTGTGATACTTCTTCGTATGTACGACCTTGAAGATGCATCAGCTTTGTTGGTATTAGAGCGTGATTCCAACAAGGGATTGTGTGGCATTGTCGTAGAGTTTCGTTCCCTATTGCTGTTAGTAGCTATTGTATTTCTTCTGTAGTTGCTACAATGTTGAAGTTGCTGTTGTGGCTGTTGAAGTTGCTGTTGTAGCTATTGAAGCGATGGGTTACCGTAAAGCTACTGTCGTTGTTATTTAAGCACTGAGAATACAGTACTTGAAATGGAGGAACTTAGTTGTTGTTTTGTTTCTATAAAGTCGCTAGCTTAAGGTTTGGATTAACCTATTTTATACATATATATGTCAATATTAATCACGTGTGTGATGTATTGTTGATGCTTAGGGGATTTTATAATGACGAGTTGAAATTAGGGTTTTGTTGGACCCATAAAGAATTAGAAGAAATTAGTGACGAAATTTTCCCTATTCTCTATTTTGGATATTTGAATATTTAAAAAAAAAGAAGAAGAAGAAGAAGAAAAGAAAATCAATGAGTGAAGTTAGAGTCGTGCAAGATTGAAGTGCATTTGGGGTTACTATTGTTTTACGGATGCTATTGTTGTTTATGTAGTGTATGGGTTATTGAAATTTGTAAATTGTTGTAGTGGGTATTAGCATCTGGGTCTTGATTCGTATAACACTGTATTCATGAAGTACAGTATAGTGTACTTGAGTTGCGTAATAGGTACTTAGGTTTTTGATTGGGTTATATAAATTTAGTTGGTAGCTTTCACAGGTATTATTGGTGAGACTGTGGTATTATGATATTGTTCGTACTATCTATGCTTTGTGGGTACGACGGTTGTGCAAATGTAAGGAAGCACTTGTTAGGGTTTGTTGGGTGAGTTACTGTTGTGGCGAATGGTACTTAATTAAGGGACTTGATTACTTAATTAGTGATTTAAGAATGTGTTGTTATGAACTGTGACTAAGAATAGATAAGGCTGGTTATCGGATGAGTCCATGCTTGCAGAAAGCTTGAAAAAGATTAATGGGGAAAAGTGCGAAAGGGTAAAATGAAGAATGAAAAATAAGCAAAACCCACAAATAGATCTAGAGGATATGATGCACCAATAGAACTTCCGAAGACTCCTGACTCAATTTGATATGACGTATGAATTGGTTCGGTGAGGTTACTCACCACCTAACCTTACTTAAGGGAAAAGATAAGAGTGAAGTCAAGAGTAAACAAATAGTGTTTACATAAGGAAGAAAAAATAATCAAAAAGTGTATTAAGAATGATCTAATGTTCTTACAGTTACAAGTACAAGGGTATTTATACCCACAAGTTAGGGCAACCTACTTAAAAGGAAAAAGACAAAAATAGTATTTCCTAAGGGAGTAATATATAAGATACAAAAGGGTAAAAATAAATATACAAGAAAAACAATCATTGGTGCAACGGATTCTGCACATGATACTGTACACATGGTGATGCTATATTGGTGAGGTCGCTAGAAGATGTGGACAAAAAGTACAGACAAATGAGCTTGTTTAAGTAAGGATGACTTAGTTAGTCCGGACTCTCTCTCTTGACTTCTTGGTAAGGAAGGTATTGAGTAATTTGTTGGCTTGGTGTTAGAGAGTAATCATCAACTCAGCATATTACAGAAAAATGAGAGATCATACGGTACGGCATGAAAGGTGACTCGACAAGGAAGTTCTCAGCTTCAGCAAGGGTTGGTTAGAATAGAAGGATTTGTCATACCAACCCCTCTAGTCTTCGGGCTCGACTGTGGGTCAGAGGTCCAGTAGCCTAATTCCCATCATTCCTTCTGGATTGTTTTGGATTTAAGATCAAATCCGAATAGTTCTCACTTACTTCTCTGTTAGGATGATATGGACTAAGGTTGGCAATGTTGAAGGCATAAAAAACCTCGTAGTCTTCGAGTAATTCCAACTTGTAGGCATTATCATTGATCTTTTGGAGGATTTTGAAAGTTCCTTTTGTTTTTATAGATAATTTGTTCCTCCTCTTGTTCGGGAATTGTTCCTTGCTGAGGTGCAGCTATACTAAGTCTCCCGGCTGAAATTCTTTGGTTGACCTACCTTTGGTCTTTTCTCACATTCTTATAGCAGCTTGGTTGATGTGTCGAGTAACCCTGTCGTAGATGTGCTGAAGGGATTGTGCTCTGGCCATTGCATCAGGGTCTTCTTGTGCAAGTATTGGTACAGGGGCATGGTCGAGGGGCAAGTCAGGATTGGATCCATAGACCACCTAAAAGGGAGTATCCTTAGTGGTGTCATGTACTATTCGGTTATAGGCAAACTCAACCATTGGCAAGCAGACGTCCTAATTAGCCAAGTTTTTGCTTACCGTAGCTTGGAGTAGTGATCCTAAAGTGCGATTAACCACCTTTTTTTGGCCATTAATTTGGGGGTAACATGAGGTACTAAAGAGTAATTTGGTTCCCAGCCAACGCCACAAGGTTCTTCGGAAATGGCTCAAGAACTTTGGGTCTTTATCGGAGACTACGCTTCTTGGCATACCGTGTATCCGCACAATTTCCTACAAGAAAAGAAAAACAATTGTCGAAGCGTCATTAGTCTTGGTGCAGGGTATGAAGTGTGCTATCTTATTGAAACGATCCATGACGACCATTATAGAATCTTTGCCTCGAGCGGTTTGTAGTAGTCCGAGAACAAATTCCATGCTCAATTCGGTCCACGGCCTCATCGAGACAGGTAGGGGCATTGCTTTCCCCTGTTTGGCTTGGTACTTTTCCTTATTGCACATGGCAAAGCTTTCACCAACTAGGTGTACATCTTTCCTCATTTTCGGCCAAAAGATTCGGCCATTTATTGGTTCATAGGTCTTCCTTTTCACAAAATGTTCGAAGAGAACTCTATTGTGGGCTTCTCTAACTTGTAACTCCCTTAGTGAACAAGTTGGCATGCATAATTTTTTGCCTTGAAACACAAAGCCATCCTCCATGTGATATTCGTTTATTGTCCTCCCATCTATGCATCACGAAATTATAGGCCTAAAGTATGGATCCTCAGAGTATTGTTCTTTAATACTCGTAAACCCAAACAATCTGGTCTATAGTTTTGATAAAAGTGCATATCTCCTTGAAAAAGCATCGGTAACTACGTTGCTCTTTCCCTACTTGTACTTAATTACAAAATTGAATCCTTTAAGGAATTCAACTCATCTCACTTGCCACTTCGATAACTTAGTTTGACTTCGGAAGTATCTCAACAATTCCTAGTAAGTATATATGACAAATTTTCTCAGCAATAAATAATGTTGCCATACTTGCATTGCTCGGATTAGTACCAAAAGTTCCTTATCATACACAAAATAATTCAATCAAGGTCCTCAAAGCTTCTCACTATGGAAGGCAATTGGTCGGTTGTTTTACATTAAGATAATGCTTATTCTAATGCCTGATGCGTCGCTCTCCAACTAAAAAATTTTGTCGAAGTTGGGTAGTACTAACACTAGGGCAAAGGTCAACCTTTCTTTTACCTCGATAAAGCTCTTCTCCTCCTAATCTCCTTATCGAAAGTTGGTGTTTTTCTTCATTAGTTCAGTAAGTGGCACAGTAAGAGTGCTAAAATTCTTAATGATTCTTTTGTAAAATGAAGTCAGTCTATGAAAACTTCTTACATCGACACAAGTAGTAGGAGTCGGCCAATTGAAAATTGCTCAAATCTTCTCATCATTGACTTGCAAGCCTCCTCCACTGACTACATAGCTCAAGAATACCACTTCCTCTTAGCAAAAATAATATTTCTTTAGATTGCTGAATAGTCTCTTGACATAAAGGATATCCAGGACTACTCTGAAATATTCATAGTGACTCGGCATGTTGGCACTGTAGACTAGGATATCATCAAAGTACACCACGATACACTTCCCAATGAGATGTCTCAGCACATGGTTCATTAATCTCATAAAAATGCTTAGGGCATTCAATAAGCCGAAGGGCATGACCATCCACTCGTAAAGTTTATGTCAAGTCTTGAATGCAGTCTTTCATTTGTCACCTGGTCTCATACAGATTTGATGGTAGCTAGATTTAAGATCAATCTTACTAAAAATCTTGGCTCTACTCAGTTCATCCAACATGTCTTTTATCCTCATGATTGGATACCTGTGTTTGATCATGATTCTATTCATGGTTCGGCTGTTTACACATATCCGCTAAGTTCCATCCTTCTTTGGTACTAGAAGTATAGGCACAGCACAAGGGTTGAGACTCTCTCTTACATAGCCTCTCTCCAGTAACTCATTGACTTGACGTTAGAGTTTAGAAGCCTGCTCGAGATTTATTCAATAAGCTGGCTTATTTGACAGTGCAGTATCGGGTACTAAATTAATGTAGTACTCTATTCCTTGAGTTAGGGGCAACCCTTCAAGTAACTATTTTAGAAACAGGTTAGCAGATTCATTTAACAACTCTTTGATCTCCTATGGTAACTCACTTCATTCCCTCATTTCCAACAGTTACCTGACCAATAAGAGGGTTGGCTCATTAGCATTGATGGGCATTGATGGCCTCTCGGAACTTAGCTATTCTCATCACTAGAGCCATCTTTGATCTGCGAGTAAGTTTCATCTACAACTTATTAACTTCTCTTGGCAGCATCGGATTTAGCGTGATCTTCTAGTCATTTTTCTCGAACATATACGTGTTCCTATAACTGTCATGAATAACTCTCATGTTAAACAACTACGGCTTACCCAGTAACATGTGGGGAGCACACATAGGCAGTACGTCGTAAAGAATCTGGTCAGAGTAATTCCTTATAGTGATCGGCAATTGTAGTTGTTGAGTGACATGTAATGTTCCTTTCTCATCCAACCGATGCAGCTTGTATGGCCTCGGATGTGAAACAATTGGTAACTTCAATTTTGAAACAAGATCGGTTGATGCCACATTGGTGCAGCTTCCACTATTCACAATGAGTATACACATTTGATCATTTACCTTACAAGTGGTATGTAATAATTCTCTCTCTGCTCCTCCTCTCATGAGGGTTCTATGTTCATAGTGCATAAGACAACCATGAGTAACTAATTTACGTCCTCAGGAAACACATCTTCCTTAATTAGCTCCTTCTCGGTACTTTCTTTCTCAGTGGGAATCTCCTGCTCCTCGAGTTCCCCATTCATACTCTTTACTTCTAGCTTCAAGGCATCTCCCTTAATGACCATCATCTGTCGATTCAGGCATTGAGCAGCCATGTGTTCAAAAACCTGATAGTTAAAGCACTTGATTTGGCTGGCCTTCCTGCTAGACCCGTGCCCTTTCTCATACGTTTGGGTTGGTACTACATCATCAGGTCGATTTTTCTGCTTGGCTCTTACATCAATTTTTCTGCTTGGTTCTATACTCGATTGAGCTCGGTGACTTGCCTGTACTGGTCAATTGCTCAGATAGTCGGTACTTGGCTTTTTCTTTGTCTCTCTACTTACTGAGCAATCCTAACAGCTTCATTCATTGTGTCAAATCGTTGGAGCTCCATAATGTCCTGAATGTCTCCTCTCAACCGGGTAACGAACCTTAAGACTGTTCGAGCTAATGGCTCCTCTACTTTGTAATACATCATAAGCATTTGAAACTCTTAAACATACTTGTCAATAGTTCGGCCTACTTGTCTCAGCTCCTAAAGCCGAGTGAATGTATCTTAGAGGTATGTTTATGGCATAAATATGTTTTTGAGTACTCTCTTCATCTCAGGCCAAGTGTTAATCTCTTAATACCCCTTTTGTCTTCTCATAGCTTGAAAATTTTTCCACTACATGGCGACATATCTGGAGAACTCAATAGCAACAGTTTTCACTTTCTCATAATCCTTATGTTGATAGTAATCAAATATACAATCCACCTTCTCTTCCTAATCCAGATACTCATCAGTATTCTCATATCTGTTGCAACTCGGAACACAAGGCTTCACGTGATCAGATGCTCTAGGGTTCTACATGCTTATCTTCAAAATACTCCTTTTCTCTTCATCAAGCTATCTTGGGTCTATCCTTTGCCTTATTTGTTCGCCAACTCCTATACCTTGAATGGGTCGAGTTACTTTAACAGGTTGAGTAGCTTGTAAAGTGTTTTGTGCGGTTTCAATGGGTCGGCAAGACAGTGCATGAATAGCTTGGGTCAGATCTACTAAGAGGTTAGTTGCCTCATCAAGTCTCTCGTTAATACTTTTGGGAGTTTCCTAAGATTTTCGTCTATGGTGAACAACTCCACTATCATCACCAGTACCAATATTCATATTTAAGTTTGTCATTTTTCTTCACGAATTCAAACTTAAACAAATACTTTAGAAAGTGAACAACTAACAACACAACAATCAAATGAATATAGTAACTTGCTTTGTTTCACATACACAAAACAAACTTTGATAGAACTTCAAGAAGAACTACTACAGTTTATACAAAACCTCTGCTTTGATATCAAGATGTTACAAACTGTAATCAAGAACAGACAAGTCCGGTCACTAGATGGGTCCAAGTTTGTAAAAAGCTAAAAAAGGATTAATGGGGAAAAGTGTGAAAGGGTAAAAATGAATAATAAAATAGTAAGCAAAATCCACGAACAGCTTTAGTGGATATGACGCATTGATAGAACTTTCGGGGACTTACGACTTAATTCGATATGACACACGAATTGGTTCGGTGAGGTTATTCGCCACCTAATCTTGCTTAAGGGAAAGGTTAAGAGTGATGCTAAAAGTAAACAAATAGTGCTTACGTAAGGAAGAAAAATTACTCAAAGAGTGTATTAAGAATGATCCAATGTTTTCACAGTTATAAGTATAAGAGTTTTTATACCCATAAGTTCGGGCAACTTGCTTAAAAAGGAAAAGATAAAAAGGATATTTCTTAAGAGAATATTGTACAAGATACAAAAGGGTAAAAATAAATATACAAGAAAAACAATTATTAGTGCAACAGATTCTGCACATGATATTATACACGTGGTGATGCTATATTGGCGAGGTCGTTAGAAGATACAGACAAAAAGTACGGATAGATGGACTTGTCTGAGCAGGGATGGCTTAGTTAATTTGAACTCTCTCTCTCGGCTTCTTGGTAAGGAAGGTGCCGAGTAATTGGTTGGCTTGGTGTTGGAGAGTAATCATTAACTTGGTATATTGCAGAAGAATGGGTGATCATACGGCACGGTATGAATAGTGACTCGGTAAGGAAGTACTTGGCTTTGGCATTGGCAGGGGTTGGTTGGAATAGAAGAATTTGTCATACCAGCCTCTCTATTTCTCGAGCTCGGCTGCGTGTCAGAGGTTTGGTAGCTTGATTCCCATCATGTACCATAAGATTGATTGAATCCATAAGGGTTGTAACAGTTGTAGTAATAACTTGCACATGAAGTGGCTTGGGTTTTACATGAGTGCTCTTTTGGTGGTAGCAGTAGTCGTTGAAGTTTGTATAGGTCTGTGTGTTTTGTTAACTTATGTTGAAATTCTTGTGAGTGAATTGTTTAGTGAACCATAGTGTGTTGCTATTTATGCCGCCTAGTGTGAGAGTGTAGAGTGGTGTGGGTCTGTTACTATAGTAGAGTTTAATGCGTGTCTGTATTGGTGAATGGGTCTATGAGTTAGGTTGTGGTTGTCACTGGAGTCGATTGGTGATGGCTACTGTATGTATAACGAATACTTGTAGGAGTTAGTGTCTAGTATAGGCGGTGGTTTTTAGTCGTGATGGCGAGTAGGTCTTACAATAATGGCTGTTGTTGTGTGGGGAAGGAAGCGATAGTAAGGATTGTGGTAAGCAACCTTATCACTTGGATCGATAAGTCACATTTGGTAAGTCTTAGGCCGTGTAGGATCTTGTTAGTGTGTTATATCTAGCTAGATACTTTATAGATTTGCTAAACCCTCCATTTTATTTTCTTATTCTTAGTCTTTGTGGTGCCTCTTTGTGTGTACGATCCCGAAGATGCATTATTATACTTATGTTAGCAGTTAAGGAGGGTAGCTTATAGCTTAGGTTGGCTTATACGGTGAGATTGTTATAATTCCTTGAGTTTGGGGCATGATAGTATTCTTGTAAAATCTAGATTTGCTTACATTTTTAATGATGACTCCTATGTGCCAAATTGGAATTCCTTACATTAAATTCAAATCATCAAACTAAACTTATTAGTTATCCTAATTGATAGTTAGAAAAGAATAAGAGGAATTGCAATGGATTAAAATGCTTAACATAGGAAGAGATTCCTTGATAAGAATTAAGCTATTGGACTCTTGACCTAAGCCCAAACTCAAGGACTAGAGAGCATAGTAAGGCAAGTTCTTTCTTTATGCCCCACAACTAAATAATATAAGTTACTGTAGTCTATCGACTTGATGCCTTGCCCAAAAATGAACCCTCTTGCGCTTATTGATAGTCTTTAGCTATCGATTAGAGGTATACTTAAACAACAGCTCGGCTAACAAACCATCTGCCCAATCGACCTGAACTAAGTTATACCAAATATGTCTTAGCTAAATTTACCATGGAAGAGTTACCTACTTAACTTAGCACTGCCGAACTATTAGCTTGGCTCGGCGTCACCATTCGACAACAGTCAAGGTAGCCATAGAGTTTGTTTATTTTACTAGTTACTAGACTACTAATCATTCGTTACATGTTTGAGTACCCTAAATGATGGGATCTTTCGTATAGGTTGCTTGCTTTTGCTAATTTCTCATTTATACCCTTCGAACATTCCTTATATCATACTTATTTTGAATATTATCCTTTTTAATCTTTTCCATTTTAGGTAGGATACCCTAATATTTCAAGTATAAATACCCATTGTAAATGACACAAATTGTGACCAAGAACAGAAAAGGTTGGTTGCTAAATGGGTTCGAGTTTGCAGAAAGCTCGAAAAGAGTCAATGGGGAAATGTACGAAAGGGTGAAAACAAAGGATGAAAATAGTAAGCAAAACCTATGAACCACTCTAGAGGATATGATATACCAATGGAACTTCCGAGGACTCACAACACAATTCGATGTAACATACGAATTGGTCCAATGAGATTACTTGCCACCTAACTTTACTTAAAGGAAAGGATAAGAGTGATGTCAAGAGTAACAACAGTGTTTATGTAAAGAAGGAGGTACTTAAAAAGTGTATTGAAGATTATCTGATCTCTTATGACTACAAGTATAGGGGTATTTATACCTGCAAACTAGGGCAACTTGCCTAAAGGGGAAAAGATAAAAAGGACATTTCCTAAAGAAGCAATGTTACATGATATAAGATACAAAAGTAAAAATGAATATATAAGGAAAATAATCACTGGTGCTATAGATTCTACACATGATACAGTATACATGGCAATGCTGTATTGGCGAGGTTGTTAGTGGATGCGGACAAAAAATACGGACAGATGGGTTTGTCCAAGTAAGGATGGCTTAGTTAGTTCGATCTTTCTCTCTCGACTTCTTGATAAGGAAGAGGCCAAGTAATTGGTTGACTTAGCAATAGAGAGTAATCGTTAACTCGGCATACCACACAATAATGGGTAGTTATATAGTACGGCATTAGAGATGACTTGGCAAGGAGGTACTTGGCTTCGGTAGGGGTTGGTTGAAACATAAGGATTCATCGTGCCAACTCTCTATTCCTTGAGTTCGGCTGTGGGTTAGGAGCCTTGTAGTTTGATTCCCATCATTCCCTCCAAGTTGTTTTGGATGTGGGATCAAATCCAGATAGTGTTTGCTCAATTCTCCGTCAAGGTAATATGGATTGAGGTCAGCGATGTTGAAGGTATCAGAAACCCCATAGTCCTTAGGTAGTTCCAACCTGTAGGCATTGGAATAGGCGCTTGTCGAAACAAGTAGGGGCATTGCCTTCCCTTGTTTAGCTCGGTACTTGGCTTTTTTGCACATAGTACAACTTTCGACCACTCGGTGTACATCTCTTCTCATTCTCAGCCAAAAGAATTGGCCATTCACTAGTTTACAAGTCCTTCTCTCTTTAAGATGTTCGGAGAGTCCTTTATTGTGGGCTTCCCTAATTAATAATTCTTGTAGGCAACTAGTCGACATGCACAGTTTTCTTCCTTGGAATAGATAGCCATCCTGTACATAATACTTGCCCACTGTTCTCCTATCCACGTATCTCAAAATTATTGGTCCAAAGTATGGATCCTTGGAGTACTGTTCTTTGATACTTACAAAACCAAATAGTTTGGTATACAGTTTTGATAAGAGCGTATGCCTCCTTGATAGAGCATTATAACTATGTTATTCTTTCCTTACTTTTATTTGATTACAAAATTGAATCCTTTAAGGAATTCAACCCATTTCGCCTGCCTCTTGGATAGCTTGGTTTGACTTTGGAGGTATCACAGTGACTCGTGGTCAATATATATAACAAATTCTCTCAAAAGTAGATACTGCTGCCATACTTGCAGTGCACAGATTAGTACCAAGAGCTCTTTGTCATACACAGAGTAATTTAGCTGGGGTCTTCAAAGCTTCTTATTGTGGAAGGCAATTGATTGGCCTTCCTGCATCAGGACAGTACCTATTCCAATGCTTGATACATCTCACTCTAACTCAAAAATTCTATCAAAGTTAAGTAGCACTAACACTGGGGCAGAGGTTAATCTCTTCTTAATCTCAACAAAACTCCTCTCCTCCCTTTCTCCCCATTGGAAGACAGTGTTTTTCTTTGTTAATTTAGTTAGTGGTATGGCGAAGGTGCTAAAGTTTCTGATAAACCTTTGGTAAAATGAAGCCAATCTATGGAAACTTCTCATGTCGACATAAGTAGTAGGGGTCGGCCATTCAAAAATTGCTTGGATCTTTTCATCATCAACTTGTAAACCTCCTTTACTGACTACATAGCCTAAGAATATTACTTCCTCCTGGTAGAAGCAACATTTCTTCAAATTGCCGAATAGTCTCTCGGCATGAAGGATATCCAGGACTATTCTGATGTATTCATAGTGACTTGGCATGTTGGCACTGTAGATTAGGATGTCATCAAAGTACGCCACAATACACTTTCTGATGAGATGTCTCAACACATGGTTCATAAATCTCATGAAGGTGCTTAAAGAATTCGACAAGCCAAAGGGCATGTCCATCCACTCTTATAGTCTATGTTAAGTCTTGAACGCAGTCTTCCACTCGTCTCTTAGCCTCATATGGATTTGATGGTAGCCAGATTTGAGATCAATGTTACTAAAAATTTTGGCTCTACTCAGGTCATCCAACATGTCTTCTAGCTTCGGGATTGGATACTTATATTTGATAGTGATTTTGTTCATGGCTCGGCTGTCAACACATATCCGCTAGGTTCCATCTTTCTTCGACACTAGAAGTACAGGTATAGTACAGGTACAGTACAAGGGCTGAGACTCTCTCTCACATAACCGTTTTCCAGTAACTCATTGATTTGACGTTAAAGCTTAGAAGTCTACTTAGGATTCATGCAAGAAGCTAGCTTATTCGGCAGTAAAGCGTCGGGTACTAAGTCAATGCAGTGCTCTATACTTCGGGTTGAGGGCAACTCTGCTGGTAACTGTTCTAAGAACAAGTCAGCATATTCATCCAATAATTCCTTTATCTCTTAGGGTAAATTATTTTGCTCCTTCATTTCCAATAGTCGCCTAACCAATAGGAGGGTCGGCTCATTAGCGTTAATGGCCTCTCGAAGCTCGGCTCTACTCATCACCAAAGCCTTCTTCGATCCACGAGCAAGTTTTGTTTGTAACTTGTGAACTTCTCTAGGTGGCATCAGATTTAACGTAATCTTCTGATCATCCTTCTTGAGCTTGTAAGTATTCTTATAACCGTTGTGGATGACTCTCCTATCAAATAGCTACGGTCTTCCTAGTAACACATAGGATACATACTGGGCAGTACGTCACAAAGAATTTGGTCAGAGTAATTGCCGATAGTGATCGATAGTAGTACTTGCCAAGTTACGTATAATGTTCCCTTGCCACTTAACCATTGCAACTTGTATGGCTTCGGATGCGCAACAGTTGGCAACCTCAGTTTTGAGACGAGGTCGGCTAATGCCACTTTGGTGTCACTACCAATGTCCATGATGAGGGCGCACATCTGTTCATTTACCTTGCAAGTGATATGAAATAAGTTCTCTCTCTACTCCTCCTCTCATGAGGGTTCTACGCTCATAGTGCATCAGACAACCATGAATAGCTAATCCAAGTCCTCAGCATATACATCTTCCTCGATCAACTCTTTCTCAGCATTCTCATTCTCAATAGGAACCTCCTCCTCCTTGAGTTCCTCATCCGTACTCTTTACGTCTAACTTCGAGGTGTCTCCCTTAATGACGATTGTCCTTTGGTTCAGGTACTGAGCAGCCATATGTTTGAACCCCTGGCACTTGAAGCATTTGATCTGGCTAGTCTTCTTGCCAAACCCTTTTCCTTTTTCATACGTTTGGGTCGGTACTAGATATTCGGACTGGCTTTTCTACTTGGCTTTGACATCTATCCTACTTCTCGGCTCGTTACTCGGTAATGTTTGGTTGATTGCCTCTCTCGGTTAGATAGTTGGCACTCTAGTCGCTACTTGGCTTCTTCTTTGCCTCTCTACCTGTTGGGTAATCCTAACAGTTTCATCCATTGCATCAAATTGTTGGAGTTCCACAATATCTCTGATATCTCCTCTCAACCCGGTGAGAAACCTTGAAATTGTTCGAGCAGGTGGTTCCTCCACTTCGCATCTTATCATAAACATTTGGAATTCTTGAACATATTCATCAACAGTTCGGCCTACTTATTTCAGCTCTTAAAGTTGTGTAAAAGTATCTTGTAGATATGTTTTCGGCACGAATTTGTTTCTGAGCACCCTTTTCATCTCGAGCCAAGTATTAATCTCTTCGTACCCCTCTTTTCTTCTCATGGGCTGCAAAAATTCTTCTACCATATGGCGGTATATTAAAAAAATTCAACAGTAGCAGTCCTCACTTTCTCGTAATCTTTACATTAGTAATAATCAAACACATGCTCTACCTTCTCTTCCTAATTTAGATACTCATCAACATTCCCATATCTATTGAAACTCAAAATCCAAAGCTTCACATGGTCGGATGTTCTGGGGACTTGCATACGCTCCTTTTCAAAATATTCCTCTTCCTCCTCATCTAGCTCTCTCAAGTCTATCCTTTGCCTTACTCATATGTCAACTCCTCCACCTCGAAATGGTCGAGCTAGGATCTAACCTCTAATAGGTCGAGCAGCTTATGGAGTGTTTTGTGTAGTCTCAGTAGGTTGGTAAGATAGGGCATGAATAACTCGAGTTAGATCGACCAAGAGATTTGCTACCTCATCAAGTTTTTCGTTAGTACTTTTGGGAGTTCCCTGAAACTGTTGTCCATGTTAGACAACTCTACTATCATCACCAGCATTAACATTGATACTTGGATTTGTCATTCTTCCTTACAATTTAAACAAACACTTTAGAGAGTGAACAGCTAACAACATAACAGTTAAGTGAACATAGTAACTTACTCTATTTCATACACACAAAATAGAGTATAACAAAACTTAAGAAGAACTAACTACAACTTACACAAAACCTCCATTCTGATACTAAGATGATGTGAACCGTAACCAAAAAAAGACAAGGTCGGTCATTGAATGGGTTTGAGCTTGTAGAAAGCTCAAAAAGAGTTAATGAGGAAAGGTATGAAAGGGTGAAAACAAAGAATAAAAATAGTAAGAAAAATCTTCGAACAGCTCTAGAGGATATGGTGCACCAATGGAACTTCTGAGGACTCATGGCATAATTTGATGTGACGTACGAATTGGTCCAATGAGGTTATTTTCCACTTAACCTTGCTTAAGGGAAAGGATAAGAGTGATGTTGAGAGTAAACAATAGTGTTTACACAGAGAAGAAGGTACTTAAAAAGTATATTGAAGATTATTTGATCTCTTACAACTACAAGTACAGGAGTATTTATACCTATAAACTAGGGCAGCTTGTTCAAAGGGGAAAAGATAAAAAAGACATTTCCTAAAAAAGCAATGTTACATGATATAAGATATAAAGGGTAAAAATAAATATACAAGGAAAATAATCATTGGTGCTACAGATTTTATACATGATACAATACATGTGGTGATGCTACATTGGCGAGGTTGTTAGTTAATGTGGACAAAAAGTATGGATAAATGGGTTTGTCTGAGCAGGGATAGCCTAGTCAATCCGGTCTTTCGCTCTCGGCTTCTTGACAAGGAAGAGGCCGAGAAATTGGTCGACTTAGTAATAGAGAGTAATCATTAACTCGGCATACGATGCAATAATGGGCGGTCATACGACACGGCATTAGAGGTGACTCGACAAGGAGGTACTTGGCTTCGGTAGGGGTTGGTTGGAATATAACAATTTGTTGTACCATACCCTCTAGTCCTCGAGGTCCGCTACAAGTCAAGGGTCTTGTAGCTTAATTCCCATCAGTAAAGGTAGCTGTGATATGATTAGAAATCATCAATACAGAATATACTTCATTTTCCTCAGTATTTTCTTTGCTTACTTGTTTCACTCTTATCTTAACCCTTAAGCAAAATTAGGTAGCGAGTACCATCGCAGAGTTAGCTTGTACATCATATCAAGTTTGCTTTATGTATCCTTGATAGTTCCTTAGTGTATTATATCTTCAGAGTTAATTGTGGTTTGCTTACTTATTTATTTTCTAATATTCGTGCTCTTTTCATCTTCATTTTCAAGCTTTTAGAAAGCTTAGAACTACCCCTTACGATTGACCTTGTCAATCCTTGGCTTGAATTGTATCATCTTAGTATTGGATCGGAGGTTCGTTTAGGTAAGTCGCTATTTAGTTGTGATTGTTACTATGTAGTGTGTGGTATTGTTGTTAAGTGTGCTGTGAATACAAGGAGGGTTAATTTAGGTGTTTTAAAGAATATTTGAAGTTTTGCTGTTACTATGAGGCCTTTGTTGTGAAGTACTTTGTCTTGCCTTGTTTCGAACATACAAAAACAAAGTAAGTTTCAATCAAATTTATTGTTCTTCGAAGTAGTTGCTGTATTGATAGTTAACCTAAACTTTCATGTGGAAAAGTGCATGTATGAGTTGTTTGGCTTAAGAGGACAATATCTGTTGCTTCGTGGATACTGAGTTTGTTACCAAGCTTTATTGAGAGGATGATAGATCTAAATGTCAAAGCTGATATTGGAGATGATAATAGTGGTGTTGTCTATAATAAACAAAACCCCAGAATACCCTTAGAAGTATAGATGAGTGAATTAATGAAGTAACTAAGCTTATAGTTGATCCCATTAAAGTTATTCATGCATTGGCCTTTCAACCCACAGAAACTGTGTAGAATATTCCCCAAGTTGCTCGACTTATAAGAAGACAAATCCTAGCTCAACAAGATTGAGGTGGAGGAGTAAGAGGATGTGTGCAGAGAGGAATTGACTTAGGTGATATGGATGAAGAAGGAGAAGAAGAAGAAGAGTATAATGAAAAAGAGGAGTGAGCTTGAGCACCTCGAGCTACAAGCCATGTGAAGCTTTAGATTCCAAGCTTTAATGGTTTCAGGAATGTAAATGACTATTTAGACTAGGAAGAGAAGGTTAGACGCATTTTTGATTACTACCAGTATGAAGATTGCGAGAAAGTAAGGACTGCTACTGTAGAGTTCTCAGGTTATACCACGATATGGTGGAAGAACTTTTAAATTATGAGGAGACAAGAAGAATACTTTAGTAAACACTTGGCCCTAGATGAAGAGGATACTTAGAAACAGATTTATTCTAGATACTTATTTTCAAGACACCTTTGCTTAGCTTTAAGAGTTGAGATAAGGAAGTCGAGTTGTTAATGAATATGTTTAAGAGTTCTAAATGCTTATGATCTAATGTGAAGTGGATGAACCATCATCTCAGATCCTATCCAAATTTCTTACTGGATTGAGAAGTGGCATCTAAGATATTGCAGAATTTTAATAGTTTATTGCATTGGATGAGGCTATAAGAATAGCTTAGTAAATGAAGGATAGAGGAGGAATAGGCTGAATTGACCTCCAACTAATCGACCTGTCCAAATTTAGTTGACTTGTTTAAGAAGCTCAAGTTATCGACTATCTCATACCTAAAGCCATATAAATTACATTGGCTAAATGAGAAGAGAGCATTATGTATCACTCAACAAGTGCTATTGTTGATCTCTATTGAAAATTATTCTAATGAAATTCTTTGTATTGTGTTGCCCATGTGTAAATCTTGGCTTTTTTATCGAAGGGTTATTAATGACAGTTTCAAGAATACATATGTGTTGAGGAAAATTATCTTGAACCCTATGACACAAAGTCAAGTAAGTGAATTACAAGCCAAATTGGTTCGAAGATCGAAGAAGGCTTGATACTAAGTAGAGCCAAGCTCCGAGTAGCCATCAAGTCTAACTTGCCAACCTTCCTATTGGTAAGGAGACTACTAGAATTGAAGGAGAAAGTAAAGCTGCTAAAGGAGGTTAAGAAGTTGCTTATGCATATGCTGACATGTTTCTTGAGTAGTTGCCTGAGGGATCATCCCCATTTCAAGGTATTGAGCACTGCATTGTCTTGATACTTGGCGTTATATTGCCGAAGAATCCCACTTATAGAATGGATCTAGAGTAAGTTGCAAAGCTTTAGAGATAAGTCAACAAGCTATATTGCTTATGCTTAAGAAGGATGGTACTTGGTGTATATGTATGGATAACAAAGCTGTTAATAAGATTATAATCAAGTATGGATACCCCATTCTGAGGCTAGATGATATGTTAGATGAACTGAGTGGTGTTGAGGTGTTTAGCAAGATTGACTTGAAGTTAGGATACCACTAGATTTGAATTAGGCAAAGGTATGAATAGAAGACTGCTTTTAAGAGCTGACATGGCTTGTATAAGTGGATGGTAATGCCATTTGGCTATCAAATGACCTGAGCACTTTTATGAGGTTGACGAATCATGTTTTAAGGAATCTGATTTGAAAGTTTGTCGTTATCTACTTTGATGACATCCTTATCTATAGTGTCAACTTGATAAGTCATATTAACCATTTTTGAGATATTTTTTATGTCCTCTAAGTAGGGAGATTATTCAGAAACATGAAGAAATATTGTTTCTATCAGGAAGAGGTGATCTTCTTAGGTTTTATGGTTAGTGGAGAAGGATTAAGAGTTAATAAAGAGAAGGTTTGAGCCATTTTTGAGTGGCCGACCCTAACTTTATGTGCTGAGTTGAGGAGTTTCTATGGATTAGCATCATTCTACTAACACTTTATCTAGGGATTTAGTACTATAGGAGCACAATTGACTAAGCTAACAAAGAAGAACGTAAAGTTCAAGTAGGGAGAGAGGGAAGAGAGGGGTTTCATCGAGGTAAAAGTAAGGTTGACCTCTGTCCTAGTATTGGCTTTGTTAGACTTTGATAAAATGTTTAAGCTTAAATGTAATGCATTAGGTGTTGGTATTAAGGCTGTACTAATGTAAGAAGGCTAACCTATTACTTATCATAGTGAAAAGATCAAAGGAGCACAATATTCTGTATATGAAAAAGAACTCTCGGCATTAATTAGAGCTCTTCGCATATGGCAGCATTATCTGTTGCTAAAGAAATTCGTCATATATATAGATCATGAGTCCTTGAGGTATCTATGGAGTCAATCAAAGCCTTATGAACACTAAGCTCAATGGATCGAATTTCTAGAAGGTTCTAATTTCATCATAAAATATAAGCAAGGCAAGAATAATGTAGTTACCAATGCTCTATTAAGAAGACATACTCTTCTTATCGAGTTATAGACTAGTTACTAGGGTTCACAAGCATTAAAGAATAGTATCAAAATGTTTCTCATTTTGGTCCTATATATAGTCATTACAGAGAAGGAAGAATAGTGGATGAGTACCATGTGAAAGATGGTTATTTGTTCTGAAGTGGTAAATTATGTGTGTTGACCTATTCATTAAGAGAATAGCTAGTGAGAGAAGCACATAGTAGGGGAATCTTTGGGTACTTTGGAGAATGAAAGACATATGAGCTACTGAACGATAGATTCTTCTAGCCTAAAATGAAATGTAATGTGCATTGTGTAATTGAAGATGTGCCATTTGTCAAAAAGCAAAAAGCAAAAAGCCAAGCTAAATACGGAAAGGTAATGCTACTACCTATTCTAACTAGACCATGGGTTGATCTAAGTATGGATTTGTCTTGGGATTAGCCCGAATTACTCGAGGCAAAGACTTTATGATAGTTGTTATGGATAGGTTTAGTAAGATGGTACGCTTTGTGCCTTGTACCAAGACTAATGATACTTCAGCTATTGCTTCTTTATTTTTGTAGGAAATAGTTTGATTGTATGGAGTGCGAAGGAATGTTGTGTTAGAGAGAGACCCAAAGTTCTTAAGCTATCCTTGGAGAACTCTTTGGCGTTAGATAGGAACTAAATTATTGTTTAATACTTCTTGTCATCCCCAAATTGATGGCTAGACAAAAGTTGTCATTATATCTTGAGATCATTGCTTCGAGCTATAGTGGGAAAGAACTTAGCTAATTGGGATGTTTAATTACCTCTGATAGAATTTGCTTATAACAAAACAATACACGCTACTATCGAACATGCCTCATTTTAGGTCATTTACAATTTAAATATTAAACTACCCTTCATCATACCTTAATACCACCTATTGACTAAGAAGCCCTAGAAGCTAAAATTAAAGCTCAACTCAACTAACAGATATACCAATGAGTTACCCAACATATTGACTAAGTTGCCAAAAAGCTAAAAGAGAAAGGCAAAGGAAAGATGAGCACATAGTTTCAGCATGGTGACCAAGTGTGGCTACACTTGAGTAAAGAAAGGTTTCTTAACAAAAGGAAGAATAAGATGTCTACCAAAATTGACGAACCATTCCGGATACTCTAGAAGATAAATGATAATGCATACCAACTAGAACTACCAGAAAACTTCGAATGTTTGATGTATTTAATGTTTCTAACCTCAGCCCTTATTGACTCGAGGAGAAATTGAATGAGGACTAATCAAATTTGATCCCAAATCTCAATCAACTTGGTAGAGATAATAGGAATCAAGCCATCAAACCTTTGAAAAGAGCTTGAGCCTAAGGACTAAAGAGCATGGCAAGGCGGGTTTTTTCTTTACACCCTACAATTGAAGAGTTCAAGCTACTACAGTTTGCTGAATTGATGCCCTACCTGAACTAAACCCTCTTGTGCTTATTGATGGTCTCCAATTATTGATTATAAGTATACTTGGACAACAACTTGACCTAACCGACCATTTACCGAGCCAACTTGAATTGAAGCTATACTAAATACGTCTAAGTTGAATTTACTCCAAAAGAGTTACCTACTGAATTTAGCATTGCCGAACTATTAACTCGGCTTGGCATCATTATCCGGTAACAACCAAGCTAGCCATATAGTCTATCTATTTTGCTAGGCACTTGACTACTAATCATTTACCATATGTTCGAGCACCCCAAATGATAGGATCTTCTATACAGGATGCTTGCTTTGTTAATTTCTCATTTATACCCTTTAGACATTCCTTGTATCATACTTATTTTGAACATTATCCTTTTTAGTATTTTCTATTTTTTGTAGGATGCCATTATATTCCAAGTATAAACACCTATTGTAAAGGTGGCCGAAACACGATTAGAAATCATCAATACAAAATATACAACATTTTCTTGGGCATGTTTTTTTTATCCTAACTCTTAAGTAAGGCTAGGTAGAGAATACTGTTGTAGAGTTAACTTATGCATCATATTGAGTTCGCTTTATGAGTCCTCAATAGTTCTTTAGTGCAAAGTGATCATGCTTTGCTTACTTTTTTGTTTTCTAATATTCATGCCCTTTCCATCCTTGTTTTTAAGCTTTTTGTAAACTTGGACCTACCCCTTACAATCGATCTTGTTAGTCCTTAGCTTGAATCATATCATTCCTTATGTATGCTCTTTTAGGTATAGTGATGGAAACGCGAGAGGAGGGCAACAATTGGGTTATAGCGACAAGGAGGGAAAGGAGAGAAGACTAGTGAAGGACTACTTTTGTGTAAAAGAAAAAAGAGTCAGCCTTCTATTTATAGAAGAACTCTAAGCCATAATGACCTTTTTATCCTTAATTTTAGACTAATTTTTGTAGCATTCCAACTTTTCTTTTTCATTTTACAAGTAATAATACCAGGATATATCCCTTAATTGTCATTCTTTTTAAAAAGAATAGGATTGCTAATCAAACTTATTCATCATACTCTTAAAGTTTAGCTATCCTTTTATGTTCAAGACATTTTTGTTGGTAATATGCTTACCAGAATGATTAACCCATTTTTCGTTTTGCATGGACTACATCTTTTTTGGCGATGAATTATGCCTCTAACCAAATTTTCATTCTGCATAAACTACATCTTTTTTGGCGATGAATTATGCCTCTTTTACTTCTATAGGAGAAATAGACTTGCTCACACTAATGTCTACCTAGGAGAGGATACACCTATAATATTGCTAACCCTTTGAGATATTTAAAGTTCTTTTTTAAATTTGATTTTTCAAACAAGTGATTACTTCTTTGAAAAATTTACATTATTTTCATATTTTAATTTTTATGTTTCTAATCATTTTATGCACCAATCGAGTTTAAGTATTATAATACTTGATGGTTAAGTGTCCTATATGTTTTATAGAAGGTTATGATACTGGTTTATAAGGTTATGGTGATAAATATTTTATTAACAAATGGTTGTAACTTTTGAGTTAAGTAGTTGAAATGAGCCCCATTATTATTTATTGGTTTAGTTATTCACTATTTTTTGCTTGAGACTTTACAAATTATATTAGAATCGACCCCCTACTAGTAAATGGATGATTCAAGTTTGGCTTTGGTTTAGAGAAAAGGTTCGAGGAGAGTAGAGAGTATCATCGGGGTGATGACTTCTGATATGCTTTTAAAATGACCTATAGATAGTGAATTGCCTAAATCATATATTAAAAAGAGGGAAGAACTATGCCTAATTATAAAGTATTCACATGGTTTGTATGAGATTGTGATATTAATTTATAAGATTATGGTGATGAATACTTTATTAATATATGGTTATAATTTTTAGGTTGAATGATTGAATCGAGTCTATTAGTGTTTATTGGTTTGGCTATTTACTATTTTTAGCCTAAAACGTTATAAGTATATATTTCTATTACATATACAACTATCTAGGATTCTAATATCCTAAATTAGCCGCATGAAAGAAGTTCATTTTAAAATCCATATAATATTAAAAGAAAATAATAACTTCATTAAAAAAATAATCACAATTGACATTTTAATAAATAATATATAGTATTACAAGTACGATGTAAATACTATTGCTTAACTACACAAAGAAATGTTGTATGTTTATTTTATATTATCATAGTGTTTTTCATATCTATAGGAAATGGTCTACATTTAAAAGAGAGCATTTTTTTTTCCCTTGTTTTTTAACATATATTTTGGTAGGCAGGATGGAAAAGGATGTAAGTGGTTGTAGCGGGTTAAAGCACAGTAAGATTCATACTTGTGCGTAGAATTTATATGATAATAATCTCCCCTATTGCATTTCTCATCAAGTTTGAGCCTAAATACTCGGACATCAATTAGTGAAAACATAACTTCATGAGCTTAGAGTCGCCTTATTTTGCATTAAATCATGCAAAGGTTGCAACCTACCATGTAAAAAGTTGCAATCCAAACATGACAAGGTAACTTATCATGCAAAGGTGGCAACCTGTCGTATAAACATTGCATCCAATGATAAAAAGGTCGTATGGCTACCTTAAGTATCATTTGATTGTGTAAAAAACATGTATATTGGATACATAATTTTAAAAAAATTATTTTTTACTAGCAAAAATGTCTGAGTGAAAAAATGAAAAGAAAAAATTACTAATGATAAAAAATTTCGTAATCATACATATAAATATTACCAACTATTAAATTTCATTGGATGAGATATCCAAAAGGGCAATGAAAAATTAATAAGATAAACAAAGTGTAACTGATACAAATAAAATATAAAAATGTGAGAATATTATTATATAGTAAACCAATATAGTAGAAAAATATTTCTCTTTTGGCGCACACATCCTGCTACATTGTTGAGCACTATGTATATGTGACAAAAGTTTAGCTCAAAATCTTGTATAAGATCTTCTGCTCCCTTTTAGTTAACCTGCCAGAGATTTAGCTTTAATGCCTGCCTGTGCCATAGATGTATTCATATCATTAAGGGACAGAAATATTCTCAGGACTCTTTCTTGTCTGCTGCACAAAAACACAATGCAAGTACTACCTTAGTACCTAGATGGGTAATGAGTTGATCTAATCCTTTTATAGCATTCCTAATTTTAGCTATAGCTAGAAGTTGCATGCGCTGTCCATGATCATGTTTAACCATGATTTTTGAAAACTAAGGTCCATGTACTCAAATCTATGTTTTAAAACATTGGTTCAACTATGCTATTCAAATCATAAAGGTGTTTGTGGAGAAAAAAGATTTACTATTACTAATATGCCGTGCATTTAAATAAATATTGTACAAGTACCAATGATATTTAAATACGTATTAGTGATAATGGATAGTTTTTAAAGAATTACCATTTATAGTTTTAGGTGTCAAAATTTTCTTGATACATATGCACCACTAATTCAACCATCTGGCATGTTAGCAGTTAGCCAGGAAATGATGGGTATTCTGCATTGATGCAATAGAAATGTAGGTATCGCCTTTGGCAAGAATTGGTGGATGTTTTGAATTGCAAGAAAATTCAGAGACTTTGTATTAATAACCATACTGTTATCATTAACAAAATATCCGAGCCACCGATGTCAAAAAGGCTTAGATGAGCTAGACATCTGCACTAGTTTTGCTCGAATCTTGGACAATCTACTTGTTGTCTTTCCAAAAGATTGATCAAGATGGGACAAGAACAAAATTCTGTTGTCATCCTCTAGTTGCTCTGGAGCTTGAATTTAGTTGATGAGAGACACCTTTCGCTCGTTAGATTTGTCAATCTAATCAGGATCCTTCTTGCAGCTCGAGCATGACAGTTTTGGCTGAGTTATAAAAGCCATACTAGAAAGCCCTATCTCATATATTTTTTCTGTTTCACCTAAATGGATCTGTGCTTCCTCCCTTTTATTCATCTTTTGCTTTGACATGAATGTAATAGCCGTCGGGAAATTGCAACCCTGGTGTGCGAATAATGTTGCCTCCTTTAATTGCTTGCCACCTGAAATGTTCAGTATGAAGCAGGTTAGTGAGATGGTCTCTTTTCTCCATTGCAATCCAGGTTCCCACTATTTCCAAATTATGATCCTGTTACCTGCATTTTGTCACTAGGCAGTGGAGAAAGACGGCCATCTGTACCTTTGTGAAGTCTGTCCCGACGCAGAATCTCATACCCCCACCAAAAGCCATGAAATTCTTAGATGCTCCATGTAACTCTACTCCCTGTAAAAACATCTTGGTTTTTAGGATTACAGGAATTAAGGTAATGCTTCATGAGAATTGACAAGGAAAGCCAAGTCTCGGAATAAGGATGAATTTATTAGAACATCTTAGTGGTTGTTTGAAGTGGTTACCTACTCAGGGGCGGTTTAAAGATTATGGATTAAATGCAAGCGCTTAATGGATCGATCGATTTGTTATGTTTCTTTTCTCTGTTTTGGAATTAGACTTCCTCTTTTTCCTGCTCTGTATGTTAAGGTTACTCTTGATGAAGAGAAATTCATATTCCTCGTTTGAAACGGTTATCTGCCAAACTCATCTTCCAAAAAATTAGTATGCACATAAGAGTCACTAACCTCCCATCTCCATGGATTGAATGATTGAGGATCCTCGTATTTTGATGGGTTCAGGTGTACAGCAGGAGGACACACCATCACTCCCCAACCGGCCGGTACAGTATATCCTGCATTACAGCTAAAATGGCATCATAACCACAAAAAAAGCAGGTTCTTGCTATGGCATAAGCGCTTTCATTCATTTGCAAAAATTTGAGACCTAGAAGAATGCGACAGGGATGACACTAACCCTTAAAGTGGATATCTCTCAGTGCCTTGCGGAAGATACCTGGCACTATATTTGCTAGTCTGACTGTTTCATTTATGAACTGCAAATTTGGATTTTCGAGTTACAAATTGTGAACAAGAGCATATTGTAGTGAGTATTTTCAGTTGTTTGGTGCTTGCACTACCTGAAATGTAAATGTCATTGATTTGTATTCTTTCCATGTAAGTTCAGAATTAGCATCTTCCCTTTTCCTTAAGATAGCCTCATGCTCTTCCTGCAGGAAATTGTAGATTCTTGAGCACACAAGACGCATAAGCTTCTGAAATGCAGAAAAACCTCTTAAGTTCCGAAACGTACTTTTACTCTCCATAACTTTTTTTGGCAATAGACACTATCTCCCCAACTCTCATTAAAGTTTCCAAAATCGTCACTAGAAGGCCTATAAGTAGCACGGTTTTTGAGGCTTTATTGAGTTGGGGAGACAAGTGAATTTTTTCAAGAGTTAAAATCATGTTTTTGGAGTTTAGTAAGCCTATCCACAATTAGTTTTGATGGTGTATTTGCAAATTATGAAGGAAAAAAGAAAAAAAGGCACGCACAGTCAATTGCTTCAGCACCAAAGGATGATCCGTCAAAAACTTTATTGCCAGAGTTAGAGCCAAGGAAGTAGTTTCGAAGCTGGCAAAGAGTAGCACAAACATCAAGTCTAGAGCAATCTCTTCTGTAAGTATTGTTCCCTCTTTCTGAAGCTCTTCAATTACGTAATCAAAGAAATCGCTCGAGTGCTTCCTAGGCATGGTCCTTCTTTCTTGTAGCAATTTCTTTAGCATCCTCATCGCATTTTTTCTTCCCTGTTGATAGATGACAAAAACTACTTTCAATATGCCAAATCGGAAACTGAATGGAGGATGCTTCAGCTGAGTGCTGGTTATTGTTTACCTGTAAGCATTTGTGATAGGCTGTTCCAGGAATGTCCAAAGGGAATGAAATTAATCCCTGGATAAACGCAAGAAAGTTGTCTCGGAGGTTCCCTGAGGAACTCTCAGAATCATAGCTTATCAACTTCTTGGCTGTCAGATCAAATATCATCTGCAAAGCCACAGATACAATGGAATATTAGTCCAAAAAAACACGGTCTCTAATGAGATTAACGATCCGAAAAAGGAAAAAGTGGTTTGATAGAATTACCTGTGCAGTTGCATCTTTTACTTCAACTTCATCCAAATTTGACCAATGCTTTAATCTCTTATTTGCCATCTTCTCCACTTCAGGAAGCATCTTCTGAAGACTTCCAGGGCCAAAGAGATTGAGTACCATATTTTTCAAGTACTTATACATAAAACCATGCAGCGATCCAACATTCTGCCGGCCGAAGATTTCTGTGAAGGTATCTGGATACCAGCTCTGGAACAACTGCCCTTCTTGTTGGAAGACAAAATAATTGAGCTCCGGGTCTGTCGAAACTATTACTGGCCTCCCCACCAGACTGGTCTTAAATATTGGTCCATACCTGAAACGAGGAGACTAGCTTTAGGGACACAAAACCGGACCAACCTAGAACCAGACCAGAACATGTTTGGTAACATTCATGTTATTAGTACTTACTTTTTCATTCTCTCTTTGACGAAGCCATGAATATCATGAGTAGTGGAGGGAGCAAAGAACTGAAGGGTCTCGCCGAGGAGTGGCAAACCCATTGATCCTGGAGGAAGTTTTCCAGTGCATTTAGGATTCCTCCAGGAATGAATCCAACGTGCGGTACTTACGATAACGAGAGCAACAATGTATAGAAGCCACATTCTACTGATATATACTTTAAAAAAAAAAAAGCAGCAGGTCTAGGAAATTCCCGGAGTGTGATAAAGACAGTGTTGTGAATGAAATGGGAAAATGGTGAGAGGTTAAGATTGCTGGCAATCAGAGAAGAGAATTAATAGGACCAAAGACGTGGAAAGGATAGTCTAAGAAAATTAAATTGCTGGCAAATTCATGCATTTCAAGTTAACCAGAGAAAACAAGCTGGTTATATAGGCATTCCAGAAGTCTGTAACTATTTCTTAAATAATTATTCCTTGTTAATGGGTCCAATAACGTGATGCTACGATACTATTAGTTAAAAAATATGAATGATAAATTTTTTGTATTTCTAAAAATAATTTATGTTTTAGGTATAAGTTTCTTTACTTTTAATCTTTAACAAGTATCTAAGTATTCATTAAGATTTTTCCAATTATTAATAATTTTATGCGTGTGTGTTTTTATTCATTTATTTATTTTCCCTCCTCTTGTGAAGTTGGTTGCTCAAAAAGCTGTACAAGCCGTTGAGATGGATTATAAAATATGCAAATGATTCTACCCAAGAGACTACCCCATTATCCTTTGTCAACGCCATGAATATAGCCTTTTTGATTTTATCTTATTCTCGTTATTCTTCTTATTAATTTTTTAAAGAAGCCTTGCTTCTTAACTATATATACGAACCTTACTGGATGCTTCCTATCCTAGTTTTCACACTATCTCACTAATAACAAGTCGGTCCATTTCATTTCAAATTTCATATTTGTATTCCGTCGATTTTATATGTTATTGCATATAATAATTTATTGTTATAATTTTTTTTATTTATCTCTGTACTTGTATGTATAGTTAAATAAAAAGAAAACAATATAATAAAACATATTAAATCGTAATAAAGTAGAGAAGGATTATCATTTTGGTTTATTTGAATGGATATGAAGCTAAAGACAGACAAAGATTTAAGTATACCTAATAATCTCTGTGTTTCCATTCTCTCTCTTCCCTGATTGGTGCTTTTTTGGGTTCAAGGCTAACAGTCTATTTGACCCAAAAGGGAACAAGCAGAGAGGCAGAATTCAAGCAAATTTGCCTAGATTTTAGAGCAAGAATGAACTCTTTGAATGTATGACCAAATCAATAGCCCTCTTAGGCAAATAGTTCAACACTCTTATTTAATAATTTCCACCAACTTTCATAAATTCTTTTTAAGTATCTTTGCTTAATTCTTCGGTGTCAACATATTGATATCGATCCCAGGAAGATGCTTGGCATGTCTTGATTTCTTCCTTTAAATTAATGAATTTTCTAGCATTTCCTTTTTTTTCCCAAATCCCAATAGTAAATAAGACTTCTGCCAAAAGAAAATATATATAAATAAAAATAATAATAATAAGACTGGAAATGTTCTGGAATGTAGTGATTTGTTTGACCAATTTTGGGATTCTAAACGATGGAAAACGTTTTTTAGATTCTTTTAATATTTATTGTAACTAATGTCCAATGGCCAAATATTATTGTAATAATTTGAAGGGATTGTATTTATTAGTAACTTTTAGCAAAAAAAAAAAAAAAAAATTACAGAAACGGCAAAAAAAGGATTTCAATTTTTTGAAAGAGGAAGTCATTCTTTTTACATTTTATTAATATTTTTTTATTGCTAACCATCACTGCTAGTAGTCCAGCTACTGTTACTGTATTTCATCTTCACTTACTATTATAGCACTAACACCTGCAACATCTTGAAAAAGGCTACCATACGAAGATTTGACAACTATAGCGATTTGACATACTTAAAGCGACAAAAAGCTTCTTAGTAAATTTTAACCCGATTTCAATGTTGGTGCATAGAGCATAGAGCGGCAACCATTGAGCCACGTGACTTGAACAGGAATAAATGAGTACGTACCAAAAACTAGGTAGGTTACTGTGTGTTCATGTCCCACCTGTAGGGTTTCTTTTATCCGATCATGGCTTTTCGTCGTCACCAATTTTGGGGTAAAGTTTCTCTATAATCCAAAAATAAAGCCAGATCGATACTCAATTTTGGGGATCCATTTTCTGCGGTTTGACCATCTCTTTTGTGGTTTTCTCAATTGACAACTCTCAAATAATGATAAATATATATATCCTAGTGGGTGTATGCGCAATTTTTTAAGAACTAGAAAAGGAAACATTGTCACAATTCTATATACGGTATTATTTTCTGAAGTTTGTAATCAATTTTCAAGGCTTAAAGCATCCTTGAGAAGAGATATTATATAAAATTTGAAATTGGTTGTTGTTTGATATAGAAACCACCATCATTGGAATATCTGGAGGTTGCAATGCCCTTTTTTTTTATTATATATGTATATATTAGAAAATGTTTTTTAAACTTTTATGTTTATAAGGTTGATAATTCGTGTTATCATAACATGTTTCATTTCCATTTTTATATAGATTCATATTTAAAAAACCTTAACCATGACACAACTTATTTATTAATCATATATAAAAACTTAAATTTATAACTTCACTTATTTAATAAATGTGTCTCATATCTAGGTTGGATTCGTTTATTAATTAAAAAATTGTAAATAAATTTATAAAATATTTAGATATACAAAGGGAAAAAATGATAATAATATTTAAACTTTACAAAAAAAATTACATTGTATCTTCATACTTAATATAAAATTACACAAGTCCTAGTAAAGTGAAATTTTATCAAATATAAGAAAATATAAAATTTAAATCATATAAGATCATTAAATTAAATAGAATCATCGATTAAATGTATATTATTTCAATATTAATTATTAAATTTATCATATTTTTTGTTAGATTTTCAAGGAAGACGGTTAAAGAATTTATACACGAGTTCATAATTTTTCGCTTATTTGAAATATGATATAATGAGAAGAATATATAATCTCACTAAATTTAAGTTACATAATAGCATTAAATTAAATGGAACCATTGCTTAAATAGATATTAGTATTATTGCTAGTATTGATTTTTCAAATTTATCATATTATCTATCAGATTTTTAAGGAAGATAGTTAAAAAATTTATACATGAATTTATAACTTTTTACTCATTTAAACTATGATATGATATGGTAAGAAGAATATAAACCTCAAAGTAGTGAATCCCGTACTTTTGATCAAGATCTCTAATTCACTTGTGCAAGAAAATGCAAATATAAAAAAATATATAGCATATTCAGTATTTGGGTTCGAGAGCTTAATCCGACTCTAAATACAAATTTAATTGGATTTAAATGAGTTTAACTTGCTTGTGTCTCATATTCGATTTTTTCTATTCCTTTAAATCGAATTGTGTCATGTCCTGATTTCATGGATTGGATCTCAAATTTACGGGTCTAGATATTTGTTATACTTTTATAGCTATAGGTTACACTAATTATCTCAAAAGTTTATGCTGATTAGAGGCACTTAGTGATATTGTAAAATTCTCTTGGCAGTGCCAGCAATGGTAATTAGAAAAAGAACAATGAAAAGGGCTAATCCCGGGAAAATATTCTTTATGTATCTATGAGCTTATTGCAATTATGTGGACATCGTTAAAAAAGATCTAGACCATATTAGATTATTGAAATACCTCATTTTTTCTTGTCAGTTCGTAACAAAAGCATGCTGACATCCATCTAAGTAATAACTAACCATTTAATAGTGTCGAATACGGTATTTTAATGTCTCAACTGTATGCCTAGGCTCCTTGATGGTCGTAGCGGTTATGTGGGCAAAATATGAAATTATCACATTTAGTAATTGTCGTCTCAATAGAGATTAAGGATTGGATGGACATTTACGTATAAAGATTTAAGCTTGCAAAATAAAGTACAATAAGAAAGAGTATCGGTTGTCATTGTTTGAAGTTTTCTCTAGCATACAAATGAATCTTTTGATGCTTATTGTTATACTTTTGCAGTAATAAATAAGTTTAACTTATGTTGTGATGGCCAATAAGGCCTAAATTTATAAGCAATAAAAACAAGATTGAAAGGCAACAATAAGAAAAAGGGATATGGGCAAGAATCATAATTGAATAGTAGCACACTTTTATTAATAACTTAAGGTGAAAATTGTATGTGTAAGGGAGTTAAGTGTAAAGAATAAGAATGTTTGGTTATGATCAATTAAAGTGGTGAGTAAAAACTTTAATTTAGAAGAGTATCCATACCTATGTAAAGAGCTTTATAGGCATTTTTTTGGCTTGGCAAGAGTAGATATTAAAATCCTTGAATCTATAAAAAATGGTAAGGCCCTAAGTTATAAGTACAAAAAGTATCTCTTTATGTTATCATAATGTACAAAAGGATGAGCCTCTACTAGTACAAATGTGTTATAAAAAAGAAAAAAAATAACATCATCCCCCACTTAATTCTATTGATGTCCTTGACAATATGTACTGGAACTCGGATTTAGTGGTAAAGGTCTTCTGGTTGTAAGTTAGACTTTCTCTCAGATATGACCTTAAAGTTTTCTTTAGTCTTGTGGTTATTATCTTCTTCTCTTTGATCTCTCCACTTGATTAACTACTCTATATGTTCTTCTCTAGTGGTAAGATCTTTGACAATTCTCTTTGCAATGAGATCTTCAACGGCTTGACTGAGGTTAAATATGATCTTGATGTGAGAACGCTTAGACACCTTATGAGATGTAATGCTAGCCGTGACTAAGAACAGATAAGGTCGGTCACTAAATGGGTTTGAGCTTGGAGAAAGCTCGATGGGAAAAGGTACGAAAGGGTAAAAACAAAAGATGAAAATAGTAAGCAAAACTCATGAATAGCTCTAGAGGATATAATGTACCAATGAAACTTCCGAGGACTCACGATACAATTTGATATGACACATGAATTGGTCCAATAAAGTTACTCGTCACCTAACCTTACTTAAGGGAAAAGATAAGAGTAATGCCAAGAGTAAACAACAGTATTTACGTAAGGAAGAAGGTACTCAAAAGTGTATTGAAGATTATCTTATGTCTTATAACTACAACTACAAGGGTACTTATATTTGCAAACTAGGGCAAATTGCCCAAAAGGGAAAAGACAAAAAGGACATTTCTTGGGAGGGAGAGGACAATGTACATGTTATAACGGGGCAAAAATGAATATATAAGGAAAATAATCATTGGTGCTACAGATTTTACATGTGATACTATACATGTGGCGATACGGCATCAGCGAGGTCGTTAGGAGATGCGAATGAAAAAGTATGGACAGATGGGCTTATCTAAGTAAGGATGGCTTAATTAATTCGGATGCTCTTTCTCGGCTTCTTGTTAAAGATGATGTCGAGTGATTGTATGGCTCAGCACTAGAGAGTTCTCATATACTCGGTAAACCATAGAATAATGGGCTTTCATACGGTATGGCATTAAAAGTGATTTGATAAGGAAGTAATTGGCTTTAGCAAGGGTTGGTTATAACATAAGGATTCGACGTACCAGCCTCTCTAGTCTTCGGGCTCGGCTACGAGTCGGGGGTCCCATAGCTTAATTCCCATCATTCCCTCTAAGTTATTTTAGATTTGGAATCAAATCTAAATGGTATTCACATAGTCCTCCGTCAGGACGATATGGGCTGAGGTTAGCAATGTTGAAGGTGTTAGAAACTCCATAGTCCTCAAGTGGCTCCAACTTGTAGGCGTTTTCACTGATTTTCTGGAGGACTCTGAAAGGTCCTTCTGCCTTTGCAAATAGCTTGTTCTTCCTTTTGTTCGCGAACCACTCCTTGCTAAGGTTTAGCTATACCAAGTCTCCCGATTGAAACTGTTTGGTTGATTGACCTTTGGTCTTTTCACACTTTTTTTAATAGCTTAGTCGATGTACCGAGTGACCTTATCATAGATGTATTGAAGGGATTGGGCCTTAGCTGAAGTGTCGGGGTACTCTTACGCGGGTACGGGTACAAGGGCATAGTCGAGGGGTAACTCGAGATTGAATTCATAGACCACTTCGAAGGGGGCTTGTAAGCCCTAAAGCCAAGCTAAGCCAAGTAACCGTATGATTGAACTTAGAACCTAAGGTTTAAAGCAACCGGTTAATAGATCCGATCAAACCCAAATTATAAACTAATGAGAGAAATATTAGTAAAACTGACCCCGTAAACTTGAATTTAAGAAAATAAGTAATAAAATAGGAGACTATAAAATTTTCAAATTTTAAGCATAATAAGTACTAATTACCGAAAATGCGAAAAGTGTAATCAAATAACTAATAAATTACTAAAGATAGATTAAATGTATACTAAAAATTTTAGAATGACCAAAATAATAATTAGGAATGTTTACATATACCCCACATGTATTTAAGTGTAAATAAAAATACGCGAAATTACCTAAATTGGCCAAAAACTAAGTAAATAATTAAGGAAAATTATAAATTAATTATAAAAAAAATCAGAGGAACCTAGATGAATCAAGATCAGGTCGTGGCAAGTCCAAATCTGCAAAAGAAAAATCAGTTAATAAAAATTAGACAACCTAAAAGCCAAAAATCAAGGAAAATGGGCAAAGTCTTATCAAATTAATGCATATTAATTACAAAAAAGTCTATAAATAGGGAAAAAAATTTCCAGAAGTCATTTGATCAGTTTAGCATTTGGGAAAAATAGGAACACTAAAAAAATCGAGAGAAAATCCAGAAAAAAAAGGGAAAACTGTGCAGATTGAGTAAGTGAGCTAAACCCACCACTCACCACCACCTGGGACTGAGCTGCCACCAGCAAGCCACTCTAGCCCCACCGCCTAGGCCGGCCGACAGCCTTGGACTGAGTTTGGACGGCCAGAAAGCTTTGGACCGGTTAGTCTCTTAAATATCCCAATTTTGTAAAATTAGTTATTTTGCCCAGAAAATTATGAAACTTGTTATTCTGAGGTTTTATTGTATGTAGATTTAGGAAAAAAATATTGATTTAGTTTAATTACATATGCAATTATAGGGTTTTTAACAAATTGCTCAAAACCGAGCATGATTAGAACCGAAAATAAATAGGCTTAGGAGTGTATTTTGGAGCTCAAATTTTTTTTGTAGGATACTCATATGATGTAGAACAGTGCTATGAAGCCATTTTTTTAAAATTAATTTTTGAAATTTTTAAGTTAATTTTTAGCCCTAAAATGATGGAAAAATTGGGTGATTTGGGATTAATTAGGTGATTAAGATGTTAATTACTAATTTAGATCTTAATTAGATGTTTAGGGATGTTAATCTTTGAAATGAAACCCTAATTCTAGCCTTTGGAGTATTAAGTATGGTTAATTTGGAAAATTAGGTAATTAATATAAGAATTTAGTAATATATGAAATTGTAAATTAACAAATCTAAAAAAAATAAAGTTATTTAGATAATATTGTAATAGAAATCAGAAAAATAATAAATCTGAAAATAACATTAATTTTAAGCAAAAGTCTCAAAATGTAAGATTTTCACACATCGGGAATAAATCCGATACCGCAATTAGGGTTAGCGTGTATCAAATAGTTTAGAATACCAAATTACGACCCAATAGGATATTTGAACACTCGAGCTTAATGTGATTAATTTCACATTAGGATTCGAGTATATTTAAGGCTTAGAAATCAAAGTTTAAAATCTCATTTAGGATTTGAATACCGAAATAGAGTACAACGAATCATTAGGACGTAATGGGCATACACGAAAAAAAAATGAATTAAAATATAACTTAAATATGAAACTGTAAATTTTAAGTACTAAAAAGACTTATTTGTATTATAGGACACCCCGAGACAAAATTAGCTTGCGATTAAGGGATCGAGCGATCGAGCAAATCCAAGTAAGTTGGGTTATTGTTTATTGTAATAAAGTATTAATTTTGTAGTGCTCGGAGACTTAGGCTTGTATATGATTGTGATTGTAAGTAGTTTACGCATTGTGTTTGATGTATCTGAATTCGTGCTGAATTTGTATTGTGAGTGATTTTGTGACTCATTGAATTTGTATGAAATTGTTTGAACACCCTAAATGGAATTTAATCTTAGTTGACCCAAATAATTAATAATGTCATGCATTGCAACCCGTTAGGGGATCATAAGATTCTCTAACAAAATACCGACCCCTTCGAAAGGGATAGCGTAGGATTGCAAAATGGTCCCTTCTTCATCCTTAGTTGAATTAAGTGACAGGAGAGGAGGTCGCGGCAAGGGTGAAGTCAATGGTTCGAAGGTAGTCGCGGGAGGAGCGAGGTCTCCATTGCACAAGCCTGGGTTTGGTTGTGAGCTGCTGCATAACATGGAAACTCCTCAACCAGGATTGGAGCGGGTAAAATTTCTCTGATTTCACAATGGACCGGATTACGTTGTGCGATGACACTTGATTATTGCATTGAATGAAAATAATTGTTTGATAACCCTGTTTGTGCTTGTATGCATTCATGAGTCTCTAATTCAATTTACTGAGCTATAGTTGCTCATACCCTTATAGATCCTTTTGCAGGTTCTAATTTCTGAACACTCAAAGTACTATGCCGCCCTACAATTACCCAGAGGTTAGTCTGTTTGAAGCCAGGGATGTGAGGATCAAGTTACTGAGTATAATGTGTAACTAGAGTAACAATGTAATTAGGGATGAAAGACTGATAGTTATTATGTAATCTAGAGAACTGTTGTGTTTATGTAAAACTTCTTGGGAAGCTTTGTAGACTTATATATATAATATTGTATATGTTATTAGAAATTTGAACTATTTATCATAATCGTAGTTTAATTGTTCATCGGACTGTCTACTTCAAAGCGAGGAGTCGTCGACGCCTTGTGTAGGTCATGTCTATGGTAGGCACTGTGAGGCCAGTTACTATCATAGAATGGTTTACAAGGCGAGATTGTTGCGACTCTACGATTTCAGGGTGTAACAGGGCTTACTTAGTGGTGTCATGTATGATTTGATTGTAAGCAAACTCGACTACTGGTAGGCAGACATCCCAATCGACCAAGTTCTTACTGGTTGCAGCTTACAGTAGTTAACCCAAAGTATGATTAACCACCTTGGTTTGGCCATTAGTTTGGGGGTGACAGGAGATACTAAAGAGTAATTTGGTTCTCAACCAACGCTCAGGGTTCTTTAGAAATAACTTAAGAACTTCGAGTCTTTATCGGAGACTATACGCCTAGGCACGCCGCGTATCCGCACAATCTCTTGTAAGAAAAGAGAAACAATAGCATAAGCATCGTTAGTTTTGGTATAGGGTATAAAGTGTGCTATCTTACTGAACCGATCCATAACAACCATCATAGAATCTTTTCCTTCAGTAGTTCTTGGCAATCCAAGAACAAAGTCCATGCTTAGTTCAGTTCACGGCTTCGTTAGAACAAGTAGGGGCATCTCCTTCCTTTGTTGAGCTCGACACTTGGCCTTTTGTACGTAGTACAGCTTTTGACCACTCGATGTATATCTCTTTACATTCTCGGCCAAAAGAATCGGCCATTCATTAGTTCACAGGTCCTTCTCTCTCCAAAATATCTGGAGAGTCTACTACTGTGGACTTCTCTTATTAATAATTCCCGTAAGGAACAAGTCAGCATACGCAGTTTCCCGCCTTAGAATAGATAGCCATCCTTTACATAATACTCGTCTACCGTCCTCCCATCCACGCAATCCAAAATTATTGGTCCAAAATGTAGATCCTTAGAATATTTTTCTTTAATATTTGCAAAACCAAACAGTTTGGTTTGTAGTTTTGACAAGAGCGCATGCCTCCTTGAAAGAGCATTTATAATGGCGTTGCTTTTTCCTTACTTGTATTTGATCACAAAATTGAATCCTTCAAGAAATTCAACCCATCTTGCTTGTCACTTGGACAATTTGGTTTGACTTTGGAGGTACTGTAGTGACTCGTGATCATTATATATGACAAATTCTCTCAACAGTAGATAGTGTTGCTATACTTATAGTGGTCAGATTAGTGCCAAGAGTTCTTTGTCATATACGGAGTAATTTAGCTGGGGTCGTCGGAGCTTCTCACAATGGAAAGCAATTGGTTGTCTTTCCTGCTTCAGGACAGCGCTTAATCCAATCCCTGATGCATCGCACTCTGGCTAAAATATTTTGTTGAATTTGGGGAGTACTAGCATTGGGGTAGAGGTTAACTTCTCCTTTACCTAGGTGAAACTCCTCTCCTCTCTTTCTCCCCATCGAAAGTCTGTGTTTTTCTTCATTAATTCAATAAGTGGTGCAGCAAGGGTACTGAAGTTCCTGATGAACCTTTGATAAAATGAAGCTAGTTTATGGAAACTTCTCACATTGGCACAAGTAGTAGGGGTCGGCCATTCAACAATTGCTCGAATTTTCTCATCATTGACTCGTAAGCCTTCTCCACTGATTATATAGCCTAAGAATACCACTTCATGTTAGCAAAAACAACATTTTTTTAGGTTACCAAATAATCTCTCAGTACAGAGAATATCTAAGACTGCTTTGATGTGTTCATAGTGACTTGGCATGTTGATACTGTAGATCAGGATATCGTCGAAGTACATTACGACATACTTCCCGATGACATATCTTAACATATGGTTCATAAGCTTCTTAAAGTTGTTCGGAGCATTCGATAAGCCAAAGGGCATGGCCATTTACTCGTAAAGTCCATGTCGAGTTTTGAACGTAGTCTTCTACTTGTCTCCTAGCTTCATGCGAATTTGATGGTAACTGGACTTGAGATCAATCTTGCTGAAAATTTTGGCTCCACTCAGTTCATCCAGCATGTCTTCTGGTCTCGGGATTGGATACCTGTATTTAATCATGATTTTCTTTACGGCTTGGCTGTCAACACACATCTACTAGGTTCTATCCTTCTTTGGCACTATAAGTACAGGAACAACATAAGGGTTGAGACTCTTTCTTACGTATCTTTTTCTTCTAGCAATTCATTGACTTGACATTAAACCTTAGAAGCCTGCTTAGGATTTGTGCGATAAGCTGGCTTGTTTGGTAGTGCAACGCCAGGTATTAAGTTAATGCTGTGTTATATGTCTCAAGTCGGGGGCAACTTTGTTGGTAATTATTCTAGGAACAGGTTAGCATATTCATCTAACAGTTCCTTTACCTCTTAGGGTAAATCATTCTACTTCTTCATTTCTAGTAGTCATCTGACCAATAGGAGGGTTTGCTCATTGGTGTTAATGGCCTCTCGGAGCTCGACTCTACTCATTACCAGAGCCTTCTTCGATCTGCGAGCAAGTTTTGTTTGTAACTTGTGAACCTCTCTTGATGGCATCGGATTCAGCATGATCTTTCGATCATCCTTTTCAAACATGTAAGTATTCCTATAACCGTCGTAGATGACTCTCCTATTAAACAACTACGGTCTTCTTAGTAATACGTAGGAAGTGTACATGGAGAATATGTCATAGAGAATCTGGTTAGAGTAATTGCCGATAGTGATCGATAGTAGTTCTTGTTGAGTGACGTGTAATGCTCCCTTATCACTTAACCATTGCAATTTATATGGCTTTGGATGCTCAACAGTCGGCCACCTCAATTTTGAGACAAGGTCGGCTGATGCTACATTGGTGCAACTCCCACTGTCCATGATAAGGGCATACGTTTGTTCATTTACCTTGCAGGTGATATGAAATAAGTTCTCTCTCTACTCCTCCTCTCGTGAGGGCTCCACGCTCATAGTGTGTCAGACAACCATGAGTAGTTGGTCTAAGTCCTCAACATATATGTCTTCCTCGATCAACTCTTTTTCGGTATTCTTATTCTCGGTAGGAACCTCTTCCTTCTCATGTTCCTCATTCATACTCTTTACGTCCAACTTTGAGGTGTCTCCCTTAATGACCATTATCCTTTAGTTCAGGCATTGAGTAACCATATGTCCGAACCTTTGGCACTTGAAGCATTTGACCTGGCTAGTCTTCCTACCAGAGCCTTGCCTTTTTTCATACGTTCAGGTTGGTACTAGATCTTTAGACCAGCTTTTCTGCTCAACTTTGACATCTATCTTATTTCTTGGCTTGGTACTTGGTAGTGTCTGGTTACTTGCTTATCCTAGTTGGCTAGTCGACAATCTGGTCGCTACTTAGCTTCTTCTTTACCTCTCTACCCATTGGGAAATCTTAACTACTTCATCCATTGTGTCAAATTGTTGGAATTCCATAATGTATCGGATGTCTCCTCTCAACCTAGTGACAAATCTTGAAATTGTTTGGGTAGGTGGTTCCTCCACTTCGCATCTTATCATAAGCATTTGGAATTCTTGAACATATTCATCAACAGTTCGACCTATTTGTCTTAGCTCTTGAAGCTGTGTGAAAGTATCTTGGAGATATGTTTCTGGTACGAATCTATTTCTGAGTACCCTTTTCATCTCGGGCTAAGTATTAATCTCTCGGTACCCTTATCTTTTTCTCATGACCTGAAAATTCTTCCACCACATGGCGGCATATCCAGAAAATTCAACAGTAGCAATCCTCACTTTCTTGTGATCCACATACTAGTAATAATCAAACACACACTCCACCTTCTCTTCCCAATTTAGGTGCTCGTCAACATTCCCAGATCCATTGAAACTCAGAATCTGAAACTTTACATGGTCGGATACTCTAGGGACTCGTATACGCTCCTCTTCAAAATACTCTTCTTCCTCTACATCTAGTTCTCTCAAGTCTATCCTTCACCTTACTCGTTCACCAACTCTTCTACCTTGAAATGGTTAAGCTGAGTTCCAACTTCTAATAGGTTGAGCAGCTTATGGAGTGTTTTGCGTGGCCTTAGTGGGTCAGCAAGACAGTGCATGAACAGCTCAAGTAAGATCTACTAGGAGGTTAACTATCTCATCAAGTCTCTCATCAGTGCTTTAGGAGTTCATTGAGACTGGCGCCTATGGTGGATAACTCCACTATCATTACTGGTACCAACATTCATATTTAAGTTTTTCATTTTTCCTCATAGATTCAGAATTTAAACAAACACTTTAGAAAGTAAACGACTAATAATACCATAGTCAAATGAACCCACTAACTAACTCTGTTTTAAACAGGCAAAAATATAGTATAACAGAAATCTAAGAAGAGTTAACTATAGTTTACACAAAACCTCCGCTCCAATATTAAGATAATATGAACTGTGGCCAAGAATAAAGAAGGCCAGTAGCTAAATGGGTTTGAGTTTGTAGAAAGCTCAAAAAAAGTTAATGGGGAAAGGTATGGAAAGGTGAAAACAAAGGACGAATATAGTAAGCAAAACCTACGAATAGTTGCAAAGGATATGATGCACCAATAGAACTTTCAAGGACTCATGGCACAATTCGATGTGACGTACGAATTGGTCCAGAGGTTACTCGCCACCTAACCTTGTTTAAGGGAAAGGATAAGAGTGATGTTGAGAGTAAACAACAGTGTTTACATAGGAAAGAAGGTACTCAAAAGTGTATTGAAGATTATCTGATGTCTTACAATTATAAGTACAAAGGTATTTATACTTGCAAACTAGAGTAACTTGCCCAAAATGGCAAAGACAAAAAGGAAATTTCCTAAGGGGGGGTAATGTACATGTTATAAAGGGGAAAAAAATGAATATACAGGGAAAAAATGAATCATTAGTGCTACAGATTCTACATGTAATACTGTACACGTGGCGATGTAGCATTGGTGAAGTCATTAGGAGATGTGGACAAAAAAGTACGAACAGATGGGCTTGTCCGATAAGGATGGCTTAATCAATCCGGGTGCTCTCTTTTAGCTTCTCAGCAAAGATGATGCTGAGTGATTGTATGGCTCGGCACCGGAAAGTTCTCATCGACTCAGCAAACCACAGAATAATGGGTTGTCATACAGCACGACATTAAAGGTGATTCGGTAAGGAAGTACTCAGCTTCGACAAGGAAGTACTTGGCTTTAGCAAGGGTTGGTTAGAACATAAGGATTCAACATACCAGTCTCTTTAGTCTTCGGGCTCGACTGCAGGGGTCATGTAGCTTGATTCCCATCAAGATGTGTCTTCCATGTTTGGATAATATGGCTTTGGGACATTGAAATAAAAAATTGGATGGACCTTCAAATACGTAGGAGGTTTGATCTTGTAAGTTGCTCTTTCAAACCTTGGGATGATAGGAACTGGACCAATGTACCTTTGAATTAACTTTCTATTCTTGTTCTATAATGATCTAACTTGTTTTTGAATAAGCTTAATGTGTATCTAATCTCTAACATTAAATGCTTTGGGTTAACGATTCTAATCAACCCATTTTTTCATCTTCTTAGAAGTCTTCTTAAGATAAGTTTTTACTACTTCTAAACTCGACTTCTAATCTCTAATAAATTGGTAAGCTCTTAGGCATTTCCTAATGTATGGTTTAGCCACTTTGTAGGATAAAGTTGATGCTAACCTATGACAATCTCGATAAGGCTCTTGTTAGTGGAAGAGCTTTGTTGGATGTTGAAATAGCATTAGGCAATATCTAGTAACTTAACCTAATTCGTTTGGTTGGCATTAACAAAGTGCTAAAGGTATTCCTCTAGCAAATCATTGGATCTTTTTATTTGGCCATCGCTTTGAGGATGGTAGATAGAGGTCATACTTAACTCAAAACCTAAGAGATGGAACAACTTTGTTTAGGAATTCCTTATAAACTAAGTGTCCATGTCACTCATAATATTTTGGGGCATTCCCCAAAACTTTATAACTTACTTAAGGAAAAGATGGGGCGTCTCTTTTGCATTTGAACTCTTCATGGTAGGAGTGGAGGTGACATACTTGGAAAACATATCAATAATAACAAAAATAGATGAGTATTCCCCTACTTTTAGTAGGGAAGTGACAAAGTCGATGTAGACACTCTCCTATGGGCGGGATGGCACTAGAAGTGGCTCTAACAATCTTGCATTCTTCTACCTCTTAACTTTATCTTATTGGTAAGTTAAATAAGTTTAGTCTTCGTATAGCTTATCGAATCCTCCTTCATATCTGGTCAATAGTATCCTTGCTTCAATAAGCTTAATGTTCTCGACCAGCCAAGGTATCCAGTCGACAGAAGGTCATGGCACTCCCTCATGAGTGCCTTTCTCAAGTTGTCTGCCTTTGAGACATATAATTGATGCCCCTTTGTACATATGAGGTCACCCTCTACCTAAAATTTATGAGTCTTCCTTTTCTCAATTAACTGCTTGAGATTCTTGGCTAATAAGTCTTAGCCTGTATGCTGTTTCATCTACTCTTAGATTGAAGTAGAGACATGACTTACTGCCATATATGCAATTTGTGCTAACTAAGCTAAATCCGCTCGCTTACTCAATGCATTTGCTACCTAATTAGTTCACCTACATGGTACTCAATCTCTATGTCAAATTATATTAGGAACTCTTGCCATCTCGCTTACTTGGCAGAGAGTTTTGCTTATTTCAAGAAATGATTGGCAACAAAGTTGTCTATCTTTACTAGAAACTTTGATTTCAATAAATAGTGCTTCTAAGTCCTTAGATAGTACACAATTGCAAGTGACCCATTCTTTTGTACGACTACCTTCATTTAGTTGAATTTAGCTTCCTACTCTCATGTACCACTAGATGACCCTCTTGTACCAAAACTCTACTTAGTATCATATCTAAAGCACCTGTATTGACTTCAAAAGGCTTGAAAATGTTAGGAAGTGTAAGGATTAGTCCTCTATCACTATTTACTTCAACTTTTTGAATGCATTATGACATTCCTCACTTTAAGGCCATGTCCAGTCCTTCTTTAGTAGATCAATGATGTGCGCAACTAATGGGAGGCAAGTGTACTTGTCTAGCTATAGCATAGTAAATAGATTTTGAGTCCAAGTTGGTGATCCCTGAAGGAACCATTGAATTATAGGACATACTAGTTTTTTAGTACTTTTCCCTAATTCCTAATTATCTAACCTAATAAAGAGAAATCAAATTAAGAGAAATCTAAATTAAAAAAATCCTAACTAATAAAATAAATGAACAAGAACAATAAATAGAAAAGAGGGTCAAATAATTAAAGAACACATAATTCTTAGTAAATTGATCATTTATTACCTAGACCTATGCAACTTTAATTCTTAATTACTTATTAGATCATGAGAAATTCTAATACAAGTTAACCGGACTTACATCTCAAATCAACTTCTAACCTTAAGTATATCTTATATAAATAGTTGCTATAGTAAAACATCGTAAGATTGCAGTACACTCTTGAATCCTAGTAGAATAGGATGCATATATTTATATTAGGGTTGCTAGTGGAACTTCTTACTGTTATATTATTGCTCCTTCATTTGTGTATGTACATCGGTGCATGTGGGTTATGAACCCTTAATAAAGAATCAAAATCAGGAGGTTCCTTTAGGTCCATCTAAGAAGGAGCTCAAGGCCTAAGTCCACTTAAATGGTAGGTAGGTAGCATAGGAAGTGTAAATATGATGTAAACTATTAGATTAGATTAATCTTAGCCATTTATTTGAGAAGGCCACTTATACATATAAGGGAGTTCCCTTCATTTGTGATCATTAGTCAATTGAGTAAGAATTCATTTAGGTTCCAAAGCTTCTCTCTAAATACTCTGTCCTTCTCTTGAGTGTTGTTGCGGGAAAGGCTGACTTAGTTCTCTTCAGGATCCTCTAAGAGCTTAAGTATCATATGTATGATTGATGCCAAACACTCCACATGTAACAAGTAGTATTAGAGTAAGGCTTGAGAAGCTATGGTTGGAAACATAACTAATGCGGTCGAGTATGATGGTACTTTATTAACTCCTTTTGCTACAAGTGAGTTAACCAATCTAAGGATGTTTAGAGGGATGAATCTTCCAACGGAGGCTAAGTTGGTGAGGCTAGAGCTAACAGTAGTAAACTTGAAAGATTGGGCGAATGGTATAGAAGATAGTGTGAGGAAGCTAGAGGAGGAGTTTTAAGGGAAGATGCTATCGGCCTTGAACTAGGCAATAAACGACCTTTAGAAAAGAGATGACAACTTGGAGTGGATGGTAGTTGCCTAGAGAAGGGAGTTGAAGGTTTACAGGCTATGATGCAACAAGGCCAACTTGTTGGCTAAGGGTTACTCCGGATGGGACTCATTAGAAGGATTCACATTTTAAAACCAAAGCCTTAATTGGGAACTAGGAATGCTAAAGAGATTGACAACTTCTTTTGGAGCTTACAAAGGTAATTTAATGCATTAGGAGTGCTAGATAATGTTTCCAGACTTCGTTTGGCCCCTATGTTCCTAGAAAATGTAGCTACATTATGGTGGCAAAGAAGGTCGAAAGGTGCTAAGCAAGATGCTGACGATATAACCACTTAGGAGGACTTCAAGATGGAGTTGAAAGCTTAGTTTTGTCCCAGCAATATGAAGAGGAAGCTAGGGCTTGATTGAGAAAGTTACATCATAAGGGCTTTATTTGGGAATATGTAAAGGAATTCTTTGAGTTACTACTAGAGATCCTAGATATGAGTGACAAAGGTACTATGTTTGTCTTCCAAGATGGTTTAAAAGGGAGGCCCCAGACAGAACTAGAGAGGCTGGGAGTCTAAACCTTACCTAAGCTATAGTAACTACAAAAGCCTTGATTGAATCCAAGTGCAGCAGCTGACCTAAGGATAAAGGTAGGAAGAATGGCTCTAGGAAGAGTGGGGAAGATAATGAAAGGATAAAAGCAGGCACATAGAAAGGTAAGGGCTTTGAGAATTAAGGAGAATCATCATAGAGAAGATTTTCTTGTTTCCTTTATGTAAGCCCTCACAAGGCTAAGGAATGGCTAAATTGATCCAAATTATCAACCTTGTGTACCTTAGAAGAGAAAATAGCCTTGAATGATACAAAACTTGAAGCCTTAAAGCTATTGAATGCTATACAAAGTAAACCTACTTATGAACCTAAGGGATTGATGTATGTAAAGGCTCAAGTTATAGGTCATAAGATGAATGCCTTAGTAGATACAGGTGCTACTAACATTTTCATCTCTAAGGAAGCAGTTGCCAAGATTGAGTTGAATGTAGAGAAAGCTAAGGGAAGGCTTAAAACAGTGAACTCTGAAGAAATACCTACTACTAGGTTAGCTTGAGATGTAGACTTCTAAGTAAGAGTATAGAATGGGAAAGAAATGTTGGAAGTGGTCCCCTTAGACGACTATCAGTTGGTGATCGATATGAACTTTCTTGATAGGATTAGGGCTTATATCGTGCCATCCTTTAATTGTATATTTGTCATGGATAAGGCTTGAGAATGTGTTATTCTAGCTATTAAGATGTTAGTGGTTATCTAGTTATCTAAAGGGATGAAATGAAAGGAGCCTCAGTTCTTAGCCACCTTAAAGGTATAAGAGGAGGTCCTAAAAAAGCATGAGATACTTGAGGTAGTCTAAGAGGTATTAAGGGAGTTCAACAATATGATGCTACAGGAGTTTCCTAAATGACTTCTACCCAGAAGGGAAGTAGATCATGTCATTGAGTTAGAGCTTAGTGCTACACTCCCATCAGTGGTTCCTTATCAGATGTTACCTCCCGAATTAAAAAAACTTCGATGAAAATTAAAGGAACTCTTACATGCTGGCCTTATCCACCCCTCTAAAGTGCCTTATGGTGCTCCAGTCTTGTTTCAAAAGAAGCATGATAGGTTATTATGACTATGCATAGAATATAGAGCTCTTAATAATATTTCTATTCAAAACAAATATCTTATAACTATGGTAGTTGACTTAATTGACCAATTGAGTGGGGTAAGATACTTTTCCAAGTTGGACTTGAGATTAAGTGATCATCAAGTCAGGTTTGTCAAAGGAGATGAGTCGAGGACCACTCGTATCATAAGATATGGATCTTTCTAATTTCTTGTTATGCTATTCGGGTTAACCAACGCCACAACTACATTTTGTACTTTGATGAATTGAGGTCTAGCTCCCTTCTTGGATTAAATTGTAGTGGTATACCTAGATGATATTATGGTGTATAGCAAAAATCTCAAAGATTATGTGCAGCACTTAAGACAAGTTTTCTCCACCTTACGGGAAAACTGGCTATGTGTGAAGTTAGAGAAGTGATCATTTACCCAAGAGGGATGGCCTTCTTAGGTCATGTGGTAGGTAAACAACAAATCAAGATGGACAAAGCCAAGGTCCAAGCTATCCATGATTGAGAGAAATACTCTAAGCCAATTGAATTAAGGTCTTTTTTGAAGCTCGCCGATTACTACCAAAGTTTCATTCAAGGATACTAAGATATTATGGTACCTTTGACAAACTCACTCAAGAAATACATAGATTGGAAATAGAGTAAAAGATGTTAGGAGGCCTTTGACTAGTTAAAAAAAGCTATTATGAAAGAATCGGTCTAGCTTTACTGGACTTCACCAAACCTCATGAGGTATATACCGATGCAAGCAACTTTGCTATCGGTGGGGTTCTTATGCAAGAGGGACATCAATTGGCTTATGAGAACCATAAGTTAAATGAGATTGAAAGGAAATATACAATCCATGAGAAGAAGATGATGGCATAGTTCACAACCTTGGAGTATAAAGTCACTATTTGTTTGGCCATTGATTTACAATAAAAGCTAATAATATAACCACCAGTTATTTCTAAACTCAGGAGAAGCTATTGCTCAAATAAGCTAGGTGGCAAGTTTTCTTGCTGAACTTCAATTATATATTGGAACATAAGCCTATAAGTGGTAATGTAGTAGTAAATGCACATAGCTAGAAGGCAAAATTAGCAACTATGGCCAGCCGCCTGATAGGATACATGTTAGAAAAGTTTAAAGAGGAGATAAATCATGACCCTCAAGCAAAGACCCAAATGGAGAGTGACTTGAAGGGGAAAACTTGAAGATTCTAGATGGAGAATGGGTCCTTATACATAAAAGGGCCTTAACTATACGTCCCCTTACATATGAGACTTAGCAAGGAGATCTTAAAGGAATGTCGTGATTCACTATGGGTGGGTTATGTAAGGGTTCAACGGACTCTAGCTTTGATTGAAGACATGTATTATTAGCTTGATGTTAGGAATGATGTTGAAGCTTATATGAAGATGTACCTCGTATTCTAATAGGATAAGGTGGGGAGTTGAGCTCCAACAGGTCTCCTACAACCCCTTCCCATTCTTGAGAGAACTTGGGAGAGTATTTCCATGGATTTTATCATAAATCTCCAAAATTTTGATGAATACAAAGCTATAATGGAGGTAGTGGAACTTTATACTAACCTTGAAGGAATGTCCAATAGAGATGGCTGCTTAACTATTCATGAGGTGTATAGTTAAATATTGGGCCTTACCTTGATCAATTATTAGCGATTGAGATGGACAGTTTATGGGAAGGTTTTAGATCGAGTTATTTAGGTTATTAGGTTCAGAATTTAATTTCTTCACTAGTTTACACTTACAAGATGAATTCTTTATTGGAGTTGTATCTAAGATACTATATGAGTGCTAATCAAAAGGATAAAGCAAGGTTGCTGGACGTTACCTAGTTTTCTTTCAATCTTTGTTATAATGAAGCCATAAGTAAAAGCTCCTTTGAGATGGTATTGAGATTCCAACCTACTACCCTAAATACAATTACTATTGAGCATAAAGGCAATAGCTTAGCCACATATGATTTTGTAAGGAATTGGTAGGAGGAAGTAGATATAACTTGTACCTACCTACATAAAAGCGACGTAAAAAATGAAGAAGTTTGTTAATCGAAAAAAGAGGGACATTGAGTATCAAGTGGGGGATCTTATCATGGTACAACTATACTTAATATAGGGGACTAAAGGGGTGCTTTAGAAAGGATTGATGAGTAGATATGGAGGACCCTGTAAGATTTTGAAAAGAGTGGGGAAGGTAGCATATAAGCTGGGGCTCCTTCTAAGACTTAAGATACATTTGGTATTCTACATCAATATGCTAAAGCCTTACTAAAAAGATGATGAAGGCCCAGAACAGATGAAGTCAACAAGGGCTCGAATTGGAGTACGAAGCTCATATGACAAAGAGGTAGAAGAGGTACTTAAGGACCGAACTGTGATAGAGTCAAGGCTTTTAAATTATATCAAGTACCTAATCAAGTGAAAAGGACTACCTAAGAGCAAAAATAGTTGGGAGCTAGCTGAATTATTGTAGCAATTGGAGACACAAATTAATAAGTACTAAGAGACAACAATGAGGATATTGCTGGATTTAGGAGGCGGGAGAATTTTACAGAGCCCTAATAGACACCTAAAATCAAGAGGTTCCTTTAAGCCCATCTAAGAAGGAGCCTAAGGCCTAAGTCTACTAAGAGCTTTGAATAGGTCGAAGCTTTTAAAAAATCCCGAAAGATCTTGGAATGTTTTGTTTTAGTAGGTAGATGGTAGGTAGTATTAGAAGTGTAAATATGATGTAGATCATTAAATCGGATTAATTTTGACCATTCAATTGAGAAGGCTACTTGTAGACATAAGGGATTTCCCCTCATTTGTGATCATAAGTCAATTGAATAAGAATTTATTTGTGTTCCAGAGGTTTTCTCTAAATACTCTCCTCATCTTGAGTGCTTTTTATGGGAAATGCTGACTTAGTTCTCTTTAAGATCCTCAAAGAGTTTGTTGAGCCTAGTTTTTTCCTTCCGATTTTTATAAATCAGTTTTCTTTAAATAAATCAATAATAAACTCTACCTTTTTAATACTGACTCTTGACTAGGGTTTAAAGAAAACTGGTTCTTTTATATTTAAAAATGTTTTTAGAGTCACCACTAGATTGAAGTTGGGAAAAAGAGTTAAGTTATTATAAATTAGGTAGATTGATTATGACCTAGCTACTAATCTTTCAATAAAATTGATTTTTATAAATGGTTTTAAACCCTTACGAATACTATTAACTTTCCAAATTTAATCGTAATCTTAAAATCACCTTTCAAAAAAGACTATTCTTTTAAGTAAAAATCGAGTTATTGGTTAACGAATTGAATTAAGTAATTTAAACTAAAAAAAAAAGGTTTTTCTTTTTCATTTTTTACCATTGTTCCGTAGGTGTCTACGTACACGTTATTTGAGATCAAATGTACATAGTTCTTTTCTGAAAATATTTGCAAGTTGATTTATTTTAACGTTTGAAAACTGTTGGCTTCACGTTTTTTAAACACATTTGATTTATTTAAAGAAATTTCTTAAAGGTTATAAATCGGAGTTTTATTTTTTAGAAAATTCTGAAAAGAGCCTTAATTTAAAAAAAATGATAAATTACTTTTATTTATTTGAAAATTAATTTTTCTAAGTTATAAAATATTTTTATTTTATTTATTTTTTCATATCATTATTATTTTTATTATTTATTTGTTTATTTGTTTTATTTTATATACTTATATTATGCTTTAGTGAAAAATAAAAATAAACTACTCTCTTCATTTTTCTTTTTTCTTTTTCTTGCTTTTCTTTTCTTCTTTTTCTTTTTCTTTTTCCTTTTTCCTTCTTTTTTTTTTATAATATATATTGGTTCAATACATTTACAAAGTAAATAAACAAACAAAATAAAAATAAATAAAAGGAATTGAGAGTTAAGGGTCGAACCAACTAGAACCAAGTCTTCTTATGGGTTGGATGATGGATCGAAGCTTCGAGTTAGGTTATCGGTTCGAGTCAAACTTTGGAGATCCAATCGAGTCTAATTTAGGTTGCGAAGAAGGGGGTCTACAGCGGTTGTTATGGGCTCGTTCCACTCGATCTAGCCACCAAAGTGAAGGGGGAAATGGGTTTTTGTGTGTATTTGATTAGGTTTGTAGGTTTGCCAAAGAGAAAGAGTGTATTTATGAGTGATTCTAATCCTTATGTCTATCTCTAATGAAGTCCTAGAGCCTCTTTTTATACTGCTTGATGCTTGGAAAGCTAGGAATTTGAACATGAATCAAGCTCACAGTCACACTTTTGTCCATTTTTTGATTTAATTTTAACTGTATTAAAGTAAGAATTTGGACGATTTTAGTTGCTGTATTCATAATACCCCAAGTCTATTTTGCAATTTCACCATTAATTTGGTGAAATTGCAAAATAAAAGGGGCAAAAATCAAGCCTAAATACAGCTGCCTAGGAGCTTAGATGCATGGGAAAGTGAGAGAATTTGGGAGAAAGGGATGGAAATGAAAAGAAAAAGGTGTTGACGTGGTGCTGGCATAGTGCCACGTCAGCCATACCCTCCAGTGGCTGTGTGTTACATGTTCCATTGTGACATGTGGTAGTTGACGTAGCACGATGGGTAACACATGTATGCCACATGGCTTTACACATGGAGTGCCACATCAACTTAATCCACTTGCTGAATGCCGCGTATCAAGACACATGGCATAACGAGATCTTGATATGTGGCAGTTTCGTGTAGATGATGTTGTAGTATGTCTTTTGAAAAAAAATAAAAAGCTTTCCATGCCTTTGTTAAGATTAGAATCCAAGACCTCAAGCTTAATGTAAATGCCAATCCAAGTGCTTATCCATTAGGTTGTGGCCCGTACCTTGTTCATATGTGCAATTAAATTGCACTTATGAACAAGGTTAACTTAGGCTATATTTAAATTTAAGTCTAGACCCAATGACCTTCTCTTTATTTTATTAAAAATTATATTTTACTAAACTATCTAAAAGATTTATTATTTTCTAAATCTTTTATTTTTTGTATTTTTCTAAATTTTATATTTTTCTGATTTTTTCTAAATTTCTTTTTCTTTTTCTTTTCTTTTCTTAAATCTTTATTTTTTATAATTTTCTAAATTTCTTATTTTTTGGCTTTCTTTCTTAAATTTTCTACTTTTTGTATTTTTCTAAATTTCTTATTTTTTGGGTTTTTCCTTATTTTTCTATTTTTTTTTGCATTTTTCTTAATTTAGGACCCTATTCTAAAAAAAAAAAAGAAAAGAAAAGAAAGGGGACAGTAATGAATTGTCTACAATTGTCCCTTTTTGTGATGAAGTTTAAGTAAAACTTTACCACAAAAATAAAAGAGACATTATTTTTACCCTAGGAATGAATTTTGTCCTAAGAAGTACCACAACTAGCTAGTTACCTATCATAGGCCCTATCTATTAGGGAATTAGTGGAGAGAGAGGTGGCTCTCTAAGACCTAACAGAGAGATTGAAAGAGGAAATGAAGCCTGGTCGTGCCTTTATGAGCTGACGAACTAAGGTGAACATGTAAGCGCTTCTTGAGTTTGCTAAAACCCTAAAGAGATGTTGAGAATCTAGTCATGCCTATTGAGTTGACTAACCAAGACAGGTGAAGTGCTCCTTGAGCTAGCTACAACCTAAAGAGATATTGAGGACTTGGTCGTGTCCCAATGAGTTGACTAACCAAGATAGGTAAAGTGCTCCTTGAGCTGGCTATGACCTTAAAGACATGTTGAGTACTTAGTCGTATCTTAATGAGTTGACTAACCAAGACAGGCAAAGCGCTCCTTGAACTGGTGAAACCCTAAAGAAATGTTGAAGACCTAATCATGCCCTTATGAGCTAACTAACTAAGTCTAGTGAAGTGCTCCTTAAGTTGGCTATGACCTTAAAGAGACGTTAAGGTCGTAGTCGTACCTTAATGAGCTGACTAATTAAGATGGACGAAGCGCTCCTTGACCCCAAAGAGATGTTGATGACTTAGTCATGCCCCAATGAGCTACCTAACTAAGGTAATCAAAGTGCTCCTTCAGTTGGCTAAGACCCTAAAGAAATGTTGAAAACTTGGTCGTACCCTTATGAGCTGACTAACTAAGGCAGGTGAAGCACTCTTTGAGCTGGATACAACCCTAAAGAGATGTTAAGGACTTGGTCGTACCTTAATGAGTTGACTAACTAAAGCCGGTGAAACGCTTCTTGAGTTGACTAAGACTTTAAAGAAATATTGAGGACTTGGTCATACCCTAATGAGCTGATTAACCACGGTGGGCAAAGCGCTCCTTGAGCTGGCTAAGACCCTAAAGAAATGTTGAGGACTTGGTTGTACCCTTATGAGTTAACTAATTGAGGTAAGCAAAGTGCTCCTTGAGTTGGCTACGAATATAAAATGATGTTGAGGACTTGGTTGTGCCCCAATGAGTTGAGTAACCAAGATAGGCGAAACTTCCTTGACCCTAAAGAGATGTTGAGGACAACCAAGGTAGGTAAAGCGTTCTTAAGTTGGCTAAGACCCTAAAGAAATGTTGAAAACTTGGTCACGCCCTTATGAGCTGACTAACCAAGGCGGGTGAAGTACTCCTTAAGCTGGCTACTACCCTAAAGAGATGTTGAGGACTTGGTCGTATCCCAATGAGCTGAATAACCAAGGCAGGCGAAGTGTTCCTTGTGTTGGCTAAGACCTTAAAGAAATGTTAAGGACTTAGTCGTACCCCAATAAACTGACTAATCAAGGAGGGCGAAGTGCACCTTGAGCTAGTTAAGTCCTTAAAGAAATGTTGAGGACTTAGTTATGCCCCTATAAGCTAACTAGCCGAGGCGAGCGAAGCACTCCTTTGGTAGACTAGTGACTTTAAATTCAGAATTGATTTGAGATGAACTTAGAAGTGCTCCTCAGAGATGACTATCCTAGGTAGATGGGTGAAGCACTTCTTAAGCTAGCTAAAACCTTAAATTGAAACCCGATCGTACCCCTTTAAGCTGACTAACCTAGGCAGGAGTGTCTCTTAAGGACTAGTAACCTTAATTTGAAATTGACTCAAGATAAACTTAGGAGTGCTCCTCTGAGTTGACTAAGCGGGAACATCTCTAAGGGACTAGCAACCTTAACTTAGGATCTATTTGGAAAAGCTGGTTGTGCTATTTTGAGCTAACTAACCTAAGCGGGAGTGTCTTTTGGGGACTAATAACCTTAACTTAGAATCGATTTGGAAAACCTAGTTATGCTACTTTGAGCTCACTAACTTAGGCGGGAGCGTCTCTTAGGGACGAGCAACCTTAACTTAGAATTGATTTGGGAAACCTGCTTATGCTCTTCTAAGTTCACTAATATAGGTGAGAGCATCTCTCAAGGACTAGTAACCCTAAGCTGGGAATCGATAAAAGCGCCATATGGGCTCGCTAAGAGAACTTAGTGAAGAGAAATTCCTTATAGGCTTACTAAAGGAAAATGAACTGAGTTAAGATAACACCTTCAAGGGCTAGCTTAAAAGACTGTTAGGGGAACAAAATTGTAAAATATTGGTCATGTAGTCTAAATGCGAATGCAATGTTCAAAACCGATTTGCTAACATTGTATGGAAGTACTTACTTGGTCTTGTTGATAGTACCCAAACTGTTAAACCTTCTCTTGAAAAGTCCTGCCAAAACTAACTAACTCATTCTTTGATCCTTCGTTGTTAACGCAATTGATCTTGATACAAAAACTTTGAGACTTCGCTAGCTCTTTCACGGAAATTACCCTGATACAAAATGCCACTCACTATTTTTTTCTTTTCGAAACTTTTATAAATAGAAGCCCCTATTCCAAACTAAAGAATATTTGCTGTGAGGTGATTCCTTATCTAGACTTCGCATTCCCCTAAAAGATAGACAATAAAAACTCCCAGTTGAGGAATATCAATCCATAATAAGGTATTTTAAAGAGTTTTGTCAATTACCAATGTCTTAGATCTAACTTCTCAACTTCTCTCATATTTTTTAGTGTATGGGTTCAATTAAATGGAGTAAGGGGAGTTGAACCTTTTAACCGAGAAGGTGGTGATTCTAACGTCAACAACTGTCAAGGATACCAACTTTGCTTGCAGATAATGAAAAGTAGACCATAGTGACATTTAAAATGACTAGCATTTTTCTATTCTAAGTAAAAGTTTCCATTAACTTCTCACGGTTAATACAACTTTACAACATTAGCATTTACAAAATCTCTCAATTCTGGACCATCCATTTGGGGCAAAATTAAAGCCTCTCCTAGTAATACTTGCTTCACAACATAAGGGTCTCCATAATTGAGAGCAAATTTTCCTCTAGAGTCTTATACATTGAGAAGAGCCTTTCTCAACACCATATCACCTTCTTTAAAGTTCTAAGGTTATACTCTTTTATTGAAAGCCCGAGTTTGTTGATAACACTGATTATGACATAATGCTATCAATTTCCTCTCGTCAAATAGATTCAACTGCTCGATGCGTTTCTTTACCCAATCGGCTTTTTCCAACTGGGTTTTTGATGGTACTCTACATGACGGGATTTCAATCTCTATTGGTAATACCACTTTGGAGTTGTATACCAAAGAGTAAAGTGTTGCCTTAATCGACATTCTGATGGAAGTCCGATAGGCCATAAGTGTGAATGGCCACATCTCATGCTAGTCCTTATATGTAACAGCCATTTTTTTTTTATTCTTTTGAGGTTTTTATTGGCTACTTCAACAACTCCATTCATTTGGGTTCGATAAGGAGTAAAGTTCCTATGAATGATCCTAAACTGTTGACACAACTTTAACACAAGCTTATTGTTGAGATTAGTACCATTGTTAGTGATGATCATTTCTAGAACCTCATATTGAGCCAAGATATCTCTCTTGATGAACTTAACTACAACCCTTTTAGTAACGCTTTAGTAAGACGAGGCCTCAACTCATTTGTTGAAGTAGTTGATGGCGACCAGTCTAAAGCGATGCCCATTTGATGCTTTTGGAGTAATTGGGCAGATGATGTCTATTCCCCACATTGAATCCATCATATCCTTCTTGAATCCATCATATCCTTCGAGCTTTTTCATCTTCTCAGTGATTTGTTGGGCCAATCGCCTTTTGAGTTCTTTCAATATTAACTGATCAACTTCAGGCTTTGAGTTGATTGGAAACGAGTAAGTGTTAGTCAAGTTGACCTTTGGATAAACCCCTTTTGTCTAAAAGGATTCAAAGGCTTAGTTGACTTTGAGGTAGGCTTCTTCTGCTTCGAGGGGTGGGGCTTCAACATTCTTTCCATATTGAGCTTTAGAGTTTTCTTGGTTTGATGGAGTTATGGAACTAAGTAAGGCGATGCTATCGGCAAAGAAGCTTAGTTGATTGACAATCTTCCCTACCGTTCTCTCCAAAGAGCAGAACTTCAGCTCAATAAGATTAACAATTTCGGGGTTATTGGTGTTGATGTTGTCGTTTCCTTGGTTAGCCATTCTGGTTTGTGAGTGAGTTTTGATAAGACTTTTTTGGAAAGTTCGATGCTTGGGAGCTATCTTAGAGACCTTGTTTAGGATCACTTCTCAACAAGTCAGCACATGAATATTTTAATTTTTGAAAATATGGAACTGAAATAAATAAATGAAATGCAAGTATGCCATACAAATGAAAAGGAGGGGATCAGCAATCAACTGACAACACGAAAAGTTATTTATTATTCTTCAATTCTTGGAGTTTTATTACATAAAAGAAAAGAAAAATATAAACTCATCTAAACTAATCTTCTGTAGGTTAAATGACATTTTCTTCTTCTAGTTGCTAGGTTTGACGACCACTGCTTTACCTTGCTTTTAACCATGCTCAATTGCTTCCTCAAATTCTTGAATTCTTTTCTAAGCCATCTTCAACTAGTGTTCCAAGGCACACGATATTTTCCTTGACTCCCGAAAGAGGTTTTCCCACTTATCTTTTTCATCATAGAGGACTTCCACATAAGCTTTTACCTAGTCCATGTAAGTCATCATTTTAGAGCTAAGATTTAAGGGGGAAGGTTGAAGGACCTCTAGTGCTTGATATTATGTCATGCTTACCTTATGAAGTTGATTGTATAAGTCCTCTTTAGTGACCTAGTGTTTGTCTACTTCTTCTATGAATTTGCTCAAATCAATGTTAGGGCTTATGGTCCTAGTATCCTACTAAGCTTTGATCTTGTAAAGCTTGGATACCTTTTCTATAGAGTGAAGCTCTTTAAGATTGAGGGTGAATGGCTCTAATGAAGGTCTGTGAACTATATCCTGGATGCCCCCAAACTGCCTCACTGATGGGAATCAAGCTATGGGACCCCTGACTTGTAGCCGAGCCCTAGGACTAAAGGGGCTAGTACGTTGAATCCTTATGTTCCAACTAACCCCTATCGAAGTTGAGTACTTCCTTGCCAAATCACCTTTAATACCGTACTATATGATAGCTCATTATTTTGTGGTTTGTAGAGTAGATGAGAACTCTCCGATGTCAAGCTATACAATCACTCTGCATCATCTTTGCCGAGAAGTCGAGAGAGAGCATCCAGATTAAATCCATCCTTACTTAGATGAGCCCATCTATTCATACTTTTTTGTTCGCATCTCTTAACAACTTCGTCAATGCCGCATCGCCACTATACAGTATCACATGTAGAATCTATAGCACTAATGATTATTTTTCTTGTATATTCATTTTTGCCCCTTTATAACATGTACATTACTCCTCTTAGGAAATGTCCTTTTTGTCTTTTCCCTTTTGGGCAAGTTACCCTAGTTTATGGGTATAAATACCTTATAATTGTAGTTGTAAGTCATCAAATAATCTTCAATACACTTTTGAGTACCTTCTTCCTTGCGTAAACACTATTGTTTACTTTCGATATCACTCTTATCCTTTCCCTCAAGCAATGTTGGGTGGCAAGTAACCTCATTGAACCAATTTGTGCATCACATCGAATTAGGCTATAAGTCCTCAGAAGTTCCATTCGTGTGTCATATTCCTTGAAGCTATTCATGGGTTTTGTTTACTATTTTTGTCCTTTGTTTGCACCATTTCGTACCTTTACCCATCGACTCTTTTTGAGCTTTCTACAAGCCTGGACCAATTTAACGACTGCTCTTGTCTGTTCTTAGTCATAGTTCGCATTACTCACCATATTATTTAGATAGTAGCCTATACACCAACTTATTTCGATCGATTATATGGCATGATAATCTTTACAAACAAATATGACCTTAGTGTAATTTCTCTATCTAGTGGTCTACAGTATGTCCTTAACCTGGAAATCTTGTAGAACCTCGATTTAGAGAAAGGTAAGGATATCTTCTAGTATTTTGATCTTATAAGTGAAAGGATCAATAAGATCAATCTTATTGGCAAATGCACCCTTTATTAAGTCTAACTTAAAGCATTTGATGTAGTTGATGAACCATATCATTAACAGTGTCATGCTTGACCTAAGATCTCCATAGCCTCTTTTCTTAAGGAAATTAAGGTTCCTTATTTATTTAGCAAGTAAGGCAGGAATATAAGACTTCCCCTCCTAAAATTGAGCCACTAATTTTGCAACCTTAAAGTGTATAAGAAAAGATCTGCTTGGAAATAAGACGGTAGCAAACATTGCTAATATATAGGCCCTGATTTGATTCTCTCTTCAATTACCAAGAAATAGAGCCCGTTTGTTGGAGCTAGGTTTGGTATGGAACTAATGGATTAGGTCCCATATCTTGATAGCATATTTGTTGCAATCATTTAGGACCTCATTTGTATGAGTAGTATTGTACGTCTTCATATGATTGCTATTATGCTAACTTCACTACAAGTTACTTTTTTTTTCCCTAATCTTTTCTAGATGATGACCTTTATAGGACTATGCTTATTATAGCTTGGGTTTTGGCTATGATGAAGGCTAAAGATTGGGCTTATAAGTATTGTCAAGCTTGAATTTTTAGTTTTTTATTTTTAATTTGATTTCCTATTTTCTGATTAATACTAAAGCTTAACTCATTTAGTGTTGATCATCAACTAGAGAAATTTAGAAATTCCGGTTCTTTTAAAGAAAATTTTTTAAGTTGCCACCCGACTGAAGTCGAGAAAAAGAGAAATTGTAATTGTAATTGTAATCAATTGGGTGAATTAATTACAATTCGACTATCGGTCTTTGATTTCAATTTGAATGAAAAATCAAAGGGTTCTAAATTTGGGGGCTAACCTATTAAACCCTAATGGGTACCACTATCTATTTTCCAAAATTAGATTTATTCTTCACAATTACCCTTTTTTAAAAATATTTTTAAGAAAAAAACAAAAACCAAAAGAAAAAAAAAAACCCTAAGCTTCTATGGATTTTATCGTTGTCTTAAAGGTGTCTACGTACTTGCTAGTCAGGATTAGACAACTATAGTTCTTTCCAGAAAATTTTAATGTGTTGATTTATTTTAATTTTCAAAAACCAACCGGATTTGAGTTTTAATTGATTTATTTTATTTAAAATAAATTAAGGGGGTCCTAATTCTCAAACTTTTTTATTTTATGAAAGCTCTCTAAAAGTCCCATTCTTTTTAAAAGGTTTTTTTTTTTTTATTTCAAAAAAATGAATTTTCTAAGTGAGGAAATCTTGAAAACATAATGCTAAAACCTAAGCCAAAAAAAAAAAAATTAGTTTTCTATAAGAGGAAACCTTAAAAAAACCTAATCTAAAAAAAAATCCCTAAGCTAATATATACAACTATCTATCTTAATAAAATAATTCTATATAATACACTTGATATATAAAAAACTAATACTAAAACTCCTAAACTAACATATTCATATATTAGATATTATATTAACTAATAAATAATAACTAATAATATAATAAAAATAAAAAAATATATATAAATGAAAAGAACTGAACTTGATTGTTGTTCACTGAACAATGGCGATGGACAGTACTCTACGGTGAAGTTGTGGCATTGGTTGCTTGTTTAGCAACGATGTGTAGTGGAGAGTGTCCGCGTATGCTGTGTGTTCAACTTGTATGTGGGGCGGCGGCATCGCTAATCAAGGAACCGTGGCCACTGCTAGTTGTGTAATTGATGTAGAGCTGCCGAAGTGCAGCAGTAGTGAAGGGCATTGGGATGTGTACTGCAGCATATAAAGTGCAGCGGCTGTTCATTGGTCATGGGTGTTCTTTGCATGTTGTTGTAAATGGTGGAGTGGTGATTGAAGCTGTGGTGTAACGTATAGTAGTAGATGATCAAAAGTGATCAGCGTGAATGAATGTGGGTTTAGGGTCGTATGTATGATAAGCTTTATGTTAGAGAGAAAACCAAATTTCTATGGATTTATGTGTAGGTAAGAATAGCCTAGTGAGATAGAGTAGAAAGGCTTGTAATTATTTATCTCTTATTGAAGTTAGTGAAACATTGATAGTGGGATAACATCGATGTGGATAACCAGGAGTTAGAAGAGTACAGTACGTGTATGGCTAAAGCACTATAAATCTCTTTCTTGATCTTCTCATCTCTATTTTTTCTACATATTGTTTTACACCAAATCTTACTTAAGTAATAAAAAAACATTTTAAATTTAGTTTTATGAAAATGTTTCAAACTCTTAAGTAATCAATTTGCCTCCCCTTCTCTTGGTTACTTTCGAGACCTACAATTTATTTATTATTTTTTTGGAATTTTTTTTATATTTTTAATGTAAAGGAAAACTAATAAATTTTTTTTAGAAAATAAGAGTTTTCCTAGGTAAGAAAACTTTATTTTAGGAAATAAGACTCTTTTGGTCAAATTGAAAGGGAAAAAAAAGTTTTTTTTTTTAAAAAATATTTTCTTTAGAACATGCTTCTTTTTTCTTTCTTCTAAAAATAATTAAAAAAAAAAAGAAATTTATTCAGAGCAAATAGAAAAATGGAGTTTTATTTTTTTTTTTTGAATCCTATTGTTATTATTATTACCATTTATTCTTTTTATCTTTTTTTTTTATGGATAATTGAAATAAAGAAAAGAAAAATAAAAAAAAACAAATTAATTTAACCTGGATTAGCCTATGGGTTTGGAATTGGCTTAGGGAGAATTTGTGGGTCTGGTTGTGGTCTTAGATTTGGGTCGTGGGCATAAATTTGGGTTGTAAGCAAGAAGAAGAATTATGGCTTAGCTAGGTTGATTCTAATTGATATAAACACCAAAATGAATGGGTGAAAGCACTTTTATGAGTTTTTTTTTTTTTTTATTGAGGATAGTGGGTGTAAAAACAACACTATGGCCAATGGTAGTGGTTAGTGTTAGACGATGGAAATGGTTGTTTGGTTATGGCAGCTACAAGTGTTTTGGGGTAAAGGAAGTTGATGTTTGGGGGTTACAATAGTAGGGAGTTTAGTCACGTTCCTAACTTGGAGTGGGAGTAAGTAGTGGTGGTGTTTTGCAATAGAAAGACCGTAGCTAAGGTTTGTTTCAAAACTTGAGTGGTGGTTCTTGGTATAGATGGTACGACGATACATGAGAGTGGTAGAGTTCGGAAGCTTGGACATTAGGGCTCATGTTTAGCAATAAACTCAACTTAAGAAGCTTTTGAGCTTAAGCAAAACTTAGAGAGAGAGAGAGAGTAATGAAAGATGATAATGGAGTTGTGTCTAGTTGAATTTGTCTAGAAACATGATGAGAAGGCCCTTATTTCTAGTTTCAAAGCTTGAAAGAAACTTAGGAAGTCCAGCAATAGTGAATCGTATACATATAGTGGCAATTTATTCTTGCTTGATTTGGCTTCAAAACTTAAAGAAAGTATCGATTTGATTAAGGAAAATGGTTAAGGGGACGTTAATGACTATCAATCGCAACTTAGATTTGATTTTTTTTGCCAAAAGTATTTGGATTTGTCAAGTTGGCTAAGATGCGTTTGTGAATTTTCTCAATTTCAAGCTTAGATTTGGTCTTCAAAATGGATGAGTCAAAACATGTTCTTGGGCTCAATTGAAAGTACTCCACATCAACAATCTAAACATGTTAAGGATTTAGATTGATTTTTTTTTTTTTAAAAAAGTGAGTGAAAAAATCCTTGAAACTGAAGGGTTCAAACATGGCAAGTGTAAGTTTAGAGAACTTCCATGGTTGTTCTTGTGATAGAAGAGACGTTGATGTGGCGCTATGTCAACCATGCAAACCACCCCTTAATTGCTGCTTATAACGTACAACACATGTCCCAACATGATATGCAACATTTAAAGGGTATAGTAAAATAAAATGTATTCACGTGCATCTAGGGAGAGTCATGCCATGTTAACTACATGAATCACTCCTTGGTTGCCATGTGTAAGGTGCAATACGTGTTCCTATCAAAACATGACACATGACATTTTGGGGGTGCAGCAAAATAAAGTGCGCTTATGCGCATCTAGGGAGAGTTGAACTATTACTCTCGTGCTCATTCTACTTGTCAAGACTAAATGCAATACTAATTAAGCTATTGGCCAGTTGCCTAATTTATGTTACAACTCAAGGTGAGTAAGTGGGTTAAACGGGCTAACCTAGCCCAACTTATAGGTTAAATGAGCTGAGCTCATTTGGCCTACTTTTTAAATGGGCAAAAAAACCTTGACCTTGACCTTAACCTTAACCTATTTTAAAAGTGGGTTAAATGTGTTAGCCCGAGCGCTAAAGGCATAAATATGTTAAATGGGTGAACTCAAATTGGCCCATTTTAGCTCATGGGTTAAATGAGTTAACCTGACTTGTTTTTTAAATAGGCAAAAAAACCTCCGCCTAAAGTCGTTTAAAAAGTGGGTTAAATGGGTCGGCTCGCAGGTGAAAGCTTACATGCACACTTCTAATTATAACTAAATTGTATTTAACCTATACAGTAACCTAGATTATTCTATAAAAATAAAAAAAAACTACCTAAATAAATTAATTTACCTAATGACTCAACTCAACTCTAAATTCTTGTTTTTCTTAAAACTATTTTCCTAAGAATATATTCTTCCTTAAAAAATAAAAAAATTATTTTCATAAAGACATTTCTATTCTCCTAAATTTATATATATATATATTAAACTTTTTATTTTGGATATTTCCTTTTTTTTTGTGTTTTTTTAAAATTAGGCCTCTTCTCTTTATTCTAAAAAACTAAAATTACAAGGGGGTAAAAATAGGATGTTTATGGACTTTACATCTATAATCTAAAGTTTTTTTTTTTCACCTCCCCTCCCCTCCCCTTCCCACATCACAACCCCACAACCCCTCCCCCCCACCCCAACCATAACTTATTTATCTATCTATTATTGGTAAGGTAATAACTCCTTATTAGATGCTATATCTATAATCTAAAGTTTTTTTTTTAAAGATTATTTTAATTTAAGTGCTTCTATTCACCGAGGAAAAAAAAATTATTTCACCCTACTTTGATTAACTTCCACATTTAATTTATTATAATTTACTTATCTATTATTATTATTTGTTAATCTTAATATATTAAAACTAATAACCTCTTATTGTACTCAACATCTATGTATTATTTCTTATTAAATTTTCTTTTATCTTCATCCATTTTGGCATGCTGAAAATATAAATTTAAGTGTTGCAGTTTTTTTCCTATAATTTCAAGACATGATAAGTTGTAATATATGAATAATTTACTTCATTAAAATAGGATTAGCAAATTTAAGAATATAGAATATAAATCTTTTAAAGTATTCATTTGTTATTTTTTATCCAGCAACATGTGTATATAATTTGAATCAGTAATTATATTATATATATTATTGTCTTTATCTAATCTATCTATATTATTAAATAAATATATTCTACATTGAACCCTATACCTCATTAAGAATTATTAAAATAATTTAATTACAACTAAATCCTTTCAATTTCATTAATGTTGCCGTTTTAATCATTGCATGTCCACCAATATAAGTTACATAATTACATTTTATGGTAGCAATGAAAACCATTTGATATATTTTTAAAATTCGATCCCTACTCTATATGCTCAAGATTTTCTTATTTTCTAAATATTTTAAACTTAATAGGATTTATTTTTACACATGCATCGCAAGTATGTAGCTTGTTAGTATATTTTAATACAAGAAGTCTATATTGAAGTGAGAAAGATAAGAGAGAGAAACAAGAAGGGATAGGTTTGGTTGATTTTTATATAATGGGAGATTAATCTTGAGACATCGACATGAGAAAAATGGAGGGTATTGTTAAGATGAGCAAGCTAGACTTGAATATGATCTTTTTTTTTTTTTTTTACACATTCATTATAAACTAAAATTATTTTGAACACACATGAGACAATAACACCAGTTAATGTCTGATTGCATGGGTTTGCATTATGAAAGTAACAAAAAAAATAGTACTTAAGAAGGTTTTTACTCCAAATCTACAAGAGTCTTCATTTTGAGTAGGGATGCCATCGGTTTAGGTTTAGGACGGGTTTTGCAAAACCTGAACTCAATATGTAGATATCTTATTTTTGTCCTTTGTAATTTTTAAGGTTTTTTTTTTAAAAAAAAAAAAGGAAAAGGGGTCCTAATTTCAAATAAAAAATAAAAATAATCATTAAAAAATAGAAAATTTACAAAAATATAAAAAAAATTAATATATACTATGAAAAAGATAAAAAATAGTTTAGGAATAGGCTTTTCTTTAATAATTCTTTGGTAGACTATTAAGAGTTGATTAAATAAGTTATTTTTAATTAGTCCTAGGCAGTTTTCCTCAAAATACATTTTGTTTATACCAAATAATAGAGTAAGGGCCAATAACTCATTTAGTACGACACTTGATCTTGCATTTGGGAATGGTTAAAGGTTTAGGGTTTGAGTCTAGTTATAAGCACTTTGTGCCTTTTATTTTTCTCCCACTTATATATGCTACATGTTCATACCTAATTGGGTAATGCAACTGACGTGTTCACTCTCTTTCCATTCTTTTCCTATAGTTTCCTATGCATATCATGTTCAAAGCCCTCTTTTTTAAGCCATTTTCGATCCATCTACCTTCGTAATTTTAGCAAGATAATGGTAGAATCTCAAAGATTACCTAAGGTACTATGAATTGGGACCTAAAACTCGACTTAATTTGTTCATCTAATATCCAAATTGGCCTTTGAAAATTGCTCGTAGCTAGGATTCGTGATTTTAGCCTCTAAACATATCCTTTAAATCTGAGCCTAATGGGAAAGAATCAAAGCTTCTTTTGTGATTTTCAAGCAAGAATGAACATTCAAGAATCACTTTTGACCTATTGATTCACTTAAATTCAACTTGATTTTGCAATCAAAGCCTATCAACCCTAAATGTTAAATTTTTGAATTCATGGCAAATTGGAACTTTCCATGTTTGTTTGATGTTCAATAAGTATAAATAAGGTCATTTCCTTACTATTCTAGCATCAAGCTCTCATCAAAATATACACACATACACATATTTATCGCTTTCTCTCTATTGTATCGCCTCTCACTCTCTTTAAGATTCATGTGAGCTTGGAACTTTTCGAGCTAATTCACTCATGTTATGGTGTTCATTGAGTTCCAAGCTCTTTAGAAACACCACTTTGAGCTGTTGTTGCATCCCTTACTTACTTAGAGTTTGAAACCCTAAACTCCTCCACCAAAACCCTAGCAACCGCCATTACTCCTCATGAAACTCCTACTTCTACCACTCTTCTTCCCAAACCAACACCACAGCTAAGCTCGTGGTGGCTTAAAACCTAGAACCTAACACCCTCTTGAATGCTGACATACATTCCTATGTTGCCTGCAACCACCACCTTCAGCCTAACTCCGATGAACATCTAAATGGCCACCAAACACAATGGCACTTGAAAAACACCCACATTGTCTAGTAAAATACACATGGAACTGAACTTTCTTGCTTGAGAATTGCATTAGAACCACCTTGATTAACCCTACTAAGTCGCTCTTACTTCCTCTCTCAAACACACATGCACTACATGTGTTGCCTCGACTCGAGTCTAATATTTGACTTGGATCGAGTCATAACCCTTGCACCCTTACTCTATTCGGTTTTCTTTTTTTCTTTTCCTTCTTTTATTTCGTTTGTTTTTTTTTCACTTATTTATTTAATATAAAAACAAAGAAAAAGATAAAAAAACTGGAAAATATAAACAAGATGGAATTATAAAATCAAACAAATTAAAATGAATAAAAGTTATTCTTTCCTCTTTTTTATTTTTGTTTTTAGTTTTTTTATTATCATTAACATTAAAGACTATTTAATAATAATAATAATAATAATAATAATAATAATAATAATAATAATAATAATAATAATAATAATAATAATAATAATAATAATAATAATAATAATAACAACAACAACAACAACAACAACAACAAGAGATTAAATAGGATAACTGTTAGAGTTTTTCCAAAAAAAATTAAATAATTAGAACCCTTTTCTTAGAATTTCTTTAAACAAAACCAAAATAGTTAAAAATGTATACATGATCATTTTCAAAAACTAAAAGAAATCAATAAATTAAAGTTTTACAATGATCAAACAATAGGAAGTCTGATCCCTAATGGAGGATATATAGACACATATGGGCCAACTTAAAATAGATTTTTTTCCCTTTGTAGATATTATTTATCTTCTTTTTTTTGTAAATAAATTTAATTTTCTTTATTTGTGAATATAGAATTGTTCTTTTAGGGTATTTTGAAATATAAAGCGAAATTTGGAAGGTTGTTTAAAGTTTAATAGGGCAACCCATATACTCGATATCTTTAGTTTTCAAAAATCCTTTTTTCAAAAATGATTTTTTCGCAGATCGATGGTTAGGTTAAAATTGGTCTACTTAATTGATTTTAATATAACATTTTTCTCGACCTCGATTGGGAGGTGACTTTATTTTTTTTTTCAAAATTTATAAAAAAAAAATTAGATTTCCCTTAATTCTAAGTCAAGGGTTTATATTGAATAAGTATAGAGGTCGATATAAGTTAGGTTAAGAAAAATAAAGAAAACCTAAAAATTCAAGCTTGACACAATCTAAAACTTGGTATGCCTTCCTAAAACTCACCCCCAAAACCCAATGTGGTTTTATCTTATATCTAGAACTCGCCCTTGTAGGGTATTTTGTATCTATAAGCCTACCTACTTATAATAACAATTTTTTTATGGAACAAGTCTCGAGAAATCATCAGTTTGTCAAGGGGAAGAAAATATCTACTCCATATCTAACATTAGTAATGATATATAGTGAGATCAATAAACAATTTTGAATATCAAACTACAAGGTTATTTTACAATTTGATTAGAGAAAATGGTTGTAACTGTAATTTTGCTTTAGTTATTCATGACATGAAGTCAAATAGGGAGGAAAATATAATAAAACTAGCTACCACTATGTAGAAAATTTCACACATGCAAGAGGGAAACAATTTAGATTCAACACAAAATATTTTAAATAGAACTTTTTAGAGTTTAATCCCTTTCAAATAATTTGTCAATACATTTTATATAGGAAAGAAAATATCATTTTACTTGAGTAGCCAACTTAGTAACAAATGTGCTATTTTATATTATTTATCTTCTTATTAGGTTAAAGTTTTCCTATTAAGTTATTATAATGTCGAAATCCAACTTAGAACCCAATAAGGTTTTGAAATAAGACCCATAATTTACCTAAAAGCCTTATAGAATAATACGTTATAGGATAATCAATAGATTGCGTACTCTATAATATATTTTCCAATGACATTCCGAATTTTGGTGTAAAAACCTTTGGAAGTTCAATTTTTCTTTTCCCTTTCAATTTTTTTGTAGAACATGGGTTTTCAAAATAAGGATGACCATCGAGCCAAAACCGTCCGTTAAAAACTTAAGAAGTGAAGTTGGCATATGCCAAAAAAAACCTTGGGATCAACTTGTAAATAACCATTTATTTTCTAGATGGGGATGGAAATTTATTTGGATTCAAATCTTTTAAAATTATTTTTTTAAAGTTATTTGTTTAAGATATGAATACGTGTAATTAATAGTTAATATTATAAAAAAAATATTTAATATTTTAAAATTTAAAACAATTTTAACTATTAAATTTATAACTTTACTTAAAATAATTAAAAAAAAAATTCATTTCTAATTTATTACCCCCAATAAGAAAGTACATGGATTTAAGACCTTTATCGATTGTTTTCATACGTCTTAAACTTTTTTCTTTTTCTTTTTTTATTTTTTCTTTCTTCCTATGGATGTGGTTACTCGGGTATGTGATAGGTGACATAGTGGGATTAACCACTAAATTTAACATTTGACTTTCTAAAATACCGTGCATCCAACTCCATGTTTAGGCAATATGTCATAATTTTTTATAGGGAATTATACGTGGCAATTTCTATGCCAAATCTTTATCACTAAATATAATAAATCTAGACAAAGACAGATAAAAAATGAACTCCAACCTTATAATATGACACATCCATTCTTAAAATATGAAAACCATGTCCTCTTTCTATTTATGAAGGAAGGGGCAATGTGGTTGGTGAAGAAGATGGGTAGGCAAGAACTCGGAACGCGCATCTGAAATTAGAAAATGAATAATCCAAACTAATTGGTAAAGTAACTTAAAAGTTATCAATAGAATAATATGCCCATTTAATGTGATTACACGTCTCTAAAGTATTTCTTAATTTCTTATTTTAGTCCAGAAGATGAGCTCCATATGATATTTGCCACACGCCTCATGGTCAAATGCCCTAAGATCTCCCATTCAACCGGAGCACAAGATAATTTAATGTAATGGCCATTTTCCTTGCGTACGAATCACGAAATGTATAAATTCAGTAATAAAAGAGGGCACGTCTATTTGACTCCATTTATGAATGCCATGTATGTCATGCTAATTTCGGTAGTTTTATTTTTTTTTCATTTTTATCGACTTAAAAATAAAGAGATGCAATCATGCAAACAGAATATCGAAATTTTTTTATATTAATAATAATAAAAAAGATTACTCATCCCAATAAAAAGCTTGTAGATTTTTTTCATAAAAAGAATTTTTTTTTTTTTAAAAGTCTGACCATGGTTCTGGTTTTTTCTAGAAATGATCGAAACACAAATGAAAAAGTGGTCATTTTGCAAAGCCAAAATTCGGAAAAATAATTAAATGCTTTCATGACCACTCATCACTGGTAACATCGTGCATTTAGGTTATGATATATAGAAAATATATTTTATATGCGGTTCTATTTTCTTATATATGGACCTCATTTCTTTCTTTCTTTCTATGTATATTACTCCATCTCCATGCTGGCCAGCGAATTCGTCGGTTTTGTCTTTCATTGCTCGTGCCGTCTGTCAATCAATTACTGAAAAAAGTTAAAATTAAAATTGGAGATGAAGGGAGACAAATTGAATTAAAGAACATAAATATACAGAGTGTGCGAACCGTTGACTCACGTTTTCTGTCTATAAAATCACGGGACCACGTTGACTGACATCAACTTCATGTGAAGTAACTTCGCAAGTAAAACATTATTTAATAAATCTAAAGCCTGGGAATCTCAGCTGACACAACTCGACATTCAATTTTTGTTATAATAAATCATGAGAGGGACAATTGGACACTGTTAGTTACTTTATCTCCAAGACCACCCCCCAACCCTCACCCAAAAAGAAACTTTCAATTTCAATATAATAATCCACTTGTTGTGAAGCAAAATGGATGCGCCTCCGAAATGCTCGGCACCTCGATGAGCTTTTCTATTTAGTTATATAATTGCGGTTGGTATTTTGGTGTCTAACCATAAATCTGGATAAGATCCAAGACGGTTAAAAATGGATTTGTATTGATTAAACTCGAATAATAAATGTGCAACATTCGTATAAATCTATTTATAAATATATTTAGATTTAGGTTTAACTTCATAAATGCATTTATTAAAAGGATTCTGGAAGCAGTTTTTAAATATAATGTAAACCCATTTAATGTTAATGTTGATGATATTTTGTTTTATTTTTCTTTTCCACTCCAACATCGACCAATTAGTAATTACATTAGATTTATCCCTTTTTCACTTTACTCTTTTATTGGTCCCAATAAACAACAGAAATGGGGAGATTAAATTGATTGTCGTCAAACTTTAAGATTTTTTGTAATTTTAGTTATAACCCTTCTTACTTCTTCAATGATCACAATAAACAAAACTTCACAAATAAAATATATATATATATATATATATTATATAAAGATTGATGTACTAAAGCAACAATTAAATTGCATAACATAAAAACGATAAGGAGTTAGAAGATTAGGCAAATATTTATAAAGGTTCCTTCTTGTGAGTTAATCTTGTTTTCTAACTCGTGATTTGGAGATCAGTCTTACATATTAGTTTGTTTCACTATTTGAAAGAAATCAAGATGAAATATATAATTTCTACAGCCATGTCTTACCTCTATACTCTCTATTATAGAAGAAATCACATATTTACAGTCTTCTCAATATCTTCTCAAAGAGCTAATCTCCTACGCAGTTAAGAGTGTAGTAACTCTATTGAGACTAACAATATGATTCCTCTACACTTTTGCATCATATTTCCATGAGGCGATGGATATTTCTTTTTTAACAAAAAAATATACTATCAAACCCACACTTGTGTTGTGTGTGCCATATTATATACAATATTATTAATATATAAAACAATAGTAGAGAAATTTGCTTAAGAACAATTTAGAAAAAAGACGATTATAAATGGTAGATTAAAAATTAATTCAAGATAATTTTAGAGATATGTTTTTAGTTTTCCTTGATTAATTGATAATTACTATGTAACAAATGGTTTAAAAACTAATCTCAAATATAAAGAGTAGTTAATCACTTTCCGCTAATACATGTGTTTTCCGCTAGTTTTATAATACGTGCAATCAAGTCTACTTTGTTAATTTTATTACTAGATATGTTTTATTGATTTCATACCTAGATGACGTTTATATAGAAAAAGCATGAGTGAAATTATAGATAAAAATTATTTAATATCATGTTGCCTCAGGTCTATTTTAACTATTGGATGCACAAACTACTCATGGGAGAGTTGATTAGCTATATTTGGGCAGAGTTAATAGCCTTCACTTGTAAATCGACATAAATTGACATACGAGATGAATAAACAAATCCAGACATCACAGAAAAGCATACCCCGAGAATTACTTGAACAAAGTTGATTTAAAAAAACTCAAACACATTATATTAAACTCCTAGTCCATTCTAGCATACGTATCGACATTCTATTGCATCTAACGTATATTCGTGACATAAACGATGAAATTAAATAAATGGATTTTCTAAATGTATTTTACATTATTGCACATGGGAAAGAGCAACTCACTGATCCTCACGCGGATAAAACTTATAAAGACCGTAACATCCGAGTTTTTATCTTACACTACCGATAAGAATGCATAAATGGAGCCTGTGTAAAAAATAAAAACTATTTTTCATCTTACACACAAAGTAGCAAAGTTCCAATTGCTGGGTATAGCCACACTGTAATGAACCTCGCTTTTGAAACAATGTTCAACAATGCATTATTATTTAACATAGACGCTCACATATTTCATATTTAATTAGGTCTTCTTTACCCAATGGAGTAGCTGTGGATTATAAACAATGTGGATCGATGTTATTAGACTTATTTCAAAATAATCAAATTAGAGACACTAAATATGTACAAATGCAAAAAATAGATGTAAATCTAAACTAAATATGGAATTTCCATCATAAACACCTCAATGAAGAAGGTGACCTAATATTTGCATCACTCAAACGCTTCTTGGATGTGACATAACCACTCACTGAATAGATCTTCTACTCAACAATTGAATATCCTTAAAGCCTTGCAAGCATAGTCATAACCACTATGACCATTAAAATGATTGTTTCCTTCATCTGTCCTTTAGATTTATATTAAAGGTCATGGAATTTCTAGGGATGGAAATTGGAGAAATAAGGTCTTAACAAAAGGAAAAGTAAAGTGGTAACTTCGATAAATGGTTGACATTATGAGTGTCGTAAAAAGAAAAAAACTATCAAAAGGAAAACTTGCCAATGTGGATGTGAAAGTAGGCTATTGAACTTGTAAGTAAGTGGGAAAAAACTAGAGAGAGTAGAAAGGGAGAGCACTTATTGTTAAATTTATGGTTTATTTTTTTATTTTGATAAAAACAAAACAAAGAGTATATAGTTAAACATATTATTTGCTTATATTGAGTTAATTGAAAAACAATCGTCATCTTACAAAAATATTATAAACATTAATTAACTCTATAAGATATTTATATTTGAAGAATGTACAAGCATCATTAAAATTAAATTGCATATTGTGGATGTTTTTTATTGTGTTTGAAAGTTAGAAATAGGTGAAATTGGCCTACTAGCTTAACGGCTTTAAAGTACAATGAAGTAGCCTAGATAAAAAGTTTGAATGGTTTTTGATCAAGGTACCGGTATACCGGAGAACTTACTGGTGTTTATGCTAGCAGTTGTCTTGCTTACCATCATGATGGTAAGAATGTGATACCATAATGTCGGTAAACCTATTTTAACTATCTGTTAGAGCTAATGAACAATAATGAGAAGAATTGAATGAGATGTTACAAACGCTTAACAATCTGACCAAGGACGATAGAGAGTTGATCTTTTACTATAATATTTCAAATTTCTCTTATATTCTTATTGTCACTTGTACCCTAATTTGCTAATATTTAAAGAGATTTAAAGTGTAGTGCTTATAAGCTATTAGTTGTAAAGTATTGACAGTTAAAAGCACTACACTAATAATCTTTGAGCTTGAGTTTTGTATTATGAGTTAAGATTGTGATTTGTGTTGAGAGTTTTAAGTATGAAACTTATGTAATCAAGTTTGTATTTAGGTAGCTCTTGGAGCTTGATTTGAGAAATTAATTAAGTGGTGTGAAGTCCTCAATTAGAGGCATTATGTGCCTATAGAGAGTAGAAGGCGATTCAAGTTCTACATTAAATTCAAACTTGATCTTCTCCATCTTTATCTTTTTTAATTCCTGCACTTATTATTGTTTTATCATTATTTTAATTATACTCATTGTTACATTTAGTGCGCAATTTTGAAAAGAAGATTAATTTGTCTTGAAAACTCAATTAACCCTCTCCCCCCTCTCTCTCGAGTTTTATCCTAGTGTTCTTTACTTATCAAAAGGAAAATAAAAATGTATACTTAAAAAATGCGTGTAGGGAACAAGAATTTCTAAGTTAACGACATTAGAGAGTATAGGGATTTAGGACGTAGGTTTGGATCCTTTACCATAGATGCTTTAAAGGGATTTATACAAGGGTTACTGCCATGATTGTGATATGTAACGGGAGATCTTCAAGTTAACTGCTTATTTTAGAGTACTTGCATAAAGCAAAGCATGTTAGGTCATAGGGAGTGTTTCCTTTAAGGATTTGTCCTCTTATCATGGGGTAAGCCAATGCTTTATGGGTTAAGTTGGTACTTAGGTGCCCATAGCCAAAATACACATATAACCAAAAAGAAAAGACATCAAGGGTATTAAAAGACAACCAAAATAAGCAAAGTGATCAAAAGCACATATAGTTTATTGAAACAAAGAAAATTTTAACAAGCAATACATAACAAGCTATCAAGGTCAACCATGTAAACTAACTAATTGGTCATAAAGGCTAATTGATTGACCACATGAAGCACCTAGTTGCCCAGTCTAGTTGATCACATTTGCAAGTAGGTTAGCAAGGTCTTGTTTATGCTTTTTTTTTTTGTCAACCCCATTGAAACTCAAAATAACAAAATAGAAAACTAAGATTCCAAATAAAAAAAAAATTAATAGTCTAAAAAGCAAACTTTTCACTCCATATCGACCAACAATGTCCCATGGTCCTCAATAATATTGCTATAACTAAAACAACTTGTCATCATAGCTTTTCATAACACACTACTACTAAAACAACAAAAATAAGCAATTGCATTAAAAGATAATAAACATCATTAATATTAAAAAAGTATTCTTTTGTCTCTATATACTTAACAATATGGTCATAGTACTCTACATTATTAGATTTTTCATTTTGATACAAATTTATCACATTTTATTCCATTCCTATGTTCCCATTCCACTTTCATCTTAAAGAAAGAAAAAAGAAAAGAAAAAAAGAAAAAGGGGACTACTTACTTCACCTCAAGACTCTAATTGGCAACGAAATGTGTGCAGGTCTAAAGACCTATTATTGTTACTACATACGTGCTTATCAAAAACCATTCATGATGAGATTGATTAATGACTGCCCATCAAAAATCCATTCAACAATGTAATTTTATATTTTTTATCCTACTCAGATGATGAAACAAATTATACACCTATCATGTAAAATTGTACTAGTTATTAATGTAGATTCACAAGTACACAACAAACTCGAATTGCAAATGGGTTTTCAAACTTCAAGTGGAAATGAGGAATAGGAAGTGAAATGGGGTTTTGAATGTGAATGTGAATGGATATTACATACCAAGATACAAACATAAGCAAGGTTTGAGCTTGAAATGGGTTTTGATATGACTTACGAAAACCAAACCAAGGCTCGGGGTTTCAATTATAGGTTAGATGCAACTCACTAACTTACTCAAATGAAGGGGTTCATCATAATCTCGAGAAGAAGATTGATAAAAACAAGAAAGATTAAAGAGTAAAACATCACTCAATAATTCGAAGCACAAGCTTAAATAGCTCATAAAGATATTAAGTATATTCTTGTTTTTTTTTTTTAAGAAAAGGTTCAACTATTCTCTATTAGTTACCAATGTAATTATTTATAATAAGTCCTAAAACCCTAGTGGCAAAATTGTAATTAAAATATAAGGCCTTAAACCCTGGAGATTAGGCCCATGACTTAAAATAAAGAAAACATCTACGAGTGTACAAAACTATGCGTTTAATAGCAAGGTTGGCATGCAAGTCATTTGAGCTGTCTTGGAATAAGTATAATTTAAATTGAGTGAGGTCAGCAGTTGTATGTCCTGGTTCAAGTCGGATTCATTGAATTCTTAAAGTGTTTAGCCGGGCTACCTTTGAGGTTGGCCCACAGTTGCTGAGCTTTAGGATTCGTTGGCACTAGTTTTCTTATGCCGTACTGAGTTGTTCTTTGGACTTGGGTCTTAGGCTGTTTAGTATCTCAACTTTTCGATAGATGATATATCTAATGCTAAGTTGTTTCTTTTTCTTTTTTTGTCTTAGCCTTCTAGTATTAGCTTGACCTCGTGGGGTAGGTTATCCTTAGCTAGAAACAAGTTGGCCTCAGCTTACAATAGGTCAACCTTGGCCTAGAGTTTGCCATAGGCTAATTCCTATCATCACCACGGGGCTGAAAAGGGGTTGTCCTCAACTTTAAGTAACGAGTACGAGCTTAGATGCAGAAAAGACTTCTCTTCCCTTTTCTTTTTACCATGTGGGCAGGTTAATCTAAATCTCTTCCATACTCATGGGGATCAAAATCTCTTCCATACTCATGGGGATCAAGCAATAGCTTTTCCTACCCTTATGAACCGTGGAAGTATTGAAGAAGCCATCATGGATCACTCTTTAGTCGTACTCCCAATGTTGGCTAAGAATTAAATTTGCTGCATTCATAGGCACCACATTGAAGTCAATTTCATCCTCATACTATCTTGCCTTAAATGCTATCTAATCTTTCTTATGCATAGAGACCATTCCCTTGTCATTAAATCACTTTAATCCATAAGGTTGGGTATGTAGGTAGGTCGGCAATCTCATATTCTCCATTAGCTTAGAAGAAACGATGTTAGTACAGCTTCCTCCATCAACTACTAAAGAATAGGTCTTCCCATTCACCAAACACCAAATCTAAAATAAGTTCTCCCTCTAGCTTAGGTCTTGTTTCAAGTCAACTAGCTGGCTCATCATAGCCAAGAGTTCATCTAAATCCGTATAGACATTCACTTCTTCTATCTCACTTCCTTAGCTCTTGTCACTCTAACTCTCGACTTAAGTGTCCGGTCCTTTGCCTTTCAAAATCATAACCTTCTAGTTTGGAAATTGGGAGCAATGTGTTTGTATCCCAAACAGTTGAAGCATTTAACTTCTCAAGCCTTGGTTTTAGGCACTTTCTCCTTTTCTACCTTCTTGGTCTCATCTTAGTTGGGTTGGCTAGATTCTCCTTTCTCCATCCTCTTCTTAGGCTTTTTCCTCTCCTCACACCTCTCAAGCTTAGAGCTACCTTATTGAAGTAGGTTAGTCAGCCTTTAGTGTTTATATCTCCTTTATTTCTCCACCCTTAATGCTAAATTGATCAGCGCATCCAATGAGTTGAACAACTGTAGTTCAACTACATCTGTAATGTCATCTTGGAGTTCACTTAAGAATTTAGCAATAATACCATCTTATGGCTTGGTAATCTTACATCTCGTCATCAAGGTCTCAAACTCTTACAAGTACTCTTCAATAGTGTTTTGACCTTGCCGCAAGTGTTGGAAAGCATGGAGCATCTCTTATTTAAAGTACGTCGGCTCAAATCACTGATCATCAAATGCTTCATAAGCCTCTAAGTTATGATCTACTCCTTTCCTTCGGCTTCTTGCTTAGCTACCAATTTATCATACCAAAGACTAACATACTTAATAAGGGATAATGAAGCTAGCTTGACCTTGGTTTTGTCATTACACTCATAGCATTTAAACAACTTCTCTACTCAGGGAATCTAGTCAAGGAACTATTCAGGTTGGTTACTTTTATTGAAGGTCAACAGTTTAAGCTTGATGTTGTAAAGTTCTTGACTATATGTTTGGGGCTCATCCGTTGCATTTCGAACGGGTTGGTTCACCTTGGATCAACCACTTATGTTAGAGCTCTACTTAACTAACTCTCTTTTAGGCTCTAGCTCTTGTCTTCAAGCTCTTTGGTTCACCTTAAAGGCAATACTCCTATCATTACTTCTCCTTAGCTTCATAACTCTTCTAGGCTATCGTTCGTCATTAACAAGCTCGTTAGAGTCACTTCCATTAGTTGGTGCTTAGTCTCTTCTTTCACCTTAACCAACATGTCGGCATCCTCTAACTAAACTAGTAAGCTCCTCGATAGATTCGGTAAGATTCCGAGTCTGATATTCCAGATTATCAATACATTGCTTCAAACTTCCATGGGGATTATCATCACTAACATTCATACTATCATCAGAAAATTTTGTTCTTATAGTAATTTCCATAGAGAGAATTTAATAAACACATAATACACTCAACTCAACTCAGAACCACGACAATTTGAAGTCGGCAGTCACTCTCAATGGAAGAACACCACTAAAATTGACGTAGATCGTGACTAAGAACAGACAAGGTTGGTTGTTGAATAGGTCCAAGCTTACTGAAAGCTTGAAAGGGAAGTGATGGGGAATGCGTGAAAGAATAAAAGTGAATGAAAAAGTAAGCAAACCTACGAACAATTCTAATAGATATGATGCACCAATGGAACTTTCAAAGACTCACGGCACAACTCAATATAACGCATAAATTAGTCCGATGAGGTTACTCTCCACCTAGCCTTGTTTAAGAGTTAAGATAAGTGAAATGAGAGTAAACAAAATAGTATTTACGAGAGGAATTTACCAAGTATATTAATGTAAATCCGATCTATTGTGGCTATATATACAAGGGGTAATTATACCCAAGAACTCAAGGTAACTTACCCAAAAGGGAAAAAGAAAAAAAGGGATATTTTCCTAAAGAAGTAATGTATAAGAATAGAAAGGATAAAAAGGAATTTTCAAGAAAAACAATGATTAGTGTAGCAGATTCTTCATGTGGTACTGTATAAGTAGCATAGGCACATTGGTGATGTTGTTGGAGGATACAAACAAAAAGGTCAAGTTACTTATTCGAGTAGGGGTGATTGATTAGCTCGGGGTCTATCTTTTAGCTTCTCGACAAAGGTAGCGCCGAGAAACTGGACGATTTCGACATAACTAAGTAAACGTGTGGGGTTTAGCAACTCTTTCGACATTAAAAAATTTAGCATACTTCAGAGAGATGAGCAGTCATTCGATTCGGCATACAGAGTAACTCGGCAAAAAGATACTTGGCTTCGACAAGAGTTGGTTGTAGCAAGAAGATTTACCTTGCCAGCCCTTCCAGTCCTTGAGCTCAACTACAAGTCAAAGGCCCAATTGCCTAATTGTTATCGTTCCCCTCTAGGTTGATTTAAATTTGGACCAAATTCGGATGGTCTTCAATCAACTCTTCATTGGGGTAATATGGATTGAGGTTAGCAATGTTGAAAGTATCAAAAACCCCATAATCTTCGGGCAGCTCCAATTTGTAGGCATTATCATTGATCTTCTGGAGGATTTTGAAAGTTCATTCTGCCCTTGGGATAGTTTGTCCCTCTTCTTGGTCAAAAACCTCTCTTTGCTTAAGTACAACCACACTAAGTCTCCCGATTGAAAATGTTTTGCCATATTATCCTTGGCTTTCTCTCACATACATCTAACGGCTTGGCCAATGTGCTAAGTGACTTTGTCATAGATGTACTAAAGGGATTGTGCTCTAGCTCTTGTACTAGGATCCTCTTACGCTGGCATAAGTACATGAGTATGATCGAGGGGAAACTTGGGATTAAATCCATAGTCCACTTTGAAGGAGGTCTGCTTAGTAGTATCATGCACTGTTCGGTAATAAGCAAATTCGACCATTGGCAATTAGACGTCTTAGTCAGCTAAGTTCTTGCTTACTGTAGCTCGGAGTAGTGATCCCAATGTACGATTAACCACCTCTGTTTGGTCGTTAGTTTGGGGGTGACATGAAGTACTGAATAGTAGTTTAGTGCTCATTTGATGCCATAAGGTCCTCCAGAAATGGCTTAAGAACTTTGGGTCTCTATTGGAGACTATACTTCTCGGCATGCCGTATAATTGCACAATTTGCTGTAAGAAAAGAAAAGTAATAGCAAAGCGTCATTAGTCTTGGAATAGGGTACAAAGCATGCCGTCATGCTAAACCTATCCACGACAACCATTATAGAATCTTTTCCTTAGGTAGTTCGTAGTAGTTCAAGAACAAACTTCGTGGTCAATTTGGTTTATAGCTTCATCAGAACAAGTAAAGGTATTGCTTTTCCTTATTCAGCTCGACACTTAGCCCTCTTACACACAGCACAACTTTCAACAACTTAGTATACATCTCACCTCATTCTCGGCCAAAAGAATCGACCACTCAGTAATTCATATGTTCTTTTCTCCCAAAAATGTCTGGACAGTCCTCTACTATAGGCTTCCCTGATCAGCAACTCTTGAAGTGAACAGGTTAGTACATATAATTCCCCTTTTCGGAACAAGTATCCTTCCCTTATATGATACTCATTTACTGTCCTTCCATCGACACAATGCGTAAGTATGGGCCCAAAGTGTGGATCCTCACAATACTATTCTTTGATACTTGTAAATCTAAATAATCTGGTCTGTAGTTCATTTAAAAGTGCATACATTCTTAAAAGAGCATCTGCAACTACATTGCTCTTTCCCTACTTATATTTATTCATGAAATTGAATCCTTCAAGGAATTTAACCCATTTTACCTATTGCTTCGACAACTTGGTCTGAATTCAGAGCTACCTCAAGGACTCATGGTTAATATAGATGACAAATTCCCTTAATAGTAGATAATGCCACCATCCTTGCAGTACTTAGATTAGTTCTAAGAGTTCGTTATCATACACAGAGTAATTTAGTTGATGTCCTTTGAGCTTCTCATTATGGTAGACAATTGGTTGGCCTTTTTGCATTAGGACAATGCTTATCCTAATGCCTAATGTATCACATTATAACTCAAATATTTTCTTGAAGTCAGGCAAAACTAGTATGGGAGTAAAGGTCAACCTTTCCTTTATCTCGAAAAAACTTCTCTCCTCCTTTTTTCCCATCGAAAGTCGGTGTTCTTCTTTGTTAACTTAATAAGTAATATGATGAAGGTGTTGAAATTCCTGATGAATCTTTTATAGAATGAAACTAGTCTATGGAAACTTCTCATGTTGGCACAAGTAGTAGGAGTCGGCTACTTGATGATTACTTGGAACTTCTCGTCGTCCACTCATAAGCCTCCTCCGCTTACTATATAGCCTAAGAATACCACTTCCACTTAGAAAAAACAACACTTCTTAAGGTTACTGAATAATCATTTAACATAGAAGATATTCAATACGGCTTAGAGACGTTCACAGTAACTCGACATGTCGGCACTATAGACTAGGATGTCGTCAAAGTACACTACGACACACTTCTCTATCAAATGTCTTAGCACATGGTTCATCAGTCTAATGAAAGTACTCAGAGTATTCAATAAGCCAAAGGACATGACCATCCATTCATAAAGTCTATGTTGAGTTTTGAATGTTGTTTTCCACTCATCTCTTGGCCTCAAGAGAAATTGATGGTAGTTAGACTTGAGATCAATCTTGCTGAAGATCTTGGCTCCACTCAATTCATCCGGCATATCTTCCAATCTCAAAATAGGATACCTATATTTGATCGTAGTCTTATTCACTACTCGATTGTTTACATACATCCACTAGGTTCTATTTTTTTTCGGTACTAGAAGTGTCAGTATAGCACAAAGGCTAAAACTTTCCTTAATGTAGCCCTTCTTTGGAAACTCATTAACTTGGCATTGTATCTTAGAAGCTTGTTCGAGACTCATCTAATAGGCAAGTTTATTCAGTAGGGTAGTACTGAGTATTAAGTCAATACAGTGTTTTATGCTTCACAATAAGGGTAGTCCTTCAGGTAACTATTCTAAGAACAAGGCGATGTACTCATCTAGCAACTCCTTTACCTCCTAAGGCAATTCACCCCAATCCTTCAACTCTCATAGTCGCCTGACCAACATGAGAGTCATCACATCAGCTTTAAGGGCCTCTCGGCGCTTGGCTTTACTAATCATTAGAGTTTTCCTTGATTCACAAGCAAGTTTTGTCTACAATTTATTAACTTCTCTCAACAATATTGAGTTCAATGTAATCTTTAAGCCATCCTTCTCGAACATATATGTGTTTTTGTATCCATCATGGATAACTCTCCTGTCAAATAGCTATGGTCGGCTAAGCAGTACGTATGAGGCATACATAGGCAGCACATCGCAAAGAATTCATTGGAGTAATGTCTGATAGTAATAGGTAATAGTACTTGTATGGTGACATGTAGTGCCCCTTTCTCACTTAGCCAATGTAGTTTATATGGTCTCGGGTGTACAATAGTCTGTAGTTTTAACCCTGTGATCAAATCAGTCGATGTCACATTGGTACAACTTCTACTATCAACAATTAGTGTGCTCACCTAATTATTCACTCTACATGTGGTTTGAAATAAGTTCTCCCTTTACTCTTCATCCCATAAGGGTTCCAAGTTTATTATATGTCGGATAACCAAGATCAACTTGGTGCGATCTATAACCAAGAACAGATAAGGTCAATCGTTAGATAGGTTTAAACTTGCAAAAAGCTCGAAAGGGAAGTGATGAGGAATGTACGAAAGGACAAATGCAAATGAAGAATAAGCAAAAACCCATGAACATCTCCAAAGGATATGATGCACCAATGGAACTTTCGAGGACTCACGACACAATTTGATATGACATAAGAATTGGCCTGGTGAGGATACTCGCTGCTTAGTCTTACTCAAGAGTTAAGATAAGAGTAATGCTAAGAGTAAACAAGTAGTGTTTACGCAAGGGAAGAAAAATACTAAGGTGTATTAATGATGATTAATTTTATTATTGTAGCTACAATTACAAGGGTATTCATACTTATAAATTAGGGCAACTTGCCTAAAAACAGAAAAGACAAATGGGCATTTCTTAAGGAAATAATGTATAAGATACAAAAGGGTAAAAATAAATATTCAAGAAAAACAATCATTGGTGTAACAAATTCTACAAATGATTTTGTATACATGGTAATGCTGTGTTGGCGAGGCTATTGGAAGATGCGGACAGAAAGTACGGTTAGCTTACTTGTTTGAGTATAGGTGACTTAGTAAGTTTGGAGTCCCTCTCTCGACATATAGGTTAGGGTAATGCCAAGTAAGTAATTGGCCAGGCGTAAGTGATTGGCCAGGCGTAAGTGAGAATGAGGATTAGCTATTCTCTCAATCTTTTTCTTTTCGACACACTATCTTCAAGAAATAGGTAGTCATCTAACTCGATATGTAGAATGTGTTTGCAAGGAGATACTTGGCTTCTATAAGAATCGGTTGGAACAGGAGAATCTACCTTGCCAAGTTTTCCAACCCTCGAGCTCGGCTATGGGTTAAAGGTCCCATGGCTTGATTCCCATCATTCCTTCTGGGTTGATTTAGATTTGGGATCAAATCCATACAATCTTCGATTAACTCTCCATTAGAGTGATAAGGACTAAGGTTAGCAATGTTAAAAGTGTCAAATACCCCATAATCCTCGGGCATTTCCAATTTGTAGGCATTATCATTAATCTTTTGGAGGATTTTGAACAATCTTTCAACTTTTGTAGATAATTTGTTCCTCCTTTTGCTTGAAAATCATTTCTTGTTGAGGTGCAGCCATACTAAGTCTCCTTATTGGAATTGTTTAGCCATCCTACCCTTGGTCTTCTCTCGCATTCTTCTAGCATCTTGGTCGATGTGCTAAGTAACTTGGTCATAAATGTATTGAAGTGATTGTGCTCTAGTCTTTGCATCAAGGTCCTTTTGTGTGGGTATAGGTATAGAGGTATGATTAAGGGCCAACTCGAGATTGAAACCATAGACCACTTCAAAGGGAGTTTGCTTAGTAATCTCATACACTGTCCAGTTGTAAGCCAATTCGACTACTAGCAAGCAGATATCTCAATCAGCTAAGTTCTTACCCATTACAACTTGGAGTAGTGATCTCAAAGTGTGATAACCACCTTTGTTTAGCCGTCAATTTAAGGGTAATAGGAAGTGCTAAATAGTATTTTGGTCCCCATCCAATAAGGTCCTCCAGAAATGGCTTAAAAACTTTGATTCCCTATTAGAGACTACGCTCCTCAGCATTCCGTATAATCGCACAATCTCTTGCAAGAAAAGAATAGCAATAGCCGAAACATCATTAGTTTTAAAGCAGGGTACAAAGTATGCCATCCTGCTAAATCGATCTACAACAACCATTATAGAATCTTTGCCTTGAGCAATTTGTGGTAATCCAAGAACAAAGTCTATGCTTAATTTGGTCAATGGTTTCGTCAGAACAGGCAATGACATTACTTTCCCCTTTTCGGCTAGGCACTTCACCCTTTTACATACGATACAGCTCTCAACAACTTGGTATACATCTCGACTCATTCTCAATCAAAAGAATTAGCGATTCAACAATTCATACGTTCTTTTCTCCCCAAAATGGTCGTATAGTCCTCTACTATAGGCTTCTCTGATCAGCAGCTCCCTTAAGGAACAAGTTGGCATGCATAATTTTCCACCTCAGAACAACTAACCATCCCCTACATGATACTCATCCACTATTCTTTCATCGACACATAGCGTAATTATGGGTTCAAAGTGTGAGTCCTCAAACTATTGATCTTTGATACTTGCAAACCCAAACAATCTGGTCTGCATTTCATTCAGAAGTGCATGTCTTCTCGAAAAAGCATTTGCAACGACATTACTCTTTCCTTATTTATATTTTATTACAAAATTGAATCCTTCAAGGAATTCAACCTATCTTACCTACCATTTTGATAACTTGGTCTAACTTCAGAGATACCTCAGCGACTCATGGTCAGTATATATAACAAATTCTTTCGATAGTAAGTAATATTATCATACTTGTAGTGCTCAGATCAACACCAAGAGTTCTTTGTCATACACAGAATAATTTAACTGCAGTCCTTTGAGCTTTTCACTGTAGAAGGTAATTAGTCGACCTTCTTGCACTAGGATAGTGCCTATCCTAATGCTTTACGCGTCGCATTCCAGCTCAAATATTTTCTCAAAGTCAAGTAAACTAATACTGGGGTGAAGATTAATCTTTCCTTTATCTTAACAAAGCTCTTCTCTTCCCTTTCTCCTTATCGGAAGTTAGTGTTTTTCTTTGCTAACTTAGTAAGTGGCGTGGAAAGGGTGCTAAAACTTATGATGAATCATCTATAGAATGAAGCCAGTCAGTGAAAACTTTACATGTTGGCACAATTAGTAGGAGTCAACCACTTTATAATTGCTCGGATCTTCTCGTCATCCACTCATAAGCCTCTTCCATTAACTATATAGCCCAAGAAGACCACTTCCTCTTGGTAAAAGCAACACTTCTTCAAGTTGATGAATAATTTATCGACATGGAGAAGATTTAATACGGCTTGGAGATGCTTATAGTAACTTGACATGTCAGCATTGTAAATTAGTATGTCATCAAAGTTCACCATGATACACTTTCTAATCAGATGTCTTAACATGTGGTTCATCAATCGCATAAAAGTGTTCAAGATATTTGACAGGCTGAATGGCTTGACCATTTACTCATAGAGTCCATGTCAAGTTTTAAATTCAGTCTTCCATTCATCTCCTGGCCTTATGCGTATTTAATGGTAGCTAGACTTTAGTCAATCTTACTGAAGACCTTGGTTTAACTTAACTCATCAACATGTCTTCCAGCCTTGGAATCGAATGCCTACATTTGATCCTGATCTTATTTATGGCTCAACTGTCAACATACATCCGTCAAGTTTCATCCCTTTTCGGTACTAGAAGCACTAACATAGCACAAGAGTTGAGACTTTCTCTGACACATCATCTCTCTAGTAACTTATTAACTTAACGTTGGGGCTCAAAAGCTTGTTTAGGATTCATCCGATAAGCTGGCTTATTCGGCAATGCGACATCAAGTATTAAGTTAATGTAGTGCTTTATGCCTCGAATTAGGGGTAGCCCCTCAGGTAACTACTCTAGGAATAAGTCGGCATACCTATCCAGCAACTTTTTGATTTCTTAGGGTAGTTCACTCGCTCCTTCATCTCTATTAGGTGCTTGACCAACATAAAGGTTGATTAATCAACATGGATGGCCTCTTGGAACATGACTTTACTTATCACCAAAACCTTTTTCGATCCATGAGAAAGTTTTGTTTGCAATTGATTAACTTCTCTTGGCGACATCAAGTTTAGTATGATTTTCTGATCATCCTTCTCAAACATGTATGTATTCTTGTAACCGTCATGGATAACTTTCCTATCAAACAGCCATAGCCTACCTAGCAACATGTGGGAAGCATACATAGGTAGTACATCGCAAAAAATCTAGTCAAAGTAATTCCCTATAGTGATCGGCAATAGTATTTGCCAAGTGACATGTAGTGCCCCCTTCTCACTCAACCAGTGCAACTTGTACGGCTTTGGATGTGCAATAGTCAATAACTTCAATTTTGAGATGAGATTAGCTAATTCTACATTAATACAACTTCCATTATCTATAATGAGAGCACATACCTGATTATTCACCTTACAAGTGGTGTGAAACAAATTCTCTCTCTTCTCCTCCTTTCGTGAGGGTTCCATGTTCATTGTGCATTGGACAGACATGATTAGCTGATCCAAGTCCTCAGCAAACATATCCTCCTTAATCAGTTCTTTCTCACCATTTTCTTTCTCCACAGTAATCTCTCCCTCAAGTTCCTTATCTATACTATCTACCTCTAGCTTTGGGACGTCTCCCTTGATCACTATAGTTCTTTGGTTTGGGTACTAAGAGGCCATATGTCTAAACCCTTGGCATTTGAAGCACCAACCCATCTTCTTGCTTGATCCTTGCCCTTTGTCATAAGTTCATGTCAGTACTTTACCATCAGGTCGAACTTTTTTATCAGCTCAGACATTCATCTTTCACCTTGACTTTATATTCGATTAAGCTTGGTAACTCACTTATCCAGGTTGGTTAGGCGACATCCTGCTTGGTACTTGGCTCCTTCTTTGCCTCTTTATTCGCTAGGCTATTCAGATGGCCTCATCCATTGTGGTAAATCATTGGAGTTCCATAATATCTCGAATGTCACCTCTTAACCTAGTAATGAATCTTGAGACCATTCGACCTGATGGTTACTCTACTTCGCAATAAATCATAAGCATTTGAAATTTTTTATTATGCTTGTCAACAGTCCGACCTTCTTGTCTCAGCTCTTAAAGTTGAGTAAAAGTATCTTGAAGATAGGTTTTCGGCATGAACCTATTTATGAGTATTCTCTTCATTTGGGGCCAAGTATTAATCTCTCGATAGTCATCTCGTCTCCTCATGGCTTGGAAATTCTTCTACCATATGGCTGCATATTCGAAGAACTTAACAGCAACAGTTTTCACTTTCTCATAATCCCCGTACTGATAATAATAAAAAATATGCTCTACCTTCTCTTCCCACTCCAAATATTCATTAGCATTCCCGGATCTATTGAAGCTTAGAATCCGAAGCATCATATGGTCAGATGGTTTAGGGACTCATACGTGCTCTTCTTCAAAATACTCATCCTCATCCTCTTCATCTTGTTCTCTCAAGTTTATCTTTTGTCTCACTCATTCACTTACTCCTGCACCTTGAATGGGTCGAGTTGGGTTCTGATCTCTAATAAGCCAATCAACTTGTGGGGTGTTTAGTATGACTTCAGTTGGTTAGCAAGTCAATACATGAATAGCTCAGGTTAGATCTATTAAGAGACTAGCCACCTCATCCAGTCTCTCGTCAATGCTCCTAGGAGTTTCTTAAGACTATCAATTATGGTGGATAACTCCACTATTGTCATCTCCCATACCAACATTCACACCTGGATCAGTAATTTTTTTCATAGATTCAAAGATCAAACAAACACTTTAAGAAAGTAACAATTAGTAAACACAATAGCTAAGATCAATATAGTAACTTACTATGTTTCACACAAAAAAAAAAAGAGTATAAAAAAACTTAAAAAAAAACTCTAACTCAAACAAAACCTCTGCTTTGATACCAAGATGGCGTGAACCATAACTAAGAACAAACAAAGCCGATCGTTGGATGGGTTTAACCTTATAGAAAGCTCGAAAGGGAAGTGATGAGGAACGTACAAAATGACATATGCGAATGAAGAATGAGCAAAAACCCACAAACAACTCCAGAGGATATGACACACCTATGGAACTTCTGAGGACTCACGACACAATTCAATATGATGCACGAATCAATCTAATGAGGTTACTCGTTACCTAACCTTACTCAAGGGTTAAGTAAAAGTGATACTGAGAGTAAATAGGTAGTGTTTACGCGAGGGAGTAAAAATACTCAAGTTTATTAATGATAATCAATCTTATTATTGCAGCTACAATTATAAGGGTATTTATACCCATAAGTTAGAGCAACTTACCTAAAAAGGGAAAAGAAAAAAAGGGCATTTCCTAAGAAAATAATGTATAAGATACAAAAAGGTAAAAATGAATATTTAAGAAAAACAATTATTGGTGTAATGGATTCTACACATGATTCTGTACACGTAGCGATACTGTGTTAGTGAAGCCATTAGAAGATACAGACAAAAAATATGTTCAACTTGCTTGTTTGAGTAGGGAGTAGGGGTTAGCTTAGTTAATTCGAAGTCTCTCTCTCGATATATTGACTAAGGTGATGCCAAGTAATTGACTAAGAGTGAGTGAAAATGAAGATTGGCTAATCTCTTGATCTTTTGCTTCTTAGCACACTATCTACGAGAAATAAGTAGTCATTTGGCTTGATATGCAGAATATATTAGCAAGGAGATACTCGACCTTGGTAGGAGTTGGTTGGAATAGGAGAATACGCCTTGCCAAGCTTTCTAGCCCTTGAGCTCGGTTGTAGGTCAAAGGTTCCGTGGACTGATTCTTGTCACCAGCTGGTCCAAGTCCTTAGTAAACACATCCTCTTCAATCAATTCCTTCTTAGCAGCTTCTTTCTCGGTAGTGTTCTCTACCTCTTTAGGTTCCTCATTAGTACTTTCTACCTCTAGCTTCGGGATGTCTCTCTTGATGACTATAATCATTCAGTTTGGGCACTGAGTAGCCATTTATTCAAACCTTTAGTACTTAGAGCACTTAATATGGCTCGTCTTCCTACTAGATCCTTAACCTTTCTCATAAGTTCGAGTTAGTATGTCTGTCACAACCTGAAGGGGCTAGTCGTAGCAGTCGCTGTATACCGTATAAAGGATTGTAAATTGAATTCCCTTCAATCAACGGCCCTTTATACGATACGCAAGGGTATAGTTATAACTAACAATCATGAGTTGCGTAAGCATAAGTAATATCATTTCATGATAGCAATAATAAAATATAGAAACATAACACATAATCTGTTTATGTAAGAATTTACAAATATAAAGTCTTTAAAACTTTTAACTCAAACTAATATCAGTTTATCACATATTCAGATCTATAATCTAGATAAATAGTCATGTGAACACTTCGAACACGTCCTGTTCCCACATCGACTCCCAGATGAACCACTAACCTCAGGTATGCAACGGCCCGACTCCACGAATAACTCAGCTTGCAAAAGAAGACTATAAGGGTATAAGCTAACTAGCTTAGTGAGATAATTTTCTCAACCACACAGTAATCAAGTTATACAATAATTAAGTTTAATCAAATGAATGCATGCTAATCAGTAGGCCAAACAAATACATACAGGTGACTAAGTATTGCATGTAACTCAGATTTAATACCTTCCGAAGTCAGGGTTGGAGATACATCAGTACAGTTAGATCCGGATATCATACTAAAACTTATCTCATAACGAAACTCCACGTTTCGTATTTAAAATGTAATGATATATCCATTATCAATTTTACCAAAAACGAGTTCTACATATGATTGTGAGTAGGTTTACACAACCCTCACTCACTCCTAAACGGAGGCCTTAAGACTCGACCCTTAGCTAGGTGGTTGGCGCCTCCAATGCCTAGTAATCCTGTGGGCCAGGGTAAGGTTATATCGCACGTGTGTATTGTATAAAATCTATAACAATCAAATAATCAACCTATGTATGGCCTCTCGCTACCTCTGTGTAATGTGACTGTCGGAATTAGTTATATGGTGTATGATTATACATGTTTTAAGTTAACTTTTTCTAGTCAAGTAAAATTAGGTCTTATTATTCAATGATCATTCAAAGTCACAAACAATCAATTCCTAGTGAATCTACTATGCAACAATCAATACATTATTGTAACTTAAAGTAAATTCACCGTTAACAACCAATTATCATATATAAGTATAACCCAACCCCATGTAACATTCAATTATTGATCATAATTTATATTCACTAACTATAAACACAAATAAGTATGGAATCATCAGGAAAACTTACTCAACCATAGTCGACTCAAGGCTAGTAATAATCTGGTGGCAGTTCAGAGTTAATGTCAAGATCACCTACGAATAAGGAATATAAAAATTTGTAAGTTTTGGCATTTAAAGCTAAACTAGTATCGTAATTTGTAAGGTTCACTTCATCTAGTTATGTGAAATTGTTGATTTGAGCTTTTATCGAATTATGTATAACTTTTTCATTTTAACTCGGATCATTATGAACTTATAGTCCATTTTGATTGTTTTCAAGTGTATTTTCTTGTAGCGAGGTTTGTTTTAGACGTTATGACTTACAGTTTGAATTGGGATATAAAAATATTACAAAATTTATTATTTTAATTTAAAAGTTATAAAATATTAATTTTAGCCTTTTCTTAATATATTTATGATTTAATAATTATTTAAACCATATAAGTGATAATTCTACTATTTTAAGCATATTTTACCTTAGTTACTCATTTTTTTCCTTATTTTTGAGATTTTAGACTTATTACAATTATTATTATTGTTGTTGTTGCTATTATTTTATTATTTATTATTTTCCTATTATTCATTTGTATTTCACGATACACACACATATATGTATATATGTACTTATACTATATTTGATTAATTTTATAATTTACTTTAATCAGTAATTCCTAATTTACGGTAATATATATATATATATATATACCTACTCCTTAAATATTTATGAATTTATTTTATTTAGCAAATATTATTACATCATATATATTACTTAATATTCGGTATATTACATATATACTATATGTTATACATATATTTACGCCATATGTAGATATATATATATATATGCATACATAAAATATAGCTTACATGTATATATGGATATATAACTACAAAATACATGTATATACAATACGAATATATATATATATATACATATGAAAATAAAGCTTGTATATATATATATATATATATATATATATACAAAAATAATCATTTCACGTGTACACATATATTTATATATCTATATTTATTTTGTGAAAATAATGAATACTTACTTGACATATTTTTATGTACACATATATATATTCATGTATTCTTATTTATATACATATATATACTCATATACTATATATTTTACTTGATAGTATAGATATATATATATATATATACATATCTACATACATATATTTATACATACACATATATCTTAAGTTATCTACTCAGGTATATGTACATGGATATGTAATGAATTATTTATTAAAATACAACCAAAATACTTAGTATATACATGTACATACCATATAATATACATATGTATAACCAAAATAAATATACTTACCTTATTATGTTTGTATAAATCTAGATTTTCCTTCTTCTTTTTCCCCTCCTCCTCCTCCTTATTCTTCTTGGTTTTCTTCTCGGTTTGTTTTTGTTTTTCTCTTGTCTCTTTTTTTTTTCTTTTTCAGTTTGGTTTTGTAGAGTTTTTTTTTTCCAAATTTTCTTTTCCCTTTTTGTTCCACCGTGTGCAGTAATTTTTAATTGTCTCTTTTTATTTTTTTATTTTTAGGACATGGGAACAAGGAAAAGAGAAGAAAAGAAAGAAAGAAAAAGGAAGAAAATAGAAATTAGAAATAAATATATGTAATTTTTCTAAACCTAAAAGTCATAAAAATAATCATCATAAATTAATTTTGGGATTTTGTGAAAATTTATCAATTTAATTGGTACCTGTTACAATTATAATTTTTACAAGTTATTGTAACGATTTCGTTAAAATTTTACGCGATTTAGTCGATAATTGCAATCAACCACAATTATATCACTATTAAGTGATATTTAACTATTTTATTGGCTTAAAGGTATAATTTTAGGGTTTCAATCAAATTTGGGTTCAATTTTGGTTAATTGTGCAAAAATCAAATTTAGGGTTTTAGTACGCGATTTAAGGTTTCAATCAAGTTTTAGGGTTTTTATTATCGATATTATATTTGATTTATTAAGTTTCATAATCTTTTATTATTACTAGTCTTATCAACTCACTACACAGTTTAGGACACGTGGACGTAAATTAGAGTTCAGCCTATTGATTTTTTAGGGTTTACAATGTCACTGTCTGGTCAGCCTTTTTGCTCAGCTTGAACATCTACCTTTCGGATTGGCTTGATACTTGACTAAACTTGATGACTTCCTTACCTTGGTCAACTAGTCAGCAGTTTGATTGGTACTTGGTTTCTTCTCTACCTTTCTACTCGTTGGGCTATTATAATGGTTTCATCCATTGTGGTAAATCGTTAGAGTTTCACAATGTCTCGAATGTTACCTTTTAATCCAGTAAGGAACTTAGAGATTCTTCGTATTGGTGATTCCTCGACTTCACAGCGAATTATAAGCATTTGAAACTCTTGAACATACTCGTTAACTATTCACCCTCCTTGCCTTAGCTCTTGAAGCTGAGTAAAAATGTCTTATAGATAAGTATTCGATACGAATATGTTTCTTAGTATTCTTTTCACTTCAAGCTAAGTATTAATCTCTTGGTAGCCTTCTCACCTCCTTATAACTTAGAAATTCTTCCACTACATGGCGACATATTTAGAGAACTCAATAGCAGCAGTTCTCATTTTCTCGTAATCTTTGTATTGATAATAGTAAAAAACACGCTGCACTTTCTCTTGCCATTTTAAATATTCATCAGCACTCCCAAATCCATTAAAGCTCAAAATTTGAAGCTTCACATGGTCAAATGCTCTAGGGACTTGAGCTCATTCTTCTTCAAAATACTCTTCCTCATCCTGTTCATCTCATTCTCTTAAGTCTATCCTTTGTCTTACTCGTCTGCTTACTCCTCCACCTTGAACTGGTTGAGTTGGCTTCCAACCTTTAGCAAGTAGAGCAACTTGTGGGGTATCAGGTGTGACTTTAGTAAGTTGATAAGCCAATGCATAAATAGCTTTGGTCAAATCCATTAAGAGGTGAGTCATCTCATCAAGTCTCTCGTCAGTGCTTTTTAGAGTACCTTGAAATTGTTGGTTGTAGTGGACAACACCATTGTTATCATCTCTAGCCTTAATATCAACACTTGGATCCATCATTTCTTCAAACCAGAAACTAAATAGCCAGCAAACACAACAACTAAGATGAATACAGTAACTTGCTATGTTTCATACACATAAAACAAAGTATAAACAAAACTTTAAAAACAAATTACAACTTAAGCGAAACCTCCACTCTGATACTAAGATGATGTGAACCATGAACAAAAATAGACAAAGCTAGTAACTGAATAGGTTTAAACTTGTTGAAAGCTTGAAAGGCAAGTGATGGGGAATATGCAAAAGAACAAAAGCAAATAAAAAGGTAAGCAAACCCATGAATAGCTCTAATGAATATGATATACCAATAGAATTTCCGAGAACCTATGACACAACTCGATATGATACATGAATTGGTCCAATAAGGTTACTTACTACCTAGCCTTGCTTAAGGGTTAAGATAATAGTGAAATGAAAGTAAACAAAAGAGTGTTTATGAGAGGAAAATGCTAAGTGTATTAATGTCAATCTGATTTGTTGCGATTACATGTATAAGGGGTATTTATACCCAAGAACTTAGGGCAACTTGCCTAAAGGGGTATTTCCCTAAAGAAATAATGTACAAGAATATAAAGGGTAAAAAGAAATATTAAAAAAATAATTATTAGTGTAGCAAATTCTTCACGTGGTACTGTACATGTGGCATGGGTGCATTGGTGACACTATTAGAGGATATGGACAAAAAGGTCGAGTTACTTATCTGAGCAGGGGTAACTAATTAGCTTGAGGTCTATCTGTCGACTTTTCGGCAAAGGTGGTACCAAGAAACTAGACGATTCAGACATAGTTGAGCAAATGCATGGGGTTTGGCAACTCTCTTGACATTCAACAATTCAGCATACTTTAAAGAGATGGGAAATCATTCGGCTCAACATATAGAGTGACTCAGTAAGGAGATATTCAGCTTTAGCAAGAGTTGACTGTAATAGGAAGATTCGCCTTACTAGCCCTTCCAATCCTTAGGCTCAATTACAGGTCAAAGGCCTAGTAGCATGACTCCTATAAAAAAAAAAAAAAACAATCCCCAAAACACTACGACTAACAAAATATAACTAACCGCAACCCAAAAATTATTACTACTCGATTTCTATAGCTACCCATGACTGAAACATTATTACAATTACTACAGTACTACTAAATTAGATTACAACAAAAACACAACCATTAAAATGACTATTATATAAATCAACAACCCAATACAAGAAACATAATACCATGACTACTAAGAACACAAACAACTCATTATATTACAGAACAATGATTAATAGAAATGTTCAAACCATGAGTCAAACCTTCAAGAACACTTACACGAGTGTTTCGCTAAAGCTCTGATACTAAGATGAAGTAGATTCATAAGTACATAGCAGACTTGAATTGCAAATGGGTTTTCGAAGTTCAAGTAGAAATGAGGAATAGGAAGTGAAATGGGATTTTGAATGTAAATGTAAATGTGGATAAATATTACGCATTAAGACACAAATACAATGAGGGGTTGAGGTGGAAATGGCTTTAGATATGACTCACAAAAACCAAACCAAGGTTCGAGATTTCAAATGTAAGTTAGATGCAACTTACTAACACCCTCAAATGAAGGGGTTCACCATAATCTCATGAAGAAGATTGATAAGAACAAGAAAGATTAAAGAGTACAACAACACTTAATAATTCGAAGCACAAGCTTGAATAGCTCACAAAAATATCAAATATATTCTTGCTTTAAAAAAAAAAAGTTTCAACTATTCTCTATTAATTACAAATGTTACTACTTATAATAAGTCTTAAAACCTTAATGGTAAAACCGTAATTAAAATACAAGGCCTAAAATCTAAAGATTAGGCCCACAACTTAAAATAAAAAAAAAAATATTTACAATTGTACAAAACTATGCGATTAATAGTGAGGTAGACATATAGGTCATTTAAGATATCTTAGAATACGTATGATTCAAATTGGGTAAGGTCTGTAGTAATATGTCCTAGTTTGGGTTGAAGTTGTTGAAGTCTTATAATGCTTAACTAGGTTTCCTATGAGGTTGACCTATAGTTACCGAGCTCTAAGATTGATCGGTACTAGTATTCTTATGCCATGCTAAGCTATTCTTTGGACTTAAGTCCTAGGCTGTTTGGTCTCTTGGCTTCTTGGTAGATGATAGGTTTGTTTCTTTTTCTTTTGTTAGCCTTCTAGTATTAACTTGGCTTCAGATAGGGTAGGTTTTCCTCAGCCAGGAATAAGTTAGCCTTAGCCTATAGTTTGATGTAAGCTGATTCCAATTAAGTTATCATGCTCCTTATGAATAACACATGTCATTTTTTTTTATCCCACTTTCATGGTCAATATAAAGTCTTTCCATCAATAGAATTAGTGTTAGTAATTTAGGATGAAATACGTGAACCGAACAAAATAGCATACAATAATAAACAAATTTAGGGAAATTCTACAATCTCATCCTCTATTTTGACTAGACTGGTCCTACCCTTCATTCCATTTTTCATTTCTATTTTTTAAAAATTGAACTATTGAATTTGCTGATTTTTAATGGTTCAAATTTAAAGGAGTACAAATCAATAGTGAGATAAATAACAGAACCATCAAATTCACAATTTGTTAAATGGTTTAGATTTAAATGAGTATAAATCAAGAGTGAAATGGATGGTGGGACCAATCTCATAAAAAATAAGAATGGGGCAGTAAAAAAATTCAAAAATTTATATTGATAAAAGTTGACATAGATAAGAAATAGGTGACACATGGACACAACATGTTTAAATTTGTGTCCATATTTGTATTTGACACCTAGACCTATTTATGGGCTTGTTTATCAAACAGGTCTCTTGAATAGATTATGGGTTCAACTTGTGAACCCGATTATGTTAATAAAATTTATATTATTTTATTTTGTTTTTGATTTTGGTACGCCAATTACTAATTTAGATTAAGGCTTCCAACTTTTCTTTCCTTTTCATTTAATGCTGCATAAACGTAAGTCACAATTATCACTTTCTTCTTCTCACATTTGGTAGTGTAAATCTCTTTTATGAAGTTAGAAATCTTGAATTCTCAATTAAACGTTTTAACATCATGATTTACTTTTTATATACCTACTCTTTATTTAGATAGTCAAGTGAAAATGTTTTTCACCGCATGAAACATTGAACATAAGAAATTAATAAATCATGAGTTACCAATACTTTATATTAGTTATATTTTTCTTTAAGATGATATATTTTCTCAATTGCATTGAAGTGGTCTTTTCCCATTGTCCTTTTTCATTTGTTTCTATAAATATTTTATAAATTTAATTACAAGTTTCTGAATTGATAAATAAGACCAACTTGAACATGAGATACGCTAATTAAATACTTAGGTTATAGATTTAGGTCTTCATACATAGTTGATAAATGAATCTTGTACAAGCTGAAATTTTCTAGGCACGACTTCATTTAGACATAATTGAAACACAACAAGGTATTACGAATTACTAGGCTTGATCAATATCTATCTAATATAATAAAACCCTATGTACCTTATAATGTCTTAGACCTAGATGGTTGTAGAGAAATATATAATATAATAAGAAAATTAATTCATGAAGTAATACATCTTCTTTGACGTACTACATAACTAACCTGCTTTACATTCCATAGTTTTTCACTAAGTAAATTCTAAAACCTAAATTCTAATGTTGTAATGCTATTAATAATTTTAATGGGTCTCTATATATCTTATTGTGTTTTTTTTTTAATAATTCGGAACTTCATCAATTATCATTTTTATCCATATTATTAGGTTCAAACCTTCCACTTAGTTTCCCCTAAAATACTTTAAGTAAGTTACAATCAATAGGTAAAACTATCTATATATTTTAAATATGTTATAACATCATGATGATGTTATTTGTTATTTTTTTTAGATTTCAATAATTGATTATATGTAGTAGAATCTTAAGAGAATTACTTTAGAAAATTTCACATATTTGTATCTTTGGAGAATCCAAATCCCATATAGTTAGATATGAGTGAATCAATAAAGGATAGTTGCAAAGTTTTTTTCCTTCTAAGATAAGCAACGTAGAAGAATTATTCTATATTTATTTTCATTTCTTCTTCAGAGATTATAATTGACATGGTGGGCTTGAATTTTCCATGATGTGGGCTTGAAAGCTTGATTCTTGAATGATGTGACCTATAAAAAAGAATTAGAGTTTAGTCCTGTGTGAGTGATAACTCTTATTTTAAATACATTTTACATGGTAATTTTATAGTATTTCCCTTACATCTTTGGTTTTCTTTAAAGAAATTGATACTTAGTTGAGTAAAATTTTGATTTCAACGCATTTTTGGATCGAAAACAAAGAAAAGGAATCAAGTTTCACTTAATTCGGAGTTCAAATAAATGAGTTATAAAGTTTTGAAGTTACACAGTCTAGGACACAGCTGTGTCCCCAGGCTGTGTCTATCCAGGAAAATATGCTAAGATCAGAAAGTTACATAACTTGGGGATACGACTGTGTCGCAGGCCGTGTCTGGTGACGAAAACGGAAACCTTACAATACATTATAAAAGGACATACTAGGGTTTCGTATAATGATTGGACATTCAAAAGAGAAGAGGCTTGAAGAGAAGGAGAAGGAAAAGGCGAAAGCAACATTCAACTTCAAGATTGAAGAGATTTATCATCAACAAAAGAAGTTTTTTATGTTTGATTTATTGATTTTGCTGCAATTCGTTTTCAACTTCATTATGATAGCTTAAGATTTGTGTATTTAGGATTATGGAACCTAGGATTTCATGTGACTATTGGATTAATTGATAATTTTCAATAAAGTTTTTATTTTTTCTTGATTCAATTATGTTATTTAATTGTTAATTGATATTTCCAAAGTATCAATCTATGATATTATGCATGATGATTGAGAAATCACATAAGTAATGAGATTTTGACATAATTGGAAAGAATTACATATATACTTAGAGATAAGATATATGTTTCTTCTGGAAAATCATTCTTTTGTGTAGGAATTCATTATACATTAATGCGATTCTAAATTATATTACTAAGTAAAGAGATTTCGGTAAATAATTTAGCATTACGGTTAATATGCTTGAGAAATGTGTTAATTTTAATTGTGAATCCCTCCGGTTAAGAATAATAGAAATTGAATTGGATATATTTTAAGCGGTCACATGTTAAATACTAGGGGAAATAATTCCTAAACACGTTATTTGCATTCTTGAAGTCGTTCTTAGTTTTATCGCTTTCTAAATTGCTTAACCAAGTCTCATAATTACTTTAGTTCGTCAATTTTAATATTTTTAATTCACTCAACCCATCACAATTTTCCAGTTAGATAATAAAGTTAAGGTTAATATTAGTACTTAAAGTTTCTAAGGGATCGACTCGGACTCACATCCGCTATATTAAAACTGATAGGTGCACTTGCCTGATATCAGCGAGCACTCGCCTGATATCAGCGAGCACTCTAATACTCAAGTTAGACTTTCCCTAAAAGGTAGCGAAGTGATGATTAAAATATTGAAAGTGATCATATGTGGGGGCCTCATCCTTTATTTATAGGTGATAAGATCGAGATATTTTAAAAATAAACTATATTTAGAGTTGAATCTTTCTCAAATAGGTAAGTACATTTAATTAAATATTGTACATCTTCTAGAAGCCAAAGTGTACCTTCGCTAAAGATTTGGAGATATTTTCGTATGCTTTGACCTAGGTTGAGGGAGGCCAGGTTTGTATGAATTTGGAGGAGCTCTCATTAGTAGAATCATAAGCTTTGATTAGAGATACCTATATGGAGTTTAAAACTCCTTGATAGGCATCAAGGTAGTGTCATAACAAACTCGACCTAAGGATAGGTTGGGTTGAGCCAAGTTAGTTGACTTATAAGGGAAGCAAAGTGTAGAACTCTATTGGAGCATCAAATAAGTCTAACCTAAGGGCAAGTTGGAGAACATCTTAGATATAACCTAGGATCAAGTTGGGTAAGTTTAGGTGAGAGGTCAAGCCATCGTCAAAATAGGCCTTCTTAAATTAACTAAAAGTATTTGGCTAAAAAAAAAATATATCTAAAAGTAAGAGCAAGGTTAGATTGAGTTTAAGGTATCTAACTCCAAAATTACCTATAAGTAATTTCTATTATCATTTCATATGTAAAATAACTCTTATGAGTAGTTTAAATATTTTGTATTTAGCACATGTATTGCATGTGTATATCTTCTAGTATTATTTAATACAAGGCAACATGGTCTATTTTTTTTTTTTTTTCTCTCCTCAATTTCTTCTAGATGGTTTTTTCTTTCCCTTCTACCATATTTTCATATCATGCATTACAGTTTTTCAATCGGCAATTTACTCTAAGAAATTCCAATTTGAGATAAAATATTTCAGATACTATAGTTATCGAGCAATCAATCTTTTTTTCCTCAATGTACGTAAAACCCCAAAAGGACGTATCTAAAAAGTTATAAACTTTTGAACCTTTATTTAAAAATGGTGGATGGTGGAAGTGGTTACGTGCCAAATATTACATTGAGAAGTTTTTAAACTGAAAATGTAGAGATATGTCCGGCGCGACCGACCAAGGAGTGAAATCCTTCTTTAAAGGAGCTTCTAGTAGCAGAGCGGGCGATTGTTGGACGTTCAAAGAGAGGGATATAAAATAGGAAATGAATTATTGATGCATCTAAGTACTAAAAAATTTGAAGAAAGGACAAGTTAGAGCTGAAGGGAGTACAAGAGAGTCCAAAAGTTTTTCTTGGGTTTGGCAATGTCGTTGAAGATGCGACAAATGGTAGCTTAAAAGAACTCATGAAGATAATCAATTTGAAGGAAAAACAACAAAGAAAACTAAGAATAAATGCGTGTATTTAACCCCGAGAAAATAAATTAAGATTCAGTTTCCAGATCTTATAACCCTATTGATAATTGATATGAATGCTGTCATTGAATCGGGATGGTACAGATCTAAATTTTTCTCTCACTATAGTCATCAAATAAAATTTACTCTCAGTTTACACTACTTAAAAATATACATTATTCATATAACTCGAAAGTAAATGTACGTCTATCCATTATAAATATTTTATGTAGAATGAACCTAGTTTATTTCCAAAAAATAAAAAAAAATAAAAAAAACCTAGTTTATGAGGAGAGTTGTTGATTTTATAATAAAAAGGGTATTTTCCCCTTATCTGCTACCTCCCTTATCACTCACTTATGGCCAGTGATTGTGGATGTTTGAATGAGCATTATAATAGACAACTAATATTCCCGGAAGAAAGGGCCCATATGTCATCAATGACCTATACGAAGACTATTATTAATCATTAATTTATGGTCTCAAGAGGTACCTTACACTAGTTATTTCTTAATTCCAAAGCCTTTGATGGAGCAATGAATTTAGCCTCTTTGTGAATCACTAATTAATGTGTGTGTTTGGTCTCAAATGAGCCAGGCAAATGATAAAGAGGGACAATACTAATGCCCTCTAAATTGACCCTAGTTGGACATGTATCCTTGTAGCTTAAAAGAATGGCCCTTCCCTTGCATTCGCAATCATTTTGAATGGCAAAAGCAATAGAGAACCGGACATTCTAGTGAAACTGAAGAGTAATTTTTCAACAGCAGATAGCGACACACTCATCGGGAAAAATGCAGGATTTCGTATTTATAGGAATTTAGAGTTGGTTTTAACTGAATCTTATACATGAATACTGTCGAACACTTAATAAGACATCAAATGAATAAATTTCTTATTTCTTATAAAATTTACAAAACATTTTATGAATTTACGTGCATAATAAAATGTATAAATTTCTTATTTCTTCTAAAATTTACAAAACGTTTTATGAATTTACGTGTATAATAAAATGTAGGGATTTTCTCTATTTATTATTTGATCTCTCAACAAATATTAAGAGCACTCTTTATAAAACATTTTATGAATTTATAAGTATAATAAAATGTAGGGATTTTCTCTATTTATTATTTAATCTCTCAACAAATATTAAGTGCACTCCTTGTCGTTTGTTTGAGAAAATATGAGACATAATTTTAGGAGGAGGATGGTCCTAGACGACCGTACAATGTCGTTCAGATTCACGAACCCATGAGCTCATGAACTACTTCCAGCCTCTTTAGGATATTTTAGGGAACACAGGAATAGTATTTTTTTTTTTTTTTTAAGGAAAAGGAGGATACCGCACGTACAATATAAGACCTCACAATATGAAATTTAAATATATATATATATATGTATAGATGTGTATATATATGTGTACATATATATATTTGGCTGAATATGGAATCTAAAGATTGGATCAATAATCTTATTAGATAGTTCAAGAGAGGGCAACAAATTCATATTTATATCTCAACTAATTTCATATTTGTGTCAATAGTTTTAAAAGTCCATATTTAAAAAGTAGTACGATTTCTTTTACTAAATCGAGAAATTAATATTAGACTAAATAAGAACCGCCCTTCAAATTGGATCGAGTATCAAATTTTCAATTTAGAAAAATTCTGGAAAATTTTTTGAAGACATTGCCTTTCAGCAAACTTCACGAAAGGCCTAATATATAGGTCGAAGTTCTCTCTCATAGAAGCAAGCATTGATAGGAATTCATTGTTTGCTTATGTGATTGAAAACCAGCAGACTAAATCTTACTACACATATCTTGTTGAATTCAGTCAACATTATTATAATGACTATACAATTAAGCTAAAAATTACCTCGTGAATATGAAAATGATATAACACAAAAGATAAAACTTATACATGAGTTAAACTCCTCAAATGAGTCGCTAATCAATCTTACATCCTAAAAAGTAATTAAGAGATGTCTTAACTCTTAAATTCTAAGTTACACATCACCAGCGCTTTCAAGTCTAGCTAAATGTCTCAAGTTTTAATCAATATTATTAAATCCGAGTTAACTTCTACAGTTTAATTTAATTCAATATGATCTTATCATAAAACTGATCCAATTCAACTCTAGTATTTCCTAATTGAACCGTGATTAAACTTAATTGCATCCTTTTAACCTTTTTATCCTTTCATATGTCTAGATCAATCATCAAGATCGGATTTGATAACATTGATTTTAGTTATATTATATTTTAATTATATTATATTTATGGGCAATTCAATGATTTTTGGTGAAGCCTTTTATTTCCCTTTAAACAAAACCGTACATTTTTCTTTCCTTTGGAATCTACCCCTGCCCCTTCAAATTATAAGAACATAGTTTTTCACCCTTCTTCTCTCTTGTCATCCATGGTATTCTTCAGTGGCTTCGTAAGAAAATCTCGTCTTCCTTTTGCGTTTTTTCGCTATTTTCTTTTAGCGTATCTTACCCTAATGTAATTTTAGGGGAAAGGATTTTTGGGACTTAGGAAGTCTTAGGGCAGAATCTGTTATGGATTTTTTTTTTCCCCCATTTAAAGTGTAAGAATCCAATTATCCCTCTTCTGAAGGGAGTGGGTAATTTGAAGGTTTTATATGATTCTTCTTACAAAGTATTTCATTGCTAGTGATGGTGTTCTTTAAGAAAAAGGTAAGTAAATCTTTCCTTCTTGTTGTTAACTTTGAATATAAACTTGGAAGTCAGATCTTAAAATTGGAAATGCAAAACAAGAAATTACGAAATAGAATTCATAATATTTGTTAATGGTTATTTAGCAAAAATGTTAAACGAAAATTTTGAAACATTGTGGGAGTTTTAGTTGTTGAAAAAAAAATCAGATTCAATAGTGTGCTTAATGAAAGTGCAATATTGAATTATATGTGGAAAAGTTTTAAGATATGTCGTTGAAAGATGATATATTTGAATTAATTATAGAAGATTATATTTGAAGTAATTTTTGAAAGAGTGTTAGTTTTTTATTTTGAATTAAGGATTGATAATATTAAAAAGGATTGTTGCACGTTTTGGCTAAAAGGGGATTAATCAACTACTCCCCTAGACTTAGATAAAGGCCGATTTCGAACCGTGAACCGGTTCGAATAGATCTTAAACTGGCTCAATCCGAAAGTAACCAAGCTAAACCACCCTAGTGAAATGCTGAAATTTAAGAGCTCAGGTGGTTTAAGAGGGCAAAACCATCCTGTTCGATGGGTCACGAACTGCTGGGCTGACTTACTATTGAATCGGCAGGTCAACTTGGCTGGTTTATCTTCTTAAAAAAATAAAAAAGAGAAAAGAAAGGTCACTAAATTGAAAAAAATAATTTAATAATATCCAATAAGTTATTGTATATTAAAACTACTTTATTTGTAATGGAGAAAAATAATTTTTTAAAAAAGAATATCATCAAACTAATGATAGATGACTAATTATAAGTTAATTATGTATTAAAGATAAATAGAAAATTCAATTTCAATTAATGTAAGTCATTTTTATAAAACTTATCAAATATTAAGGATTTGAATAAAAGTAAAAAATAAAATTTGAGGAAAAAAAATAAAAAAGTTAGAATCACATTAAGTCATAAATTAATAAAAAAATTAAAAATTATTAATTATTAGTAAACTTAAAAAAAAGGATATCATATTATTAAAAATTATTAATGCGTTAAAAACAAGAAATTAATAAAATTAATACAAAAATTAAATATTTAAAACTAAGAAAAAAAACTATTTAAGGGCCTCGAACCGATGGTTCTAGGCCAGTTCTAGCTGGTTCGACCTAGTTCCCACCACTACACCCCGCATTTATTGCTTGAAACACTTTTAATAATATACTAGTTAACTAGCTACATCAACTTAATTAATTAATGGGGTTTTAGGATGATCCTCTTGATTGACCCATCTTCGGGAAGAAGGGACAAAATGATCTCTTGATTTGCTTACTATAGTCCAAGAAGAAAAACATCGTCTAAGCATTCCCTCTTGCTTTGAACTCCCTTAAGCTATCTTTTTGAGAAAGACCAGAGACCTCAAGCACCTCTAAATCAATTCCAACCTTTTGCCCCGATTACTAACCTATCTACTTGAGTCCCTTTATTTGTCTACGTTCTTCTTTATGTTGCAACCGCATTAGAAAAAGCATTTTATCTATTTGTCTTATTATAATAATTTGTTATTTTATCTTCTTCTAAGGAAGAAATAATAATAATGAGTAATCATTTACAGTAATTTGACTAATATTTAAAGGGCTAGTTTTATCATTTTATAGTAGTGAGATAGATTATTGGAGATTAAAGAAGTGAAGATTAGGTTCTTCCTTAAGCATAAATCATTCTTAAGTGGGAAGTTAACTTTTAGTCATAAGTTAAACTTAAAATTAATTAAACTTTCATAGTGGAATAGTCATGTATTAGGTTTAAAGGTGATTTATATCAATTTATTATGGACGAAACTGAAGTACATAATTATTTAAATATTTTTTGTATGTATTAGGTTAGAGAGATAAATAAACTTAATAACAAATATTGTTAAATATGAATGTTAATTGTACTTTGCTTTAGCTAGAGCACAGATGCGTTTAGTGTATTACCTAATAATGGATGTGTAATGGCGTTCTAAGTAGAGTTGTACACTAAAATGATGTGGTTAGTTTTAAGGTGTTGTATTACAATGATGTTCTAATTAGTGGAACTACTATAAAATAGGTTAGTGGCTAGGAAGAAGCTATAGTTAGGTCGTATTAGTACTATGGGACACCTTTATGAATGACTATAGTAGACTAGTTTAACTAATGGCTAATTTAGTATTTACTTTAGGACAATGCAAATCACTTCTAAAATCTTGGGTATTATGTGTACCTCACACCATGCATATGTATTTATATTATATACTTGTACTATGGGGTTATGAGTTATCTAAGTTTTAGGATGCCAAAATATATTGTATTTAATTACTTAATTGAAGATAAGAGTCGATTGTATTATATAATAGTATAAGATATTGAAAAGAATAAGACATGTATTTGGATATTTTCCTTCAACTAGCACCTATACAATAGCAGTTATTATATGTATCGTTTATACTATTTGTTGACAATAGTTTTCCATCTCGACAAACAAACATCTATATAGGGATACTGGAGGGTATTCAGGTACAACCACTTTGATGTCTAAGTCAGCTCCTTAATAGTGAAGTAAAACTGTAAGAGAGAAAGAATGAGAACTAGAGATGACCTTACTTAGAGGTTTTTTCCTTATTTATAGTAGATGAGATCATTATGTACTTAGACAAGGCTATTGGAATTAGGCTTTAGTATTAAGCAGGTTGGTTCGGCCCTAAGGCCTATTTGTTAAAAGAACCCCATCAACACTTATCGTTTACTCTCTTTTGTGACAAGTTCGACAAAGAGAGTACCTAGAGAGGTTGTGATAAGATTCCGAGCACCGACCCAATGATATGCCAGGCTTTGGACATTATGGGAGGCTTGCTTATAAGTTCTACGTGAATGGAAGACCTATTTATGTGCTATATCATTGTTGAATGGCTTAACTAGCTCTACTAGGTCTACCTTGTTGTATTGAGTATGCCCTGCTTTACCCTAACCAAGCCCTCCTACAGACTTATCTATGAGCTATGGCAATATTGGAAGACTTGATGTACTCTACAAGTTCTGTCCTAACCTACTATTTGTATCCTGCTTTGCCAAGTTTTCCTTGCTATACTTGATCCATTTTACCTTACTGTAGTCGGCTTTATTCTATTATATCGGGTCTACTCAGATCAGCTATTCAGGACTGTCCTACCCTACCCATCTGCCCTACTTTACCAAGGTCGATTTGCTCGATCGAGTGTGTTTGGCTAAGATCTGCTTAGTTATGACAAGGTTGCCCGACTATTCCATATCAGCTCGGCAGCATCGGAACATATCAAATAGGTCAGCCATGTCCACGCCAAATCAGCTCGACCATACGAGGTTGGCTACTGTCATATCAGCTCAGCTACTGCCTATAAGAGGTCAGCCTTGGTTAAGTCAGGTTGGTCTCAGACATATCAGGGCGGCCCTAGACAAAGACAGGTCGTCCAAAATCAGGTTTGCCCAGATTACAGCTCAGAGTCCCCAATAGCTCTTTGGAATCAAAGCATCAGTCCTCACCCGAAGATCTCACTTAGCTATCTATTTTACTTATGTATTTAGATTATTTATTTCTTATATTTTACTTGTAATTAGCCTCATGTTTATCTTATATTTACAGGAATTGCTACTAGGGCATTCTTAGTCATTTTATTTACTTACAACTTTACCATTTTGTATAAATAGAACACTTGTATAGCGTTTCAAATAGACTTTGACATTTTTAATGAAAAACCTCTTTTGAATCTTTTCTTTAGGAAAGCTCTCTTTCTTTTTACTAGCTCTTATCAATCCCTTTAATAAGGATTATGGCAGATAACCTTATCACTTATACCGGTGCATCACATCCAATGAGTTTTAGGTCTGTATGTGGTTCTACAGTACGTCATATCCATAGAGTTAGTATGCGAGATTTGCTAAATCTTCAATTTTCATTTGTTTTTTTCAAGCTTTCTATAAGCTCGGACCCATCCTCTGGTTACGTGTGATATTAGGTTTCGTGTGTTCACTCGCGGATCCATATGATCTTAGTATCAGATCTCTAGGGTTCCATTTATTGGGATTTTTGAAGGTTTTTGGAAGTTGCTGCAATAATTTGTTTATGTTTGCTGATTAGTGGTTATGTTGGTTTGTAGATATTGGAGTTGGTTCGATTAAAGTAGATTTAGAGATCTTGAGCTATGAAGTAGAGCTTTGTAGGTCGATAAGAGTAGTTCCTGTTATGCTCTGTTGTACTCAGTTCTTCATCGTGAAAACAAGGAGGTTCATCTCTGTGTACATTTAAGTGTTTAATTGTATTAGTTACTTGATTTAAGTCGGAAGTAGGCTTTCGAGATTGAGCCATATTGACTACATTTTGGGTTGTTAAATTTGGACGGAGGGTCATTCAACGGGATTCTTTCGTATTATCACAACAACAATTAGTGGAACATGTTTCGACATTAATTTGCAATGTTTAGCGGTTGTTAGTTACAAAAGCTTTGTTATTAACATGTGATAGATTTTCTTAGGTGTTGCATTGAACAATTTGGTGCTAGTGGTGATTACGGTTGTGTTAGTAGGTTATGTTGCTGTCTTAGGGATTGGCATAGTGCTTAGTGCTCAAAGTGTAAGTATCTGAACTGAGCTAATAAAGTGAAATCATTAGGTGCCGAGTTGTTGAACTTAGGAGAAGCTATTCAAGATGAGTTGTTTGCCTATTAAACTTATCAAGCTAATTCTAGTATCCGAGCTAAGTTGAAGTGCTGAAGTGAAGTGGAGGATTTGAGTTGTGCAAACATCCGAGCTGTTGTGTATTTCAATCATTACCAACAAAACTTGTATGAACTGAGCTAGTTTGTTGAAGTAATACCTCCATTTAGCATAGCTTAAGACAATCAATGAAGATATGGTTATGACTATGATTATGAAGATATAAGGTTGAGAATACCTATGTTTAATGGCTATGGACCCCTAGACGAATACTTGGATTGGGAATTTTGAGTTAATAAAATCTTTGAAAAGTACTCGTATCCTAAACGTAACAAGGAATATATCATAGAGGATCAACTTCAAGGTCTTGCTAAGACTTGGTGGAAGAATGAATTAAAGCGAAGGATCCTTGAAGGAGTGAGTTCTATATAGAGCTCAATGAGACTTGCCATGAAAGAAAAATTTGTACTTGCATCATATCAAGACGAGTTGTATGAGGAGTTGTCTACCTTGAGTTAGGGATGAATGAGTGTCCAAGAATTTGCCCAGGAGTATAAAGCGCTCCTATGGCAATGTGAATTGTATGAATATCTTTCATGTACTATCTTACGATTCGTGAGAAGGTTGCGGCCGGAGATTACTAGACGTGTTAACTCTTTAGGAGTAAGAAGCTTAAATGAAGCTATCTAACTAGCCTTAAGAGAAGAATCTGCCATTAGTACCACCCATTATGATGTACAGGAACAGCTAAAGGTTATACTTGATTAGCTTGAGTAGCTTAGAGAAGAAATGAGGCAACAAAGGAATTCTCAAATAGAAAAAGCCGACGAGAAGGAAGGCTGAGGAAAGGAAGTAAAAAAGGAACAGGTGAAGGTTGCTGGAGAGACGAGCAATAGAGGTGAGAAAGACTAAGTTGAATTGTGCTTAAACCCCCATGTTCTTGAACTGATTCCATTACCCACTATAAATGCCACGGATGGTAGCTCTAAGAATTATTATGTTTGCCTTCCTCATATCGGAATCCTACGTCCTAGTCATCTAACAAGTTTATGTGGAACTAATTGAGCAGTTCCAAAATCGCACTTGTGAGCTATTATTGACTATCAATTGGAGTTTATTAGGGCTGAGGTGATGGATACATATATTGGAGACACATCATGATGACTCTTGGTACTCTTGAGTTGGAGAGATTTGAGGTACATAGATGAAAAGAGGAAGAGAAATCGATTTGCGAAGGAGTAGAAGGAATACTGACTATAACTAATGAGGAGATCATGATGTTCGAGCTAGCCGGACTTGAAGAGGTAAAAGTACTTGTCATTGAACAGCCATTTTATGTCCAGTCAACACAAGATCTACGAGCCCTTAGTTCTTTGTATGACCTTAAGATTGCGTTGCTTCCAGTGATTGATAGTTGCTGGGACTACCAAGGTATAGTTGATTAGATCCATGATGAGTGAAAGGAAAGATCCGAGATAAAAGATGTGATTGATAGAGCCCATGACGAGTGGAGGGAGCATCAACTGGTGATGCCCTTGTTGTAAGAACTGTAGTGTACTATGTTTAAATTTAAATTTTGTTGATTAGTGTTTGACCTTGAAAGGATTTGGAGTGGCCAACTACGAAGTTTCGGGTTGAAACTCTTTGAAGTGGGAGGGAATGATAGGATTCTGGGCATTGAATCGACGACATGCCGGGCTTTAGATACATGGGAGGCTTGCTTATAAGCTTTGCTCGAATGGAAGACTTGTTTATGTGCTTTATCATTGCTAAACAGCTTGCCCAGCTCAACTGGGTCTATCCTGTTGTGCTGAGTATGCCCCACTCTACCCTGACCGAGCTTTCCTACAGACTTATCTACAAGCTATGGTAATATTGGAAGACCCGATGTGCTCTATAAGTTTTGTCCTAGCTTACTATTTGTGCCCTACTTTGCTAGGTCTTCCTTGCTATACTTGATCCATTCTACCCTACTGTGGTCAGCTTTATTATATTTTATCGGGTCTACTCAAATCAGCTATTCAGGATTGTCCTGCCTTGCCCATCCGCCCTACTTTACCGAGGTCGATTTGCTCGACCGAGTCTATTCGACTAAGATCTGGTCAGTCATGATGAGGCTGCCTGACTATTCCATATCAGCTCGGCAGCACCGAGACATATCAAACAGATTGACCATGTCTACGCCAGCTCGACCCGACCATATAAGGTCGACTACTATCACATTAGCTCGGCTACTACCCATGAGAGGTTGGCCCTGGTCAAGTCAGGTCAATCTCGAACATTTCAGGTCGGCCCCGGACAAAGACAGGTCGTCCATAATAGGTCTGCCCAGATTATAGCTCTTTGTCCCCAATAGCTCTTTGGAATCAAAGAATCAACCCTCACCTAAAGATCTCACTTGGCTATATATTTTACTTATGTATTCGGATTCTCTATTTCTTTTATTTTACTTGTAATTAGCCTCATATCTATCTTATATTTACAAAATTACCACTAAGGCATTCTTAGTCATTTTATTTACTTACAACTTTACCACTTTTTATAAATAGAACTCTTGTATAGGGTTTTAGACACGTTTTGACATTTTTAATGAAAACCTCCTTTCGAGTTTTTTCTCTAGGAAAGCTTTCTCTCTTTACCAACTCTTATCAATCTCTTTAGTAAGAATTGTGGCAAGTAACCCTATCACTTGGACTGGTACAACACAACAAATCTTAGGTCCATGTGTAATTCTACAATGCATCATATCCATAGAATTAGTGTACAGGATTTACTAAACCTTCGACTTTCATTTTCTTTTTTCGAACTTTCTGTAAGCTCAGACCTATCCCTTAATTATGCGTAATACTGGGTTTCATGTGTTTACCCACGGATCTATATCAAGTTGACTTCATAAGAGGTTTAGAAAAATCTATGATAAAAGGTCTAAAGAAGTTAGGATGCTTGAAGAAGCAAAGGCTTGAAGAGGTGAAGGTTAAAAGAGGTCAAAGCACTTGTAAGTGTTAGTATACCTAATAAGGCGTGGGCTTGAAGAGGTTAGAGTGCTTGAAGAGATTGGTTGGCTATGATATAAGATGTTAGGGTTATTTACTCATCATCCATATAAGGTGTTGGATTAGAGTATTTTAACAATCGTTATTCAAAGGCTTAAGGATTTTGAATAGCTCATTATCTGTATATATTATAGGACTTAAAGTATTTTACTCGTAGCCAATTAAAGACTTAAGGTTTCTAAGTAGCTTGTCATATATTAGTTAGACTTATAGCATTATGCTCGTCGCCAGTTGATGGCTTAGAGCTTTTCAAATAGCTCATCATTCTTTCTTTGGACTTATGACAATTGTACCTATCACTCTTAAAATACTTAAAATAGCTTAAAGATTTTTATCATGTTGTCCAAGATCTTTTCTAGGCTTAGAGACTTATGGATATCGATTTCCCGTAATCCTTAAACTTAGGGATTAGTGCTTTATGATTTGCCTGTTGCCCTTTGGTAAGGCTTAAAGTTATTGAGAAGTAGCTTGTTAGTAGACCGTACTTATGTAGGCTCAAAGCGGGGCATTACAAGTGCCGAATAATCGACACTTTTCATTATCAACCTTGCCGAAGTTAAAATCGTGGAGAAAGACATAAGTAAATATAGTTTAATACAGGAACCATGAAGTAAATATAAATGTTAGTAACAAATTAGCACAAGACACCATACAAAACATTTATTTGGAAGAATAAATAATGAATAAATCATAAATGGCAACAGTGAAGTTATACCTATCTTCCATCAATGAGAGTATGTGTGAGTGGGCTTATTTATAAGCATGGGCTATTGGCCCATGAAAATTTAACAATTCGTGCTATGCGGCCTGTCTTCAATATATAAGAGCACTGTTCTTTTAGTTGGAGCTCAAACTTTTTAAGCTTTTGCAAAGTCCTTAAGTATGTTTGACTATGAGGTTGGACTTTGGTTTCTCGAAACTTAGTAAGAGGGAATGTTGACCTTGGTAGAAAGAGACTCAGCAGTGGAGTTGTACAGAATTTATAGCTCAGTCTTGCTATTGAAGAACAGCCCGGGACTTTCTCACTTTGTTCGGCTTGCTGCATGTGCATAAGCTCTGAATCTGCTAAGTCACTCGGATTTGCAACTTATGAGCTTCCGGAGGTCATAATGATTGCACTGGGTTGTCATTCGGCCTGTGGATGCATGCTTCACCAAGTCCGAATCGCATGTGACTCAGTTGAAAAGAACCTGGAGAAGCTCGGCTTGAACTTGTTCGGTCATGTAAGAGCTTGTCCATTAAAGAGCTCAGATTGGATAACTTCTTGGGATTGCTCATTTACGTGGAGTGGAGGACAGATCACTCCTGAATCTCAAGCTTGTGTCTACCTGCACAACGCTGTTCGAATCTGCAATACGAATTGATTTGAAGAAAAGCTAGATCAGCCTCTCGAATCTGTTAGCTAGGAGCGCTCAAGTCCACGATGCTCTATCGAAGAGAAACCAAGTTACATGGTTATGTTGTCATGTGGATGGGAGCTCGGATTTGATTCTGTCTGCGGAGAAACTAGGTCTGGTCGGATCTGTACGTTTGCATTATAGAGCACACAATTATCTTGTTCGTATGGTACTGGAGCGTGGTCAGATTGTTGTGGCATTGTCTGTTACATGTTGCTCTCCTATTCGGTTAATGAACTTGCGTCCCTTAATAGAATGGACAGGGAGTTTTTTGCTTGCTTGGACCTTAACTTAGCTTAGACATATTTTGCTCTCCGTGCTTGAACATGATGCAATGGCATTTAATGGACAGCTCGGCCATGATCTGGCGGCAGTTTGTGCAAGGTTGCTGTTGCTGAACTCAGTTGAAGTAAGGTGCTGATGTCGTCAATTGACAGCTCTATCTTTTGCTGCCATTTAAGTATAGTTCGGCATAGCATGCAGTTTTGAGTTCGGCCATGCGAGCTACTGTGCTTACAAGCAGTTTGAGCTGCTATGCGAGCTACTGTGAGCGTGGCCTTATTTGATCTTGTGTAGGCTGGTGGCTGATCCTTTCACAAATTCACCGTTGCAAGGCAGGGGTAGCACGGATTGAATTGCTCAGATTTCTCGCAGCCCACAATGCGGCCGTCCACTCTATGAAACTCAGTTCGGCCTTCAAAGGAAGGTTATGAATGCCATTAGTAGTTTGGTTCGGCACGTAGTGTCCAAACTCATCTCAGATCTGCTATCATGGAGCTCGATAGGTGGGTCAAGACCTCGACAAAGGAGGTTGCACTACTTGGTCGAAAGGAGCTCGATGGTGTCGTGAAGAGCTCGGGCTTGATGGACAGCTCCTTATGAGCGGTTCAGCCAATGAGCAGCTAGGCCATACTTGAAATCTACAAAGCTCGGGTCATGATTAAAATGAGAAGCTCGGACTTACTCAGTTACATGCGAGCTCATATTCATTTACGCTACAGACAACTAGCTCGGATCTGCTATTCACGACTCCAAGCTAAGCAGCTCTTGCCATTCTCCAGTCGTAAATAGCTCGACAAAGTTGCCCTGTGCATGTTGGTGGACGGCTTAAAATTTGTCTTCAGTAGTGGAGCTGCAATTCAACGTGTAACGGTATATAAGCTCGACTACTGTTGTACTTGAGGAGCTCAGCTGCTTCGCTTCGATCTTCACCAACAATCAGGAGCTTAGACAATTAAGCTCACCAAGGAATTTGCCTCGTTCCGGTTAGAAAGAAACTTGGTTGCCATGGATTAGCCCAAAAAATCGGCCTTGCTACCATGACCATAATGGAGCTTGGTACTATTGCAATGACGGCTTAGTTTGATGTAAGGAGCAGACCGACGTTGTCATGGAGTAGCTCGGGCGTGCTGTCAACACAACAGCTCGGTACTCATACTAACTAGTGAAATATCTCGGATCGGCTATAGTTCGGATTCGCATGGAAGTGTTTGGTCATTATACCCTTTTTTGTAATGAAGGAGCTCGGTTAAGTGAAGGAGTTCGGCTACGTGTCTTGCAGTGGGTTGTTTGTGTATGAACAGCCAGGCCATCGTATATTTTATGCTCTTTGCTATGGCTGCTCGTGTTTTGTCGAAATCCGAAGAACTTGGATCAGCTGCTTCACGTCCTGTTCGCCTTCGGCTTGGTCTGTGTTTAGCCCGGTGATGAGGCGTATCATACTTTATGGAATTGTAGTAATAGCTCGACCATAATATTATTACAAAATTAAGCTGATAGAGCATGAAGCTCGGATTAAATGACTATTGCACAGCTACTCAGACATGCACGAGTTAAAGATTGACTTTATCTTATCTCGACACCTCCTTTTTTTCATTTTTAATTTTAATGAAATAAGGGCAGATCGGGAACTTTTATAACAGCTCGGCATTTGCAGAACTATCGGCTTATCATATGGTCAACAGCTCGGCCGTGATGTTACAACCTATTGACAGTTCGGCTATCATTGTAGGACGCACCGACTTGATGCAGCACAGCACGACTATGGGCAGCTTGGTTTCGCATCTAACTCGATCTAGTTGTATTGCATAGAGCTTGGCACGGCCTATGATCAAAGAAACACTCGGGTGTGGACTTACATATCGGGTCAGTCATTTGTGTGCTGGGGCCTCTTGGTCGTTTCTTAGTGAAGATAGCTCGGATCATGTGCTACTAAAACCCCCCAAGTTGCTGTTCAGAATTTGTTATACACTCGCACGTCATATGTTGAATTGCTTGGAGTTCTTGCTCAGTGCAGAGTGCGGACAAGAAGTTGGATATGATACATCCGCTTTCTGGTCGCGAGCCCGGGCGTGTGTAGTTCGATGTGACATTGAAGCACTCGGTCATTCTCTGATCTGCACCAAAGAGCTCGGCATGAGTTAAGAATATAGCTCAGAGTTGATCCTGTTTGTTTGCAGTTTGGGACAGCTGAGTAAGTTTTATACCAATATGGGCACTTATTTGAAAAATATTATGAAAAGGGGTTAGTTTTTTTTCAAAAAAAAAGTAATATAATACATTGAAGGTATATCAAGTGAATGCACGTTCAGTTTTTTTTTTATTTTTTTTATTAGTATGCTAGTTATATATACCTCTTATTTTTGCCTATATCAGTTTTTAAAATTTTCAAAACACAGAAAAAACCCATAACTAAAGTATTGAACCATTTCTTCACGTAAGTATACGTCTGAAATAGGTAACAATTTATAACTTATAAGCATGTTATTTACTTATTTTATTTTATTAATAATCAACATTATGCAATTTTTATTTTTAGAAAAAAATTTGTTACATTATTATGTAGATTTCATAATCGTAAATGTACCACAAGTTGTATAAATTATTAATATTTCATAAAAATTTATTGTATGTTGTATAAATTTAGGATTGTTTTGTATTATAGTAAATAAGTTATATGAATGTGGGTATGAATAATGTTGAAATGTAAGTGAAAATTGTTGTGTGTGTGTGTATATATATATGTGTATATATACACACACACGCGCAATATATATATATATATATTTTGCGTTTTTTATTGTGTTGAGTCGAATTAGAAAATTAAAGCTAGGTAGTTGTGTTAACAATGCGGCTTATCAAGATGATTAAGTGTATTTTGTAAAGTTATCACTCAATATATAAATAAAGTTTATAATGTCATCTAAATATTCAATTCATTGTAGCATTACTAGAGTGGAAATAGCAAATTACGTGAAAGTTATTATCTATGCGAACGGAAATATAGTGATGGGTAGTTGGGAGCTAGAGTATGATAGAGAGCCCATTAAGAAGTTGAAAATTAGGAAGGATTCGAACTTCTCTCATTTTAGTTGGAGAATTTATGGATGCATTAGAGTTGACCCAAGTGGTGTTGAACTCGTACATAGGCATTCCTTTTTCTATGATGCTAGAGTTATCTACAAATTGATGGCCATTAGAGATAATGAAGACATTGAGAATTTCATTGAGATAATAGAGTTTTTTGGGGAATGAAGTATTCAAAAAGTGTACATAAGGCACATTAGGGAATCGAGTGCCTAGAATAAGCATAAAATACATGAGTCAGACAATTCAACCCTTCCTAATCCTAATGTGTATTTAACAATGACTGATGTAGAGCAAATAAGTGTGGATCAATCAAATGAACTGTACATGGATTTCTCTGAGTACGAGTACGTGAATATCACAAAAAAGCAACTTAACAAAGCATTAGGTCCCATTATCGAACATGAAGAGTTTTATGATCTGTATGTAAAGAGAATGCACATGGATATAAACGTCGATGATAGGGGAGAATGCAGTAGATGTAGATGGTGATGACAATAATGGGGATGGTGATGTTGGTCTCGAAGATGACAACGCTGAGGATTTAGAAGAGGCCTAAGTTAGACCATATATTGGTGGGAGCAGTGTATTGGTCTAGACACTTCGTAGCGACAATCCTAGCAGGCCATACCAACGAACTAGTAAAGTATTGTCAAGTAAGCAATTTGAAAACTTTTCGTAAATAAATGAACCTATTGATAAGCTTATCAGAGATCATATCCCATTTTACAACAGCTAGTACAATGGTAGTGGCTATGCAACATTCAAGAGAGATGTTAATGAAATGTGCAATAACATCATCATCTTTGATGACTTGAGTATTAGTATACATTTCAACACGAAGAAGGATCTCATAAATGCAGTTAAATCATTCCACCTAAGGAACCACTATGTTTTTCATATGGACATTTCGAAACCAAATGTATACGTTGTCTATTGTAAAAAGAAAGAATAGGGTTGTAAGTGGTAGCTACAAGCTTACTTGAAAAAAAGTAGAGGATCTTTTCAAAATAACAATTTTAGAGAGTCTATACACTTGTGTAAACCCGATGATGAATGAGGATCATCCTCAGCTTAATAGCAAAAAATGGCTATACTATTCATCAATAGTGTACGGAACAACCCTGATGTTAAGATACATGACGTTAAGATATCTGATCTTGTAGCTAACGTGCAAACTATGTATAGGTACACAGTAAGCAATATAATGGTTTTTGAAGCCAAGCAAAAGGCTATTAAGATGGTATATGGTAATTAAGAGAAGTCGTATAACGAGTTGCCAAGACTATTAAATGTAATGAAGTTAAGCAACCTGGGGATACAAGTGGATTGGGGCTAGAGTAGTTCACCAAAGAAAAGTCAATCCTAGTTCAAGTAGATTTTCTAGACATTTGGGTCGTGTGTTGAAGCCTTCATATATTATCGACCTATTGTATGTGTTGATGGCACATTCTTATACGGAAAGTATGGGCATAAGTTATTGGTAGCTTGTAGCATGGATGGGGACAATTCAATTGTTCTATTGGCATTTGCTTTTGTTGACACAAAATCAGTAGAAACTTGGGGGTGGTTCCTACGGAAGCTTAAAGTGCATGTAGTCGGCCAAAAGGGGGCAACCTTATGTCTTGTATCCAACAGGGCATCCAGTATTGACTCTGCGTACAAGGAACCATCAGTAGGCTGACAGCCACCGTTTGCAGTTTGGAGATATTGTCTAGGATACGTTGTTAATAACTTCAACATGGTCCATAAAAGCCAATTATGCAAAAAACTTGTATGGTTTGCAGGTGTTTGGGTACAATAGAGGAAATTCAAATGTTTCATGCAGAAGTTGGCCTAAGCTAAAGAGGATACTCCTGTATAGTTCGATAATGTTGATTTGGATAGGTGGACTCTCGCATATGATGGATGTTACCGTTTTAGATACACGACATCAAATATTATCGAGAGTTATAACTCCGTTTTGAAATCAACGCATAGATTACCCGTCACTGCATTTGTGAAGAAGATATTTTACAACTGTATTGCCTATTATGAGGAGAGGCATAAGGATGCTAAGGAGACAATCAATTTTGGAAAGACTTACACTGATTACGCTATAAAGACATATGAAACTTGAAGGGGGTGGACAAGTTCACATGGAGTCATTCATTTAGCTTACAGAATGGTATTTTCGAGGTTTTAACTGGTCGTCGAATGATGACGATAGGATTAAAGGGAGGAGGAAGGACAAATATGGTTAACTTTTGGGGGCGCAGTTGCACTTGTCAGAAGTGGCGAATATATAGGATCCCTTGCTCCCATGCATGTGCTATTGTAGCAAGTATGAGGGTGAATAGCAAATTAGCAATAGGGCCATAATATAAGTGGGCAAACCAGATAGATTGTTACCAAGCCCGTTTTTACTCGATTAGTGACAAGCTAAACTGGCCATAAGTTAGCTTTCCTTATCTTCACCTAAATATTGACTTACTACGAAAAAAAGGTAAACCTAAGTGTAAGCGATATCACATAGAGATAAACATTCATAAATGGTCCAACAAAACTAGATGCAGCGCATGTGGGCAAAAAGGACATAATCGGAGGAGGTTTCCAGATATTAATAAGGCTGGTACATATTCCCTATTTATCTAAGCATTACATTGTAATACATGCATAAGTGTAATGATTGACAATTTTTTATTTATTGTCTACAAAACATGTTTATATGTGTTCGTAGGATAGATGGAGCTAAGACCGATTGATCCACGCGTACTTGTGAAGTAGGCTAGTCACTGTTCATAGGCCGTCTAGGAGGGCAAGTTGAATAATGTCATCATCATTTCTAATCAATTCCTTTATTAAAGAGGTATTATTTACTAATTTAATGAATGTTTCTTTAGGAGCCGACCCATGCACTATGAGTGCGGCGCAGTGAGATGTCATTACGTAAGGATGAGCGGGATATCCCTAGACATCATAAGGTAGAGCCTTACATATAGGAGGCTGGGTTCTGAGGAGTTGTACTGCTCCCATTTATTATATTAGATTGACATTTGATTACAGCACTTGTCGAGAGATGGAAGCTTGAGATACATATGTTTTACCTACCCATTAGAAAGGCGATCATTAAACTGCAGGATGTTGAGGTCCAACTTAGACTTCTAGTTAAGGGGTTCGCAGTGGCGGGCCAAATAGAGACTGATGATAAGGAGAGCGAGGATGACGAAGGGGAAAGACTACTAGGTGTAAGGCCTGCTCGGATGAAGGGTGCTCGCTTATCTTTGACGTGGTTACAGGAGTACATCCAGATGCTTCCCCATGGGGTTGATGACCAGACGGTTTGACAGTACGCATATGCATACATACTCAATTTGACATGCAGACGATGCAGCATGTATGATATTATAAGTTATCTTCTTTGTTGTTCTTTTCTTGGCCGTAAGTAATAACCATCATTGTTTGACTGGTTGTTTATTTTTATTCTCTTTTTCTTCTACCCTTTAAGTTGTTGGGAAGCCTTATACAAAGGAGTTACTGTAGTTACTACCTCACTTATGTATTGCTTAGTGATACATTTGGATTGCTTAGGTATCACTCATATGTTTCTACATCATTGAGTGGTGCTTTCCAAACTATATCGTCTGGCAGTTTGGTAAATATCAGTACGTTCCACAAAAGGTCGACACCTTAGAGTAGCTCCACCAGCTGGACCTTCGGGGTAGGACAGATGTTGACTGGATCAACATATACTCTTCCTACATCTAGGCTTAGAGATAGAGACATAGATTCCTAATACACATCTAGGGTCCTCGAGGGGTCGACGAGAGCTACTGGCCAAAGTATAGACAGATCACCCGACGTTATATTACACACCATGGAGCTGTCATCAGTTGATTGGTATGTATATCTAAAATCATCCACTATTTTATTTTTCACTCGTTTATACTTGCTATGATGTGTACCAACATTTGTTTTCTTTACTTATTTCAGGTGAACTCCCTGAGGAGTGTCAAACCGGTACCTGACTATCCTATAGCACTTAGTATTGCAGATGAGGCACCTGACTTCGTTGAACAACACAGTAGCCTTATCTTCTACCTACAGCAAGAAGGCATACATGAGCCACCTCATATGGATCATGACGGAGAGTAGGAACCACCTGTTAACAAGGAGTAGGAACCACTTGCTGATGAGGAGATACCAATTCCTCGTATACTACCTAAGAGTAGAGCTACAGTTCAAGGAGCTAGGGCTTGAAGGGTATGTCATCAAGCAAACCTCGGTGACGATATCTCACCACATACCCGTCATTCTGTAGACCGAAAGCATATTAGTGGGGGATATAACACATACTTTGAGTTAAATATTGCCTTCACTCCGAGAGCTGAATCCAGCTCTAGGGCTAGATTTAGCCATACATGACTCCTGCGTTCTAGCAAAATCTTGATTTCGTGACTCTACCCACTCCTTAGAAGCGACATCTACCCCTACACGGTCATCCATGGGTGATGACGTCACTCAGCTGCATCTGGGCCATCTAACCGACCCAGTTCCTCCTAGGGAACTTAAACTCGATAATCTACCACTTGAGCCTACTTAGATATACGGTAAACGGGGGCATTCACTTCTTTCTCGTGCCGTGAAGTCCTTTACACGGCATAGGCGTCAGTAGATATGTTCAATCTATTGTTTTTGTTTTCCCCTTTATTTTTCCATTATATTGATGTTATCATTAACTGATTACAAATTTTGTGTATATATTGATTATTCGAAATATGATTCATTTTTCATCATATATTGCAATTCAAAGCATTGTTTATTTATCATAATTTTACAATTTGCAATTATTTTTTTTTCTATCCGATTTGTATGGTCATTGGATGATCATCCAAAGTGCTTATTTCTTCCCTACTTGCTATATTTGTTAAGGAATTTCACCAATTGTGATTTTATGTAATTGATTACTGTATTAAACTTTCCATTTAATTTGTAAGTTAACGGTTAGAAGAACATTACTTTATCGTTTTGGCCAAGGGGAAATTAGTAGGTAAAATGGAAATTGAACTGAAAGTGTATCAAGTAAATATATCTTTAGTATAAATATTTACACTGAAGGTGCATACAATTGATGCGCCTTCAGTTCAAATTGTAATATTGAAGGCCCATTCACTTGATGCGCCTTCAGTTCAATTTCCACTAGAGTAGCATACTGAAGGTGTATCCATTGCATGCGCCTTCAGTATAAAAAACACAAGTAATTGAATGGGTATTCACTTGATGTGCTTTCAGTATACTATATTCGTATTTTTTTAAAAAAATTAGCCCTTTTCCGTAATATTTTTTGGAAAAGAACTTGTATTCGTATAAAACTCCAGCTAAGTGGTAAGGAGCTCATATTTGGATTGAAAGTCAGCATTGGGATGATGCTATTCTTTGAGCACTCGTATCGTGTATGAATAGCTAGGGATGTTACCGAATGAGTCATTATAAGGTTTCTGACTTATCTAACCTATTAAAAACCCTATAAAGTTTGATCTTATGGAATTTTGGGATGGAATCTAGAAAATGGTTCTCAAACCTTATAAGATTTTGGGTTTTAAAATTTAGAAAAAAACTCGACAGAAAATTGAACTCAATTAAAAATAATAATATATATACATATATGATTCCAATTTTATTTTAGTACTTTGTACATGAGCTGAGCAAACTAGTGTTTGATCCAAATGTTTAAAGACTAAAAAGAAAAATATGAAAAAGAGCTTTCTTTATGGTTCATGTTGGCTTATAAAAGGAGAGACTTGGATATGAATATTTGGTTTGTCAAAGAGGAGGATGTTGGATGGTGTTTCACATTATTGTTTATGATTATAATAATATATAAAAGACTTATTTAAGGAAATTAAAAACAAATAAATGAAATTTTTAATCAAAACAAACCATACGTCATTTGATTTATCTTTTGTTCGCACTTGCAAATCAATTTTTTATTTTTTTGTCATTAGCAAGTCGAGTTGGGTATTTAACGAATTTTACAAAATCCTATAAAGGCAAGTTTTGAAAAGAGGATAAAAACCCTACAGAATTTGAAAAAGCATATAGAGTACCTAATTAGGCTCGGGTTTTATAAAACTTGTTTTGAACTCACCTCGGTAGCCTACGAATGGCTCAATCATGGACAGTTCGGCCAAGGACAGTCCGCTTGGCCACATGCAGCTCGGTATGGCATAGACTCGGTAGAAGCACGGATTTCAGCCGCATAGTATTTCACTGCTACTTGGGATTGAAGTACTTTGTTTAGCTCTTGAAAGAAGCTTGGACGAGAACTTGCCGTTGCTGTTCGGTTGAACATGCATTGGATAGTTCACACAAATAATTCTCTGGCTCCATTGATTCTATAATTATTTAGAAGAAACTTCTCCTTCGTTGGAATTACTTAAGCCATTCAATGTGGGATGAGCACATTGCACTCGAGTTCTCCCAGCAGCAGTGGAATTCCCTTGCTCAGATCTATGTTCAAGCTGTGAGGTAATCCAACAAAAGCTACATCACTACTATGCTCGCTATAGAACTAATAACCATATGGAAACAATAGATGCATTCCCAGGGGACTGTGATCTCAGACATGATGCCACAATCTACGCTAAATAACAAAAACCCTACATTCTATAAGGACCACTAAATATCTAGTGTCGTTAGGAGCATGCTGGATTCATCCGATAGTTTGGGTAGATATAAGGCATTGCAACAGTATACAACTATTGGCAAAAGGATATATGAGGCTTCATGTAACTCTGAGGAAAAGATTCATAGCTTTGAAGGCATCACCTATCTAACACGAACGAGTACTCCGTAGCTTGAATAAAAGAACTGAACAAGTGGTAGCTATCTAAGACGATTTTCAATCTCAAACTGCAAATTCTTTTCAGCGTGTAATGCCGTGACGGTTATCCAAGGCAGTTTCCACTTTTATGGCAAAAGGAGGTCTTGAAAAATTGCCAAAAGGAAAAGAAATCCGTCCACAGTTGCAGGAAAAATAACAATATCATCTCCAAGCAGTCTTTGCATACAATGTCGAGGTTCAACGCAAGAGGAAAAAGAAAAATTCAAGAATTCGAAACACACTAGTAGACCATGAATGAATCCATCCAAATTGCATAACTTCGGGATATCATTAAAAATTGTAAAGATGGGATGCGTTTTTTTTTTTTCCCCCTCTATTCCTATAGACGGTGCCAATTGTTGACAATAGTTGTTCATCCCGATAAACGAACACCTACAAAATAAAATACATAGTCACTTTGATATCTAACTTAGTTCTCTCATAGTGAAATAAAACTGCAAGAGACAGAATGAAAGCCAAAGATTGCTTTACTTTAGGGGTTTTCCTTTATTTTTAGTAGATGAGATAATGATATACTTCGACAAGGCTTTTGGAATTGGGCTTTTGTATGGGTTGGTTGGATTAGGCTTAAGGCCTATTTATCAAAAAAGCTCTATTAATGGTATTAGATAGGTTTGAAGCCTAAATAGGATATGTGAAGAGTTATCTCATTCAATATTTTAGGGCTTGACATCTAGTCATCAATGTGCACCTTTAAAAATTGTGAACCCTAAGTCATTGAATCAACATTTAAGTTATGAACACTAATACATAACACAAAATAAATAGAAAATATGAATTGTTATGATGCTATAAAGAATCTAAGATAACATATGAACCTTAGATGGGTTACGAACAGATATGTTAAACAATAAACTCTTATAAGTAATTATAAGATTATCATAAAATTACAACCATGAGATATATGAAAATTTTTCAATGTTATTTGAAGTAAAAATTCTTAGTGATTTGCTGAAATTTTGATTGTTAACAGGCAATATTCTACCAAGGACCATTTTGGCCTTCATGGATCATAGGCTAAACAACTTGGGTCGATGACGACTCTAAGGAGACTTAGGCTTTGAATAATATGGGTGTTCATGGTTTAGTTTGGTTTAGGGTCAAATCAATCCAAACCGCATTTGAAACGGTTTGGTTAAAAAACTTAACGAACCAAGCCACTTTTAATGGTTTAGGATTTTGAACTAAACCACATCAAATGTAGTTTAGTTTGGTTTGAATGTCCTTTTAAAAGTGCCATTATTCTTTTGATAATTTAATTAGTCATTGGAGTTTTCAACCAACTATTGATCTTAAAACTGAGAAATATTATGCAAGAATTCAAGACACATGAAATAATATCAAAGTGACAATGCATTTTAGGCAATAGTGAAGGTGTATGAATTTGCTAGAGCTGAAAGATGCAGGTGAAGAAAAAAGGAGCAGAATGTGCTAGCTAAGAATGAAACAAGGATTGACAAAAAAAATATAAGGTAAATAAGGTTTTATTCAAATATCAACAAAGTTTAAAACTAAATAATGTTACTCATTTTTTGTTTCTTTAATAAGAAATGTCTTAGTTTAGATTTAAGGGTTTGGTACAGTTCAGTTTGGTTCTACCCCATAAATCGAACAACAAAACTGTTCGAATCCTCACCAAACCGATCCAAAATATAAAACAACCTCATTTTACAATTCAGTTTGGTTTGATTCGGTTTGATGAACAACCTTACCAAATAAGGAGAACTAGTTTTAGACAAGCCGACCTTAGCCTAATGAAGGACCTCAACTTGGGTTAATTAACACCTTGGTTCTTGCACCACGGGTGATCATAAACTTAGGTAGCCTATAAGGTAGGCCCAGGCCATAGGCAAGGAAGGACACTGTATGATATGAATCTACAGGTGAACACACGAACCTAGTGTGACATGAAAATCAAAGGGGTGAGTTTGAGCTACGAGATAACTCGAAAAGTAAATGATAGTCAAAGGTTTAGCAAATCCTGTGCATTAACTCTACAGATATGACACACCGTAGAATCATACACTGACCTAAGACTCGCCAGATGTAATGCACCGGTCCAAGTGATAGGGTTGCTCACTACAATCCTTGCTAAAGGGATTGATAAGAACAGGTAAAGTAGAGTTTTCCAAGAAAAAATACTCAAAAGGGTTTTTTCTTTAAAAATGTCAAACTCTCCTAAAACCTTATACAAGTGTTCTATTTATACAAAATGGTAAAGTTGTAAATAAATAAAATGACTAAAAAAATGCCAATTCTAGAAATATAGGATAGATATGAGGCTAATTACAAGTAAAATACAAGAAATAGAGAATCCGAATGCATAAGTAAAATAGATAGTTAAGTGAGATCTTTGGGTGAGGGTTGATGCTTTGATTCCAAAGAGCTGTTGGGGACTCTAAATTGTAATTTGAGCATACCTGATTCTAGACGACCTATCTTTATTATGGGCCGACCTGATATGTCCGAGGCCAACTTGATATGTCCGAGATAGACCTCATATGTCTTGGGCCAACTTGACTTGACCAGGGCCAACCTCTCATGGGCAATGCCCGAGCTGATATGATAATGGCCGACTTCGTATGGTCGGGCCGATCTGGCATAGACGTAGTCAACCTATTTGATATGTCCCAGTGCTATAAAGATGATATGGAATAGTTAGGCAGCTTCGTTATGACCGAGTAAATCTTGGTTGAACAGACTCGATCGAGCAAATCGACCTTGGTAAAGTAGGGTGGATAGGTAAGGCAAGACAGTCTTGAATAAATGATCTAAGTAGACCCAATAGAATAAAATAGAGCCAACCACAGTAAGGCAGAATGGATCAAGTATAGCAAAGAAGACCTATCAAAGCAGGGCACAAATAATAGGCTAGGACAGAACTTGCAGAGCACATCGAGTCTTCCAATATTGTCATAACTCATAGATAAGTCTGTGGGAAGGTTCAATAAGGGTAGAGTAGAGCATACTCAGTACAGTAAGGTAGACAAAACAGAGCAAGGTAGGCCGTTCAGCAATGATAGAGCACATAAACAGTTCTTCCATTCCCACGGAGATCATAAGCAAGCCTCCCACGTAGTCCGAAGCTTGGCATGTCGTTGGGCCGATGCTTGGTATCCTATCATTCCCTCTCTCTTTGAAGAGTTTTGACTTGAAACTTGGTAGTTGGCCACTCTAGATCCCTTCGGGGCCAAACACTAGTCGACAAAATTTAAACATAGGAGCACACTGTAGTTCTTATAACAAGGGCATCACTAGTCGATGCTCCCTCCACTCTTCATGGGCTCTATTAATCACATCTTTTATCTCGAATCTTTCCTTCTACTCATCATGGATCCAATCAACTATACCTTAGTAGTCTTAACAACTATCAATTATGGGAAGCAACATGATCTTAGGGTTATACAAAGAATTAGGGGCTCGTAGATCTTATGTCGGCGGGATGTAAGATGGCTCTTCAATGGCAAGTGTTTCTACCTCTTCAAGCTCACCTAACTCGGACGTTGTGATCTCCTCATCAGTTGTAGTCAGTATTCCCCCTGCTTCCTCGTAATTCAACTCTTCCTTCTCCTTCCACCTACATACCTTAACTCTTTCCAATAGGAGAGTCCCAAGGGTTAACATGATGCATCCCTAATATTTGTATCCATCACCTCAACCCTGAGAAACTCTAATCCATAGTTGATAATAGCTTAGAGGTGCGATGTTATATTTTCTCATATCAGTGCCATGTGAACCTGTCAGATGACTTGGATGTAAGATTCCGATACGAAGAAAGCAAACATAGTAATTCCTAGAACTACAGGGGTTTCAACTACATTTCAGTTTAGTCTTTTTCGCTTCTACTATCCATCTCTCCAGCAACCTTCATCCCTTCTTCTCCTTCTTCCTCTATACGAGCTTCCTTCTCGTCAGACAACCTGTCTTTGTCTGGGGCCGACCTGATATGTCTGAGACAGACCTCATATGTCCTGGTGTGACTTGACTTGACCAGGGTCGACCTCTCATAAGCAGTGGCCGACCTGGTATGGTCGAGCTGATCTAGCGTGGACATAGCTAACCTATTTGATATGTCCCGATGCTACCAAGCTGACATAGAATAGTTGGGCAGCCTCGTCATGATCGAGTAGATCTTAGTCGAATAGACTCAGTCAAGCAAATCAACCTTCGTAAAGTAAGGTGAATGGGTAGGGCAAGATAGTCCTGAATAGCTGATCCGAGTAGACCCAATAGAATAGAATATAATCGACTACAGTAAGGTAGAATAAATCAAGTATAGCAAGGAAAACCTAGCAAAGTAGGGCATAAATAGTAGGTTAGGACAGAACTTACAAAGCACATCCAATATTTCCATATCTCATGGATAAGTTTGTAGAAGGGCTCGATCAGGGTAAAGTGGGGCGTACTTAGCACAATAGGGTAGACCCAGTAAAGCAGGGCAGGCCATTCAGTAATGATAAAGCATATAAATAGGTCTTCCATTCGTGCAGAGCTTGTGAACAAGCCTCCCATGTGGTCCTGTCGCGACCCGAGGGGGCTAGTCGTGGCAGTCGCCGTATACCGTACAAAGGATTGTAGATTGAGTTCCCTTACAATCGACGACCCTTTTATACGATACACAAGGCTACAACTACTACTAACTACCAAGAATGCGCAAGCTTAAGCAATAGCATTTCATGACGAATAATAATATAGAAAACATATCACATAATTTAAGTGTATAAAAGTTTACAAATATAGAGTTTGAAACATGTCTAAAGTCAGACTAATATAAAAATTACATATTCCACTCTACATTTAAGTCAAAAGTACTCTCTATCCTCAAAACACCTCCCACATTGATCCCGTAGAGAAAGCTAACCTTGGGCATACAACGGCCTGACTCCATGAATAAGTCGGCCTGCAAAAAGAGTCTACAAGGGTATAAGCTTACTAGCTTAGTGAGATAATTTCCCTCAACCAGACAGCAGTCAAGTTATACTACAGTTAAATTCAACCAAATGAATGCATGATCAAGCAGTGTGCCAAACAAATACATGCAGGTGACCAGGTACTGCATGTAACTCAGATTTAACACCCTCCGAAGTCAGGGTTAGAGATTCTTCGGTACAGTCAGATCCGGGTATCATATTGGAACTTATTTCATAACGAAACTCCGCGTTTCGTATTTAAAATGTAATGGTACATCCATTACCAGCTTTATCAAAACGAGTTCTATATATGATTGTGAGTAGGTTCACGCAGCCCTTACTCACCCCTAAACGAAGGCCTCTAGACTCGACCCATAGCCAGGCGGTTGGCGCCTCCAACGCCTAGTCATCCCGCGGGCGAGGGTAAGGTCATATCGCACGTGTGCACCGTACGAAATCACTAACATTCAATAATCAACCCAAGTATGGCCTCTCACTACCTTCGTGTAATGTGACTGCCCGGAAATAGTTATGCAGTGCATGATTTATGAATGATCCAAGTTAACTTTTTTTTTAGTCAAATAAAAGTTATGTCATATTTAATCAGTGATCATTCCAAGTCACAAACGAACAATCTGTTGAATCTACTATACATCAAACATTATATTATTGAACTTTAAAGTAGATTCACAATTCACAACAATTATCATGCACAAGCATAACCCAATCCCCATACACATTCATTTATACATCATAATTTAGATTCACTACTTACAAACACAAACAAGTATGGAATCATAAGGAAAAACTCACTCGGCCATGGCTAGTTCAGGGATCGTAATAGTCGGTGAGCAGCTCAGGGTCGATATCGAGATCACCTGAGAATAGGAAAATGTGTAAGATAGGGAATTTAAAACTAACTAGAGTTATAATGTGTAAGGTTTATTTTACTTAATTACGTAACACTGTCGATTCGAGCTTTTTATCGAATCGCGTGTTACTTTTTCGTTTTAGCTCGGATCATTATGAACTTATAATTCATTTTGATCGTTTTCGAGCTAATTTTCCTATAACGAGGTCCGTTTTGGACGTTGTGACTCGTCATTTAAATTGTGATGTAAAAATATCACAAAAATTATTATTTAAATTTAAAATTTATAAATCATTGATTTCCGCTTTTTCTTAACATATTTATAAGTTAATAATTAGTTAATTCATTTATTTGTTATTTTTATTATTTGGGTATATTTTCCTATTTTTCTCCTTTTCTTATTTATTTATGTATTTTATTATGTACCTTACGATTATACATATATATATATATATTCCAATCCTTATAATATATAGTTTATGGTTTATGTTATTTTCAAATCATGAATTATGGTATTATATATATGCATATATACTATATATATTACACATATGTATTACACGTATGATATATGTATATGTATTTATTTAAAACATACTCATATTCATATATTTATATATATACGTATAATATATGTATATGTATTTATTTATTGATACGTCTTACATGTATATATATACCTAAAATGACATACATATATGTTCGGCATACATACCTATAAATATATATACTATACATGTCATACATAATATACCGTATACTATTATATATTTATACATACTTATAAAAATACTACTCCACTATATACAACTACACACACATATATATAATCATTTATGTAGACCCATATATATATATATATATAGTTACGGTGCACATACATATATCTTTATACTATAATTATGTAAATTACTAATTAGAGGTATATAAAAAAACACAAATACATAATATATACTATATACCTCGGTATATACATGTAGACATACTTAATCTTATATTTATACATATAAGTAAATTTAGGTATTTATACATATAAACATATACCATTAGTATAAGATGGACAAATAGCATAAAACAAAAATTATAAAATACCATAAAAGTACTATAACTCTACACATGTATACTATCATATACATATATATTCCTTAAAATAAATGACTTACCAATTAAATTGGATTTTTCTTCTTCTTTTCCTTCTTCTTTTTCTCTTTTATTTCTTTCTTTTTCTCTCTTTTTTTTTCCTCTCGGTTTGCAGATTATGGTTGTGTGTTTGTGCAGAATTTTTTTTCCTTTTTCCATATTTATATAATCTTTCCTTTGCTCACATGATGGTGGCTTAGTTTTTAAGCTAAGTTCACTTTTTATTAATTGAAATAAGACAAAAACAAAACCCACACATGTCTTTTACTTGTTTACGTAACTTCTTCTATTTTTTTTTTTTAACTTTTGCTCTTCTTTACGTTTTGTGCAGAGAAGGGGTTTGAATTTGGAAATGAAGAGAAGATTTGAGATAAATTGAAAATAGTAGAGAAGGAAAATGAAATTTATTAACAATTATGTGTAAGTTTTTGAATCATATAAATTATAACGAATTTCCTCGTAGATTAGTTTTCAAAATTCTGTGAAATTTTATCAATTTAACTGGTACCCGTTACAATTATAATTTTTTACAAGTTATTATGGTAATTTCATTACAATGTCGTACTAACAGTCGATTTAGTCGAAAATTACATTCAACTATAATTTTATTGCTATTGTATAATATTTAACTATTTTATAGGTTTACGTTTATGATTTTAGGATCTCGAGCAATTTTGAGCTCGGTTTCAATTAATGATGCATAGACTAGTTTTTAAGGTTTTAGTAAGCGATTTAGGGTTTTGATAAATTTCGAAGGTTTTGTTATCGGTGTTATATTTGATTTATTAAACTTCATTTTCTTTTATTATCATTCGCCTTATCGATTTATTGTACAGTTTAGAACACTCGGACTCGAGTTAAGGTTCAACTACTGGTTTTCCTAAGGTTTACAGGTCCGAAGCCTAACATATCATTAGGTCGGTACCTGGAATCCTATCACTATAGCCTTGTCACTTTCTTATTTGGGAGTGTATCTTCCTCAAAGATACACTTAGCTATTTGGGAGAGATTCATATTTAAAGAAGATACTCCCCACAAATCTTCTAAATAAAGGGAAACTTAATGAGTAAGATATTTTTACATACACGTCATCTTAGTCTTATTTCTCTATTAATCCCACATACTTGCTAACTTAGGTGTCGAAGTAGCTACATTGGAAAACCCTCTAACACCCATTGATTGTGTTTTCTCTTGTAAGATCAAGCTCATAAGCTTAAAGCAAAATCTCTACCAAAAAATTGAGACAACAATATTGATGTTATAAACTTTTCAACTGTATTAATTTTATGTGAGGTATTTTATAGGAAATCTTATAAGCAAAAGGAGGAGAGTTGAGAAGTGTTTAATAAATGTTATGAGGAAAAAAGGTACAAAGAAAAAGCAAATTACAAGAATGAGTCAATTTACAAATATTATAATGAAGTTAAGTAATATGAAGGATTCTATGAACTTATAAGTAATTTTTAGTATAAAGGACAATTACAAGCAATAAAGAAAAATTACGAATTATGAGCATTATTATAGAAATTCAACGCCTTACAATTTCATTATGCTAGCATAGGAATGGTAAAGATTCTTTAAGTTCAATAAGTACTTTTGGTTGGTAGGCTATTTTGATCGTTGGGCCCCCCAAGGCTTATTCTGACCTATTTGGACCCATGATCAACCTATCAAAGTTCAAGGTCAACTTTTCACCTCTTAACCTTTGTCTTAAACCCGATTCCCTCTTTAGTTTCCTACCTAACCTTCGATAGGGACATAGATCCTAAAGTTTGGTTTTACTTGTAGCATTTATACTTGATGAGTTCTTATCTGGATATATTTTATATAATGATTTTGTATGATTTTTCCTTGAATTTAGAGTTTATTTTTAGAAAATGATACTTAATTGAGTAAAATCTTGTTTTTTTAGGCTTTGAAATGATCTACACGAGAAAATAAGAAGATAGAAATAAGTTTCCATAAATTTGGAACCAAAATGAGCAAGTTATAAAGGTTTGAAGATTTATACACCAGAATGACATGGTTATGTCGTTTTCAAGTGATTTTGGACCAATTTTTAAGTGAGCACAGTAGGTTATACAATCTAAAGAGATGACAATGTCTTTGGTCATATCGTTCTTAATAGAGGAAAAAAAAAAGAAAAAGAAAAGAAGCACCTATAACCTATTACCTAATAACTTTTACAAAGATGGCTTCATAGGCAATTAACAAATGGAACAAATTAACTTTATGGGGAAACCCTCAAGACCTTAGTATAATCCCTATAACTCGAGGTTGAGAGAACACCTTAATCTTTCATGGGGAGGTCAAAATCAGAGTTAAGGCCAACAATGGCATGCAAGGAAATAGTCCCAGCAAAGATCAAGCTTGCCTCCACCTAGATTTCAATAACCTATAGCTTCCCAACCTGCTTTACAGAAGAAGTTGGAAAGTCTCTTAGAAAAATACATTCAATTTGATGAGGCATAAATCCAACAAACAAAGGCTTGATTGCAACAAATCGATGCCTGTTTAAGAAACCAAGAAGCTTCCATCCATAACCTTGAGAATTAGATTAGTCAAAGTGCTATAATTTTAAGCAAGAGGCAACAATGGGCACTCCTAAGGAACACTGAGATCAACCCCAGGAAACATGTTAATGTAGTGACCTTGAGAAGTAGTAGAGAGCTACAAGTTAAGAAGAAGGATGATAGGAAAATAATAGAGAAAGAAGTGGAAGTCAAGGGCAAGGAAGACACAAAGTCACCAAAATCAAGAGAGAATATGGAACCACCAAAAGTGAAGGAATACAAGCGATCCATCCCTTATCTACAATGATTTAGACAAGATTGCCCTAATCTAAACAAGCAATTTGATAAATTCCTCAATCTTTTTAAGCAACTTCACATGAACTTACCTCTTGTTGATGTTTTATTGCAGATGCCAAAGTACATAAAGTTTTTAAAGGATCTTTTGTCGAATAAGAGGAAGTTAGAGGACTTTTAACTATCACACTTAACAAGGAATGCTCCACATTACTTCAAAAAAAGCTACCAAAAAAATTAATGGATCTGTAGAGTTTTACTCTTCCTTATGTGCTTGAAAACTTATCTATATATAGTGCTTTGGTAGATCTAAGATCTACTCTTAATGTCTTGCCGTACAAATTATTCAAAAAGCTAGGGTTAAGAGAACATAAATTAGCACGTATGTGCATTTAACTAGTTTATAGGTCCATCACATACCCTAGAGGCATCACAGAGGATATTTTGGTGCAAGTTGACAAGTTTATTTTTCCTATGAACTTTGTTATTCTTGATATAGATGAGGATTTTAAAGTTCCATTGATCATAAGTAAACCCTTTTTAGCTACTACTAATGCTGTGTTTGATGTCAATGAGCGTAAGCTCACCTTAAAGGTTAGAGATGAATTCCAAAATTCAAATTTAATACATAAGACCCTTGACTCAAGGGGCACAAGCTATAATGCAGATTTTACTAATGCCGTCATTGCTAAATGTTTGCAGGAAACACTTATCAAGGAACTGGTGAATTATTGCTTAGAAAAGAGAGATGGTGAAAAGTATTAACCAACCTAAGGTTGTAGCTCAATTGGGAGTTAATGAGTCCAATATGTTGAAGAACGGGCTTGAACAATTTTCTAGACCTAGGGATGGAAAGTTAGAGCCTTCCAAAATAAAACCATTGAGCTTGGAGTGAAAACACTCAAAAGATCATTTAAAACATGCTTTTGTAGTAAGAAGCTCAAAGCCATCGATGACCACTCCATCCAAGTGAAAAGCAAATAGAAAGAAAAAACTATAACAACACGAGTTTGATGAGTGGTGTGATAAGAAGAAAGCTGGTAGAAGCCACATACCTAAAAAGAGAAGCTGCGAGACTAATGGAAAAAGGGTAAAGCTATTCTTGTGTGGCGAGTATGAAAGCGAGGTAAGAAAGAAAATTCATCTCCACCCGCATTAAGGTAAGTTAGTTATACATTCCATTAACCTATCAACGTTAAACATAGCACTCTTGGGAGGCAACCTAAGTATCTAATTTACTTTCACACCTTTTGGTTATTTTATGTTGGTACTTTAATTTTTGCATTAGAATTCTTAGATTGGTTTTCTATTTGGTTCAATAAAAAAAAAATCATGTACAACGAGTTATGCAACTGAGAGATATGATTATGTCTCTCGATCGTGCCGTTTGCAAGGATGTTAGTCACATGATTCATAGAAAGTGACACGACCTAGTGATACGATCGTGTCCCCAAGTTGTGTCATTCCTAGACCCCAACTTCATCTTTCCCATAGAAAGTTACATAACTTAAAGACATGATCCTATCTCCCAATTATGTCAACCACAATATAAAAAGCTGCCTAAAATTCCCTTCCCCACTACAATTGCATGGCATAAAACATACATTCATCTCCTCTTCTCTTCTTCTTATGCACATATACTTAGAAACACATATACACTTCATTCTATTTCACATTTACACACTATCAAGGATCATCAATCCTTTACTTTACTTCAAGACCACTTCAAGAGTAAGGTAAGTACCCAATCTCTACTTGTTTCATGCTTGTTCCAATATTGTGTTGCATGTAAAGATTTGAAAATTTATTTAACTTCCAAGGCGTAACAAATAAGATTGGTTATGACAAAGTTAAAGTTCCATAAGTGGAAGTGTTTGATTGTCTTAATTTACATGCTTTGTTCTTCATTTTAGCACTTAAGGTTTTAATGTTAATTAATATAAAAGTGCTATTCATTCATGTAATTGCAAGATTTGGTGATTAAGCATGCTTAGAATTTCTTGTGTAACAATAGTTGTGAGGATTGCATAAAGGAATTCTCAAGAACACAACTACATCATGCATGCAAACCAAGTGTTTGATAAAAGTCCTAAATAAGTTATAGTATCATTTCTTCCACACTTGATTATGGCTTTGATATAGTTTTCTTATTGTAAGCATGGGGAAACTTTTGGTAAACAAAATAGTAACTTGAATTTTCTTTTCTTTTGAATAGGATCATGGCACTATGAACTAAGCTTCAAGTTCGAAAGAAGAAGTTGATGAGGAAGAGGAGGAGGATGATGAATAAGAAGAAGATGAGGATGATTTCATGGATGATGCTACCGATTAGGAAGATTGTGAAGTTAATGTATGAGTCCTTTTGCGAGGCATTGGTCTTAGAACTTTGAAGCTCATGTTGAAGTTCTATTGCATGGAAGCTCTATCTAGAGTTAGTCTTTAGACATTATAATTTCAGACCTCTTACATTGATGAATTGTATCAATCAAATTTCAGGAGAGTTGTAGTTTCTTTTTCCTGCTTTTATATCTTCTTACTCCATATGTGTCGGTTGATATATTTTCCCATTAAATGACTTATTTCGTACATTAAGGACAATGTATGGTTTTAAGTATGAGGAAGGGGATATAGAAACTATAGCTACAAGACCCTTTTTTTTCTTTTTTTTTTTTTTGCACTTAATCCAATTATTTTAGTTGACTTGCAAATATTTGGATAATTGGCAACTTCTAATGGATTGTAATAAATATTTTCTTTGATGATTAAGTTACACTTTACCAAAGTTAATGTGTGAAATTTGTGTAAAGGAAAGTCATGGGTTATTTAGTTTAGGAGGTAAGACTTAGGCTTAGAGCAATATCACTAGTTAGGAGTTAATCATGACTATTTTCAAACTTTCTTTGATGTATAATTTCCTCTTAGATGACTTTAGAACCCTATAATCCTTAGTAAATAGACATATGAAATTTATCTTATGAGAAACCCCTTAAAACTTGAAATAGTTAGAGGTAAGAAGTGATAATAATTGTATGATAATCAATAAAAAAAGGTAAAATTGGTAAGAATTCACCTTGATCCCTCAAAAGAGAGACCTTAAATTTCACTACCAATGCTAGAGTAAGCTTAACAGAATAAATTGGTATGATTCGGCCTTGGTTCCTCAAAAGAGTAAAGTTCTTTTCCGCTACGAATATAAGGGCTAAATTGGTATGGATCGTTCTTAGTCCGATAGAAGAGAAAGATCTTTTCTCACTACCAACACAATCTTCCTTAAATAATGTGTTTAATTAATAATATAAATTCAGTAAATTTGAAACATTCCCAAAGAAAACATGAACTAAGGGGATGATTAAAGGATGAGTAAGCATAGTTTGAGTTTACTCTAAATTATGGCGCTTAGCAAGATTAAAGAGAGAGTTGTATATATTTAGCTAAGTAGGTTGAAAAATTTTATGACTTTTTCCTTATTGACGAGATGTTAAACATGATCTTAAATACGAAAATCTTTGATTAATTGACCTAAATAAATTTTAATTTACATGGATTAGCTTGTAAACTCTAGTACTTTGTGTTTTTTGAACATTGAAAAAGAGACTAAGTATAAGGAGGTAAGGAAGTTGTTAAAGGCTTTTGAGTGCATTTACAAGTAAATCTCTTCGGATTATTTTCCAGGTCACGTATAACTATTGGCCAGTTTCCTAGACAACGATAGTTTTTAACTTAAGAATTCTTGTCCTAATTTTTCTTTGATATGTTTGCTTAAGGACAAGTAAATTCTTAAGTATGGGGAAGTTTGATAAGTTCCTAGTTGTATATATTTTATATAGTGATTTTGTTTGATTTTCCCTTGCATTTAGAGTTTATTTTCTGAAAATAATATTTAATTGAGTAAAATCTTATTTTTTAGGCTTTGGAATAATTTACGTGAGAAAACAAAAAGTCAGAGCTAAAATGAGCAAGTTACGAAGGGTTAAAGATTAACACATCTGAATGACATGATTATGTCGCTTCTAGGTGATTTTAGACTAATTTTTAAGTGAACACAATAGGTTACACGATCCAAGGACACAACCATATCCTTGATCGTGTCATTCACAATAAAGAAAAAGAAATGAAGAACCCACAACTGGTTACACAACTAAGGCATACAGTCATGTTCCTGGTTGTGTCAATTGTAGCAGTCTATATTTTTTTCGTCGCTTATATAAAGCTTCTGTAGGGTTTTTTAGGAAAAACTTTTGGATGACTATTAGTGAACTTTTCAAGACGAAAACATTCAAGAGATCAAGACACTAATAAGACTTTAAGACTCAATTTTTACTAGATTTCATGATTCACTCTTTTACCTTTCTCTATTCTTTAATGCAAGATTGTTACTTTATGATGCATATAGAGCATATATTTGATATTTAGATCTTATGGAACTTAGATCTATTCATTTGACATTGATTTTATTAGATCTAATGTATTTTTTAATTTTTCTGGATTCAACTATGTGTGCTTAATGGTTTAGATTATTATTTCTATAAATAGTAATCTAAACACTGATATCATGTAAAAAAATTGAGAGATTTTTTATATGATTAGATCTAAGCATAGTTGATAGAGATTTTTGTAAAATTAGAGACAATTTGTACAATGTTTCTAGAATCTTGATTTATATTGTATTGAATTCATTATGCAATAATGTAATCTTAAGTCATACTATTGAGAAGAGATTCTAATAGGTGATTTTAAGATTATAATTAATTGACTTAAGAAAGTGATTAACTTTAATAGATAATTCTCCCAGTTAAGAAAGATTAAAGAAGATATTATATTATCCTTAGAGAGAATCACATTTTAGATTTAGGAGAAACAAAGATCTAGATATGGTTTCCTAATATTGAGTTAATCTATAATTTTATAGCTTTCTTGTTTAAGTTCTTTACCATTAATTAGTTGATTAATTTAGTAAGTTGTTGCAACTTAATTTAGGTTCTTTAAATTTTTGAACTCGAATTTACTGGTTAGATAATATAGACCTAGTGTGTATTAGTAATCAAAGTCCTTGAGAGATCGATACTTAGACTTAATCTACTACTATAATTTGATAGGTGCACTTGTCTCATATCAATGCTTAAGTCACCTTAAGATTAAGAGGCCTACCTAAGAAGCTCAAGCAATGGACAACCTCAGGCATAAAGTAATGGTTCTGGCCTATGTGGGATGATTAACCTATTACTCACCACATTACCACCTATGATCTTGGATCTTACCTAAAATAATGAGATACACTTTGTATTTAGGTAAGATTTGAATATATCCACTTACGAACTACTATAAATAAGGGCTCACCCCCAATCTTAAGAGCCTTATCAAACATGCACACATTCTAAACTTTCTTGCTTTTATCCCACATATTCACTAAGTTAGACATCAGAGTGGTTATGTCGAACAATCCTCAACCCCTCTCACAGTGTCCATTTTTGCAGGCTTCGATCCATTGACTGTGGCGCAAATCTCAATCTCTACCAACGAAAATCTTGAGATGAAACTTTTAACTAGGTTAATGCCTAAAATCTAAACCTAAAATGGTAATAAGAGTTTTGAAACTCAATATTAGGATCTTCATGTGTTATATTAAAGTAATGACTTTTGATAATGCTAAGAATTTTTAAAAATTATTTTGACTTCCTTAAGATTACTCATACTATATATTAATGTGAAAATAAAACTAAATGCGATTAAGTAATAAAAATCAAAATATCTATTATCTTAAAAGAAATAAACTAGAAGATAAATTATAAACCCTAGGCCTTAGATCCAATTAAAATTATTCATGCTCTAGTGACCTAAAGAATATTCTAAATGAATAAATATCATCTACTACTTATCATTAAGTTATTTAGCAATCTAGAAAGCTCCTCTAAGGTTGTTGTTATTAACATGATTTTTAATGAAGCCTAGATATGTTTTAACATGTGCATTAAGATGTGAAGGAAGAACCTATAAGAATCTAATAGACCTAGATTACAAGGTTGAGCTATTTACCAACTGGATATAAATGTACAATATAATCGAGTACCAATTAGGGAGTAACTTCACTTAATTATTCATAAAATATTTCTACAAGTTGTCTTAATAAAAGGAGTAGAAAATTAAATTATGTTTCTAAATAATTAATCATAACTAATTTATGGAATTGCGGTCGATAATAATTTTTCTAAGTTAAGTTTTCAACTTTAATAGCCTACGTGTTCTCCTCTCTTTTTTTTTTCTTTTTGACAAAAAAAGAAACAAATATTATTAAGTAAAACCAAGGGGACGATTATCCCAGCCTAAAAAAAACAAATAAGCTAATTGGGATATGGGCAAGGATGCCTAAAAATTGCAACACATCCTAAGCTTGCCTTAGGTTACTACCCAATCAACACAAGCATTAACCACCCTCTTAACAAAAGAGAGAAACAAACTTGAAATCAGACCCAAGCATAGAAATGTCTATTAGGATATTGTTAACCTTCCAACTAGTAGCTAGTTTATTATAAATCATGTCTATGATACGCTTGCTGTCCGAATCGATTTCAATTCTCCTCCATCCTCTAGATCTTACTGAAACAAAGCATTCTCTCATAGCTAGAGCTTCCGCAATCTTTACTTCGTTGCAACTTATATGGATAAATGTAGCTTGCAATAAATTACCTTTGCTATCACAACCAATAATTCCTATACCACCTACATTATTTGCAAAATCTCTAACAATAGACTTTAACCAGTACTATAGCATTGTTTTGCACTTCTTCTATGAAAGATTATTTCATGCCGAGAGCCATAATTACCTATTGCAAGAAGGATGTGACTATTGTTGTTTGGTGTTGAGCAACTTGAGAATTCGAAGGATGATTTGCTGGTTGTTGTGATGATGTGATGCTTGAATATGCCCTTCGAAGTTCACTAAGCTCTTTCTTGATGATGTTGATGACTTCCATCGGATTGAGCTTCTTATCTTCAAATAATGCTTTATTTCTATGTTTCCATATTTGCTAGCAAACAATAGAAAATTGATAGAATAAATCAGTTATAGAATGTTTGTCCCCAACATGTTGTTCCAACAAAGAGAGAAGCCAATGATCCACTCGTGAAATTTGTAATTCATCCATTCTGAGACCATAACACTCAAACCAAACTAAATGTACCTAAGCACATTAGAAGAGAAAATGTTCGATAGTTTCCTCCTATCCATACAAATGACAATAAGGAATATTCTTGGTTTTCCTACAAAAAAGATTGGCATTAGGTGCAAGAGCGTTGGTACAAACATTCGAAAGATGATGTTTAACGTTAGGTGTAGAGTTCGTTTTCCAAATTAGCTTCCAAACTCTTTTATCTATCACATTTGAAGAGGATGCTTTATTTTCATTTTCAACTCTCTCCTTGCTAATGAGATTGTGATAACAGCTTTTAATTGAGAAAATACCACTTTGCTCCTTTGGCCACACCAACACATCTTTATGGTTGTACAGTGGGATAAGAATATGCAGAATTAATTGAATTTGATCCTTAGAAAGTAGATGTTGAATATCAACCAACTCCCAGCAACTTCTTTCTTTATCTATAACATCATAAACTCTTAACTTATCAAAATGTTCTAGCAAGTTCCTTTAGTAAAGCTTATAGCTCAATAGGGAAGGGATCTAACCATCTTTCTAGAAACTCACTTCTAAGCCATCACCAATTCTCCAACAAATATCATTAGAAATAGCATCTCTACCTACTAATATACTAAACAAACCCATGATGCTCTACTACCTTTAATAGTCTCAAGAAAGTGAGATTTGGGGTAGTAGATACCCTATAAAAGTTTAACCAATCCCTTAAGCTAACTTACCTAAAAGACTTAAATTAAAGAGATGTAGATCTTAAATACCTAGGCCTCTAACTTCTTTTGTTTATGAAAGATACTTCCAACTCTTTCAATGGATCTTATTTCTTTCATTGGAATCACCCCACTAGAAACTAGAAATCTTGTAAAAACTCTCTTACACCATTTGAGAAGAAACAAAAAAGAGAACATTGAATAAGAAGGAATAGCATATGCTATAGCCTTAATCAAAATGTCTTTCCCCCTAGGTGAGAGAAGTTTCTGTTTCTACCCTTGAAGTTTTTGATTAATTTTATCCTTAATACCTACTAACACTAGGTATTTAGATTTCCCCCATGAAGTAGGAGTTCCTAAATACTTACTCGATTGGTTAGAAGGATTAACATTCAAAATAGCATAACAAAGGCCCTTGATATCATTATTCACAGATTGATGAAACAAAATGAAGGACTTATTAAAATTCACTTTTTGACCCAAAGCCAAGCAATAATCATTTAAAATAGCCCTCATGATAGAAATATTTTGAGAGGAAGCTTTTAAAAAGGAAAAGCACATAATCCACAAACAGTAGATGAGAAATAGATGGACTATTTCTCCCAATCTTTATACCCTCTAAAACTTGAGAAGCACTAGCTTTCATGATCATTTTCGAAAAAACATCAACAATTAGAATAAAAATGTGAGGAAATATTGGATCTCCTTGCCTAAAGTCCTAAGATGGTTTAAAGCTCCCCATCCTTTTACCATTCACCATCAAATTGTAAAAGACCGACAACACACATTGCATAATCTAATTAATCCAAATTTCTAAGAAACCCATTCTAGCCATCACAGTTTTAATAAAATTCCATTCAGCCCTATCATAAACCTTAGCCATATCAATTTTCAAAGCATAGAGATTTCTTATATAGTTACATTTTGTTTTTAGAAAGTGAAATATTTCGTAGGCTTTGATAACATTATCTTGAATAAGGCAACCGGGGATGAAAGCCCTCTGGAAAGGGGTTATAATGGAAACATTGAATCTATTAGCTAGAACTTTAAAGGTAATCTTATATGCAAAGTTGCAAAGACTAATAAACCTAAATTAAGATAAATATTTAAGATGGTGCACTTTTAGGATTAAGACTATGTCAATAACATTAAAGTAAGGGGGAAACATACCTGTAAGCAGGAAGTCTCTAATCACTTCTATCATGAAAGGGCCAATAAAATTCCAATGTGTTTTCATCACAAAATATGTCTAGTCCTAGAGCTTTGAGTTTTCGTAGACTAAATGTCGCTTCGAATCATTATGTTTTGTTGTAGTTACTGGTTCTATAAACTCTAGGACTATATCACCAATATGTTGGGGACAAGAGGCAAAGAGATCCTTAAAGAAGTGTAAGAAATCTTCATTAATTTATCATTCATCTGATAGCCACTCCCCTTGTGATTCCTTAATTCTTAGAACCTTATTTTGAACCCTCCTAATCAATGCGGTTTGATGGAAGAATTTCATATTTCTATCTTTGCTCTGAATCAAATTCAACCTTGAACTTTTAATGCCAGTATAGTTCTTCTTACGCTTGAGAAAACTCTATTTGCTGTTGAATTTGGAGTTCCTACTCAAAATTTATTATAACTATACCTTAGTCTTGTAAAGATGTTAACTGATTATATAAATCATTAATTTTTTATGCATTGTTTCAAACTTGTCCTTTACTCCATCTCCTCATAGCCACTTCACATGCTTTCAACTTCTACATTAGGCCAAATATATTTTTCTAACCCTCTACATTATTCTATGCTCTTTCTATCACTTCATTATATCCTTCAATGTTCATCCAATATTGTTGAAACTAAAGCAACTTTGGGCCTCTTACGTCACCTCTGTTCATCTCCACTAATAGTGGAGAGTGATCCGATTCATGGGCTGGAAGATTAGTAACTAAGAACTTTGAGAAGGTCATACTCCATTTGGCATTAATAAGGGTTCGACCCAATCTTTCTTTCATAAGAACTCCATTGCTTCTTTTATTGCACTAGACAAAAGTTGTCCTTGAACACTCAGATCTAAAGGATTACAATCTAATACCATTTCCCTAAAGTTCCTAATTTGTCCCTATGGTTTTCTATACCCTCCACTTTTCCATCCTCATTAAGAATGTCATTGAAATCTCCTACAACCATCCATGGCTCAAAAATATTACTCGCAATCTAAATGATTCTAGTAATTAAGGCGCTTTAAATACTTAAGGTAGCCATTGAACCAAGTATTAAATACTAAAGGAGCCTTAATACTCAGATTTAGATCTAGATTTTTTTAAATGAATCAATTTCTTTCCTTGGCCTTACAATTTACTATTAAATGCCTAATTAAACTACACTCCGTGCAATACTTCAGTAATCTCTTATATTTATATCCAATCTTTATAGACTGACCTTTACATGAAGCAATCACCAAGCTATCTACTATTGCTTTAGTCACGCTAAATTGTATTTTAATTCATTAAAAATCCTATCTTAGTTCATTCGGATCTTCCACTTCTAATACATACCCCAGCTTTACACTAATAATTTCCGTGTTCTTCTCAGATATCATAACCAAAGGCAATCCATGGAGTTGTATCCAGAAAGAGAACTTATCAAAACATAAATAAAAAATTCTTTGGTTTAGATTCCAGCATCTTAGGATCATAGGCCGATTCATTACTAACTACGGCTCTAGATCAACAATATGTCTAAGAGTAATCTCTTCTTTCTATTTAAACAAATAGATATTCTCATGCAAATGTGAAATACAACATTCCCAAATCGTTCCTAAGCCTTAATAATGATATTTATAATAGCTTTCCTCAGAATAATCTTCTTAGCAATGATCTTACCAACCATATGTGACAAATTTGATTTCGCATTCATCTTTAGATCATCCATATTCACCACTATCTCTTCCCCACATTGGTCACTAATTGGGTCTCTACGAATAGAGTGATTAATAGACTAATCTACAAAAGAAAATGAAAAGTGAGAAGAATATTAATAGACAACTCAAAGAAGGGAAACAATAACGAAAAGATAAAATGAAAAAGAGAACTCATAGGAAACAAATGCGAATGTAAACCTTATATGGACTTTGAAGCAACAACAAGCACAAATGAGAAAGAGAGGGGCAAAAAAATGGATAGAAGATTGAATGGCAAGAAATAAAAGACTAAAGTGTAGGAAAAATATAATAAAGTAAAACTCAAAATAGAGAAAAGATAAAGAAAGAAATTGACCAAATCGTGAAGAGATTGCTTCCATCCTCGAAAAATGAGATCATAATCCCAAAGGGATACTAATTAACATGTTCTCCTCTAAGTTATTGACATCTTCTAGGTAACTAGTTTGAAAAAAGAGTTTTTGAGATTCACTAACTTAAGTTAGAAAACTTTTGTTGTGTATGAAATTTACAATTAAGGTTGGTTTTTGAATGCATTTTTTAATGTTGTAGCAAAGATTTCTATGTAACATATTACTTGTCCTGACTAAGAGAAATTAGTAATGACTGAGAAGCAGCTTGTTAGATTAGAGTAGGGAAGGTCATGCAAGAGTTAGGAGAAGTATAAAGGATGTAACAACTAGGGGATTCTTCTTCTAATTGTGACAATTGGGCCTTGTATAAGATAAAGAAATCATTTTAGTCATTCTTAAACATCTAACAAGTTTAGTGCATTTTTTAGTGGTTAGTCGAATAGAGTAAGTAGAGAGAAAGACACATAAATTGAAAGTTTATATATCTAGACTCCTTTGCTTTCTCTATTTTTACTTTGTTATTATTTCGTTTTTTCTTTTTCTATTTTTTGCAATAAGTTTGCAAAGTATAGGAAAATTTTTCTTTTCTTTATCTAAAAAGAGACATGGTTATGAAATTGAACCTAAACTTCTATAATATGACAAATCGACCTTCCCCCATATTTTCTAATTTAGGATTTACATTTGTTATCAGAGCCTAGGCTTTAGCTTATATAAAATTGCCACTACTTTTGAACTAGAAGATTATGGCAACATTAGTGTATATCTTGCTGATGCACAGTCTACTAGTCCTCTATCATTTGATGAAAGTAATTTTGCTTATGAAAATGTAGAATTGAGACATTCATTAGAGATATGAAACATAATCTTTCACTTATGATCATGCAAGGAAAGTATGTCCCTAATCATACATTTAATGAAAAGAAGAAAAAAGAAGAGCTTGACGTAGAGGATATATACAAGAAAAGTGTTCAAATTTTAAGGCTAAACATATATTATTTTGTACTTTATGTTCTTATAGATGTAATTGAATAACCTTATATACAAGTGGAAATGAAATATTAGACAAGTTATTAGTAACACATGTAGGTAACTCTAGCATAAAAGAATGCAAAATGAAAATACTAATTCAAGATACAAATTATTGAAAATGAGCCTTGAAATTCAACAAATGTATGTTTTTTTCAATTGTATATATGTAATATGTATATAATCCTTTTGTCTATATTATAAAATATAATGTCCACAGTTTATTTGTTTATTTTATTTGGTTTGGTTATTCTGTTTTGGAGATATCTTAAACTTTAACCCAACCAAACATTATAGCTTCAAAAATTTTGAAACTGACTCCAATTCAAAAGCCAAAAGAATAAAATTTTAGTTCAATTTTTTTGGTTTTGTAGTTAGTGGTGCTAACCCTTATCTTTGTATATTTGAGACTAGTTTGAATTTATTATATACAGTATCATGCTTTATGGCTAGATTATGAGTCATTATCAAGTTGATAAGTGGATATGACCATGATTACTAGCGATGAGACAAGAGGGCATATGTTCATCTCTTACATAAGGATTGCATTGGTAAACCACTTGGTTAGACTTTATAGAAACTAATTACCTATCTCACATATACCTTATTGGGACATTAGTATGCTTTTGTATTAGATTTCAATAAAACTTATATTAAATACAATAAAATTTAACCAAAATGGTTCAATTATTTAACTAGAATTTTTAATAAGAGGTGGAGAGTAATGAGCTATGACTAAGCCAGACGAGAATTGGACAAGTATGATGATGATGCCATGAGGAGTTTGAAAATGGTCAAAATTCATCAAAACTACGTAGTTTTTTTTTTTAAATAAATCGATAATAAAATTTGATATATAATGTGTGCGAAATAAAGTAGGTAGTAATTCTACAAGATATTAATTCCATCATTATGTGTGTAAGAATTTTATTGATACTTAATGCTATGTATATGTATTGTTGGTAGAGGATTTCTAACATATGCTCTACAACTTGGCACAAGTGTTGCCCAATGGTTTGACCAGTGCAAGCCCAACAACTTAAGGCATGAATACCCTATCCGACTTGTTATTCGACCTACCTATAAGGAGCTTAGACCTTAGCTCAAGCTAAGGAAAGACAAATTAAGGGCATCCCATCCCTTTGTATTGTGGTCAGTTTATAAGGTGCTTAGCACTTAGGCTGAACATACAATGTCCATAATGCATTAGATGTGAATAGATAGGTACGAAGACCAAGGCAACTACTCCCTAATCACATTAAAAAATCTCACTAAACCTAAGCCCCTAAAAACCCTCAAAGATGATGTTTTAAGCTATGGGCTATTAGCAATGGAGAATGGCTTCTATCTATAAATATCCTCAAGTATTTCCTCACCTAGGTAAGTACCCATTGACTAACATACCTATACTCTACTTAATTCATCTATGACTCAAATACCAACTTAAGTATCTAAGTAGTCTCGTTGGATAACTTCCAGTTGTTCTTCTTACTCCATTGGTTTTGCATATCATCTAGCTTGGTTTTGAGCACTTCTTAGGCCCAAAATCTCTATCAACAAGATCTAGGATCAATATGTACATATTAAATACAATATCTAATAATTCTTTTTCCACTTTTCTCAAGTTTTGGAGCCAATTCGACTTGCATTAATCATTGGGTTAGATAAGAATGATGGTAAAGAATATGGGCAAGGAGCCCACGTTGAAAGGAATGGCAATGAGGTAGTTATAACGAAAATTTTAAAGTAGGAAATTGGTGGTCTGGAGTTATTTTGCATTATGGTTTGGTAGAAGAGGGAGGGCTAAGGGTTAGGTGGGGTTTGATAATTCTTATGAGATTTTAATTGAATGTATTTTAAAAATTATTTTTAGATCTTTTGTAGATATCTTTAATTACTCTAGGATGTCCTAAATATTTTCTTTTGATGTTTCATAACAATATTTAAGACCATTGCTTAATTTATACTTTTCATTCAGACCTAAATGACCAAGACAACTGTAGTCTTATAATATGAGCACTAACTTCCTAATATGACAGATTAAGTTCAAATGGATGGTTTCAATACACTCATCAATATTTTGTAAAATTAAAAAGAAAATACAGAGTTAATAGGCTCTCATAGTATTTGTCCCATGTTCATAGATACATCATTTTGTAACAAGCTTAGGTGACTAAGCCCACAAATAGTTATTAAATTCCATCTTGATGGGATGATGCAGGACAAAGACAAGAAATAAAAATTGTATATTGGATAATGGAAGTAGAAAATGTAAAAATATTTTAAAGTAATGGAGAACTCATAAATAAATAAGAAAAGTAATGATTTAAATAAATAATTATATTAAAAGTTCCAAGAAATAAGAAAAATAATTTTTTTTCTTTTTATGACAAAAATGATAAATGTGAAAGATAATTGATGGTTTCATATCTCTATAAAATTTAAATGATAGCCTCATACCATCAATAATTTCTATGATCTTAGGATCAATAATTTATATGGCCTAAACTATTGGTGATTTCTATAACGTTATACTATACTATAATTTATGAATCATGCTATATATAATTTATGATGGTCATTTACTAAAAAAAAAAAAGAAGAAAAAATTATGATAGCCTGACACCACTAATTAGAAAAAAAAGGTACCACGTGAACTTGAGAAAATAATTTCCTTATTAGATCAATGCTTCATTAATACACAATTTGATTAAGGGCTTTGGATATTTATAGGTATATTAAACCAAAAATTTGGGGGAAATAATATCATAATAAAACTAAAAGATCCCTTATCTAAATATAATATATCAGTCTAATAAAATCCTAAAAATAACAAAAAAAAAATTAGATAATAATAAAATCATATCTAACCTAAATAACACAAATAAAAAAAAATAAATCTACTTGTTTATCTTAGTTTTTATCACGGGAATTAAGATTTGTCGTGCCATCACTATTTAATTGTCTCAGCTCATGCTTATATATATATATAATATTAATATTATTTAAGTGGGAGTGAAGAGCTTTCTATAGCACCTAAATTTACCAAATTTGCATAATAAGTCATTTTTTTAAGTAGTTATCCAATAACTTTTTTTTTCACAATTTCAATTTTCGAAAAACAATGATGAGTTTTTCCAATTTTATCCTAACATAAAATATTTTGAAAGTCGAGGAAAATAAATATTTTTAATTTAATGATTTTTTTATAATTTATTACAGATGCTTTACCTCTAATTTGATTTGTAAGGCCTCATTGATCCTATGATATGAACAGGGCCCAACTATAATGAATGGCTTAATTTAATCAATATATTTCCTAATGCTTGCACAAGTACCTAAGGACATATGTTTATTTATCTAATACAATGCATGTATCTTTCAATTCATAGCCAATTTTGAAATTATTTCTTCTTAACTTGATCACAATAGGCTCTTATTGCAATGAAAGTATCTATTTCGAAATTTAAGGACCATCTACCTCCAATTCAATAGAACAGTGTTAGTTTTAGACATAAACTAATCAAGCTTAACATTCAATGGACCAATTGATGAACTATCGACCATTAGTCCCACTACTTGCATACGACTCTGAGGCATCCAATCCCTTACTCAAAGAATCCTTTCTCGGCAACCTGGTAATGACGAGAAACTTTATACCGAAAAAAGGTAGATAAATTTCCTGAGCTCCCCACATTATTATACTTTGATCTATACTCTCGATTATGATGATACCAATCATTCCCTTACCAAGAATCTTGTGCCAAGTAATCCGACCAATCGCTGTCGAGAGATTCTTATCGAGCAACGAGAGACTTACTTATCAACCAAGTAGTTTTCTCTCTGCCTATTACCATTGCTCTGATCACCCTCTTCTCGTCTCAGCCTCTTTATTGCCACAACATCTTAATCCCTTTCGCCTGCTGTGTTTAAAAAATCTTTGTACGAGACCAATGTTACAGTGCCATCTGTTCACCTTATCTGACATTGTATTACTTTTTCATTTTTATCTCTTTTCCTTTTTACCTTTTTTCATATGTATTAGGAATCATTTTTTGGTATATAATTTCTTGTAATTTCTTCATTATAATGTTGCCCTAAAGACTTCCTATAAATAGTCCATTAAAATTGAATATTTTGTTCTTGTGAGACAACCCTTTCCAAGTCCATTTTTCATACACTCTTATCTAATCTTGTCGAGTTACTCAGAATTAGTGACAAGTGGACCTTAACATCAACTTGTACATCACAACAAGTAAAGTGTCAAGTCATGTTACGTTCGTTAGTAAGTCATATCCCCCGAGCTACTTTACGATAGTTACTGTAAACCCCTAAAAGTTTCGATCTAGTTTTTGAAATAGAGTCAACTATGTTAGATAATTTAGGAGTTGACAAGGCTAATGAAAGTAAAAACCCTAAAAGACTTAATCAATCGCGTAAAGAACTTTTCTACCCTAAATGTTTCTAAATGCTAAAGATTTCATTCAAAAGTGATAAAAACCTTAAAAATGATTACCTTAAGGACATATTTGCACTAATCCAACATGATATACCCTAAAATCCTAATTGATAATATAATGCTTATATTTTGCCAAATCATTAGTAAAAGGTTAGAGATAACCCTCATTCATACTTATATAATTCAAATTCTCAAGTAATCTATTAGGAACTAAAATAATGAATCATAGATTATATTTATCCCTTAAGTATATGATTAAGATAGTCTTACTTAGGGTTAGGGTTATAGTTGGAGATTAGATTACATATAGTGAACTTTAATACTCAAATTAGTACTTTTTGCACTTATTATCCAAAGTAGTTTATCAAATGAGATATATAGACTATAAAGACCTAAAGTAAGACTTCATCAACCATATTTACTAATCAATTCATTATATACCTCATTTCTTCTCATTTCCTTCATTTTTCCCCTAATTTCCCTTAATTACTACATTATGTGCATAAAATTACACATTCTTTAGGAATGTTGACTAAGTTAATACATATTGACCAAAGTCCAAAAGTTGACCAAGTCAACACATGTTGACTAAAGTCAACATTTTGAAAAGTCAACAAAAGACTAAGAAATAAGGAAAATATCTCTTCCTTAATGATGGCTTTCTTTTCTTTTCCTTTTGATTTTTCTTTTTCCCTTTCTTACAATTGTTGCCGTCCACATTTCTCCCTTCTAGACCCCACCACTTGTTGTCTTCCATCATGAAAATTAAACAAAAGAAACAAATCAAAACTTCCCTTTCCATGCTGTGAACTCCCCCTTCCTCTTTCACTTTCATTGCTTCACTTTTGTCTCCATAGCTTCAACACAATTAAAGGTATGTCTTTAAGTTGTTTTATGTTACTTTATATTATTCATTAGTTAGTTCATTAGGTAGATTAGATAAGTAGTTATGTGTTTAGTGTTGTCTTGAAGAAGAGGAAACAAAGTTTCCATCTTTAAGTATAGAAATTGGAAGTTATGAAGAAGAAGAAAGGAAGACATGAGTATATGCTTATAAGTATGTACACATAAGGGAATACCAAAAGAGTACAAGTATGTAAACCTTTATACATGAGTATTTATCATGTACATAACCTAACTTAAGATCATATCTAACTATACATACCTATACTACACTAAATATATACATAAAAACACAAAAGCATGGAATTAGGAAGCTTTTCTTAAGGAAAAGATTAGGCATACGAATTTTAGTATAAAAATACATATCCAACCGTATAGGTATAGGAGTATGTATATACGTATAAATACGGTATAAGTCTAAGTATAGGTATAAGTATATGTATGTATAAGGTATATGTACATAAGTATAAGAGGAGAGGTAATATGTACATAATACATGTAAATATGTACATATGACATAAGCATGAGGAAAGGCTTATGTAATCATATGATGAGGTAAGTGATGACATAAGTACATGATGACATAAGTCATGACATAAGCATGTGATAACATAAGTAATGACATAAGTAAAAGATGATGTAAGCAATGACATAAGCATAGGTTTAAAAAATAAGAAAAATAAGAAAACTGTAGGTAATTAGGTACTTAAATTAGTAAATCCTAATACACCTTCTAAACCAGATTATACCTAACTCAATACATGAATTAGTAATAGCAAAGTAAAATCCTTTAATTATAAGAATTTAAGGAATAAAAGATATAAATATAAGTAATAAAAGTACTTAAGTGTTCATAGTTAAAAATTTCTATAAATTTAGTACATAACGAAAAATAGAAGTCTTAACACCCAAAACAGATATTACCATGTGAATATATGCTCAAAAACGATGAAAAACGACTATAAATTCATAAATATCAAAATTAAAACGAAAAAGTTACATACGATTGATAATAAAGTCTCACCGAGTAAAAGTTTATAGTAATTTAAGTAAAATTAGGTAATTAGGTATTTAGAATTAGTAGTTAATTCAAGTACTTCTTAGTGTTGTTATCACATAATTACCATGTGAATATATGCTCAAAAACGATGAAAAACGACTATAAATTCATAAATATCAAAATTAAAACGAAAAAGTTACATACGATTGATAATAAAGTCTCACCGAGTAAAAGTTTATAGTAATTTAAGTAAAATTAGGTAATTAGGTGTTTAGAATTAGTAGTTAATTCAAGTACTTCTTAGTGTTGTTATCACATAATGATCAGGTGACCCTGAGGTGAGCAAGGACCTCCCGATCGATTACTACGATTAGGGCAAATCGCTATGACCGAGTGAGTATTTACCCTATGATTCCATGCTTGTTTGTGATTGTAGATAGTAAACTTAAATATTATTGTTAATTGACTATTGTATGGGGTTTGGGAAACGCTTGTGTATGATCTTGTATGTTGAATTGTGAAATTATCGTAATTATAGAGAATGCTTTGTTTGTTGCATAGTAATATAGAAAGTGATTGTGTGTACTCTTCGATGATCACAACATAATTTGAACTTAAGTATACTCGACTTACAAAAAGAAACTGGGACATGCATTAATATGCATCGCATAAATATAATTCCGGCCGTTATATCACACGGAGGTAAAGAGAGGCCATTCGGGGGTTGTTATTATTCATTTACTGGTTCTGTACGGTGCACTCATACAAAATGACCTTACCCTAGCCCGCGGGAACACTAGGCGTTGGAGGCACCAACCGCCTGGCTAAGGGTCGAGTCTAAAGGCCTCCGTTTAGGGGTAAGTGTGGATTGAAGAGCCCCACTCACAATTATACTAGAACTTGGGTTTTTCTGAAAATAAATGAATTATTTGACATAAGTACTGAACATGGAGTTCCGCAGTAAAGTAAGTTCTAGTATAATATCCGGATCTGATTTGTGTCGTATAAACTCCAACCCTGACTTCGGAGGGCATTAAATTTGAGTTACGTATATGAACTAGTTAATTATACGTATTGTTTAGCATTCTGTTTGATCATTCATTCATATGGGTGAATAAAATATACTTATGACTTGCTTGTGGTATGGCTGAGGGTTTTGCTCACTAAGCTTAGGCTTACACCCCTTTAGACTTTTGTTGCAGGATAGCCTGTTCGTAAAGATAGGACGAGGGATGCCACAGGTAAGCCTGGAGACTTGGGCAAGAGCGAGCTATCCTGTGTAATGAGAGAGAATAATTTATATAGACTCTTACTCATGTACTTTTGTATACTTTTGTTTATCTTATTATTATAAACTTAAACATACTTAAACACTGCATATTGTAAGCTTTATAACTCAACTTTTATATAAATATGTTTGTATGATGATATCATGTGAATCTAGATGTTCTTTGGAAACTAGTACTTGCAGAGCCTTGTATATTGTGTGAAGAGTTCTTGATTGGAAGGGTAACTAATCGGGGGTTCTTCGTACGGTATACGGCGTCTGCCACGACTAGGCCGTCCTCAGTTCATGACAGTTACTCCAATTCATTCGTAGACTAATTCCTTCTACTTTCTTTGATATTTCAAAAGACCCATTTAGTTCGAATCTGCTACGGTAAATCTTAGTGATAAATAAGTTCTTAAACACATTACTAATCATGCTGGCCCATTTGTTATTTTATTCTACCATGGTTGATTCAATCAATTATTTTGTTGTACATGATGGGTGTGAGTGTGACAATATCTATGCTTAGTCTTATCTGAATAACTATATCTCCTACTCTAAACTCGACGGAAACATTCGGAGTAACATAATGGAGGGGATGGGATGAGAGTATGCAATGTGCTAGATTTATAGGGTGTAAGGTTTTCACATTAGGGTCTATTCTATAACATATTGTAACTGTCTTGAAACTTATAATATTTAAAATCTATTAGAATATAAGGATATTTTATGTAACTAGTAAAACTTTCGGTATATCTTTTTAATATAAAAATTTTTAGTAAATAATCTAATAACCTAATTTTTTTCATGTAGCCTTCCAAACTAAAATTGATTCATAAATTAATACTTCAACATCACTCTAACAATGGCCATGAAAATATTTGTATAATCTTTTCATTTCTTTGGAAGAATAAAAATAACTTAAAGTGATTTTACACTAAACAAATCTAGTAAGAACTTACTTATGAAAAACTAATATAATCTCACAACTAATAAGCAATAAACTTTTGAAATCATACGAAAGAAAAAACAAAATCCTCACAAATAATGAAGGAATATGGATTACAATAAATCGAGACTATCTTAAAATCAAGAGAAATTAAGCAGTAACAAAAAGAAAATGAGAGGTGATAAAATAAATGAGAGTGTAGACGCAGTTATAATACTTTGATAGATAAAAAGACTAAAAAGGAATGAAAGATACAATATAATATAGGGTACTTATTTTTAATAATGGGCAAATAATTGGTGACATTACACCTTCAAAAATATATCTTGTAATGTATAATATTATTAACTAAGAATTTTTATAAAGGGGCATAAGATATCTTTAGCTTCTATTTTATACACCACAAAATACAAGTTTAGGTTCTATAATAAATTATATGAAGACATTGTACTTTATCACCAAGGGACTAGGTTTCAAAAAATTGAAACTGAAACTTATTTTGTCACCCTTAATACCTATTTCTATACTAACTCAACCATATAGACTAAAGTAGGTTCAAACTTCTAATAGAATTATTACCTCACTTTACTACAAAAATTACCAAGTTGTTTTCTTTAAGTTAACATGTTTTTCTAAAACACTTCATAATAATTATGTAAAATGATACTATAGAGAATATAAATTTCATGAACCTTGATAACTGGATAATTATTGTCTTAATTTATATAAATTTTTATATTTAGGAGATATTATGAACTTATTCGATCCACATTAGATGTTTAATTAATTTTTTAGCAATCTAATCAGGAACCATGTTCAGTTCTTAGGAAAATACAGGGGGGGGGGGGGGGGGGGGGGGCGGCGGTTCTGATTTTGGCTTGCTTAGTTTTCACCTAAATTTATTTCGATGCCGTCGCTAAGGTTCACTATAAGAGGGGTTACGGATGAAGACACTGCGATAAAGTGGTTCTTGTGGAGCCCGTTGTCATAGAACTTGATAGAAGCATCCACATTTGTTTAGTTTCCATATATTTATTATATTAAATTATACATTTACATCTAGAGCTATTGGTTTGTATGACAAAACATATCTTGACTTCTTTATTATGTTTAGAAATACCATATAAATATGTACCAATGATAATAATACTTAAAGTAAATATATATATATATTTTAAAAGAGTTATAAATTTTTTTGATATCTACACCTTAATTTATTAAGATTTATTTTTCTTATTAAAATGGATAGTAGAATGCATAGGAGAGCAAAAATTGCTGTAACTGAAGAAAGTTTTATTATTTTACTAAAAATAACTTTCAACTGGTTGTAATTTTTCATTTGAAGCGTATTATTAAAAAGCTAATTTTTAAAAGTAACACAAAAAGTTATTCATTACACTTTAATATTATAAATATCCACATTTCATATATATATATATATATATTATTTAGAAAAGTGCACCCATAAGTTCTATAATTAAAAGAAGTACAAAATTCTCGGAAAGTAATAATAATACAGGACAGGAAAAGTATGCTACACTAATAATTGTTTGTTCCCATATAGTGTTGCACTTTAGACAAACCAAAATAATAAAATGGTGATTCCATTGTATTTTACCAGCTTTAACACGCAACGGTCATGTGAACGGGTCTCACTTATTGAGGAGACAGTCACGTGCGGTGAACGTGCTTACACTGAATTATAAACCAATCACCAGAATCCGTACAACTCCCTTACTTCCCCAACGGTCATATTTCACCGACCGCATGCAACGGTCTCTTCATCCGAAAATCTCAGCCATCAGATCAAAATCCAACGGCCCAGAAACAAAATTCTCCTTGTCTTCTCGAATACCAACCTTTTTTTTCCTCCTTCCTTTTTTTACTTGTCTACTCCTCTATTACTTTTCTCCGTGATGGTAAATCATATCAGTCTCACTAGACCAAGACAAGAACAAAACATAACATCACGATCAATAATCATAACATAACAGCCGAGAGGGAAACAACAATGGTAATGGAATAGGAGTAGGAAAAGCAACACGTGTTTAGTATATAAAAACACGGTCATTTTATGGTTTATGGTTTCTTTGGGTTGTTGTGAGTTGAGTGTTTTTGAGTGATGTCAGTGACATTTTGAGAGTTGGGTCTTTGGGGTTTTCTTCGGGTTTTGGAGTCATGGAGTTGATTCTTGGTTCAACTGAAGAAATGGGTGTTCAAATTTTGATGGATTACAGCTACCGTTTTCATCAAGTTTGTTGCTTTGTCTCTTTTTTTGGAGATAGTTCGAAGAAAAACCGAAGCATTTTCGAATGAGAGTTTTTGGAATCCGATGATAGCTTTATGGTAGGTTTTGTTGTTTGTTTCAGAATTCTTTCATTCTTTTCGGGGGGTTGATTGTGGAAATTCTTACTTATTGATTCTTTTGTTGATATTGTTTCATTGATTGTTTAGTGCAAATTTGATTCATTTGTTGATATAGAAATACTGAAAAAAGATCAAACACATTGTTCCTTTCTGATTATTACTCATCGGATTCCTCTTCTGTTTTGTTTCGAAAAAGATTCCACACACACACACATTTGACAAATACAAGGACTATCTCTCTTATTATATACACAAATAGGAGCATTGTTTGAAGTGTTTGTTTGTACACAAAACTAAAGCAGAACCTGATAAATTTGCTGAATAGAGAGATAGGAAAAGGAAGTAAACATAGGGTGGGGGGTGGATTTGCTGTTAATCAAAGCATTCGAAAATTGGAAAGTCTTTAGAGGATGTTGGCTGGGTGTTCTAGTTCCACCCTGCTGTCACCTAGGCATAGATTAAGGAGTGACTCATCTGCACAGTTTCAAGCTTGTCATTTTCAGTTACCTTCAATGAACACACAGAGATTGGATTTACCATGTAGTTTCTCACGGAAAGATGCTTCACGGCCTCAGCCAATTAGGCCTGCTGCACTTTCGGTCGAGAAACCGAACGAAGCTAAGGCTACAGCGAGGACATCTCTCAAGCAGCATATTAGGCTCCCACCTCTTGCAACAACAGTTGCCGCAACAAGTGCTAGGAGAGAGCTAAAAGCAGGGGAGTTTTGGGAGAGAGGAAAGAGTTTGAAGAGGCTTGCGGAGCAAGGTTCAGTTGATGAATCTTGTACTAGCAGGGCCAAGAGGAAAAGGAGTAACAGCATCGGGAATGAAAAGGGTGAAGATGAAGAAAGTGAAACTTTGAGTTTAGGCCAATTGGGTAGTGGCAACTTTTGGTTTCAACCTAATCTCAGTGCACCTCCAATGCCTTTCTCAATCACATGCTCAGGGGAGGAAGAGCGGGTTTGTTTTGTGCCGAGTGACTTGATTTCTCCTCCATTGCCTTTGTCGAACAATCCTTGGGTGGAATCAGTGGTGACAGAGATCACTGACCTTGGAGAAAAGGATCTTGAGACTGGCCAAGGGCCGGGGAAAGAAGTGTCGGGTTCAAGTGCTTCTTCAGATAGTCAGAGCTTGGTCCTGAGGCTGAATGAGAATGTCTCGGAACATGAAGTGGGAAATGGTTCTAGGAATCCTTATCCTCACGAAGGAAATGGTTCGGAGGCTGTGGAAGAAGGAAACCAAGAAGAGAGACGTGGATTTGAACTCGTGAGTATACTTATGGCTTGTGTTGAAGCAATTACTGCAAAGAATATCCCTGCCATTAACTACTACATAGCTAAGCTGGGAGATCTTGCATCTCCAAGAGGCTCTACGATAAGCCGCATTGTTGCATACTATACAGAAGCATTAGCCCTCCGTGTTACAAGGCTTTGGCCTCATATTTTTCATATCACTCCTCCTCGGGAATTTGATAGGGTGGAGGATGATTTGGGTACGGCATTGAGGCTCTTGAATCAGGTAAGCCCAATTCCAAAGTTCATTCATTTCACATCAAATGAGATACTTGTGAGGGCTTTTGAAGGGAAAGACAGGGTTCACATAATCGATTTTGACATCAAGCAAGGACTTCAATGGCCTAGTTTCTTTCAGAGTTTGGCGCTTAGGACTAATCCTCCTAGCCACATAAGAATTACTGGTATAGGGGAGTCTAAGCAAGAGTTGATTGAGACGGGAGACAGGCTTTCGGGTTTTGCCGAGGAGCTGAACTTGCCCTTTGAGTTCCACCCTGTTGTTGATAGGCTTGAAGATGTGAGGCTTTGGATGCTTCATGTGAAGGAAGGAGAAAGTGTTGCAGTGAATTGTACTTTCCAATTACACAAAACACTTTATGATAGTGGAGGAGCACTTAGGGACTTCTTGGGGCTGATTCGCAGCACGAACCCCATGGTTCTTGTAATGGCAGAACAGGAAGCTAAACATAACAGCTCCAACTTGGGAACCAGGCTGTTGAGTTCACTGAGATACTACTCAGCTTTATTCGACTCGATTGATTCCAGCCTTCCATTGGAAAGTCCAGCCAGGATTAAGATAGAGGAGATGTTTGCCCGGGAAATTAGAAATATAGTAGCTTGTGAAGGGAGTGACAGGTCTGAAAGGCATGAAAGTTTTGATAACTGGAGGAAGTCGATGGAGCAAGGAGCATTTCGATGCATGGGGATCACTGAGAGGGAGCGACTTCAGAGCCAGATGCTGTTGAAAATGTATGATAAGGAAAGTTTCCGCATCCAAGTGCAGGGGGAGGATCAAGCAGGGCTTACTCTTAGTTGGGAAGATCAGAATCTTTACACGGTCTCGGCATGGGTACCTGTTGATCTTGCAGGCAGTTCATCATCCTTTTCTCAGCCATGTTGATCAGAATCTTTACAGGGTCTCGGCATGGGTACACCTGTTGATCTTGCAGGCAGTTCATCATCCTTTTCTCAGCCATGTTGATTTGTCGACAAGTTTATTTTCCGCTACACAAAATTTGATTTCATTCTTTACAGGGATTCTTTTTAGGTAGAAAAGAGGCTGTCATAATTCTTTCATTCTTTTGTTGCAGATAAAGTTTGTCGGTTAATAGGTGGTAAACATTCATTTCTAGTACAGTCAAAAGGGTTTAGATACAAGATTTCAGGGCTTGTATTGGTTTGATGTTTTTATTCATTCTTTGATTCTTTTTGTCATAGAGAGTCGAAATTTGTAACTGGGAATTGAATTATTTTTAATGAATCGATTGCATTTTGGATATCTCTCGTCTTTCTGCTCAACCGCACACTAAGTAGCAACTAATGATCCACATTGAATGTCCTCGATAGCTATGAATTAGGTCTACTTGACAAGCTTGAAGAAGTAAAAAACGCATAATCCAACCTAAGCCTCACCGTAATTTATTGCGACATTGCGTTATCATAGTAAAGGGAGACGACAATAACTAACTTCAATTCATTAAAGCAAGGCATGTGATTTCTGCAATGTGACGCCTAAATCCTCAGTTATGTCCTCGTCTACTTCCATTCCATCTGAAAGTTTCCCAATCAAAGAAATGAACTGAGAGAATCCAACTTATCAAGGGAAGCTACTTTTGCAGCCGCCATTTGGTGATCCGGGATCCAAATTTGGTTCCTTTAAATAAAATCCAGAGATATAATTCTAGGAAGCTCTCTGGCTTCAACTGCAAGGTCTCATCCCGAAGAGGAGTGCCTCATCCAGTACATTTAACCAACAAATATTATAGAAATTTCCAACTATTTTTCCCCACGTACTTGGATGGTGACACTCCCAGAATTGCAATATTTCTTTTATATACATATTATAGTATTTGATGTCTAATATAATTTAAAAATTATAGTAATATAATAGATCAATAAAAATAGATAGCAAAATATAATTGGAATAGAAGTTACATATATATATAAAGAAGTGGAAGAGAAGTTAGAATGTTTTACTATAGACAGAGACAGATAATTTTTATCTTTCATGCCTGTGTGATGCGATTTCATTTTTCGTTGTTTTTGCTCAAAAGAAGCTATTCAAATTGATCACCATTATGTAAATAATTCCTTCCTAATTCATCCGTGCTTTTTATACAACGATTCTACTAAGACAAGAAAGTGTGCATCACCAAGAGAATGAGCTTATTGAAGAAACATAATCATGAGCTTAACACCATATCCAACGAAAAAAAAAATTTAATTTTTAGGTTGAGTTTTTGACATTTAATTTGTTTCTTAACTCTTATATTTTCAATGTGAGATTTTCTTTTTTCACCTATTTATACTTGTATTCAATAATCTCCCCCTCAAGTATGCATCTTTTCAACATTAAAGCTTACGATTTTGCTCCCCTTTAGTGGAAATCTCTTGTGGCTTCATCAAGGGCTAGTCAATTAACTCTACTAACCCTGCCTCATGAGTGACTAGTAGCTCTCCTCTCATCTCATATCATAAGGTTTTACTCAGGTCACCATCACATAGGTTTTTTTTTTTCCACATGAGATGGCCATCAATGGGAGGTAAACTGCTACATTTGTTTAGTTTCGTCCGAAATGAACCATTGGCTCTAATACTACTTATCAAAAGACAAAAAGTTCACCCCTCTTGAAGTACTTGTGTAGCATTTGACTATCCTTTGAATTTACATTTTTTATCGTATTTTGGATAACGAGTCAACCTTCTCTTATCGAGTATCTAAGATTGTTCTAAGCTCCTCTTGGTTTTGTTATAGACCTACTTATATTTGGAAGACTCAACTATTCTAATTGGTTTGCATTAGCTTCCGATAAGTTTGTTCAAAGGAGGTGAACCTACCTTTAGAGGATATTTAACCCATAAATAAATCACCTACTAATGTTACTCACTTTATTATAAGTGTGAGTTGAACAAGCCTAGATGCAAAATCATCTCTAGCCAAGCCTTTGGGTACTATAATTATCCTCTCATCCTTACCATTCCTCTTGCTTTTCAAGATTGCCTCTTATGAAGTGACCCAGCAGTAGGGTCTATCCATTGAGATTCATTTTCCAAAGAAATAAGTAGATTGTTGTTACAAACCAACTTATGACACAACTCTCTCCCTTCGGTACGTTTAACTTCAATAACATTGTTGAGTTAAGAAAGCATGTATTATAGGGGAGAATAGGCCTCATAAAGGAATATAATTATGGGTTTAACAGCATATCAACCCAAAATCTTAAAGTGTTAAGTTATGAGCCTTTTCCACTTATATATTGTTTACTCAATTCTTATTTTTTTCAATATAAGATTTCTTCTTTTCACCTACTAACACTTGTATCCAATGATTTCTTACCATTTTATTACTTTACTTTTGCGTGAACATGCTTAACAATATTGCCTTTCCTAAAAACAGATATTTAAAAAAGTTAAGTTGTCCATAACGTTCTTAAATACTTCCATCATGCACCATTCTCAAATACTCTTGGCACATAAGACGATATATGACTCCAATTTTCTTATGAATTCAAGTTTAATTGGAAGGATTTATTGAAGCTAATTAGTCCTTCTATAAGACAATGTTTATAGAGGAATGCTTAAAGAAGGTATTTAAGGTGTTATATCAATATTCTAAATACCTATACTTTCTATGAACTCTCTTCTTTAAAAGAGGGTATTTCAATAAAATTACTTGTCAATTTTTTTTATTGTTTTGCAGATTCTATGTTATTATTATTTTTCAAACTAAAATATAAAATATAATATTTTTAATTACTACATATTATATTAATAATATTTTTATTTATTTTTACTAAAAAATAATAAAAATAGAACAGTTTGTGCTTAGTTGAGAGCTTATTACGATGGCACAAATTAACCTTTAAAACTTGAAAAAAATGAAAAATAGTGATATAAGGCAAGTATACCTATCAAATCATAGTAAATAGATTAAGTTCAAGTGTTGATCTCTCAAGGATTTTGACTACTAATACTCAATAAATCTCTATTATCTAACTGAAAAATTCCAATTTTAGAAATTAAAAAACTTAAATTAAATTGCAGCAACTACTAAATTAACTAACTAATCAATAAATATTAGAGAACTTAAACAAGAAAGCAATAAAAGTATAAATTAATTAAAAATTCAAAAACCATATCTAAATCTTTGCTTAACTTAGATCTAACATATGATTTTTGCTAAAGATAATCTAATTTCTTCTTTAATCTTTCTTGACTAACAAAATTCTCTATTAAAGTTAATCGCTTTCTCAAGTTAATTCACCTTAATTTTGAAATCACCTATTAAAATCTCTATGATATAATTTAAGATTCTGAAAAGATCTTACAAATTATTTCTATCAACCATGCTTAGATCTAATCTTATAAGAATTCTCTTGATTCTCTTACAAGACATCAAAATTTAGATTACTACTCGTGGAAATAACAATCTAAATCATGGAGCATACATAGTTGAATCAAGAAAGAAAATAAAGAATTGATTAGATCTAATAAAATCCATGTCACATAAGTAGATCAATGTTCCATAAGACCTAAATACAAAAGATTTACTCTCTACACATCATTAAGGAAAGATTTTGCATCAAAAAATTAAATAATATATATAAAAATGTAGAAGAATAAATCATGAAATCAAATAAATCTTCAATCTTAAAGTGTTGATATCCCTTGCTCTCTTGAGTATTCTTTCTTCTTGAAAAGCTCTCCAAAGATCATCTAAAAGTTCTCTCTAAAAAATCTTAAAAAAGCTTTATATAGAAGTTCAGAAAAATAATGGCTACTGCAAAATACACAACCAATGATACAACTATGTCCCCTATCATACAACCTATTTCCAAATTTCTTTACATATTCTATTTCAACCCAAAAAAAAAATAAAAAATAAAAAACAAAACTAGAAACGATACAACTAGAGACACAGTTGTGTCCCTTGGTCATGTAACTAGTTATGGTCATTGAAAAGTTACTCTAAAATTGCCTACAAACGACATAATTATGTAGTTTAGATGTGTCGATTTTCAAACATTCATAACTTACTTATTTTAGCTCTGAAGTGAGTAAAAGTTGTTTTTATCTTATTTTTTTTTATGTAGATCATTCTAAAACCTAGAAATCAAGATTTTACTCAATTAAGTATCATTATCTAAAAATAAACTTAAATTTCAAAGAAAAATCATAAAAAATCACCATATAAAATATATGCAAATAAGAACTTATCAAGTAACTAGGGAACAGTACAACACCCATCTTCTAAGCACCTTATGATGCTTAAAGTTTAAAAGTAAATGTCCATGCCAAGCATCACCTATAAACATAATCTAAGCTAACTTTCATCTACTTTTGTTCAGCTATCCTTACCTACCCCAAATCCCCATGTTCTCCTCTTTTCTCTTTAATTTTGCCACAAATTATCCCTCTTTCCCTCCTTTTGATACTTATTTACACAATAAGCCCCTCCATGTTTCATTTTTACATATGGAAATAGGATATATTCAAACATAAGAGTAAAAGAACCAAAATAGAATCGTATTAAATCTAAAGAACTAAAGTGCACACACATATAGTTTGCAGTGTTAAGATTAACTTTTTCTATTCTTAAATGGGTGTTTGATTCATAATCCTACAATAAAAAATATATGATATTTATCTCACTTTTAACTCTCTCTTACATGTGGTAACATGCATTAGTGGAGACATGAATAAGAACTCTAAACTGGAAACTTTACCTAAAATTGAAAGCTAGAGTGAAACATCCATGATTACTTCAAATGTGTACATTATCTTAGCCAAGAACTATAAGATATTATTTTCCATAACTATTAACAAAATTACTTTATTTAATCACATTAATATGAAAATAATTAGCTACTTATCCTTCTATGTGGCGTTAATTTTTCTTAAGGAATGAAAATATTCTAGATTTTCAACATCCTAGTGCTAGTTCTTGAGAATTGCTCAACTTAACTAAAAGAAAAATGGAAAATGTAAGAGGGGTGGAAAAAAATATACATCGCCTATTCCATAGGGAGTTGTGGCTTATACTGCCTTCATTTGCTAAAGTGATGTTATCAATATTTATGTCTAGGTTAAAAGTCTTTCATCATATCATGGATTCTATTTATGTCTTCATTGATCATAATAATATTAAGGAAAAATTGCAAAAACATGACTAGTAGTTTAGTGCTTTTGCAAACTCATAATCAATACTTTGTCTTTGAGAAAAACACATGACTTGTGTTTTAATATTATTAGTCAAACTCATATCAGCATATATATATTTAACTAAATGAAATATAACAAATTTAATCAAGAATTATCAAAAACTAAAAAAAAAAAAAAAGCAAAAACCCAATCCAAGTCATTAGTTCTTAGTTGTTGATGCCTAACCATAATTTAAATAAATTTTGGAGTAAAACAAGCTTTTTGAAGAAAGTCTCCATACTAGAACATGAAGATTATGATTGTAATGCCTAACACCTAAAACCACATAACCTATCATGCATCACTACTATTTAGCAACACGCTAAGGTTCTAGAACTACACTAATTTCCATAAGAACCTATAATAATTGCCAAACTCATATAACATATCCAAGAGTAACCAATCTAAGTGGAATAACTACAAAACTCTACAAACATAAAAACCTCAAACTAAAATATGCAAAAAGATAAGGAATTAATATGTTTCAATGCTAAAAATATTTAAATATTTCATCTAAATGTAAATAGAAGTCTATCTCCTCAATAGCCAACAAATATTAGATTATAACAAGTCAAAGAGTCTCAACTGTAAACAAACTCCTTAATAAACAAAAAGAAAACGCCAAAAGCATCTCCAATAAACCATCAAAATCCTTAACCATCATAATAATACTCCACTCCATCCTCCTCCTGCTCAATATCAATTTAAGGCTCCTCATAAATCACATAATCATTTGAGCCAACATTTGAAACAAATTGAGAATGAGATGAATCCTAGTATATAATGCACAATCATATACACATGCCACACAAGTCATGTATATACATTTAATGCAAAAGAAAACAAAATCCAATTTATTATCTTTAATTTAAGCCAACAAACAATTAAGAGGTTGTTATGACCCTGTGACACCTATTATATTGATATATTTATATACTTATATTTAAGCTTCTAATACATACCAATGACTGCATAAATCACCTAAATCTAACATGGATCCTTTTAGAATACAACTCCTGTAATACATTAAGAAAATGTTTTCCAAAAATAAGGGTATTTTGGACATTTCAATATTTCATAAAACCTATACTCTTAATATACCTCCACCCTCTAAAAACCTAGTTTTTACCAAATAAAGACCAATTCCTTCCTCTTATGGTGGTAAACTAAGCCACCATCCTTAGACCTTATCGCAAGAGGAAAATAAGAGTGATTAAAGTAGGAATCTTAGAGATTTAGCTCAACAAAATTCATATCAAGGCTCATATCATACTGAATATCCTTTTCTAGCTTACTCTTAGGTATTCTCAAGAGGAGATTTATAGTTCTTATGTTTATCAGCCATTCCAAGCATTGAAGGTAAGTTTCGTGGAAGAATTCTTGAGTTGAGCTTGATTTATAGTTAGAAATCTAATTCTAGAAGAGTTGCACTTAGGTTTAGACAGGTTTTGAGTCTAAAGCTTGAGGTTTCATGGAGCTATTGGTGATTAATTTGACTTCATCAAGTGTTCAACATTTTGTCAAGTAAGTTATTAAACTTCAACTCTTAGTTTTGATTATTATGTTATAATTCTATCATTTAGAGTTGGAAATTGAGGATTGAGCTAAGTTTTAGTGTAATGGATCATTGGTTTAATGTGCCCTAAGTTAGGATTGGAAGAAGTATAGGTTTAGATAAGGAAGTGAGTGAAAGTGATTTTTGGTTCATAGTGTTTCATTCTACAGAATTGCATAACAAAAGTAAGGTATTCAAACGCCTTACTCAATGATGTTCAAACATTAGGCTACTATAAGTTGCAGAAACTTAGCATCCAGACACTATTCACTGTAGCATCCGAACACCATATCCTACTTTAATCTCTTTTATTTCTCAAATTTGTTTTCAACCATTTATAACCCAAAAGACTCCTTACATAGCCTTTTCACTCCTAAAAGACTTGATCTTTATCTTGGGATTAGAGTTTAAGTTGGATTAAATTGAGTAATCCAATCAAGGATCTAATAACTTATTAGAGACATAGATGAAAATAAGTTACACTTAGATTGGTTAGTACTATGCATCTGTCTATTTTAAACTACAGTATAGGGACTAATATGAGTATGTTGCCTTTGGGTTAGGTACTTAGACTTTCTTCTTTTGCATTTCTTTGTCACATCGCTTACTTGTTAAGGACTCAAGTACGTAGTGCTTGATTGTTTACTTTTGCTTATTAGGGCTTAGAAAATAAATTAAACTAATTTATATTTGGCTTAATTAAACTTAGTTATTGATTGTGCTTGACTTGCTCGCTTTAAGGCCCTACAATAGTAGTTCCCTAAGGAAGCAACTGCTAATCACATGCAAGGTTTCTCTACTAACTTTCATATGGGATGACATAGCTAAAATTATAGGATTTATGTTCTCTGGACTCTAGACTCAAACATAAATGACTTAAAAGAAAACTTATATTTATATTCACCTATGTATGTAGACAAAAATCATGGTTTGGTAGAGCCATGAGCATCCCTTTATTGGTTGTTGGCCTAAAATAAAGATAATTAATTTACTATTTGCTTCATACCATTATAACTAGCACTATATACACCTGTATATCTTTAGCTTAACATCTGTGTATGCTTATTCATCGTATTAGACTTCAACTCATTATTTTATTCTTTTTTAGGTACAAGGATTGATGATTATCTTATCTATGAAGAGCCTTTTATTAATGATATTTAAGAAGAGGAAGGCATCGAGTATTTATACTTTTATAGTGACTAGAATCAAGATTACTTATGTATTATTGGAGTTATGTTGTATTTAGGAGAGACTTAACATCACTAAGGAGGTGGAGTCCTCTCTCGTATCTTTTGTGGTCCTGAGTTACCTTGAGGAGATTAGAGACACCTATATTTACTTTTATTACTTATAGATTTGAGTCATAAACTTGATGGATTAGGATCTTAGTATGTTTTCCTGTTATAAGGTGATGAGTAGATTATACTACTCTTTTGATGATTTTACCTTGTAAGATGGTTGATACCAAAGTTGAATGTTTATAGGTTTAAAAGCCTTAGCATATTTTCGATTAATGGAAATATGAGGTGAGTTGTATGCCTAAATAGGGTCTCAAGGCTTTACAACTCCACTACATACAACGTCACATACCGATCATCAGGGTATCCATAGGTAACTACTATTACAAGTCCCTAGCCAAAGCCATGCATAGATAACAATCAATGCATTACTCAAATATGGAATTAATTAGGTTATATCTTGTTAACCTATTCAGCATACTCAATACACTAGCATAACATAACTAAAAAGCTAAATCAACTACAAAGCTCAATTCTTACCACTAGATATTTAAAAACAAGTATACAACTTAATCATTTACTCAATTAGTAAAACCCGAAACCGTAAAATTGAAATGGGAGAAATAAGAAAAATATTTATGGCATTAAATGGTTGTAATGACATATAATTGACTAAAGTTTGTGGGGTATTTTAGTCCAACGAAATGTTATAAAGCCTACCCCTTAACATATTAAGATTTAAAGAAAACCTCACCCCTAACCACTTTCTTTTCTCCTTACTTTAACTGTACTATCAAAGAACTCCTACGTTGCTATGGAAACTACTTTCTTTTCTCCTTACTTTAACTGTATTATCAAAGAACTCCTACGTTGCTGTAGAAACTTTAGATCAATATTTGAGTTCTTGATTCAAGGGTGCTAGAAAGTGCAAGAGACTAAAGGAAACACAAACAAATAAGAAATCTTGGTAAGTTCTCTATCTTATATCATGGAAATTCGTTTTTTCGTAAAGGAGAGTATTAAACCCTTAATAGAATTTCCATTTTGCAGCATTAAGAGTGGATTTTTAGGCCTTGGGTGTTATTGAATAAAAGAAACTTGTAAGTATTCACAAACTCTCATTTTCCCCTTTGATTTTGTAGTTATAAAAGGATTATGGTGGAATATTGGTAAATTGTTGAAGGACGAAGTTGTTTAATATGAAAAAAGGATTTTGATTGACTAATGGTGATGTTTAAGGGGTATTGGAGAATATGGAGTAGGAATTGTTGTTGGAAAGTGTTAAAAGTGGTGTTTTAGGATGAAATTTTGCAATTTGAGAAAAACATGTCCAAGGAGCACTGGCATGATCTTGCTTACAGTCCTCATGGACATATTAGAGTGAAGTGTGCATGAGAAAAATTTAAAGGAATTGTAGCTAAAAGGATCACACCAAAGTCTCTGGCCATAGTATAAGCCATGATTTTGATGTTTTGAAAGTCAAGGGAACTATGGCTAAAGTATATAGCCATAGTCTAAGGCATGTTCTTGGGGATGTTCAAACAGTATCAACCATAGCCTAAGTCTATGGCTGTAATCCTATAACGTAGACTTGAGTCTTCTCTTATCCTTCTCGTAACTTGTTTTTACCCCCTAAATTGAAATCTAATAGGTTCTAAACATATTTAGGAGTCTAGATTGGTTTAAACTCTTAGGGTAAACTAGATTTTTCAACTCAATAACTTAGTAAAGATAAGTGAGAGAATATAGCTAGGAAAGAAAACTTGGAAATATATTCTAAGATTACTATCTTTCATTGTATCTTGAGTATTGGTTTTGAGAGGGCTCTTGATGTAGACTCTACCGATCCTTCATAAGATTTAAGTACGAGATACTATTTGTTACTCGTGATTGTTAGGGTAGAAAAATATAACTGGACTAAATAATTATTTAACCATTAATAATTGTGTATTGCTTGTGCTTAGCTAGGCCGAAGAGATTGGAAGCACTAGTAATCTTGGAGTAATACCTTAATGATCTTAGTGCAATGCTGTCCCAAGCAGAGCTACACTTTGAAATGATCTGGGTTGATTTTTTAATTCTAAGGTGTTAAGGAGGATCCAATACAGATACTTATGTAGTATTATGTATATTACTTGTTAGAGTCATGAGTTACTCTAAGTTCTAGGGCGCTAAATAAAACACCCCTTCTTCTAAACATCTACTTAAAAAATTTTCTTAAACTTTTTATGCCTGAAGATGGTTTATTATTGTCATCCCTGAGTTCGAGATAAGGTAGATATATATATATATATATATCTAACTTGCTATTCCATTTTATATAACATTTTACTCCAAATAACATCTTATTTAACTTGGCAAATAATAAGGAAGTCTTCACAAAAAAGGGTCATATGCAAAGTATCATAGCCATACACTTCCATATAATATAGAAACCCTTTATAAGTATACTCTTTCATCTACAACAACTAAACTAAATCCTTTATAAGGTGACATTAGCTTCTTTGCTAAAGAGTTTCCTTCATGTATTCAAATTATATCTTGAAGCCTATGACTTCTTCCAAGAACTCATCTTCAACTAGTACTCGAAAGTCTCCTTGCCTATATGATGTATCACTTTGTCTTATTCATCCCTAACTTAAGGATAAGATAACTTATTTCTTTAACTATAGTAAGTTAAGTGAGAGTTGATAAATACACAACAACAAGCATAACTAATATCATAGGCATATCAATAGTTGGTTAGTCAAAATACAATATCTTATCATTTTCTTGCCATACAGTCAAGTAGATATGGTATGCCATGCTAATATCACAGGCATATCTAATATGTTTATGGTAAACACACAATAACAAACATAGCTAATATCACAGGCATATCAATAGTTGGTTAGTCAAAATATAATATCTTATCACTTCCTAACCATACAGTCAATGTAAATATGATATGCCATGCTAATGCACATAACATGTAGCAGTATCGATATCCTAGCTCAACTTAGCAACTCATTCGATTAGTCGATATAGCTAAGCATGTAAATACAAATTACAAGAACTAAGAGGTAATAAGGAACTACTTAAGAGTAGGACCCCAAAACCTAGTTGAATATAAACCACATGAAGTGGTTTATAGATGCAATTCTATATGCTCAAAAACTTAACTCTTATAAATAAACTTGTTTACTTGATAAGCCTAACTTTTCATATAAAACTCAACCTTGTGAAATCTCAATTTTATAAAAACTTAACCCATAGGTCATTTTCATGCTATGCCATCCATGAATGCATCAAGTCACATATTAAGCAATACCTAGCTTAATTTAAGCAAGCTTACTTGTTACTTATTAGCCCAATCTTTACTTTGTTTCATTATTAGTTCTAAAACCTTGGTATCGAGCTCACTTAAATAAACACCTTAGGAGGTACATTAGTCCTTGAATTCTTTTCCAAGTTAGTACAAATCCTAGCAATTGTCACATAACAATAAGCTACACCACTATAGCAACAAAGTCCAATATCAAAACATCATTCAATTAGTGATATTCATAAGAAAGCTTTACATTGTTTATTAAGTAACACATCAAACTCACAACTAAGCTCAACCAAACCAAAACATCACTAAGCATGCGAAGTTAGGAGTAGAGGTAAGTTTACTCAAGGCACATAAATATCTACTTACTTGGGTTTGTTGAACGCTCTGACACTACTCATTAATATAAGCATCCTCCTTTGCTACTTTACCTAATAAGGGTGAATACTATCAAGGTCAACTATAGATCATACATGTATGTATATGTGTGTGTGTGTGTGTGTGTATGTATATGTTAGCTTAATACTAGCTTATTAATTCTTAGTTTACTTCAGCTTGTTTGTAACTTAGTCCCTAACTTAACTTCTAATTTAACTTATAATTTAGCTTCTGAATTACTCTTTGATTTAGCCTAACTTAAAAATTTCTAATCAATTACTACTTAGCATATATCTTCAATTTACTAATTAAAATCTGTAGCATTTCGCCTAAATCAGTCGTTTAAGTTTAACTTACACAAAACACTTAAATATAGCAGCTTTTGATTATATTTCTAATATAGTCAAGATACTATACGTGCTTACGATACTATACTTGCTTACAATACTTTCAATTTCCAATAAAACCAATCTAAGACCAGTAATAAACATATCACATATAATATTAAGGCTCTCCTTGCGAAGGTGTTAATTGTGCTAATCACCTTATTATTCATATCTAGCAATATATGCATGAATAATAGGGAAATACCTAATAATTAGTATCCATACTCTATTGCATCCCCAAAAAATACTATAAACTCATAAAAATACATAGTTTAAGGTATGATTATTGCAAACCTTAAATATGGCCATGTCGCTTATAATAGTAACTAGGACTCTCCTTGCTAAGGTGTTAATTGTGCTAATCACCTTATTATTCATATCTAGCAATATATGCATGAATAATAGGAAAATACCTAATAATTAGTATCCATACTATATTACATCCTTGAAAAATAATGTAAACTCATAAAAATATATAGTTTAAGATATGATTATTGTAAACCTTAAATATGGCCATTTTATATATTCTCTAAAACATCAACTTTAAGCATAATTTCACTAAAAATTAACTTAAATTAGGTAAATATCCAAATAAAAATTATAAGATAAAAAATAAATACTTATAAAATCATAATTAAGTTCCAAAAACCATTTCAAATCAGATTCATTAAGAAACTTAATTAAAAACCTACTATTTCCTCAACTTGAAAAATAGGGTAGATTTGACAAAAAAATTTAATAAATACTAAACGTATATTTGATCAAAAATTATTTTCATATAAATCAAGTATATTATATGAGGAATATGTGCACCAAAAATTAGCTCAAAATAACATCATTTACTATTTTTGAAAATTATGTAAAATTCATTGGTACGCTTGTTTGTAAGAAACCTATATAAACACTTCTAATTTTAAAAATCCGAATTAATATTCTCATTCTATATGCAAAAATAGCTAAGGAAACTACATTTTATAATTTTTGGACATCATTTAATATTTTTAATAAAAATAGAAACTTATAAGTAAAAATTTGTGTGTTTTCGATTCTCCGATCACCGGAGCTCTGCTAACGGCGACTCCCTATCAAAAATCCCTCTTCCAACATTAGACTTCAACCCCCAAATGGTCACCATGTCAGGTCTTCATCTACTATATTTTCTGATTTCCACCATATATTCCTTAATTTTTCCTAATTTTCTATTTTTATTCCAATTGTCTACTTTGAGACTATTTCCTATTGATCTTATATGACCAAAGTAAGCCAACAGAAGTCCAAAACTCCTTTTATAATTAGTTGGATTAGTAAGTTTTTATTTTCTTTGTTTTTTAAACTTTTTTTTTTCTTTCCAAGTGTCTAATTCTGTAACGTAAGTTAACTTTTGCTTAGGATCTGAGGATAGTTCATGCTACTACATCCTAGTTTCCCTTGTGGTTTGCCACACCAATCCCCTTGCCAAGATGGATATGCTAGGTTAATTTTGCTAATATTATTATTTTAGGGTATATTTTATCCTATATTTGGTATATTACATTAATATATATATGTGCATACCGGTATGTAACATGTATATTTAGTGATCCTATAATTATTTTACATATAATTCAACTTCAAAATATTGTTTTTACAAGTCAAATAATTTACCTCTAAGACCTTGTTACATTTCAAAGCTCAAAATTTGAGTTTTCGATAATTATCGAACAATTCATATAAAAATACATTTTATCAAAATTAAATATTACATATACTTTATTTTGAGAAATTGATCTTACTAAGATTTTTTGTCTAACTTTTATGACCTCATATTAAAGTTTTACTTAATTCAAACCACTTTTCGTTGAAGCTCTAAATCATACTAAACACCTTAATTCATATCGATATCAAGCAGTTAAAGTCTAATCACATAGCTAAATTGATTCCTTAAGCTTCCTTTAATAACTTTATTTTGTTATTTTCCCTAGCTATACCCTTTAGGTCTTACATATAATAAAAGTAGCCTATTGTCCCATGTCCATAATAGTAGGTCGAAAATTGGGGTTTCACACCAAAATTCTACTATTTGCTAAACTAAATAAAGATAATAACTTGTGGTTGTGTAAATTTATCATTGAGCTACATGTGAATATATAATTGCTTGTCTCATGTGCATGTGTTTATTTATCCTAAATAAGGCATTGCTCATCTTTTAAGGAATTTCTACTTTTAGTTTTCGGAGCAAGATATAAAGACTATGATCAATATCATTATAAAGATTATGTTTATTATTATGAGGATTCGAGTAAAGGATATGAGTATCATTATTTCGATAATAGCGAAGGAGCAACATCAATTTTATTGATTTTCTAGATATTGAGAATGAGTTATTTTTATTTTTCCTATTAGGAGAGTTGCATGAAACTCCATGTTTAAGTTAGGAAGTTATTATTGATGGTAGGACTCATGTTATGAGTTATTAAGATTCTAGCAACTGTTATCCGTTATATTTATCTTTGAATAATATATGTTTTTTTATTCATGATCCATGTTAGGTATAGTGCAAGGATAGTTCTTATTTATTTAAAGATTATTCAGTGGTGTCAAATGAGGAAGTTATTTTAAGAGAATTTCAATTATTTATTTAATGGTGATATTATGAATGTGGAAATGCTAGAAATTTTATAGGTTCTAAGATGCCTGACATGTCAGGAGAGTATAAAAATACGTGGCAGGTTGTAGCATCTCGAGTTCTAAGGTAATAAACAACCAATTACAATCATACATTTAAGTGAAAACTTAAGCACTTCTAAACCTAACACTCACATGACTTACTTAAGTCTCATTTATACTAAGCTTCTAAAAGTACAAACTTAGCTAAGTATAGGTTGAATCTTGACCAGGAATGACATTTAAACACAAATAACGAATAATGGTTGAAAAGAGTCAAAGCAACATAAGTTTAAGTACTACATAGGTCATGGCATCCAAACCGAATATGAAGGCGTTTGGATGTTAGTTCAAAATAAGCATCTAGTTATAGAATCTAGATGGCATTCAAACGTACCTTGCTAACCCCAAAACTTAGATGCCATTTAGATGGTACAAGGGAAGGCATCCGAATGGTAACTCTTAGACCCTCACAAAACGCTTTAACTCAATGCTCTACACTTAGATACCTAGTTTCTTTAACAAGAATTCACCCAAGCATTAATCTACTTTAACACTCAAAATATTCAATCCACAAAGCACAGTTTTGGCTCAAAACATCATAGCCAAAGCTCTCATACAACTTAAACCCACTCAAAATAAGATAAATGAAAGGAAAGATATGGATAGTCACTCGAATAAGTAAGAGTGCTCTTAGAATCCAAGATTATAGAGTAAACCCAAGGAACGGAGCCACAATAAAGGAAGATTCAAATTCATTTTTACTTGAAACTCATGAAAAGCTTTCATGAAACAAAGAAATCTCATTGTTCTACAAAGTAGTAATGGTTTTTTTTTTTTTTTTCACCACTTACCTAATCTTGCAAATGGAATTGTCTCCTTAAGCTAACTTGAGTTTACTGAGGTGGAGGAGTCCAAAAAGGAAGGAGGAATAAGGTAAAGAGAAGAAGAGAAGGATTTAGTAGCATTTTAGACAAATGAGCAGGGTGAAGCATAAGAGAGGGGTTTAGGAGCTAAATTACTCTTTTGCCCTTTACTTTAAAATGCTTTTTATTTTTAAATATTCTGGGCATTACAATGAGAGAGATGCTCCATCTACTTGACGAGGCAAAAACATAGGGATAAAAGCTGCTAGACCTTCCGCATATTCCACCAATTTTGATATCTCACAACAGCAACACTAAAAGCATTGTCTCTTAAAATCATGTTTCCGTATTCATGAAGTCTCTATCGTGGAAGCCTTTCGTTAAACCAGAATTTACCTCTCCTTAACAGATTGTTCCGATCAATATATCATTTGGCTTAATGTCAAACAAATGAATGCATCTACAGACAAACGACTCACTCTATCTCGATAGGATGCATGTTTACCTTTTATATACTCGATTTTCATAAATCTTGCAAATGATGCTTGCCCCCAACTTCATTTCCATATCCGAGGAAGTATCTTTAATAACGTTCAGAAACTCAATCCACCTTTCAGATATCGATAAATAATTTCATTTTCAACTAATCTAGTAATATGATTGATATCAGTTTTTTCCATCATTTCGAGATTCCACCGAGGATAATGATTTCATTTTCAATCAGTTCTCTTTCTTTCTTTCTTTCATTCTTTGTTTTTCTTTTTTTTTTTTCAAGCATTTCCAATCTGTTAACAAAGGGGATCTATGGATGTTTGGAGAACTGTTTAAAATGGCATGTTAATATTTTAAACTCTTACGATAAGTAATTGGGTGTTTAGAGAGAGATACTTATCGATTTTAAAACATTTATGGGTTCATTTTATTATTACTTTCCAAACAAATATTTTAAGCATACAAGAATTAATGTATTACTATTATACATAATAAAAAGGTATTCATTATTAGGAAATGATCATTTATAAAATATAAATTATATTAAATTTTTTTAGCTGTTGATCGCAATGCCACAATGAAAAAAGAAAATTAAATGAGTTTGAAAGGAGCCCGCTGAAGGTAGATATAGTGGCCATTTAACTTAACAAACCAAGTATATACAGAAACCAACTTTATCAAGGGATCATGAGTGTTTGGCATGGAACACTCTTGATAAAATCGGCCAAATAGTAGTAGGAAATCGCAAATGATAGAAACCAATTGGCTTTTAGGGTTTTCGATCCTTCAATTTTTCATTTTCAGTATTATCCTTTTAATTAAATTCTATAATTTTTTAATTAGTAATTTATATTATAATATAATATAATATACAAATACATATACATATACATATTTCGTATCATGTATTAAAAGCTATATAGTACGTAACACAATATGTCCGATTTCTGATATATATAGTAAAAATATTACAATTATATATTATATGTTATATGATATATATTTTTAAAATATGTTATATCACATAAATTTCTCTATCCAAAATCTTCGAACATAACTTCAAGTAATAAAGTTGGTATCCAGAAAATAAACGTAAGATAGGACGTGTGTGACTGTTGATTTGTAAAATCGATTACATATTATTTCCAAATTCATTTGCTCTATAATCTAACCGATATTGGTGAAGAAAACTTTTTTATTTATCTCATAAAAATACAAGAAAAAGCACATCTATAAATGGATATATGACAGAGCAATTTTATAGCTTTCCACACTAAGCAATATTTTTATCCACAAATTTGAAGGTGCAAGCAAACTAGGAATGAATGAAACAAGTTCTAGATTTATTTTCAGTATAGTCTTGTTGCTTCTAATGTATTGTAATTATTCTAATCTTTATATCCCACGTCTTCTTACTAACATCGACATACAGCAATGAAATGTAAGTAATGCGTTTGTCAAAAAAAGAAAAAAAGAAAACATAGATCAAGAATTTGCAAAAGCAATGTGGGTGGGTTTTGTGATTTTTCCAACATATTAAGTTATATGCATCGTATACATGTGTCCATTTTATTTTACATTGAGAGTGTCCATTACAATATCTTTCGATGTGTAATAAAATGCGTGCATACATATATACATACAGATTTTATATCATAACATATAAGCTATACACCATAGATAATACGTGTTACTTTTTTTTCTATAATAAAGTTATTAAATATTTATAATACAATATTGGATATTGTATATATTACATTTATATGCTATACAGTATATGTTATATTGCTAGATTATATGACACGTGTACATATAAAGGTTGTGTATTTGCTTATAATATAGTACATATTTCGTATCATGTATTACAAGCTATACAGTACAAAACATAAATATATATATATATCTATTTCTGGTATATAATAAAAATAATATATATATAATATATGATTTTCTCTTTCTAAAATCTTCGACCATAACTTTCAAGTAATAAAATTGATATCCAGAAAATAAATGTAAGATATGACGGCAGCGTGAATGTTGATTTGTAAAATTCATTACACATTGTTTCCAAATTCATTTGCTTATTACCTAATTAACCGACATTGGTGAAGAAAATTGCGTACATATACAAGAAATCTCATCTATAAGGGGACATACGATAGAAAGCAATAATATAGTTATTTTTCACCCTAAAATAATTTTCTCCACAATTTTAAAGTGCAAGCAAATTGGAAATGAAGGAAACTAGTTGTAGATTCATTTTCAGCATAGTTGTGCTGCTAGTAATGTATTGTAAGTGCTCCTTTTTCTCACTCCCTTATTCTAATCTTTACATCACCACAAGGGTTATACTTGGCATAAATCACCATCAACCAAAAATACGTTGATTTTCTAATAGCATTATGAAAGCATACACTGTTATTATCAGAATCTACAAAAACTTAATAGATACAATCGGTTTACCACTATTATACAGTGCTATTACAAGGATAACACAACATTACAAGAAAATGAGTTAAAACTTAATATTAAGTCACATGATAATGACTTATACCAATACGTAGCCCAAAAAAGCTAATTGAAAAGTTTTATACTAGTAAATGGATTCGAAAATGGATACCTAAATTTCGAATCTAGTACAACAAATTGCATATAGAAGCTTAGAACTTGTTGATAGGTTTATATGTTTACGTTTTTATATTTTGATATTATTAATACTGGATTGTATCTCGAATGTTGCAGGTAGCATTCGATCCCACGCTGTAAGAACAAGCAATATGCTTTCCAAGATAGTACCATCTAGTACCAATAAAGACTGCACCTCTAAATTAAAATGCTCGATTGGGGAAGCCGTATGTGTAGATAACAAATGCACATGCCCTAATGTTGTTGCCACAGATAAAAGCTGCATTAACCCTATTCAGTGTACTACATATTGTGGACATTCACACGGTGGCACAGTTTGCACAGCTTGTGTTCTATTTAAATGTCACTGCCTATGTTAGTGTGAGTGTCCACGAATTCTTGTTGTAAACGATTAGACAATAAGTAGTCACGATGTTTGTGTCCAAAAAAATAATTATTATAATCAAAAGTATTCGATATGTGATGTCTCTTATATGGGAAATTTGGTTACATAAAAGTAAGTCTTTTGAAAAAAAAAAAAACTTAGTGGTTACTAATCGTGACTTTCTTATGTGAATGTTATTAAATTATTAGTGATCACTTTCTCATCCCTTTGGCAATCTCCATCCGGGACCGTTTAATGCTTGTTGTTTGATTTGGTACCATTAATAATTATTCGAAATACATTCGCTAGCTATTTCTACTAAATGGAAAACCGAATTATATAAACAAGTTCTCTGCTGGATGTACAAACAAATTGAAGTTATTTATGCTGCTAAAAAAGAGAAAAGGAAAGACATATCCACATACAATGTATTAAATATTTCTTTTGGAAGAGAATCATCGAGAGAAATAAACTAAGGTTAGTTCCTTGCGAAATGCATGAGCATGATTCACAGGCTATAAATTAATATAAAATAATGTGCGAGGGAAAAAAAATCATGTTATTTATAAAAGCATACATTTATGTGTGTGTGTTTCTATAAATTGCTATAAATTAGAAAGACTCAAGTTTTTGTCAACACCAACTTGCTTTCTATTATTTTGACATAGGTAGATCTATATAAACCTAAATTATTATATCAAACATGTATACTCATATGCACTGCATTGCTTTTTAATATATTTTGATATATAGATCTTTCTTGTAAAATGTGTAAGTTAAAAGAAAAGAAAAGAAAAGTATAAAAATCGCTGTCCATCTTTTAGGTCATTTATTTTTAACTTTTAAGTTTCAAGTCCTCAACTTTTAACTATTTTTCTATTTTACTCTTTTACCTTTTGAAAATTCCTTATGAGACCTGCACCATTTTAAAACGATCAGAAAAAAGAGAACTCGGTCATGTTCATTGATGATTCCACTTCATGCTCGCAATGATCGATAAGAGTTGGCAAGTGTTTATTTTATCAATAAAAAAATCCATGTTAAAAAATTTTAACAAAATAAGTAATGGCGATGGTGGAGGAACTTTTCTTCAATTGTTTTGAAAACTTAAAATATTTAAATAGGAAAGTTAATTAATGAAAATTTCATATTGAAGGCCGGTTTCTAATGAAATGGATTTAATTTAATTCTTCATTCCTCCAATAAGTTATTCTATATAGTAGTTGGTTAAAAAAAAAAAAAAAAGAAAGAAAAGAAAATTTAGTGGAGAATGACTTGAATAGATAAGTAGTAAAAGGTGGAGGGCCATCTTTATGTCTTCATTTGTTTGAAGATTGCATCTTTTCTTACTAAAATGATTTAGTACTTCTTCAAAAATATTCACTAAAGGCAATAAATTTCGATAAGATGAAATACTTCGTACTTTCTAATTGTCTTCAAACTTCACATGCTTAGTAGAAAATCCAATCAATTTTTTTTTATTATTAATTGCTAAAATTGAAATGTAAACCATAAGTTATCGTTAAAATTTAAAAAAAAAATCTATAATTTTCCCATCTAGTGCTTCGATTTATGCTATATAGTAGGGACAGTCTAATAATGATGATTGTGGCGCCCCCAGTCTCACAGTCCTGGGTTAGTCGCTGGTTTTGTGTGGTTTTTGATTTGTGAAATCCATTACATATTATTTCCAAATTTATTGTCTTATAATCTAAGCGATATTGGTGAAGATTACACGATAATTTTTAATGCATACAAGCACATCTATAAAAGGGCATATGATAGAGAGCTATTTCATAGCTTTTCATTTTTCTCCACAATTTTGAAAGTGCAAGCATAACAAGAAATGAAGGAAACTAGTTGTAGATTTACTCTTAGCATAGTCGTGTTGCTTCTAATGTGTTGTAAGCACTCCTTTTTTTTTTCTTTTTTTTTTTTCTCATTCCTGTATTCTGATTTTAATATCATAACAAACTAATCTAGAAAATTCTATTACGTATAAAAACGGGAATTAAGGGTACCTGAGTCTCACATTTGGTATAATAATTATATTAAAGCTTAAAATTTATTGATGAGATTAAATTTCATAATATTAATACATTACGTGAACGAATAAAGTGCGTTTCGATACAAACATTTATGTTTTTATATTTCAATGTTATGGATTTTATCTCGAATGTTGCAGGTAGCATTCGATCCCATGCTGCAAGAACAAGCAATATGCTTTCCGCGATAGTGCCATGCAGTACCCATAAAGACTGCACCTCTAAATTAAAATGCTTGGTTGGGGATGCCGTATGTATGGATAACAAATGCGCTTGCCCTGATCTTGTTGCTACAGATAAAAGCTGCATTGACCCCATGCAGTGCGTTACGTATTGTGGACATTCACACGGTGGCACAGTTTGCGCAGATTGTGTTCTATTTAAATGTCAATGCCTTTGTTAGTGAGTGTCCTTCAATTCTTGTTGTAAACTATTAGACAATAAAAAATCGGGACGTTTGTGTCCAAAAATAATACAAGTTCAAAACTACTCGATATAATGTGATCTCCGTTATATCGGAAATTTGGTTATGTAAAATTAGATCGTTTGAAAAAAAAAAAAAAAAGGACAATTGTGATTACAAATCGATACTTTCTTATGGTGAAGGTTTCCGACTTAGTGATCACTTTTATGCTTGCTCTACTAAATGGAAAACCGAATTGTAAATACAATTTCTCCTGGATCTGCAAACATATTGAAGTAAATATGTTCTAAACAGATGAATATAGGTGACTTTCAGAGAAGATTTGATTGGCTAAAAGTGATTATAGCTTGGATTAAATATTTCTTTTGGAACAGAGCAATCAAGGGAATCGAAGTACACGTTAATAAATTAAGGTTAGTGCCTTGCACAATGCACGGGCACGATTCGCAAGATATATATTGCTGTGAATTAATACCGGTAAATATTGCACCTACAATGCGTGTACCAGTTTGACAACATTAAATGCATCAAACATTGATAATACTTTATATAGAATTATTGTCCTATAAAAATTTTGTATAAATATGAAGAAGGGCTCTTATAAGCATAAACTAAAATCGATATTAATAACTTATAAGTGATAGGTAAGGAAAAAGATTACAAATATAATGTGGAAACAATTATTGAAAGTTTCGGGGGTCAAGTAAAGGTTGCTGCTGTAGGAGGAATTGCGAGAGATCGCTTCGGTGTCTGCAGAGGAGAATTTATGAAATATCTCTTTGTTTCTTCACCACTGGAATCGGATATCTAGGTAATCCTTTGGAATTATAACTGGCAGGTAGTAGAGGATGGAATAATATCATAATAGGGTTGGATTCTATGGAGGCAATTATATATGCAACACTAGTCGATTGTGAAAATATCTTTATTCGTAATGTTACAACTTTGAGCAAGCAATTTCTCTGAAACAGGAAGAACAGGAACTTGAGGTGGATGACGAGGAAGACAAATGAAGAAGCGCATGTTCTCGCAAAATCTGCTCTTGAGAGGAGATTAAATCTTGTTTTTGATAATCCTTTTTTTTATATTGTTTGCTCTGTTTTGGAGGCATGGTTGGCTAATTTTATCGCTGAACAATGTTGTGTAAACTCTATGGATGGTTTTGGCGGTTTTGTTCCTACCATAGACTACTTTGGCCGAGAGGAGGAGGAGGAGTAGATGTTGTCCCTCTTGACTTTAGTTTTGCTACTGTTTTAATTTTTCCTAAATTAAGTTTTAGTTGCCCCCCAAAAAATAACGATAAAAACAATTATTGGAAGTTAAGACTTTTGGTAGTAAAATGAAATTAATGTGTTGGAGATTCTGATAATAAATATTAATGTTGCTTTAAATATAATTACTTTTAATGAAAGGATATATTCCGGTTGGATGCCAACTTACATTTGATGGTGATTGAGGGGCTCTCATAAGCAATCAACTATAGTTGATATATTATCAAGTATAAATAAGGATTAGAGGAAGAAAGAAAAAGTGGAAATTATAAACAATTTACACAACATAAAACTTTGTGTAAAAAAAAATGAATTACTATACTTAAGATATTGGTAGAAAAAATGTTAACGCTACTTTAATCATATAAGTTATTATCTTATAAAAATTATGTATAAGTACAAGGAATATTATCGTGGTTGTTGATCGCGATAGAATCAACTTCAAGTGATGTGAAGGATATGGTTTAGCAGGGATTGGGTCCATCTGGTTCCTTGCTCCTGGTACCTACAAAAAGCTCCTTGCAGGTATACCTACAATGGCCTTATGATGCTCAAGTTAGCAACGAGGACGATGGAAATGAGGGAATGGGGGGTGACTAAGCACATAATTCCTTAAGGAATATGCTTAGGTCATAAGGAAGTATAAAGAAGAGAGTGTGGTTCCAAGGTTTTGGATTATGGTCTAGAATCAAAATCCCCTTACATGTCGATCCTCTTACACTAATTATAGTGTAATTATAGTGTAAGAGAGTATAACTACCTGGATAGGTGTTGACTTAGGTTTCATCTTTACCAGCAACTAGCTAGGGACATGTATCGTAGGATTGATAGGGTGCCTCTAGGAGTTGGTCAGCTATAACTACGCTAGTAGCCACGTTTGTGATCTGTAGGCTTGACATCCTCGGCACATGTCGAGTGTACTGGCTGTACTATGAATGTTAGATAAAAATTAATGAGCTAAGGTGAAACACCAATGTCAAAGGACAAAGAGAGGGCAAGAGGTCTAAGTGTGTAGTAGGCGGTAAGCTAGGTATTTAAGGGCTCGCAAAGCTGGATGCATCCCTACCTACAGTGCTCAGACTCAACAACAAGGGGCTTCCGAGCTCAACTAATCCATTGGTAGAGTCCTTGCTTGTCAAATGGGGGCTTCTAGCCTTACGCCCACAATGTTGGTCACTTGAGTCCTTAAGACAAGTGCTCGGCAAGTTACTTACCATGGAGCTTATGGATGGTCAAGGTGCTTAAGCAAGTTGGAACACATGGAGAGAGAGAGAGAGAAATCATTCCTTTAGGAGTCGATAGGCCTTCTAAGAGCCTTTTATCAAAACAAAGCCTCGGACTAGGTGAGAATCATGTATCAACATTTCCTACAAACTACCTTCCCCAACCCTACCACCACCACCACTACCCCCCTCCCCCTTCAAACCGCCGCCCCCCTAACTCTCTTCAGCTTTAGCGATACAGGGAGAATAGGTGAGCCCAACCTAGAGGTTTAACCCAAGGCAAGGGAGAGATGGCTTCGAGCAGGAGCTTGTTTGCTTCAGATGGTGACATAATGTCTGACATGCTCTAATCAGGCTGCCTAAACTATACAAAGATGTTCGGTGTGATTGATGTGACTATTGGGGTGCTTGAGATGCCATGATTGTTTTTTGGAAAGAGCACTATGCATTTACTATTTTGCCAGAAAAAACTTCACCTATGGAGGCTTGGCATGCATGGTCATGTCAATGATCCATGTATATGTAGCAAATTGGATTGTACATCAAGGTTATAAGACATGTGTATGGCTAGTATGCAGTGCATGTCTCTGTAATGAGTACATGCTCCAAGAGTAGAGGAAACCATTTGTCTTTCCTTTGAGCTTGTCTATATAAGGGGATTCTTAGGACCTCATTTTTTCACTTCCTATGTTTCACTAAGAGAAGACTCTGATGCGCATCTCTAAGGTCATACACACGGAGATCGCACCACAATGGACAGGAATGAAAAGAAAACAAAAGGGGTTTAACAAATCCAAGTAGTTGCTAACTGGATATGACATACTAATTAACCCTAGCCAACTTAGTCTTCACTCTGACACATAAGTAAGGATTAAGGTCATTCACCACTAACTCTTGCTAAAGGAGCTAGCTAGGAGCTAAGGATAAAATAGAACACATAAGTTACTCTACAAAGGGAACTATAATTCAATGATGAAGTATATGATGCCTACATATAAAAGAATTGAGGTATTTATATGATCTCAACTAAGGTTACAATAAATAAGGAAAAGATAAAATAGATAATGCATAAAAGATTCCTAAAACATTCTTAAAATGGTAAAAACAACAAATGCAACAATATACAAAAAAAAGAAGGGTCCTTCTAGGAAGTTATGCCAAAAGCCATGTGTCAGGTGGAAACTGGTGATATGTACTTAAGTTGGTCTTGCTGATGCAAATTCTTGGACAATACGACAATTGTAGAATGAAATTTAGAGGAGGGTAAGAGAGATTTTAGAAACTGGGTTAAGCTAATTTAGGTTAGGTCAAAGCTCAAGCATTCTATAGTCTCTTGAGGTTAGGCAGCTTGGTAGTTGAACTTAGATAGATGCCTAATGCTTGGCAACTCGGAAGCTGTACTGATTTCAACTATAGTTCGACGCTCAAGTCTGCAAAAGTGTAGGAGCTTGAGATCAATGAAGGAATCCTCATCTTGCAAAGGTTCTTGAGCTAATATTCATCAAGTTAGTCCTTACAATCCTCTAGCTCGACTTCATGTAACGGGTCTAAGGAGTTGATTCCTATCATCTACCTAAGGGTCAAAAGGATTTATCCTCAAATCTAAAGGGGTTCTCGTAGTTGCTTCTCCCTTACTTTTGCAATGATTTCTACTAGTTGATGGAGGCTCAGATCAAATACATTAAAGGTGAGGGAGACACCTTAGTTCTCCGTTAACTCAATCTAGTGGGTGTTGCAATTGATCTTCTTCATGACCTTAAATGAACCATCAGCTAATAGAGATAGTTTACTCTATCTAAAGTATAGAAATCTATCTCAGCTAAGGTGAATCCATACTAAGTTGCCTAGCTTGAAAGAAACTATTCAATGGCCATGACTACCTATCTCTGCTACCTTCCATCATATTAGCAATCTTCCTAACTATGAACTAGTGTAGCTCTCGTAATTCTTGGGCTTAGTCAACACTGAACTAGCTCTCTTCGGTAGCTATAGGAGTACCTATCATATCTAGAGGGATAGTGAGGTTAAAGCCATAGACAACTTCAAAAGGAGTCTTCTTAATGGTGCTATGGACAATTCAATTGTAAACGAACTCCATAATAGGTAGGCATAAGTCCCAATCTCTCAAATTCTTACCACAATAGCTTGAAGTAAGATACCTAATGTTCTATTCACTACTTTTATTTGGCCATTAGTTTGAGGGTAACTATTAAAGCTAAACATAAATCTAGTCTCAAGTCTCCTCCAAAGCATTTTCTAGAAATAGCTCAAGAATTTCATATCCTAATCTAATACGATGGTCTTTAGAACTCCATGTAGTTAGACAATTTCTTGCAAAAACAAATCAACAATATATAAAGCATCGTTAGTTCAATGATACGGAATGAAGCGTACCATCTCATTGAAGCGATTTACTGTTACAAAGACCGAATCCTTCCCTCTAGCTATCCAAAGCAACCTCGAGACAAATTCTATACTAAGGGCGACCCAAGGTAAGGTTAGCATGGATAACGACATATATCCTTCATGCAGCCCCTTCCTTCCCTTTGTTCTTTTACACACTTCACAACTATCAATGTCCTTGTCAATAGCCTTAGCCGAACCCAACTAGTAGAAGTTATCTCTCAATAGGTCGACAGTTTTAGTTTCTGTGAAATGGCCAAATAATCTACCACTATGAGCTTCCCTAATCAAGAGCTCAATTATGAAATAGTTTGGTATGTATAACCTCTTTTCTTTGAACAAATACCCATCCTTCAAGTAATAACCTCCAACAACAACTCCTTTTTAGCACTTCTCAAGAATAAGACTAAAGTGTAGGTTCAAAGAATATTGCTCGGTAATAAGAGAAAATCCCAATAATTTTGTCTACAAAGTGATCAACAAAGTTTGCCAACGTGATAGAGCATCCGTAACCACATTGTTGCTACCCTTCTTATGCTTAATCGCATAAGAAAAGCCTTCCATAAACTTGTACCATTTTGCTTACCTCTTTGAAAGTTTGTTTTAACTTCTAAGATGCTTCAAGGTCGCATAATCCATACAAATAACAAACTTTCAAGGTAACAAATAATGTTATTATACAGTAAGAGCTCAAAAATAGAATATGCCTCTTTCTCATACACAGAATAATTTAGTGCATCACCACTTAACTACTCACTATGATAAGCAATGGGTCGATGCTCTTGCATTAGTGCAACGCTAATACTAATACCCGATGCATCGCATTCTAGCTCGAACAGCTTGTCAAAGTTTGGTAAGACTAAGACAAGGCCAGTAGTAAGCTTGTCATTGATCTCCCTAAAACTCTACTTAGCTTGATTGTTCCAATGGAATCCTTCACTCTTCTTACTGAGTTCAATTAGTAGGGCAGCAATGGTACTGAAGTCCTTTATGAAACTTCTATAGAAAGAAGTGAGGCTATGAAAGCTTTACACTTCAATAATGCTCTTCAGCATCAGTTGCTCCAAGATAGCTCAGATTTTCTTCTCATCAGCTAGAATTCCAGTTCCTGATATTACATAACCAAAGAAGACAACTTCACCTTGGCAAAATGCAAGTTTCCATGCAATTTCTCAACATGAAGAATACCAAAAACAGCTCGGAGATGTCATACATGGTCAATCAGGTTGGCATTGTATACTAATATGTCACCAAAGTACATGACCATACATTGTCTGATCAGAGGGCACATCACATGGTTCACAAGTCCTACAAATATTCCCGGTGCATTAGTAAGTTCGAATGGCATAACTAACCACTTATAGAGACCATGCTTCATCTTAAATGCAATTTTCTATTCGTCACCAGGTTTCATATAGATTTGATGATAGTCACTTCACAAATCAATCTTCAAAAATATCTAAGCACCATGTAGCTCATCTAACATGTCATCAAGCCTTGGTCTGTGATATCTATACTTAACAGTAATGCGATTAATAGCTCTACTATCAATACACATACGCCATGAACCATCCTCGTTTAGGACAAGCAGAACTAGCACAGCACAAGGGCTCATGCTCTCTCTCACATATCTATGTTCTATTAGCTCATCCACCTGTCTCTTCAACGTAGTATCTTCCTCGAGATTCATTCTATAAGTAAGTCTGTTTAGGAAGGTTGCACCTAGCTATAAGTCAATGCATTGTTCATTAACTCGGACTGGGGATAGTCCCTTAGGCAACTCTTTTGGAAATAGGTCGAAAAACTCTCCTACCAGCTTCTAAACCTCTTCAAGTACATCTTCTAAATTTCTCAATTCCAATAGTCTCCTTACTAATAAGAGCATACATTCATCGGTCTTCTTAGAAGTTCGAAGCTCTCCCAAGCCCATTACTAATGCCTTCTTTTTACTAGCTTGGGTAAACTAATTATCTATCCCATTCACCTGACTTGGTGTCATAGGTTGCAACACAATCTTCTTTTCATCATTCATAAAGGCATAAGTGTTCTTGTATCCATCGTGAATAACACGCTAATTGAACAACTATGGTCTCCCTAACAAGTGTGAAGCTCCCATAAGGATGACATCAAACACCACTTCATCCCTATATACTTTCCCAACACAGAATGGTATAACCACTTGCTCTGTAACATGTAGAACATCCCTATCATGTAGCCAATGTAGCTTATAAGGTCGGAGGTGCTTAGAAGTCGATAGACCTAACTTCTTTACAAGGGATTAAGGAACAACATTGGTACAACTCCCTCCCTCGACAATAAGGTGTACAGTTGCCCCTTGATAGTATACTTAGCATAAACAAAGTCTCTCTTTGTTCCTTATCGGAGCTCGATAAGGAGCTCAATATGTGTCTCAGCACTAATGTCATCACTTCTCCCTAGTCAGCATAGACATAGGTCTCTTCTTCTTCCTTAACTTTAACTCTTACATCACCTCTTCCTTCATCAGGCTCGCTCTCATCAATACTATCCATTACATCACCTCAAAGCATCATAGCATGTCGGTTAGGATACTCAATAGCCATATATCCATAACTTAAACACTTAAAGAACTTTACCTCACTCATCTTCCATCCTAAGGTCTGTCTTTTCTCATATGTCCTTAAGGTTAGCTTATTATTAGCTCTACTCTTCAAGCTAACTCAGCTATTGTCAAGTTAGTCATTCTTCTCCTCTAGTTGAATTGGTTTTCTCAAATCAGCATGGGTAAGTTGGCATGATATAAGAGTTCACAAAAAGCTCGACCCAAGTCTACTGGAATTATTTCTCCTCTGCTTCTTGACCCTCTATGCTATCTTAATGGCTTCCTCTAGGGTGTAAAACCTCTGCACTTCTATAATGTTACAGATCTCATATTTAAGTGTATAGATAAATCGAGATATAGTATGAGCTTCGAGCTCATCCATGTCTACTTGGATCATTAACATTTGAAATTCTCTAACATAATCATCAATAGTTCAACTCCTTTGGTGAAACTCTTACAACTTAGCGAATGTGTCTTACATATATGTCTTGGGTACGAATCTTCCCCTTAACAACGTCTTCATCTCTTCCCAAGTCTGTACACCTTGTCTTTCATCTCTCACTCTCACCACATTCAAATTATTCCATCACATGGTGGTGTATCTAGAAAATTCAAGTGCAGTAAGTTAGACCTTCACTACTTCAATATACCCATAATAGTCAAACACCTTCTTAACATTGTCTTCCCACTCTAAGTATTCATCTGCATCTCCACCACCAACAATGGTCAGGATCTAGACCTTAACCTTATCAAGTCCCCAAGGAGTTCGACGCCCTCACCCTTCTACCCTATAGTACTCCCTTTCTTCTTCTTCCTCTCCATTGGCCTTTATGTCTACCTCGTCATCATCCTCCTTAATTTCCTCCAACTCAATCCTTTATCGCATAAGTCAGTCTACTACTTCCCTAACTCGGTGAGGCTAAGCTAAGTGATTAGTTTGGCCAACATGGCCATATCTATGTTCTTATACGTCCCCTTCTTAACCACGATTGAGCTCTTCGTGAGATTATTGCCTATTGCCTTGCATAGTAATGACAAGACTCTTAAAGAAATTGATAAGTCTATTAAGCTTATCATCAACCGACCTAAGGGTTTAATTTTTCTATTGACCACGGCCTTTGTAAACATCACTCTCATGGTCATCAACAACTCCTTGAACACTAGAATCCAACATAGTACACTACTTCTTGATAACTTGGACAACACAATACCCAACACAACCGTCTACTCATTAACCAAAATTTCTTAGACATATTCAAACTACTTCAACTCCTAACACAATACAACGAAACACAAAAATGAACCTTGCTTTGTTTTTGTAGTAAAGAAATAGAGTGGAACATAGTAATAAGAATTAGCACACTTACCTCACGCAACTACTACTACTCAGCTCACTACTTCAAAACCCACTTCAATACACTCAAACATTACTTCGATACGCTCCAAATGAACACACTACAATAGCAACTATAGAAGAATATAGAGCAAACACAAACACAACTCCATCACACTTTACACACTCCTTCTTAGAACCATGCTCTGATACCAACAAAGCCAATGCATCTTTGAGATTGTATCTATGGAGGTTGCATCACAAGTGAAATGGATGAAAAGAAAACAAAAAGGGTTTAGCAAATCCAAATAGCTGCTAACTAGATCTGATGCACTAACTAACCTTACCCAGCTTAATCTTCACTTGATATAATACACAAGCAAAGATTAAGCTCACTCACTACTAACTCTTGCTAAAGGAGCTCAATAAGAGCTAAAGATAAAACAGAACACATGATTTCCAATAATGAAGTATATGATGTCTATATACTAAAGAAATGAGGTATTTGTATGACCTCAACTAGAGTTATAATAAATGAGGAAAATACAAAATGGATAATACATAAAGGCTTCCTAAAACATTCTTAAAGGGGTAAAAAAAAAAAAATGTTACAGTGTACGGAAAAAGAAGGAATCCTTCTAGAAGTTGTGCTAGAAATTACGTATTGGGTAGCAATCAGTGATCTATACTTAGGCTAGTCTTACTGATGCGAACTCTTGCACAGTTTAGTAGTTGTGGAATGAAGCTTAAAGGAGCATAGGAGAGATTCTAGAAATTAGGTTGTACTGATCTGGGTCAGCTTAGAGCTCAAGAAATCAGGAGTCTCTTAAGGTTGAGCAACTCGACTCGAATAAACACATAGTGCTCGACATCTCAGAAGTTATATTGATCTTAACTACAGTTCGACACTCAAGTTTGCAAAAGTGTAGGAGCTCGAGATCAATGAAGGAATCCTTGTCTTATAAGGGTTATCGAGTTAGTATTTGTTGAGTTAGTCCTTGCAATCCTATAACTCGGCCTTGTGTGACAAGTCTGAGGAGTTGATTCATATCATTCTGCTAAAATTTGCACTCATAAGCTCATACCTTATCCTATGTCACATCTAATTCTCAAGGTAAGTCATCGCATGGGTCCATTTCAAGAGAGGTAAAGAGGACTACGAGTAAATAGTTCTCGAAAGGGGTAGTAACCCTACTCCCACTTGACCCCCCCACCACCACCCTTTACACCTACCCCCCCCAAATGATAGCAAAGGTGATGAACTACCAACCAACGGTCCTATTACTTACGCATGGCTCCAAGAACTCCAATCCCCCACTCGAAGAATTCTATCTCGATAACCTACTGATGCTGAGAAAGTTTACGCCAAAGGAAAGTAGCTAAACTCCTTGAGCTCCCCACATTGTCATACGATGACCTATACACTCAGTGGTGATGATGCCGAACATTCCCTTGCCGAGGATCCTATACCGAGTAATCCAACCAACTGTTGCCAAGAGGTTCTTATTGAGTAACGAGAGACTCACTTAACGGCCGAGTAGTTTTCTCTTGGCATGCTACCATCTCTCTTGTCCCGACCCTTTATTGCCGTAACATCTTAATCCCTCTCGCCTGTTGTGCTCAGAAAATATTCGTATGGGACCAATATTGTGCTGCTACCTATTTACCTCGTTTGATATTATACTGCTTTTCCATTTTTGTTTTTTGTCCTTTTTACCCTTTTTCGTATATACTAAGAATCCTCTTTTGTATATACTTTCTTGTAATTTCTTTATTTGTAATGTTGCCTTAGGGACTTACTATAAATAGTTCTTTTTCCTTATAAGCTAAGAGGAACTTACATTTAATACTGAATATTCTATTCTAGTGAGACAATTCTCTTCACGTCCATCTTTCAGACACTTTTATCTAATATTTTCGAGTAGCTTAAGATTAGTGGCGGGTGGACCTTGGCATCAACTTTTATGTCACAACAAGTGAGGTGTCAAGTCATCTTATATTTGTTGGTTAGTCACATCCTCCAAGCAGCTTCACGCAAGCTACTTTTGTTTGTCTATAAACCATTTCCCTCTAATTTTCTTCGATATTTCGGAAGACCCATTTTAGTTAGGTTTGTCACGGTAAGTCCTAGTGATAACTAAGCTCCCAGGCATACTATATAATTTCCTGGTATGAGAGCTTAAGGTTGAGACCAAGAGCTGTATGATAGTCAATCTGTTGTTCGAGATATTAGTATGTATGTTGAAAGCATCTAAGTAAAGTGTCTTTACTGAAGCTTTGTGTTGAGAATGTTGAACCCTAGTGTATAGTAAACAGGGTCTTAAATACTAGACCGCGTAAGAGAGTTGCTGAGCAAGGCCGAGAAATGAGAGATAGGATAAGAGGCAAATGAACAAGCGAGCTCTAGAAGCCTTTCTAGTGAACCAAGTACACCACGATGTGCCGACAAAGTCGTGAAGAAAAGGTTAGAGTTGGACAAAGTAGAAGAGTACAAAGAAGAAGACCAGTATGTTGGGATTGATGAGCATGAGTTCAGAGTGCCAAAAGGTACTAAACATCTTAAGGTACAAATTTCGAGCTTTAACGAGTTTGGTAGTACTAATGACTGCTTGGACTAGGAAGAGAAGATTAAAAAGATATTCGACTTTTATGATCATGAAGATGTTGTCCACATTAGAGTGGCCGAGTTAGAATTTTCTGAACATACAACAATGTGGTGGAAGAAGCTACAGAATGTTCGCTGGAGGACCCAACGCAACGTCCAAACATGGAACGAGATGAAGAGAGTTCTGAGAAGTAAGTTTGTTCTCGAACACTACAAACAAGAAAATTTCTGACAACTCTAAGACTTGAGGCAAGGTAACAAATCTATAGATGACTATGTCTGAGAGTTTCAGTTGCTCATGATATGATGCGTATCGACGAGCCTGAGACCCAAACTATAGCAAGGTTCATCTCTAGACTTTGAATCAAGATCAGTAACACTGTGGAGCTGCAAAGCCTCATAACTCTAGACGAAACCATCTGTGTGGCCTAGAGAGTTGAAAGGCAACGGCAAAACCAGGTTAACCGAATGCCGAGTAACCAAACATTGATACCGAATAAGAGTGGTCTACCAAGACAACCAATTAATTAAAGAGTTTCAAATAATTATAAGGTGGAACATCGAGGTTACATGCGAAGCTAACCAAACGAGGGCCATGGTAAGAGCAAGATCGAGGAGCCTGAGATCCAAAGAGCCCAGGGTTAAAGTTCAATGAGGAAAACCAAAGAAATCAAATGTTTTAAATGCCTTAGCTCTAGATACATGGCTAGTTAATGTCTAAACCACCAAATCATGACCATAAAGGGAGCCAAGCCCCAATTTGAAGTAGAAAGTACGAGTGAAGGAGAGGAAGAAGTGGCAACCGATCAAATGCTGGAAAAATTTGAGGAAGATCCCAATGTCGAGAAACCTCCTAAGGGCGAAGCCAAGTATTACCTTATAGTTTAACGATCTCTCGGTACTTTTGTAGTTAACAAGAATGAGCAAAGAGAGAACCTCTTTCATACGAATTGCTGGGTGAATGGTAAGCTATGCATCGTGATCATTGACAAAAGGAGTTATCTAACATCATCATGCAAGGGGTAGTTAAGGCTATGAAATTGTCAACCCTTCCATACCCCAAGCCATATAAGATTCATTGGCTGAATGAGAAAGAAGGACTACACATCTCCAAGCAAGTCAGAGTACCGATTATCATTGGTGATAGGTACAAGGATGAGGTATTGTGTGATGTCCTTCTTATGTGTGCATCTCACATAGTACTCGACCGATTGTAGCTATTTGACTTAAGAGCGTTACATAATAGGTATATAAACACCTACATGTTTGAAAAGGATGGGAAGAAAATAATATTGACACCTATGAGTCCCAAGGAAGTGTAAGAAGCCCAAGCAAAGGTTGATAGATCTCTACAACGGAAGTCCTTAGTGATTTCCTGAGTCTAGTTTGTACGTAAAGTCAAGGCCAAAGACTATGTGCTCCTTTTAGTCAAGAGATTCTTAGAGGTTAAAGAGGTCGCGAACTTACCTGCCGAAGTGTAGCAGCTACTTCAGGAATTTGCTAACCTCTTCCCTACCGAGATGCCAAAAAGTTTACCTCCCTTAAGAGGAATTGAGCATTACATCAACCTCCAACTAAGGGTTACCTTACTAAACTGACCTACTTATAAGCTCAATCCAGAGTAGGTAGCTAAACTGAAGAAGCAGGTGGATGGGTTAGTGGATCGTGGATATGTCCATAAGAGCATGAGTCCTTGTGTTGTACTTGTGCCGAAAAAGGATTGGATACGGCAAATGTGCATTGACAGTAGAGCTATCAATCAGATCACTATCAAATACCGATACTCGATCCCGCGACTTGACGATATGCTTGATGAGTTACATGGTGCCAACATTTTTTCTAAGATTGACCTAAAGAACGGTTACCACCAGATATGGATGAAACCTAGGGATGAATGGAAGACGGCCTTCAAGACAAGGGATGGTCTATTTGAATGGTTGGTGATGTCGTTTGGACTAACTAATGTACCGAGTACTTTTATGTGGCTAATGAATCATGCATTAAGATCATTGATTGGCAAATGTGTTATGGTTTATTTTGATGATATTCTAATCTACAATGCCAACCTCCTCATTCATGTCGAACATTTGAAATTGGTGTTTAACATACTCCGCACTAAGAAATTATTCGATAACCTAAAGAAATGCACATTCCATCAAAGCGAGGCTGTATTCCTCAAATATGTCGTTTCAAGGAGTGGAGTTTGAGTTGATGAGGAAAAAGTCAGAGCTATTAATGAGTAGCCTACGCCGACTAGTGTTGCTGAAGTTAGGAGCTTCCATGGCTTAACCTCGTTCTATCGAAGATTTATCCAGAACTTCAGCTCTATAACTACACCATGAACTAAATTGACTAAGAAGAATGTTGAGTTTAAATGGACAAAAAAGGCTTAAAGGAGTTTTGAAGACTTGAAGACTAAATTGACGTCTACTCTAGTATTCACTTTACCAAATTTCAAGAAGGTTTTCAAGGTTGAATGTAATGCATATGGTGTCGGTATTGGTGCTGTCTTCAGCCTACGACAAGGAATTATATGCCCTTATCCGTACATTCCAGAACTGGCAGCATTATCTGTTGCCGAGAGAATTCATCATCTACTCTAATCATGAATCTCTTAAGCATCTTTGCGAGCAATAAAAGCTTTATCGGTATCACGCTAAGTGGGTCGAGTCCTTATAGACCTTTTACTATGTCATCATATATAAGAAGGGAAGCACCAATACAGTAGTTAATGAACTTTCTCGCTGTCATACCCTCATCACAACGTTACAAGCTAAGATGCTTGGATTCAGCACTTTATCTTATTAGTATGAGCATGACCCATATTTTAGACCCTTAGTAGTCGGTGCAGTGTTAAAGGAGCTGCGAAGGGGTTCTACTTGAGCAAAGGGTTCTTGATGAAGAGTAAGAAGATTTACATGCCAAGTGGTTCTGCAAGGGAGCTACTAGTTCGAGAAGCTCATGCCGGGGGTTTGGCCAGTCATTTTGGGGAAAAGAGGATGATTGAGATATTGAAGGAGCACTTTTACTGACTTGGGATGATGAAGGATGTGCACTGAATACTTGAGAGATGCAAAGTGTATAAGTATGCAAAAGGGAGGAGAGAGCCCTATGGAGAATATACACCCCTACCAATTCCCATGCGACCATGGACAGATCTAAGCATGGATTTTATGCTCATCGTTCCCCACGCACCGAGAAGACACGATTCGATCATGGTAGTGGTCGATCGGTTCAACAAGATGGGCCACTTCATTCCCTACCACAAAACTAATGATGCTTTATTCATCGCTAACCTCTTTTTGCAGGAAATTGTGCGACTAAATGTAATGCCAAGAAGTATTGTGTTTGACCATGATTTGAAATTCATAAGCTTATTTAGAAGACCCTATAGAGGAAACTCAGCACTAAGCTCTTGTTCAATGTCTCTTGCTGCCCCCAAACAAACTGCTAAACTGAAGTAGTTAATAGAACCGTCGGTAATCTCCTGTGAGCCATAGTTGGAAAGAACTCTCGTAACCGGGATCTATGCCTGCCCATCATTGAATTTTCCTACAATCGCTCAACTCACAGCTCAATCAAAACATCACCATTTAAAGTTATTTATAGACTTAACCTAAACCTACCCTTAGATTTAACTAACAGCTTGACTACACAAGGGGAAAGTCAATCCGACCTGGAGTATGCTGAGGATTTCCAAAGGTTACATTGGAAGATTGCCGAGTAAATGACTGAAAGTATAGCCCAACAGAAGGAAGTGGGAAATCGCAGAAGGAGGCGAGTCATTTATACCCCCGGCACCTTGTCTAGGTCCATCTTAGCAGAGAGCACTTCCCTAGCAAAAGGACCAACAAACTATCTCCCAAAATGGATGGACCCTACAGGATCCTGAGGCGCATTAATGATAACGCCTATAAGACTGAGCTACCTAAAAGTTTCAGCATGTCTACCTCCTTCAACATTGCCAATTTGACTCCCTATGTGCCCGATGATGACGAAGACCAAGATTTGAGGGCAAATCTTCTGCAACCCCGGGGAACTAATGGACTGCCAACCAACGGTATTATTACTTACATACAACTCCGAGGACTCCAATCCCTCACTCGAAGAATTCCACCTTGATAACCTACTGATGACAAGAAAGTTTACGCGAAAGGAAGGTGGCTACACTCCTTGAGCTCCCCGCATTGTCATACGATGATCTATACACTCAGTGGTGATAATACCGACCATTCCCTTGCCAAAGACCGTGCGCCGAGTAATCTAACTAACTACTGCTAAGAGGTTCTTGCCGAATGACAAGAGACTCACTTAATAGCCAAGAAGTTTTCTCTTGACATGCTACCATCTCTCTCGTCCTGGCCGTTTATTGCCGCAACATCTTAATCCCTCTCGCCTACTATGCTCAAAGAATATTCATACAGGACCAATGTTCCACTGCTACCGGTCTACCTCATCTGACATTGTACTACTTTTCCATTTTTGTCTTTTATCCTTTTTACCCTTTTTCGTATATACTAGGAATCCTCTTTTTGTATATACTTATAATTTTTTTATTTGTAATGTTGCCCTAGGGACTTACTATAAATAATCCATTTCCCTTGTAAGCCGAAGGGAACTTACTTTTAATACTAAATATTCTGTTCTTGTGAGACAATCTTCTCTAAGTCCATCTTTCATATACTTTTATCTAATCTTACCGAGTAGCTCAAGATTAGTGGCGGGTAGGCCTTAACATCAACCTATGTGTCATAACAAGTGAGGTGTCAAGTCATTTTGTGTTCGTTGGCAAGTCATATCCTCCAAGCAGCTTCACGTCGGCTACTCTTGTTCATCTATGGGCCATTTCTCTCTAATTTTCTTCGATATTTCAGAAGACCCATTTTAGTCAGGTTTGCCACGATAAGCCCTAATGATAACTAAGCTCCTAGGCACACCAAAAGATGATGGTGAATATTGTTGATAATGATGGAGTGTTGCTAACTTGGCTCAAAAGTAAGGCACCTTAGATGTGTACATACTAGACAATGAGGGAGAGTGACCTACAAAGGCCTTGCAGATATAATAACAAGAAGGTTTGCACTCATATTTACTTTGAGGAAGACGAGGTAAAGCCAAGGTTGGTCAATTGAGCAATCAAAGATGTATCTCGGTGAAGTGTAGAGCTTCCCACGAGTAGGGAAAGGGTATTTGAAATAGGAGATGAGCAATTGTTCCATATGAATGCTAAACCAATGAGCTCATTTTGTGATTTCCATTCTTACGATTTTTATTTGAGGTGTTTAACTACTTTCAGGTAGCTCTTAGTTCTCTTAAAGCCAACGCTTAGGCATAGTTGCTTGACTTTGAGGCAATTTATTTATAGCAGTTGCAAAGGCCTACTGCTCAACTGTTTAGACACCTGTTCCAAGTGAGGAGGATGGTGGATAGTTGGGTCTATATCTTTAGCCAAGGTAGCCCATTGAAGGTTTTTGATAAACTACCGAATAAGGTGGATGACTAAAAAGAGTATTTCTTCCATATCTAAACATTTGAGTGTCCAAACTTCCCACTAATATGGACAGTACAGATCCAAAACAAGCCTTTAAGTGATCTAGGTGTTAAGGATAAAGAGGAAAAGGTTGAGGTGTTAGACCTCACTAATGGGAAAAAGCTCTATCCACTTACCATTACTCAAAAGTATTCCAAAGAGAGGGGACTATTTAGGTTTGAGACAGGTATCTCCTAACTCTTGCAGGGGGAGATTAGTTAAGTGTCTATCATGTCACATCATCATCGTCACTAAGGTTATTGGGCTAGCTCGTCCTCGGCTTAGTGAGTATAGCTGCCTTTGTTGATTTGTACATTCTCTATTTGTTGTTGTTGTAACTATGCAAGTGGCATTGGACCAAGTGAGAGAGAAGCTTTTTGCTATTTAGGCTAGTCATAAGGAGAGCGCTACGGAGGTTAGGAAGAAGAGAAAGCAACCTGTTGTAAAGGGGGAGAGGGAGACTTCGTAGCCTCACTCAAAGAAAAGCAAGAAGAAGAAAGGGAGCAAGCAATAGATGATCTTTAAGGTAATGTAGCATGCAACTGAATCCATTCTTGAGGAACTCCCAATGGCACCAAGTATGGAAAGAGGTTTGAGGTAAGCATCGGCTATACCTGGGGCCAATGGTTATCGGGCTACACAGATTAAAAAGCCTCGTAGGACCAAGGAGATGGAAGGTAGTGAGTCTGGGGATGACCTAGTCAAATGCTGTAAGTTGGCCCAATGAGTAGATGGTCATCCTTAAGAGTAGTAAGGAGACTCTAAGATGACCCATCAGAATGCTAGGGTTTAAACAATTGAAGTTCTAGACAACGAGGAGGAAATCTTCCCTTTAGTGCCTTACAACTAGCAACCTATGGAGTAGTAGGAGCTTGAGCCTTTAATTGGTGTAGCAGGGAAGCCCTTATAGAGGATTGATTAGCTTTATGAAAAGTTTAGAGGTTATTTGCTAAGAGGAGTGACATGGAGGCCTCTACTAATGCGCTCTTAAGGCATAATGAGGTAGGTTTATGTTTATTACTTGTACAAGTGTTTTGCATTCTATGGGGACTGGATACCAGTTCCACCTCTCTTTGATATAAATGCTCATCATGATGAATGGAACTATTTCACTTTTAGTTCATTCCTATCTTACTTTCTTCTCTTGTTATTCTCCTCTCCTCTTGCTATATTATTGTCCTTAGCATCATGATAAGAATTATGATGATGAAATTTCTCCAAGTCCGAATGTATGCTCGAATTGCACATGGCTTATTAGCTTTAAGTGTAGAATAGGCTAGTCAGCTCAAGCAAAATATATCCTAACGTCATGTGATTTATCAAGTAAAGCACGCACTTGTTCGAATGAATCTCTTATGACATCATATGATCTCTTAGGTACGGTATGCTCTTAACAATCATATAACATTGGGCAATGTGCCTTCTAGAATCCATTTATTGCACCTACAGTGCATTGATATTTCCCTAAGGGTTAGTTGAACTTCCCCTTATTATGGGTCATTGGATGAGTGCTATGTAGATCGCTAAGGTTGTTTTAGGCCCCCTATATAAAGGGTACGTGGGTCCTTTGTTCCCACACCAACAACATTCCGACATTCTTTTGTTGAGAGCTATCTTAAGAGCTAACATCTACTTATTGCTTCACCATAGGCAAGTCAAAGATGATCAAAATAAGAGAAAGTATGTGTATATGAGCTCGAGAGGAGGGTCCTTCCAATGTTCCAATTCAAGCATTGATTGAGGGATGTAAAGGGCCGCTTGGTGGTTAGGCTAGTCTCTAAGCACTGATCGAGGGGTTTACATGGATTCCCTCATCCCCTAGTCTCTACTCTACTGTTCATCTTCAAGCTGTCATGGCACCAATGTCATGGATGTCCGGGCTCCCGTTGTAAGTATTTAGGTTCTATCTACTGTCCGTGATGTTTCTAGCCCTAAGAGAGAGTGGGGGAGGGGGACACTTAACTTCATCAGCCAAAGGACTCTTGGGGGGTTACTAGGCCTAGAGAACATGGTGATTTGTATGAGTCCACATCTTCTCTTACACATGTCAGTGGTTGTCCTTGTGAACAGCTTGGGTGCTCAAGCAACTTCCATGGTTCCCTAATGGTTTTTTGCTACATATTCTAAGAGGTCGAGTACCCCTTATAGGTGTGAGGCGAACCTCCTCTAAGGCCATTATAGTGGCGTGTACGCAGCAAAGGAAGAGTGTGTCGCCACAAGTTTTGAACAGGTGCAAGGGACTTTCCTTAGTGGTGACTAAGTCAAAGTTTAGAGTAGATGTGAAGATTTGTTGCCAAGCAGTAGTCTAAGAATTAGCTTCATGCCTTTGTAATGTTTTCTTTTATCATGAATGTACTCAAAGTAAGGATGCCTACTTGGAAAGGCCTTGTAATCTTTTGCTATTAAATAAAATTCTTGTTCTTTGCTAATGCTTGCTCGTTTAGTGTAGACAGCTCATTTTTGCCATATTTTTATTATTTTATTTGAGGTAAGTTAAAAATCAACAAAACAAAAAATAAGAAAGTAATAAAAAATTAAAAAATTAAAATTAAAATAAAAAAATTAAAAAATATAAAAAGAGAATCGAGTCAAACCGTGTCAAGTCGAGTATAATCGAATCGAGTCGAGTTGGGTCATTTAGTGTCAAATCGAATAACGGTGTATGATTAATTTAATAAATTCTTTAATCGTTGGGGAATTGGATTTTATTGTAATAATTTTGATCTAATCCGATATAAAATAGATTTTTTTATCTAAATTATATTGAGCCAGATTAAATTTATAATTTATTAATTTGGCTAGATTAAATTATTGGATCAGATCGGGCCTAAGCCCTGTAAATAGAAAGCCCAAATGGGATTTCTAGAAGCTAGGTCAAATCTTCATCGTATCTTTAGTTTGTTAAAGATCAAATATATAATTAAAAGATACGAAAGATTCAGTTTTTGGTTTATAAATAAGAATTTAGCAATGAAGTTTGAGACGTTTTTATTAGTTAAAAATTCACTCGCAAATCCTGACCAAATTTCCAATCCTCAATGAAGTCCCAATGTCCACAATTCCAAATTTCCAAAAACTCAATCTCCAAATTCCGAATTTCCAATTCCCAAACAAATTAACATCCAATCTAATTCCATGCCACAAGTCCAAAAGAATTCCCTAACGCTCCAATCCAATTCCATGCTACAAGTATAGATGAAATCAAAGCCCTTGACACAACTCTAATTTCAAAATCAACATCCAAGGTTCAGCAACTCCAATTCCGAAATCAACAATTCCAAAGTTGAAGCCAAGTCCAATGTTCGAAGTCTAGCAATTTCGAAGCCAAGGCCAACGTCCAAAGTCTAACAATTCCAAAGCCGAGTCCAACGTCCAAAGTGCAAATCAAATCCAACATCCTACTCCTGACACACTAATCCACGCTAGCACCAACACTTGCAAATCAATTCCACGCCACCGCTAACCGACAAGCAGCACGAGCATACGCACAAGCATAACACACCGATGGACATAACGCGATGATCGTACGTAACTCAAATGATTTACGTAAAATATTTTTGTTTTTATTTATTTATTAGTTATTTAATTAGTTAGTTTTATTTTTTATTTTACTAACCTATTTTTTTGTTTTAGTATAGCTTTTTTTTTTATTTTCATATTGCATAATATTTTTAGATAATTCCAATGAAATTTAGTTCAATTGAGTTGTTAGTAAAATCGTGGTTTTTTTTTTAAATAAACATATCTTCAACGTATCTCGTAATACATATCTTATAGTTAAGATACGTATCTTGTGGTTAAGATTTAGAAATATACATATCAAGATACATTAGTAGTTAGTATTTAGAAAAAATACACATAAAGATACGTATCTAATCGTATCTTTAATATATCTTATAGTTAGGATTTAGAAAAAAAGTTTTTGACACGTAGTGATTTTAAAAATAAAAAAGATCTTAACCGAGTTTGTTCAAAAAGATTTAGTTAGTTAGGATTTTTCTTTAAATTTGGAAAAATTAGATTTCTTAGGTTTTTTTAAAAATAATAAATTGATAAATAAACATAAACATGGTTCGATTTTTAAAATAAAAATAATCCACCCACAAAATATTTTATAAAAAAAAGAACTACAGCCGATTTGATCTCGACTAACGGTTACGTAGGCACTTTTTAAACAATCGTATAAAAAAATTTTAAAAAATTTCCCTTTTTCTTAAAATTTCGTAATAAAAATTAATAAAAAAATCATTTTTAGTTACATTTTTCAAATTTAGGTATATTTAGTATATTTAGAAAAATTATAAAAACTAAAAGCCTATCGATATTTTTTTAGTTTTTACATGGTGACTTAGTCTTAATAGGTTAGCTCTTGAACTTGGCTTTCTCTAGTTTAATTTTTTAAAAATCAATTTTTTAGAATATCCACAGACTAATGGCCCAAAAACCCTAATTTCATTTTCTTACCAGTTAAATTGGTTGGTGACTCCAATTTTTAAATGTTTTTTAGAAAAATATTTCCTTAGGTTAATGTCGAGTAATTTATATTAAGCGAGTTACGCTTGATATAAGTTAAATTGAGGAAATCGAAATAGGGCTCGACATTTAGCTTTCACTTGAGTTGTTTTTTCTTTATTCTTCTATTTATTAATCCAAAACGGGTGAGAGCCCCTCGAGTGCTTATTGTGCAAGGCTAGGTGTACAACGTGTTATCTTAGCTTCAAACCCGATCTTCCTCAGTTTAGGCCGAGGAGTTGAGGCCTATCAATTCAGTAGTGAAAACCGGCCCATGCATAGGAGAGCATGGTGCTCCATTGTTAGCATATGAGGTCATTAAATTAGCATCGGTGCCAACTTTGGACATTTGTTCGAGGATGAACATGGTGTTAGACCACTATTTAATAACTAGAACATAGCCCCGTAGAGTTAGCTTAGCTACTAACACAGGAGCTTACTCGAGGATCAATATCAACTCAAGCACAAGGGTGCAGTGAGGACCTGTGCAAAAGAAAGGTGTATAGCCCATAACATTAGTGTAGGTACTAACACAAGAGCATACTCGAGAATAAATATCAACATGAGTGTAAGTGCATGGTAAGGACCTACACAAGAGAGAAAGGAGCAGCCTACAACGTTATTGTAGGTACTAACTTAAGTGCATGCTTAAGGATGAATATTGACCCAAGTGTTAGTACGTAGTGAGCACCTACACAAGAGAAAGTTGCATAGCCTATGACATTAGTGTAGGTACTAACTTAGGCATACATTTGAGGATGAGCATTGACTTAAGTATGAGAGCACGCTATAAATTACGACTTCATAATCAAAACATAACCCTATAAAGTTACTGTATATACTAACACAAGGTGTGTATTAAAAGATGAAAATCGACCCAAGATTAAGGGCACGACGTAAGCCGATAGCATTAGAAAGTAATATAGACAATTGCAAAAAAACTAGCCATTTCATTAATCACGATAGTAGTTACAGATTCCTCTAAGCACATCATGATATTTAGCTAAAATACAATCTTAGGTTGTTGGCATTCCATGCTCTAGGAACGGTTTGCCCATCTAAGTTCTCCAGTCTAGAAGCTTCATTTCCCATGTCTTCGACTACGCATAGTAGGTCCTCCCAATTAGGGGAAGCTTACCCTACCCTTCAAGGGATCTAATGGCTTTTAGCTTTCTATACACCAAGTCTCTAAGGTGGAAAACCTTATGTTTCACCCTTCGGTTATAGTATTGGGCTACTCGCTATTGGTATACTGTCGTTCAGGCACGCACGATGTCATACACCTCTTTGATGGTGTCAAGGCTCGCTTGAAAGGCCATGTCGTTGGTGTTCACATTGAAGTTCTAGATCCTATTGATAGGCAGCTCTAGTTCAATTAGGAGGACTGCTTCCAGTCTAAAGGCTAAGTAGAAAGTAGTTTCCCCTATGGAAGTCTTGTGTACGTGTAGTATTGCTAGAGTATATTGGAGAGCTCATCGACCCACCCACATCCGGCTCGCTCTACCCTTTTATGAAGGCTATTAAGGACAATCTTGTTGATTGCCTTGACCTAGTCATTGGTTTAAGGGTGAGCAAGTGAGGTATAGTAGAGCCTTATGTTATGCTTCTTATAGAATTCCCTAAACCCATAGTTGTCAAATTGCCTACCATTATCAGTGATCAAAGTGTATGGTACTTCAAATGGAATAGGATGTAGGTGAGAATGAAACCCTCCACTATCCCAGCGAAAATGGTGGCTACAACCAATGCTTCTATCTATTTGGTGAAGTAATCGACCTCTACCAAGATAAACTATCTACCTGCTGACACCTTAGGGAAAAGACTAAGCACATGAAGCCCCTATTAGGCGAACGACCAAGGACATGTCATCGGATGTAGGTGCGAGCTTGTTATGTGAGCGATTGAGGCATGCTTTTGGGATTGGTGACATTTTTTAACGATAACCTTAGCATCTTCCATCATTGTTATCAAATAATAGCCTGGTCATAGAGCTCGGATGTATAGAGCTTGGGATTGGATGTGACTATTGTATACTATCACATGGAGTTTCTTTAGAGCATGGGCTCCCTCCTTAGTTCTAAGGCATCTAAGTAAAGGGATGTAGTTGGCTAAGGCATACACTAGATTCTTTGCCTCTATTTGATCCTTAAGTAATGCAAATATCTTTAAGTGCTTTATCATAAGAGCCATCCAACAAGGCTTGAGGCCTGCTAGCCAAACTTTAAGGATCTCTTATCCTTATATTTCAGTTATTTGCTCAAGTAGGTTCTATATGAAGAGTGGTTTATCATCATCATGTTACACAGGGACAATGGACCAAGCTAGCCTAAAAGGCTTATCTGCCTCTAAATTTTCTACTCAGGGGGTCTTGTTTACCTTCCAAGAGGTAAAACCCATGAGGAAGCCCTAGACTATCTAAAAATACTTAATCATCGTTTCCCCCTTGGTCTCATACTCCTTGTTTACTTGTTGGACTACTGGCATGGAATCAGAGTGGATGTTCAATTTCTCAGCTCCTATGTCTTTGGTTATCTTCAGTCCTGCAATGAGTGCCTCATATATGGCCTTATTGTTGCTTGTTGCAAATCCAAATTTCAAAGCATATTATATCTTCATACTATACAAGCCTTATAGTGCTATGCTGGCCTTACTAGCGCCCCCCCCCCCCCCTCCCACCCCCTTTCTCCTACTCTCCCCTCTTCATGGAGGAGCTATCGACATAGAGGGTCCACACTGGTACTTCAACCTCTAATAGTGACTCTTCCTCTCTAATATATTCTACATGAAGTCAATAAGAACCCATGTTTTGATTGTCTATCAAAGATGAAATTAAACTCCATGTGCACTAAGTTCAAGGGAATATTTCACCATTTTGCTCGAGGTATCGGGCTTTTGAAGGATGGCTTAGAGTGGTTGGTTCATTAAGATGATGATTGGGTGAGCTTGAAAATATGGTTTGAGTTTCCATACAACGATGACCATTGTTAGCGCAAACTTCTCGACCTAGGTGTACTTGGTTTCCAACCCTTGCAAGATGTAGCTAACGTAGTATATAGGCTTATGTTCCCATCCTTCTGCTTAGACAAGGAGCGCTTTGTCACTAGTGGCAAGATAAAGATATAGCTCTTCACTGGAGACTAGTTTCAAAAGCACTGGTAGGCTCTCCAGGAAATCCTTCAGGTCTTTACATGCTTTTTGACATGTAGTTGTCCATTTGAACTCTGAAGGATTCTTCAATAATTTGAAGAATTCTAAGCACTTATCACTACTTCTAGATACAAGTCTATTTAAGGCAGCGACTTTACCAATTAGTCGTTTAGCTCTTTTATGGTTCAGGAGTTTACATGTCCCGAATTGCCTTTATCTTATCTAGGTTTGCCTCTATTCTTAGTTTTGTAACCTTAAAGCTAAGGAATTTTCCTACTGCGACCCCGTAAACACATTTATGGGGGTTAAGCTTCATTTTGTATTGGTAAAGTTTGTTAAATGTTTCCCAAAGGTCCTCGATATTGCCTTTTCTCTCCATACTCTTTACGATTGTGTTATCTATGTAGACTTCGACTTTTTTTCCTATTTAGGGCTTAAATACTATGGTGACTAGCCTTTAATATGTGGCAGTAGTGTTCTTCAAGATGAAGGGCATGACCTTAGAGTAGTAAGTGCAAAAGTCTATGATGAAAAATGTTGTTCTACTCGTCGACATTAGGTTAGTCGTTGTATTTGATTCCTTTTGTCTACTATGAGGTGGTCGATGCGGCCTTTGCAAACAAGGCCTTTAACTGTGTTTTTGAGTTGGCGACATTTACAGGTGTTGCAACCATTAGCCCAATGATATCACAATATTTCCTAAGCCAGCTACCTCCAAGGTTTCCCTAATATTTGATGGTCGAAGGAGTTGTTGCTTGACCTCATATATGATCTCCATGATGGGTCTATTGAGTAGTGTATATGATGTGTAATCTTGGAAATTTTGTTTTTGTCTATCTCACCTATCCATCGATATGGCCTATGGTTTAGGGTCCTTTGGCCTTAACTAATCTTTACCAATTCATGGAAGTTGTTATCTACCTCAAATCATACTCTGAAGGTGTCCTCTTAAGCTACATATTTTTCATCCATTTGCATGAACCTATTTAGTTTCTCTGGTTTGTTTAGTCAGACAGCATCGAGAAGTCTTCCAGTAAGGTCTACCCCTGCAATGAGGGCTTATAGGGCCATTCTTGTGTTGAGTTTCGAGACTTGCAACTTCGTACAATTAAAGCTCTCAAGGTATGCCCTTAAGGTTTTGCTCAAAAATTGCCTAACATTGTAGAGAATGGAAGAGTCCTTTCTAGGACCTTACAGTTAAGGAAGTTTTACTGAAACTTACTCACCCGATCATCGAAGAATGCAATAGAACCGTTAGGTAAGGTGTCGAACCACAGTAGTGTGATTTTCAATAACATGCTAGGGAAAGCCTTGCATATGATTGCAACCATGAAGTTGTGTAAGCTCACCGTAGTGCAAAGTAGACAAGATAGTCATCTGGATCAATGGTTCCATCATAACTATTAAGGTATAGGGGTCTTGTATCCACAGGTAAAGTTTCTTCTAGGATCAATAGGGTAAATGGGCTCTTCACTGTTGTAAAGTGTGATGTACAGGCAAATGACTCCACTTTCTTCTAATCAAGTGCACTAAAAGTGTGACAAATATGTTTGTCCCACTCTTATACGTTCATTTCTTCCAAAGTCTATGGTGATTGCCTTAAGGACAAGTCATCAACTGGTTTACTTGTCACTGTACTTTCACCTTACATGTGCATCTTGCTACAATTGTGATTCAACTAATCATAACGGTCCTTGAGGACCTATTGGTGATGCTAACTCTAGTTGTGTGAGTGTACCAAGCATGCAGTTCTTTGCTTGATGTTTTTTGTTGGCTTTGAGGAGGAAATAATAGTTGCCTCCTCATTAGGTCATTTGTAGGATGCATTTTTTAGTATTGCAATGTCTTTATGCAAGGCAACATAGGACTCTTGGGCCTTTTTTCTTTCTTCATGAATATGTTGGATAGGGAGTCTTAGCTATTGAATCTCATAAGCTTAGATTCCTAGTACTAGAGGTGTTGCTGAGCACCATAGTGGGAGGGACGTATTGCTACCATTTAGCTATGACGTATTAGCATTACCTAATTGTAAAGCATGTAGATTGTTATTTTTACTTTTAGCCATCTTATGTGGAGTAGCCTAAAGCAATAGGTACCAAAATGTTGATTGTAATAGAATCAACTTCAAGCTATAGAATCAAACACACCAAGGAACCTGGATAGATTCATGAATTAACTTGATATGACATACGAGTAACTCAATGAGGTCACTTGCCACCCAACCTTGCTCAAGGAATATAATAAGAGTTAAGGTAGGAGTTAGCATAGTAGATCACACATGGGGAAAAGTGTAGTATATTCAATATCATATGATTATTGTAGCTATAATGTGTGAGGTTATTTATGCCCGGTAATCTAAGGAGTATTATCTAAAAGAAGCAAAATATAAGGAATGAAAAAGGTTATAAATGAAAAATCAAGAAAACAAGTGATTGGTGCTGAAAATGCTTTCTCATAATTGTTCAAACATGTGGTTGGTAGCCAATGGCTAGGCTTCTGGTAAAATAAACAAAATTGTATGGCTAGTGAAGTTGTTGCCAAATAGAGATGCCGAGTAGAACTGAAGATCCTTCTAATGCGAACTTAGCTTGGACATGCTCTAAACAACTTAAAATCAGGTTGACTGAATAGGTGATTGGGTGAACTGAGCTATTGCTTAGACACTCCTCAAGTCAACAGTTAGAAACAATCAATAGGTAGATGAGGGTTTAGCTCAGGCGAAGCAGTAGGTTAGTAGTCTGAATTAGCTCAACCTCTTCAACTATAAGCTGGAACAAGAGAATCATCTTTTTCAAACCTTTAAGATCTCGAGCTCCGATACAAGCTAATGGCCAAGTTTCTCAATTCCTATCATTCCCCTTGGGTTAATTTGGATATAGGATCAAATCCAACTGATCTTCATTCTATTCTTCTTCAAGTCGGCGGGGGTTGAAGTTGGCAATATTAACTCCATAGTCTTCATATAGTTCCAATTGGTAAGTATTGTCATTGATCTTTTGGAGTATCCTAAAAGGACCTTCAGCTTGGGCAAACAACTTGCTTTTCCACTTGCTAGAAAACCTTTCTTTGCTTAAGTGCAACCCTACTAAGTCGTCAAGTTGAAACTATACTGTCTTCCATCCTTTACCCTTTTCCCTCAACTTATTAGTAACTTTATCAATTTGCCGAGCAATCTTCTGATAGACTTATGTAAAGGATTTTGCTCAGGCTCTTGCATCGAGGTCTTCTTACTCAGGCATGGGTATGAGGGCATAATCAAGGGGTAGCTTTAAGTTGAAACCATAGACGACTTCAAAGGGTGTCTATTTAGTGATGCTATGTATTGTTTGGCTGTAAGCAAATTCCACCACAAGTAAACAAACATCCCAATCAACGAAATTCTTCCCTACTACAGCTTAAAGTAGTGAACACATAATGCAGTTGACAAACTATATCTGGCCATCGATCTAGGGTTGGCAACGAGTGTTAAAAAGGAGTTTAGTTCCCATTCAATACTAAAGAGTACTCCAAAAATGGCTCAGAAACTTTGGGTCCTGATCTAACGCTACACTTCTTGGCATGCCATGCAAACAAACAATCTCCTACAAAAAGAGCAATAGCCAAAGCATCATTAATTTTGGTATAAGGCACAAAGTGTACCATCTTACTAAATCTGATCATGACGATCATAAGAAAGTCTTTACCTTAAGTAGTCCGAGGTAATCTGAGGACAAAATCTATGCTTAGCTCATTCCAAGGTTTAGTCGAGACAGGAAAAGACACTGCTTTCCCCTATTTGACTTAACTTTTTGGCCCTCTTGCAAATAGTACAGTTCTCAACAACCCAATGTACAGCTCACCACATCTTAGGCCAAAAGAATCTACCATTCAACTACTCATATGTTCTTCTTTCCTAACAATGTCCAAAAAAACCCATCAAATTAAGCTTCTCTAACTAGCAACTCTCTCAAAGAATTGGTTAGCACACATAACTTACCTCCCCCAAATAGATACCCATCTTCTATGGGATATTCATCCATTGTTCATCTGTCTTCATGTCATCCAAATATAGGACCAAAATGAGGTGTTGTGGATATTGCTCTTTACTGCTTGCAAATCTTGAGAGTCTAGTTTATAGCTTAGTAAGAACATTTCCTCTTAACAAGGCATTGGCAACTACATTAGTTTTTTCTTGTTTATACTTAATCATAAAATTGAAACCTTCCAAGAATTCAACCCATCATGCCTGTCTCTTTGATAGTTTGGTCTAACCTCTAAGATGCCTTAGGGACTCATGATCCATATAAATGATAAACTCTCTAGGCAATAGATAATGTTGCCACACTTAGAGTACTCGAAAAAGTGCTAAGAGTTCTTTGTCATATACAGAATACTTCAACTGAGTTCCCCATAGCTTTTCACTATAGTAGGCAACAAGTCACCTTTCTTGCATCAGTATAGAGCCTATGCCAACACTTGATGCATCACATTTAAGCTCAAATATTTTTCGAAGTCAAGCAAGGCTAACACAAGTGCAGAGGTTAATCTCTCCTTCACCTCAACAAAACTTCTCTCTTCTTTCTCTCCCTACTTAGAGTCAAAGTTATTCTTTGTTAGCTTAGTATGGGGTACAACAATGGTGCTAAATCCTTTAGTGAATCATTAGTAAAAGGATGCCAGTCTATGGAAACTTCTCACCTCGTCACAAGTAGTTGGGATTAACCATTCAACAATTGCTTAGATCTTCTCATCATTGACTGATAAGCCTCCTCCACTAACTACATATCCTAGGAAAACTACTTTCTCCTAGCAAAAACAACACTTCTTTAAGTTTTCAAACAGTCACTCGGGTCAGAGCGCATCAAATGCAGCTAGGAGATGGTCTGAATGGCTCAATGGGTTGGCACTGTACACAAGGATGTCATCAAAGAAGACTACGACAAACTTTCCAATTAAATATGATTCATCAACCTTAATGTTCGACAAGCACACCTATCAAATTTATAGTAACAGATAAGTCTAAGTGTCGATTCCTCAAGGACTTTGACTACTAATACTTACTAGATCTCTATTATCTAATCGGCGAATTTGAGTTTAAGAAACTTAAATAATTTAAATTAAATTGCTGTAACTACTAAATTAACAACTAATTAACAAATATTAAAGAACTTAAACAAGAAAACAATAAAAGTATAAATTAATTCAAGATTCAAAAAACGTTATCTTTAGGGAAAATTGCATGTTAAATCTAAGGTAGGGAAAAGAATCTTATTCTTCTGAAGGATCAAGGCTAATCCATACCAATTTATTTTTTCAAGTTTACTTTGGCATTGGCAGTAGAATTCAACCTTGCTCTTTTGAGGGACCAAGGTGAATTCTTACCAATTTTTACTTTCATTATTGATTATTCATGCATTTATTATTACTTTCTCCCTCCAATTAATTCAAGCTTTCAAGGGTTTCTCAAAAGAAAATTTTCACATATTTGTTTACTAAGGGTTATATGGCTCTAAAGTCATCTAAAAAGAAAGTATATATCAAAGTAAGCTTCTAAAATAATCATGACTAACTCCTAACTAGTGATGTTGCTCTAATCCCAAATCCTTAAAATCCTAAGCTAAATAATCCATAACTTTACTCTACATAGATTTTACTTAGCAGCTCTAGCATTGTATAACTCAATCATAAAAAATAAAGTATTCTTACATACTCAATTGAATTCAATTTACTAGAAGTTATCAAATTCTTAATAATTGCAAGTCAATAAAACAATAAAATTGGGTTAAATGTAAAAAATTGGTCTCCTAAGTAGCAAAAGTTTTCATATCCCCTTCCCCACACTTAAAACCATACATTATCCCCAACATACAAATTAAGTGACACATAATGGAAAATATATCAATCAAAACAATTATATGCAAAAGGATATAAAATCGAGAAAAAGAAAGACTAATACTCCCCTAGAAATTGAGTAATCTCAAAGGCACAAAAGCCATACGTTATGAAGTAACCTACACCAAATTTGCAAATACAAAAACTAAATATTTCCATTTAAAAAGCTTTAACCTACCATTCTAGCAAGGATAAGCAACCAACACTATCATTTCATTAAGACACAAAAAAAAAAAAAAACAATAAAAGAAAAAAGCAAAAACAAAGAAAAAAAAACAAAAGTAAGAAAAAATAAAAGAGTCTAGCAAATAAAACCAAGTCTTAAAACCGAAGTATATCCTAGGCCATATCATAAAAATAAAATAGCCTTATCTCCTCAATCATCATCCATAAAATCATCATCATTTTATCTCAAAATCAAGATCTTTATCATTGACTTCATCTGCTGAACTTTCCTCTTGAGCTCCTTCCTCTTCTTGATCATCTTCTTCTTTGGTTGGCTCCTAAGCAACTTCTTCTTCTAAAGACAAGGAGGGGGACTTTTGGAAAACATTAAGAACATTCAAACTATTCAATCTAACCACATTGCAAAAGAATCACATAATGCAATTTTACTTTGCTAACATCTCGCCCATTTTATACTCCATCTTGTCTTAGCAGGTACTCATATTTTTCAACATTTCTTCTATCTAATCAAGCTAAGAACCCAATCCTTAGCTTGTATTGGAACTTGCACCTATATGCCCCTCAGTTTCATCCAAGTTCATGTGCATGTTCCTGAATGTTTCTTTCTTAATGACTTTATCTCCCCAACCAACGTCATGTCAAACAATCATCTAGTCAAAACTCCTATCCCATGAGCCAATAGAGTAACATAAGGCCCATAGCAAATGTTCCTATACTCGCAAATGCTAGTTGCCTGCTTCATCAAATGGTTTGACAATAACATAGCCAAATTAATGGGATATTTCTCAATCATACTATATAAAGACAATAGCTCAAATTTACCAACAACACCGGTACTCTTTCCTAGCCCTACAATCATATGAGATATCAACCAATAAATGATGTGGTTTCTGGGTGGTGCAGGCAAGAAGCTTTACTAGACTTGGCCTCATAAGATCTACCCCGAGCAATGTCCTATTAAAACCCATATTATGAGAATCCATGTGGTAACTTGATCAAAAGCTTAAGAAACTCCTCATTCTATACATATTCTTCTAAATACAAGCCTAAGTAAACTCTAAATTTAGCAATAGTAACTTAATGTGAACGTTTGTTCAGTTGAAATCATAGTTTTCATGCAGTTTGAAATTTTTCGAAAGCCTATCGATTTACACTATGCAAAGAAACTCAAGTATAAGCTCATAATAAATGGGAGCTTGAAATGTTAGTAGCTTTTCTCACAGTTCGACGGAAACCATATCCCAAACTTGATCAAATAAATGGAGTTCCTCAATAACACTCCAATCAAGATATAATGTCTCTCCGAAAGTACACAATTAGAAATGTTAAAACTAGTCTCAAGTGACTTTTAATGAAAAACGCAGCACCGGATGAACTGGGGGATCGATGGCCACTAGTGGATGTAGAGATGGCGGCATTTGAGATGATGATGATGCAATTGCCTTATCTTTGTGCCTTATGTCTAGTTTTTGCCTCTGTGCCATGTTCTACATGAAAAAGAAGTCAATTAAAATAAAGAAATGGTCACCAATGCTTTGCCTACACTTAGAATGACAAACAATGTAAAAACTAAGCATAATGATAAAAGAAAGCATAATAAAAATCATTGAGATATTTTAGCAAGCACATGCCAGGCATGCCATATTCTTTGAGATTTTGAAGAAGTAGTCACATAATCACACAATCCAGTATTACACAAAGAAATCTAAGCATGACAAATGGATAAGTCTTATGATTTCTAAAACCCAAAGTGCAAGATCTTGAAATTAATTCAAAACCTAACTAATTAAGTTGCAAGAATCAACACCATAAGTAGAAAGATTAAATCCCTAACTTGGAAGAGGAAATTGCACACACCTTAACATGCATTATAATTGACATGATCATGCTAATAATCATGTTTTTTAAATTCTAAGTTTAGCACCTAATTCAAGAATACAATCATTTTCATCACGTACATCACGACCCAACTACCAAAACAAACAACATTCATCATAAATCATACTAACTAAGTAGAATCATGTAAAAGCCCTAACTTCTAACTACTCTATCAATTAGAAAAGTGAAATCCAAGTGAGTTCTTCTGTGAAAATTCAAGAAAAAGAGAGATATCAAGAACTTACTAGAGTACTTGAAGTGAAGTGAACTTAGGGAAGCTTGAATAGGTGTCATTGATGGATTGTAGATTAAAGATGGTCGTAAGTGCGTTCTTTTGTGTGTTTAGGTATGAGTGAAACTGCAGATGAGAGGAAGATGTCGTGCATGTATGCGTGCAAAATAGGAAGCGTAGAGAAGTAGAGAAGAGATTTGTTGGGGGCACACTTATATAGTAGGCATGACATGACCCAAGACCCAACCGTGTCTCGCGGTCATGTACCCATTGTAAAGGGCCCAAATAATTCTCCTAAGAACAATACAATCCGAGACATGATCATGTCTTACGACTGTGTACCATACTATTATCGCAGGTGAAATTGCCTAGCAATGACACAGTCTAAGACACGACTATGTCTTTGGACCATGTAATATACTGTACACCCCTTTTTTTTAATCAAGAAAAGACTATTAAAACCTAAGTTTAGAAAATTAATTTACTAAAAATAAAATAAAATAATAATAAATGGAACTAAAAGTGCAAATGCTAAGATAACTAATGACTTGAAAATTTCTAAGTGCAATAATAAGAAATTAAAATCATGAAATTAAACAAATAACTTTGGTTGCCTCCTAAGAGCACTATATTTAACATCAATAGCTCGATAAAATGCATGAGTTACTTACCTTCATCCTAATGGAGGTGGATCTCCTTCCTTACCTTGCTTTTGTACTTGCTACACAAGTATAAGCTTATCATTTTTTCCATTAGTCTAGCAAATTCCCTTCTCTAATTAGATGACTTCCACCAAGTTTCTTCTTATCATGTCACTCATCAAACTCATGTTGCTCAAGTTTCTTCTTTTTTTTTTCTACTTTTCACTTGGATGGAGTAGTCATAGGTGGCTTTGAGCTCCTTACTGTAAAAGCATGTTCCAAATGATCTTTTGAGTACTTCTACTCAAGACCAATGGTTTTATTTTAGAAGGCTTTAACTTTCATCCCTTAGTCTACAAGGTTGTTTAAGTCCCTTCTTCGCTACACTAGACTCATTAGCTCCTAACTGAGCTACAACCTTAAGTTAATTAAGGGTTTTTACCACCTCTCTGTCTCCCTTTTCCAAGCAATGATTCACCAGTTCTTTGACAAGTGTTTCTAAGAAACATTTAGCAATATTAGTGGAATCAACATCATAGCTTGTGCCCTCTAAGTTAAGGGACTTATGCATTGAATCTAAATTTTAGAAAACAATGTCTTCATCTCCAACCCTTAAGATGAGTTTAGACTACTTACATCAAACATAGCCCTAGTAGCAGCTAAGAAGAATCTACCCAAAATTAATGGAACCACAAAATCCTCATCTATGTCAAGAATAACAAAGTTCACAGGAAAAATAAACTTGTCAACTCACACCAAAACATCATCTATGATGCCTTTAGGGTGGGTAATGGACCTATCAGCTAATTGAATGTGCATATATGTTGGTTTAGGTTCTCCTAACCTAATATTTTTGAATAATTTGTATGGCATCAAATTAATACTAGCTCTTAGATCTGCTAAAGCATTATCTATAAATAAACTTCCAATCACACAAGGAAAAGTAAAACTCCATATGTCTGTTAATTTCATTAGCAGCTTTTTTTAGAGTAGTGCGAAGCATTCCTCGTTAAGTGTAACCATTAAAAGATCCTCCAGCTTCCTCTTGTTCGATAGAAGATTCATTAGGAACTTTGCATACTTTGGAATCTGCAATAAAAAATCAATAAGAGGTAAAATCATGCAAAGTTGTTTAATAAGATCAAGGAACTTATTGAATTGCTTGTTTGGATCAGAGCAATCTTCTCTAAGTTACTATGGATATGGGATGGGTGGCTTGTACTCCTTTACTTTTAGTGGTTCCATATTCTTTCTTGATTTTGGTGGCTATATGCCATCCTTATCCTTTACCTCTACTTCTTTCCCAACTACATCCCTAACATTTCCTTCTCAACTTCCAATTCTCACCCACTTCTCAGGGTTACTGCATTGACATGTTCCCTAATGTTTGTTTCAATATTTGCAAGAAAAGACCCTTGTGGCCATTCATTCAACATCATTGAAAGTTGTCCAATTTGATTTTCCAAGTTATAGATGGAAGCCTCTTGATTTCTGAGAGAAGTCTCTATTTGTTGCATTCGTGCCTCATTAGTTTAAATATGCTTCTCTAGGAGACTCTCCAACTTATTCTCTAGGGCTAGTAGGGGAGCTACAGGTTCTTAAAACCCTAGTAGAGGCAGGTTTGATATTTGATGAAGTTGGTTCCTTGCCTGCCACTACTGGCCTTGACCTTGATTCTAGCCTCCCCATGAAAGATTAGGGTAATCTCTCCACCCCGAGTTATAGGTGTTGCTGTAAGGATTATACTGGAGTCTCGAGAGTTTCCCTAGAAAATCAACCTATTATATTTGCTTACAGCCTATAATCACCTCTTGGTTGAAGTTATTAGGGCTGAATTGTAGTTGTTGTGAACCTGTTGAGAGGGATTCGATTTTCTTACTCAACATCTCTACTTGAGTGGCTAAGGACTATACAACATTGAGCTCAAACACAACTGCAACTTTTTGCTTCCCTCCGAGGTTCTCCCACTGATAATTATTCATAGACATACCTTTTATCAAAGCTTAAACTTCTTCAAGTGTCTGATCTGCTTAAACTATATATATATATATATATTGTAAATACTCGAACAAGTATACTGGGTTAAAATCAAGTAATAAATAGTAAGCAAGGTAGTCAATCCCTCAAGGACTAAGAAAGTACTAATCCTATGATAGTTCTTATCAATATTTAGGTAATCAAAATTAAATTGTGAATTAACTAATTTCTAATTACCCTAAAATTGTCAAAAAGAAAATTATGATAAAATATCTAAAACTATGCAATCAACAAAGAATGTGGGAAAAACAAAACCCACCCTAGTTGTGCAAATCAAATTATCATCATGTTATATAAATTAACAGTTATACAATCATTCAAGTAAAATTATCATGCCTTAAAACTTAAAGATTTAAACCTCTAATTAATTAGTTAACTCCTGCATCTCCAATTAATAGTGGACTCTAAATTACAATCATACATCTCCCGATGCTATAATCATCTAATGTCCTAATTCAATTATCCTTAATGTCTTATTGAGTAATTAACTTGAGACATTGCATTGATCCCTAGTTAATTTCTAATTAATCTAATTAACGCCACTTTCATATTAGTTAATCAATTTAATCAAGAATTTGTAACAAACCCTATATCAACTCCTGTATCAATAGTGTTTCTAACTGTCATAACCAATTAGAGAATTATAATCAAAATCATAGAATTTGCAATCATGAATCATCCATATATCCATTAACCTTATAACATGAATACAATTATCATCTCAACTACCTAGGGTTTCATCAATTCCCACAAATAAAACTTAGGCAGCCATGGAAATTAAAACAAAAACACAGATAATAATTGAATTCACAAAAAAGTTCATAAGTAGCAATAAAAATGAATCACAAAATTGTATAAACATAAATAGAATAGAGATCACCAATTCTGTAATTATGATGAATAAACTTCAATTGCAAGTCTAAGGATGATCTCTACAGCAAAAGCAAAGTCTTGTCAACGATCCAAGAAATTCTAAAGAAAAAATCCTCTAAAATAAAACCTAACTTCTTCTAAGACTCTCTAAGTGAAAGAAAGATGTAAAAGTCCCTCTAAAATATGAAACACACATCTATTTATAAAGAAAACTAAGGTTGGCTTTCAAATGAGGTTTTCTTCATGAAAGCCGGTGGTATAGACTCCAAGGCCAGCGGTGTAGAACTCTAAGGCTGCCGTTGTAAAGTGTAGGCAGCCCAAGGCCAGCTGCTTTCAATTCCAACGTGCCCTAACTCTCTTCGAGCTTCGTTCGTTTGCATAAAACTCCTCTAAATTAATCGTATTTCCACACTAAATCCTCCAATGCCTGAAATGTCCAAATGAAAATACTTAAGTACCATTTCTTAATGATTTCTATAAAATTAATAATAATTTTATCTAATTCGCACATTAAAACATAAATAAAATATGCCTTTATCAGTGTCTTGGTGTTGAGTGTACCTTTGACTGTTACATCTATCATTTGCCTTGTAGAAGCGTTAAGACCATTGTAGAAGGTTTGTATTTCCATCCAAAGACGGAGGTCATAGTGGGGAAACTGCCTTAGCAAGTCCTTAAAGCGTTCTCATGTGTCGCATGAGGTCTTACCTCTATTTGGGCAAAAGCAAAGATGACAACTCTAAGGTTTGTAGTTTTAGCAAGCGGAAAATACTTCTATGAAAAATTTTCTTCCAATTCGTTACAAGTTGTGAATGAATTCCTTGCCAAGGAATTCAATCACTGCTTAGCTCAGCTGTATAAAGAAAACGGAAAGAGGCATAGCCGGATAGCATCATTAGTTGCCCTATTAATCTTAAAGGTACCACATATTTCCAAAAAGCTGGAAATTTGTGCATTAGGTTCTTCATCTTAGAGGCCGTCAAATTGTATAAGCTACTGCACCATCTGCATAATATTTAGCTTGTTCTCAAAGTTATTAGCTGCAACAGTTAGTCGGTTAATGCAAGATTGGGTACCAGTCAATGACAACTGAGAGTAGTCCAACATAGTCTAATTTTGTTCCCCATTATTGGTCATGATGTCTTCAAATAAGCTCTCACGATCAAATTCTTGCCCTACCTCTCGATCCTTTACCTCACCTTTTACCAACTAAACTTTTTCTTTCAACTTAATAGGAGATCTTTAGTTAAACGCCTCCACTATTTCTTTAACAGATAATTGCCTCAAATTACGTAAAGTCATCCTCTCAATCTAAGGATCGATTTTAATCAAATCTTTTCATTGGCTTCTTGTCATGCACTACACCAAAGAGAATAGAAAATTTAGTCAAGAACGCACCAAGAAAATAATAGAATTCAAGAAAAGGAAAATAAATCAAGCAAGACGATAAAAAAATGATTAGATTAATAAATCTACTAGCTTTCTTAACATCAAAAGTCCCTATCAATAGCACCAAAAAAACGTGATATTAGGTAAGTGCGCCTATCAAATTTATAGTAGTGGATTAAGTCAAAGTGTTGATCCCTCAAAGACTTTGACTACTAATGCTCAATGGATCTCTATTATCTAACCGGTGAATTCAAGTTTAAGAAACTTAAAAAATCTAAATTAAATTGCAGCAACTACTAAATTAACAACTAATTAATGAATATTGAACTTAAACAAGAAAGCAATAAAAGTATAAATTTATTCAAGATTTAAAAAATTATATCTAGATCTTTGTTTCCCCTAGATCTAACATGTGAATTTCCCTAAAGATAATTTAATTTCTTCCTTACTCTTTCTTTGCTAGAAGAATTTTCTATTAAAGTTAATCACTTTTTCAAGCCAATTAACCTTAAACTTAAAATCACCTATTAAATCTCTTCTCGATAGCATGACCTAAGATCACATTATTGCATAAAGAATTCTCTGTATTATGATTCAAAATTCCGAAAAAATCTTTCAAAGTATCCCTAATCTTATAACAATCTTCATCAACAATGCCTAGATCTAATCTTATAAGAAATCTTTTGATTCTCTTATAAGATATCAAATTCTAGATTACTACTCATAGAAATAACAATCTAGATCATGAAGCATGCATAATTGAATCAAGAAAAGCCTAAAGAATTAATTAAATCTAATAAAAAATCATGTCACATGAGTACATCTAGGTTTCTTAAGACCTAGATACTAAAAATCTACTCTTTACACATCGTAAAGTAACAATCTAAAATCAAAGAATAGATGGAATTAGAAGAAAGAATCGTGAAATCCACAAAATGCTGAATCTTGAAGTCTTTTTTCCTTGCTCTCTTAAGTGTTCTTGGCTTAAAAAACTCTCAAAAAGTTGTGCCAAAAGTTATGTCTAAAAAAAAACCCTAATGAAGCTTTATATAGGAAGTAAGAAAAATATGTCCACTACAAATGACATGATCGGGGACACAACCGTATCTCCCAGTCATATCCTTGATTGTGATAGGCTTCTCTCTTATTTGTTTTTCTTTAAACTTAGAACAGCACAACCAAAGACATGGTCATGTTGTTTGGTTATGTCACTGGTTGTAATACTTAAAAATAAGCTCTCACTTCGCCTAAAAATGATATAGTCATATCATTCGATTGCGTCAATCTTTCAACCTTCTTAACTTTCTCATTTTACCTCCGAACTTCTATCTTATCGTTTTCTCATATAGATAGAAAATAAAATTTTACTCAATTAAGTATCATTATTTAAAAATAAACTCAAATTCTAAAGGAAAATCATTAAAAATCATTAAATAAAATATATCCAATTTTATCAAACCTCATGAAAATACTTGGGGCATTTGATAAGCCAAAAGGCATTACCATCTATTCATAAAGACCACGTTGAGTCTTAAACACAATTTTCCATTCATCTCCTTGCCTCATCAAAATTTGTTGATAACCAAATTTTAAGTCAATCTTGCTAAAGATTCTAGCTCCATTTGGTTTGTCAAGCATTGCATCCAACCTTAGGATGGGGTATTTATACTTGATCATAATTTTGTTCACAACTCTACTATCTATGCACATTCACCAAGTATCATCTTTCTTCAACACAAGGACCACTAACATGATACAAGACAAGGGCTAAGACTTTCTTTTACATATCCTTTCTTTAGTAGCTCGTTGACATACCTTTGGAGCTCCACAACTTGTTCAAGATTCATCCAATAAGTAGGCTTGTTTGGTAAGGTAGCTCCGGGTATCATGTCAATGCAATGCTCGATACTTCTAAAAAGGGATAGTCCTTCAGGTGGTTTTTTAGGAAATAGGTTGGCATATTCGTCTAACAGTTCTTAGACCTCTTTAAGTAGCATAGCTTGCTCCTTTAACTCTAATAACTGTCTAATCAATGTAAAGGTTGACACATCATGCTTAATAGCTTCTCAAAGCTTTGATTAACTTAAAAGTCCTTCTTGGATCCTTGGGCTAACTTAGCTTTTAACTCGCTTACTTAGCTCAAGATCATAAGGTTTAAGGTGATCTTCCACCCATCTTTCTCAAACATGTATGTATTCTTGAACCCATTGTAGATGACCCTTCGATCAAATAGCCATAGTCGACTTAATAACACATGGGACGCGTACGTGGGTAATACGTCATCGAGGATTTCATCAAAGTAATTTCCAATTAAGATCGGTAATAGCACTTACTGAGTGACATGTAATGCTCCCTTCTCATTTGGCCAATGCAACTTGTATAGCCTTGGATGTATTATGGTTGGCAATTTGAGTTTCTTAATTAGGTCGGTAAATGCTACATTAATACAACTTCTACTATCCATTATAAGTGTACACATTTGTTCATTCACCTTAAAGGTGATGTGAAACAAGTTGTCCTAAGTTAGTCTTCTTCAATTGATGGTTCAATACTCATTGTATGTCTAACAACTAAGGTCATCTTATTCAAGTCCTTGAAAAACATATTCTCCTCAATTAACTCATCATTAGCCTTAGTTTCTTCCTCCAACTGTCCTTTCTCTTCGAGTTCCTCATTCGTACTATCTACTTCAATCTTCGAAGCACTGCCCTTAATAATCATGGTTCACCTATTTGTTCATTGAGCGGCTATGTGCCTAAATCCTTTACACTTTAAACACTTGCTCTAGCTCATCTTTCATCCTAAGCCTTGTCCCTTTTAATAAGTTCTTGGTTATATTTCACTATCACTTAATCAGCTTTTCTGTTTAGCTTTAACATCTATCTTCCTATTCAACTTGCTACTATGTTAAGCTTAGTGATTACCTTGAATAAGTCGGTTGGATTAGATAGGTCAACTCATTAGAGGTTAGCCCAACTTATTCTTCCTCTAGCTTTCCACACGCTAGGCTATCTTTATAGGTTTGTCTAATGTAATAAACTGTTGAAGTTCCACTATATCTCGAATGTCATTTCTCAACCTAGTAAGGAACATGGATACTATTCGAGTTGAAGGCTCATCTACCTCAAATCGGATCATGAGCATTTGAAAATCCCACACATATTCATCAACAATTCAACTCCCTTGCCTTAACTCTTGAAGTTGAGTAAGGTATCCTATAAGTAAATATTTGATACAAATCTATTTCTAAGTACTCACCTCATCTCAAGCCAAGTGATAACCTCTCTCTATCCTTTTCGTCTCCTCATGGTATGGAAGTTCTTCCACTACGTTACGGCATAACCCAAGAATTCTACAACAGCAGTCCTCACTTTCCTACTATCCTCATACTAATAATAGTCAAAAACTTGTTCTACCTTTTTCTCCTAATCTAAGTAGTCATCGGTATCCCTAGAACCATTGAAGCTTGGAATCTAAAGCTTCACATGGTCAGCAATTCGGGGTGCTCAAGCTCGATCTTCCACTTCAACATACTCTTCTTCATCCACTTCTCCTAAGTCAATTCTTCTTCGCACATGTCCTCTTACTCCTCCACCTTGATCTTGTCTACCTAAGATCTGCCCTCTCGCAAGTTGGCAGATGAGGAGTGATTTGAACAACATCAATAGGCCGTAAATCTAGGGCGTGAATAGCTCTAGTCAGGTCAGCTATCAAGTTAACCATTTCGTCTAATCATTCATCTGTACTTTTGGGAGTGTTTTGAGGTTGTCGGCCTTTGTAGATGACACCACTATTATCGTCTCCAACCCCTGTATTCACACTTAAGTCAGTCATCTTTTACAAAACTTCAATATTTAAGAAACAATTAATACTATCTTCAATCCAACCAACTCATACACTCGCACTTTTCACCTACAAATATCTAAACCCAAAACAAGCTCTTCTACGTACTACTAGCACAATAGCTACTTCAAAGGTAATAAATGTTTGAGATAAAACTTTCCATGTTCTTAAAGCTCAAAACAAAGTAAAACAAAGTATCTTGTAACAATTATCACTAAAAAACAGCACTACTTTCGCTACTTACTAAAAACACTATAGTTAACTTCTTATACGACCATGACACACTACTACAACTAATACTAATCACAACACAGCTACAATAAAGCTTAAATACAACTTACCCAAATGAACATTCTCTATGATACCAAGATGATAGCCGCACCAAGAGCAAAAAAGGTTAGCCATATCGAGGGTGGGTCCAAGCTTGTCGAAAGCTTGAAATGGAAGATGATGAAGTGCATAAAACAAAAATAGAAAAATTAAACAAGTAAATACATACAAAGGATTCTAAGGAACCTCCGTACACTCATGAACTAACTTGATGTAACGCATGAGTAGCTCAATAAGGTTACTCGCCACCTAACCTTGCTTAAGGAATAGTATAAGAGTTAATGCAAAAGTAAGCACAATAGCTCACACAAATGAAAAAGTGTAGTATATTCAATATCATATTATTATTGCAGCTACAATGTATAAGGGTATTTATTCTAGATAATATAGGGCAACCTTCTAAAAATAGAAAAGACAAAGAGGCTATTGTTTAAAAGAAGTAAAATAAAAGATATGCAAAAGGGCATAAATGAAAGATCAAGAAAACAAGTGATTGGCGCTGTAAATGCTTTCACATGGTTATTTGAATACGTGGCTGGTAGCCAATGGTTAGGCTTCTAGCAAAACAAACAAAATAGTGAGGGTAGTTAAGCTATTGTCGAGTAGAATTGAAGATTCTTTAAAGGTGAGCTTAGCTTAAACATGCTCTAAATAGCATAAAATCAAATCAGTCGAGCAAGTGATCGAGTAAGCCGAGCTATTGCTTGGATACTCCTCTGGTTGACAGTTAAAAATAATCAATAGGTACGATAGAGTTTTGCTCGAGTAAGGTAGTAGCTCAGCAATCTGGATTAGCTCGGCCTGTTCGATATAGGCTAAAATGAGAGAATCCACTTTATCAAAGCTTCAAGACCTCGAGCTTAGGCTCAAGTCAGTAGTTTAGTTGCTTAATTCCTATCATTGTGGTTATAAGGTTTTAAGTTAGGTTCCAAAATCAAAATCCCCCTACATGTCAATCCTCTTACACTATTTATAATATAAGAGAGTACAACTACCTAGATACGTATTGACCTAGAGTTTGTTCATACCAGTAACTGGTAGGGGACATGCATCGCGAGATTGACAGGGTAGTTTTGGGAGTTGGTCGACCATAACCACATTGGAAGCTATGTTTGTAATCCATAGGCCTAACATCCTCAAGGCATGTCGAATGTATTGGTCGTACTGTAGATGTCAAATGGAAATTGACAATCTAAGGTGGGACACCAGTGCTAGAGGACAAAGAGAGGGCAAGGAGGCAAGCAAGGAGGTCCAAAATGCATAGTTGGCTGCAACCTAGGTATTTAGGAGGCTCGTAATGCTAGAAGCATCCTCGTTCGAAGGGCTCAAACTCAACAAGAGGGGGGTCCTTCACACTTCCAAGCTCGACTAGTACATTGGTGGAGTCTTCACATATCAAATGAGGCTTCTGGCCTTAGGTTCGTAGTGGTGCTCACTTGAGTCCTTGAGACAGGTGCTCAATAGACTGCTTATCATGAGATCCATAGATGGTCGAGGTGCTTAAGGAAGCTAGAATACATGGAGAGAGAGAAAAAGAGAAATTGTTCCGTTAGGAGCCAATGGGCCTTTTAGGGTCCCTTCTTTAGAACAAGGCCTTAGGTCAGATGAGAATCATGTATCAACAGTAGTGACTAAGGGGCTCTTATGAATATATAGTTTATGTTGATATGAGTAAGGTATAAGTAAGTGATTGAAAAAGAGATAAAAAATAGAATGAAACAATAATTTGCAAACATAACGATTTTTATGGCAATCAATTAAATGCAATATAATTTATTTTAAATATCAGCCATTCATTTCGAGGATCTTAAATTAATAAACAATTTTAGAAATTTTTTCTCATTTTAAATTTGATTACATGCAAGTCATTTTTCCATGTATATACTCTCATAATGGACCATCTAAATGCTTATTACTGTTAATACTAATTGTTCTATTTTCTTAGAGCATATTAGAGTAATTTTCTCACTCGTAAACCATGATCATGGATCATGTATTTTGACATTTTGAATTACTTAAATAATGGCTCTATACATTTTATACATTTTGTCCATGTCATAAGACCATTTTACATTTTAAACTTATTTATATACTGAGTTATTTTATCATATGTAAATTATGATAGGAATGGCCAATTAATGAAATATTATAAGTCATCATTTATAAGAAGTTGAATCACTTAAAATTATTTCTCAACAAATTTTAAATTGTAATAGAAGAAATAAAAATGTATTTGAAATTTTAATCTTGTATTTGGTAACAATTGCGGAACTACAATTTCATTATAGTGACTTATTAAGTTTGAAATATTCTGAATGAAATAATATGCATGTATAATTATATTTATAAAGGTTCCATTATTATTTAATATCTTCAAACGGACTACAAAGATAAATTGATAGATAATTTTGTTGTCATTTAATATAGTTTTTCTCATTAAATTTGGCGGAATTTCAGCACCTTTATCCCATTTAAAACCTCTAGTATCATGTTTTCTCTCTTTCAATATAGTAGTCCGACCTAAATATTTGGAAAAAAATCTAACAGACAGGAATGGGTTTGGAGAGGAAGGAATTCAAATAAGGGAGAGGGTTGTGCAATTTGCATGAAAATGACAAGAAAGATGGATGTTAAAAAAAAAAAAAGTATGGAAATGGAAAGACGTGAAGTTTTAAATGAGGTATAAATGAAATAAGAAAAGAGATATTTAGGAATATTACCACTTTGTCCATGATATTATTAAGCTAGATTATAATACAAGATTTTTTTAATAGTTATTTCCATTATGTTTTAAGCATATTTTAAGGAACATTAAAAAAAAAAAGAAAAAGAAAACACCTAATGCCCATATCTTTTACTTCAATAATAAAGATAGAATATGTATGTGCATATATATGTTTGTGTTACTATTAATTGATATAAATTAAATGACTCAAGATTTTGTCAACCACGCCAACTTGCTTTTTATTATTTTGATCTTGGTATATCAATAAAAGCCTAAATTACTTTATGAAACATATATACTTAGCAATGCATCGCCACTTCATTGTAATAGACACTGTAAAGTGAACATAGTTATAACAAAATTCAATTTGCACTGAAGAGATAAACATAAGGTCATATACGTGTATATATACACACATATATATGGATGACATGATACTTTTTCTTACGTATAAATTTATATAGAAGGGAAACCGCCGTTTGATGATTCAATTGCATCTTGAATTCTCCCGAAGTGCTATAAATTACACTAAATTACTTGTTAGTTGCTATTTCGAATTATTCAAAATAAAGAGGCACAACTTGAGTGGTGCAAACTTGCAATAAATCTTATTTGTAACATGTGGTACAGATAGAGGATGTTGTTTACTTTCCATTATAAATGCGTTTGCTTCGTTATAAGTGGACACTCTATCTACCCTTATGGTTCAACATACGTCCTTAGGGTACAACCCACCCCATGTCGTAACATTTAGCATCTATATTTGCTTAAGGACGAATATAAGTTTCTATGTAGATTATATGTTGTATATTTCTCCATAGTTCTGATGGAGATCAAGATCCTAGATTTAGAAGATTTATTTTATCCGGTAACTTTTATGATGCATGAATTTTCTGCTCAGATATTAACTTTGCATGAAACCATGTCAACTTTGCGTGGTGCCAACCTAAGAATAAATGCAGGGGACGAACCTAGGGAGGGACCAAAGGAGGCCCAATCCCCTCCAATTTGGAAGCAAATTAATTATAAAAGAAAATATATATATATATATATATATTATGTGTATGTTAGTATTATAAAGCAAATCTTAACATAATTCTAAATCTAACTCCCCCATTACATGTTTTACATTCATCCCTGACTACATGTGGTGCAGACCTTGCATGGATATTTGAAGACTTTACCTTATTTAATTCAATTTTCTGTTATTATTTACTTAGCATTGGTTTCTGTGATTATTTTATATATTTTTTAGTGGCCATTATGTCCTTAGTATTATGCTTTATTTTATATTCATGCCCTTAGGGTTTGTAGGGCTTAATTCATAATCATGCTATAAACATTGCTATTCAATTGGTGGCTGCTGGATTCAGCTAAATAGAAACCTTAGAGTTTGTCTCCAAACTTTGTTTTTATCAATTCTTTGATAGAATTATGGCTAACAAACCTCTAGCTTAATTGACTATGCATTATATTAACTGATTGATCCAAAATCCTTGTTCGGTTTAAATAAACTTCAGTTCATATTAATTATCGATGCGTTATATCCTTTGTAAAAGACCGAAACTTATTATATTAATTATTAAGTTAAAACCATTATTTATTTAGACTTTAACTCATTAGGTTAGGTGGTAAGGTTCAAGGAATTTGATCAATATTTGGGATGACTAAGAGAGACCTAACTTAGTGGGCTAAAAACAGGAATCATTGAATTAGCCATCTATCTCTATCCTTTCTCTAGTAAACTCTTGCACTTGATGAAAACTACTGGCTTTGAGCCCATTAGCAAGCTCTACCTCATATGACATGGATGATTTGACAGATTTTATCAAGTCTAAAAGTCTATAAATACTTAGTCATTCCTCTTCATGTGCAACTTTTGGAGAAAATGAGAAAACAACATTGCTCTCCAAAACCTTTACTTTTTAAGATTAAACAAACAATTTAGGTAAAGAATGGATCATATTCACTCCAGTTATAAGGTAAATGCCTGAGATCCCATAAGATTGCATTATCTCTCACTTATATATTTGAGATATTGAAATTTTCTATTATTCCCTTAGTCATCCCATCAAGTGTTGTTCTTGCATCACTTCCCCAAAGTCACATGTAACGCAAAACTTATACAGTACACATGTGACCTTCCTAGTCAGGAACTCAACATCTACGTTTTGGTAACTCCACTGGAAACTTTAAAGCCCACATGAAGAGGTGTATATATAATCGACCGAGGGAGATGGAAGAAGATAAAAGTTCAAAGATTTAAATTGGGATGTGGTAAACTTTAAATGATCTTTTGTTGCTACTTGTTGATATGATGAGAAGATCGTATTGATTTGAAAATATATGGTGGATTTATCTTTGGCTAAGCAGTCGGGAAGGATATATAATTTAGTTGAGATATTATATATATATATATATATATGATGAGATTATCTAGGATAAAAATGCGGCAAGAAAAAAGAAAAAAAAAGGTATTTATAAAAAAGATTTACGACCAGCAAGGAAGAAGTTTGGTACAGGAAAATTTGTGTGTGACTGGCACTTAAGGCTCTAGAGAAGTCCCGATGCAAAACCATGACTATACGTCACGTTTTCAAGAGTAAGAAAAAAAAAAAAAAAAAATGAAGCGCGCAACTTGGTGAATTCGAAAACGTGTGGCAAGTGCTTATAATATTATCATGAAGGTATCCTTCCATTCCAATCGAAGGTCCTGTGAGGATAAGACTTAAGAATGGATTCAATGCCCTGTAAAGTTGAATTCTATTTTCCAGTTGGACGGCACAAACTCCGGGAGTTATTACGTTAGGCATTGGTTTAATATCTCAAATCAAAAGCGAAAGTCTCTCTTTGTTAAATGAAGTGTTGACCACAAATGGAGTTGAGGAGAACATGAGCAAATATGATCTGGAGTCGGAAATTTCTCCATTCTGACGTACACTTGAAAGAAGCCATGGGGTTAAGTCAACAGGATGTATGATTTGCAGGGAAAAAAAAAAAATCACGGAGATTTCTCGAAAATTTGAAGTAAAATTGAAGAAAATTAAGACAATATTGACACATAGAAGCCAATCTAATGAGATAGATAAGTCACGTAGTAAAGCAAAATTAACTTGTATAAAAGGAAGCCCATACGATACAAAAGACTTACTTAATATACTGCATTGGGGACAATATCGCTGCAGCACGTCTAAAGTGACATGCACAATTGGACAATACGAAAAACTTATTGTAACACTCCATAACCTACAATGATATAGCCCATCACATGTCCCTATTATCTATGGACACATTAGGTGTAAATAATCAAATAAAATTTCCATAAATATATGTTATAATCTCTAAATAGTCTTAAATTTAGTCTCCACATAAAAATTAGAATAACTACCAAGTAAGTAAATTTCATAAAATTTTGAACCAAAATTTATTACGAGTAATATGAAATTTTATTTATCTACCTCCAAGACTTCCTCACAATTATAATTCTAACAACCACTCACCCCTAATCTAGTATTTTGGTGAATATCTTCAAATTTAACAAATTCTATAAATCCTTTTTAGGTACTTACAATTGAAAAATTAAAACAGGATACGCATGAACAGATAATAACGGTCACATTACATACATGAAATAAGTAAACAAATATGCAATGAACACCAATTTATTATCTTTTTATTTTAGGCCTACATACAGCGTAGTTTAGAGTCATATGCATCTAATTCTAAATTTAGAGTAACTCACAACTCTAATCAAGCAAATTATGTATCGTAAAATATTGGTGTGAATCTTCCCCAACACCCCCGAAATCAAGTCACAAGTCACACCTAAGTCTACTTAAATCATTTCCAAGCAAGACTACACTTGAGGCAACGTTATGCAAGGATCATCATGGTACCACCCTAAAGTCACTAATCTTCTCGATCCCTTAGGCCTGGCCAAATATACATAGCATACAAAATTCAATGTCAAATAATTAATTAAGTCCAATTATAATATCTACACCTAACAACTACAAGCAACAAACAAGTATCCTATGCCTAAATTCTAAACAACCATATTCCATAAGTCATGTCATAATTGGTATTTAAACTTAATACATTTATGTAAAAACTCTTCACATATTAGTACTTATTGAAAACTAAAATCTCAACTTATAAGTATAGTTTTTAGATTCACATACATAGTATTTTAACTAAAGGAAAACCCTTTAGAATTACACTCTGCAATAATCCAGATTAAAACCTATAGTCCAAGTTTAACCTATCTATTTACATAAGGTTAAAGCTTGAGAAAAAAAAGAATGTTTAATATTATTATTTTAATTATTAGAATTAGATTAGAAACATGTTACAATCATGAGAGGAGGAGAAATAGATTCGAGACAGATAAAATTAGGCTCCTACAAACATTTTGTGACTTACTATAAGCATGAGTCCAAATATCATCATTAGCATTCAAATGTCATATGAAATTCATATTCTATGGGCTTTTTTTTTTAATTCTCGTAGCATTCGGATGGTATACCAATTGGTGTCCAAACACCAACTTACAATCTGCAACTTGCAAACTATATCTCTTTTTGAAAAACCATTCCACTCCATCACCAAAATGATCACTCCATCCCCCAAACACTAAGAACACAATCCTCTTTATACGTTAACATCATCCTACGACTTTAAAACTCCCCAATTAACGTAAAAATTCATCACTGTTGATTCTTACCAATCTTTTAATTACAACTATAGTCAAAACATCAAAAACCCTATAGTTTAAATACTTACTTGCGATTCATGTGGATAACATCACTCTCATAACATAAAAATCCCACAAAACACCATCCTTTGTGATTATCTGATCATATTACAAAAGAGAAATGAATTTTATTAAACCTCAATATCCAACTTACCAAGAATCCTCAAGAGATGTGTTTTCCTTTGAGATCTTCTCTCTTACACTTATGCAAATGGATTAACCTCTTAATTAGGAAATATTTTGCATAAAAATTCTATCTACGAAGGAGGCCATGCTTAAGAGGGGAAGCTAGAATAATGAATATGAGAGGAGTTGTTTGATGTGTAGGTTTTTAATATGTAGGGTTTCTAAATTTTTTTAAATTGAACAATTTACCCCAATCTTTAAATGACCTATCAAAATCTTTCTTATTAATATTTATTTGCTTATTGGCTAAGGTTTTATACTTATGTATTAAAATATACAATAAATAAATTTCCAACACTAACGCTAAGTTCATATGCTTCAACCATTAACAAAATGAAGTCTTCAACTATGTGAGCACATTTGGCAGCAAGTGCAACCCTTTACTATCATGGTTGCTAAGTAGCAGCCTAGCTAATCATAATAAAAGATTGATGCCCAAAATACTTAGACCCATCCTAGAATTTAGGTTAAGATGCAAAATGTAACAAGCTAAAATTTATTACATTAATCATTAGGTTAAATCGATTATTTATTTGGGCTTGACTCCTTAGGCTAAGTGGCAGGGGCCTATATTTGGAATGCCTAAGGGAAAATTGGCTTTCTAGGTTTGGAACATAGATCAATGGATCAACCTATCCACTTCTAACATTTCTTAAACAGATTTATGCACTTCTGAGGAAGGTTACTAGCCTTTGGCCTATTAACAAACTCGTTCAAGATAACCATAAATAAAATAAGCACGATCTCATCCGTTAATCACATGTATGATCCATGAATACCATCAAGTCCAAATGCCTATAAATAATTAATCATTCCTCTTGATTTGCTACTTTTGAAGAGAGCAAAGAAGTCATATTACTCCTTAAAACCCTTACTCTCTATGATTAAATAAATAGTTCAAGCAAATAATTGATCTTATTCACTCAAGCTATAAGATGAATGCTTGAGATCTTATTCACTTAAGCTACAAGATGAATGCTTAAGGTCCCTTAAAGCAACCTTATGTATCACTTATGCATTTGAAATATGAAGATTACCTATTTTTGGCCCCTGCCTTACTCTCTTTTGGTCATCCTATTAAGAATCGATCTTAAATCGCTTCTCTAAAGTCGCATATAGTATAAGACCCATGTAGTACGTACATAACCTTCCTAGTTAAGTAACTAGCATATACATCCTTTAATTAATTCATCTATATTCCTTAATTCCTCATACAATTTTAAAACCTTAAAACCAATAAAAAAAATCCCAATAAACTCAAAAATATCAAATTTTGTTACTTTGTCAATTATTATCAAATATGTCATGTGTAACTTGACATAAGGATTTTTATTCTTATTATCATCTGTAGGATTATGCCAATAAAGTGAATTAGATTTAGGCTTTGTGTTAACTAAGCGAATCTACAAAACAAAGCATAGTGAAGGCGTTGGGGTGCTATCCAACATAACCACTCTAATGCATAAATCAGTATTTATGAGTGTAAAGGAGAGTAAGAACACTATAGGCTTAATTATAATAAGAGTGTACAAAGAGTGTGAGTAAGTTACCGTATGGACACCTGCTAGTATTTATAGAGGAGGGCTACCAAGATTAGGGGAGCATGAGTACCACCTTAGCATATCCACAAGACTTAGGTAGTAAGAGTGTAAAGTTTAACATGCTCCAAATTTGTAGGACTGTGGTAGTTGATTGAGTCTCCAAGCCCTATCCTCCTATCTACTAGCCATTATGGGCTATTCTAGTTTAGCAAGCCATATGGAAAGCTTAGGCTGAGGTCGACTATGAATATAGTAGGGCCAAGTACTAGCAAATCAAGCTGGGCCGCAACCCAATCAGGTTAACATGGGCCTAAGAGACTAATGTCCAAAATACCTTATCAACACTTATCATATTGGTATTAGAGAGGAGGTTCAATGAAGGAGAATTTGCGGTTTGATCAATAGTACGCCTTAGATTTTCAATTATAAGTAATTGCAGGTAGTCAATGCTAAGGCTTTTGAAAAGGATATATAGCTTATGTAATTATGCACCTAAGGTTCTTATAGGCCACAATGCAAGTAAAGTAAGGGTGCACAGGGTTCTATAAAAGAGCATCAATGGTGTTTTGGGCTAGGGCTAGTTGTTTTATTACAATCAAGTAGGGTGCTTAAAGGCTACTTAAGTTGCAGTAGTGAGGAATGCAATGATCAAGAAAAGGAAACCAAAGGTTCTATTGTCAATACTTGATATGTTTACAAGTTGAGTTGATTACCAATGCTTATGGTAGGAAGTAGTAACAACAGGACCTTCAAAGTATCAAAGAATGAAGGTATGGAAAAGTCAACAAACACAGTAGCTTTCGTAAAGTGCTCAGAGGATATGATGCACGAACAAACACAACATAACTTAGTATTTTGCCTGATATGACTCGCAAGCTGAATCTAAGGTCTACTTGCCACTAATCTTAAGCTACTTAGCAAGATTAGATAAGAGTATGAGAAAGGGGTGTACTCAGAGAAGGGTATCTCACAAGAATAAAAATATTCATTAACTTCTAAGTTGTAAGATGATTGCAGCTACAAAAGAAATGACTATATATAATAAATCCTTTAAGGAAACAATACAATAATGGAAAATTATATAAAAGACAATATGAGAAAGAGATTCCTAGTATGTTCAAAAAAGGGTAAATAAGACAAAGGACAAAAAGAAATATAGTATAAGCATTAAGAAAGTAGCTGATGCACCGTGTTGAAAGCTGACGAAGGTGAACGTATTGGGGTGGGTTTAAGCTTGCACAAAGTTCAAAGAAAGAGATTAGAATGATACGAAAATAGGGAAAGTAAAACAAGAAACCTACAAACAGTTACAAGGATATGATAAACCAGGGAATTTTTGAAGACTTACAGCACAAGTCAATATGACGCATAAGATGGGATAGTGAGAGTACTCGCCACTTAGCCTTACTTAAGGGTTAAGATAAGAGTAAGGTAAACAAGTTAACAAGAGTAATGTTCACACAAAGAAGTAGAGTATATTCAACATTCTAAGATAAGATTATCCCCATGGCTACATATACAGTGGGTATTTATACCTAAAAGACTAGGGCGACCTACCTAAAATGGAAAAGACTAGAAGGGCAATGTCAAAAAAAAGTATTTGTATTAGGAATATAAAAGGGTATAAATGAAAATTCAAAGAAAACAATGACTAGTGCAGCAAAATCCTTCACATAGGTCTAAACACGTGGTGATAGCTTATTGGAGATGCTTCTAGCAGAAATAGACAAAATAAGGTACGATCAAGGTAGAGGCTGTTGAGCAAAGTTTCCAAGTAAAGGTAGGTCCATCCAAGGAGAAATAGCTTTGGATGTATGTTAGGTCTCTCAGACTCTTGGCACTAATGTGGTTAAGCTGGAGGTTGACTCGGTCATCGTCGAGCAGGTGTGTAAGGGGTCAGACTGCTAGTAAAGTATTCGCCTAGTTAATACTTGATTACTAAGAAAATGTGTAATTACTTAGCTCAGCATAAGGAGTTAGTTGGCAGCGACGATCAATTTAGCCTCAGCAGGAGCTGGCTGGAATAAGAGAATTTTCCCTATTAGTCCTTCTAAGCCTTAGGCTCGGCTATGGTTTAAAAGTCCAGTAGTTTGATTCCTATCATCCCCTCCTAATTGATTTGGATTTAGGATCAAATCCAACTAGTCTTCGTACAATTCTCCTTCAAGGTGATAAGGGCTGAAGTCAGCAATGTTAAAGGCGTTAGAGACTCCATAATCTTTAAGTAGATCTAATTTGTAGGCATTGTCATTGATCCTTTGGAGTATTTTGAAGGGACCTTTAGTTCGAGAGGAAAATTTATCTTTCTCTTGTTCGAGAACCTCTCCTTACTCAAGTGTACCAAATCTCCGAGCTGAAATTGTGCTAACTTTCCTCCTTTACTCCTCTCTCGCATTTTCTTGCCAGCTTGGTCAATCTATCGAGTAACCTTCTCGTAGATCTAATGCAAAGACTATACTTAAGCTCTCACATCCTGGTCTTCGTGTTTGGTCATAAGCACAAGGGTATGGTTAAGGGGCAACTTTGAGTTGAAGCTATAGACAACTTCAAAGGGTGTCTGCTTAATGGTGTCATATACAGTACAGTTGTAAGAAAATTTCACCACAGGCAAATAGACATCCCAATCGGCCAAGTTCTTCCCACTACAGCTCAAAGTAGTAACCCTAAAGTATGATTGATTATCTCCATTTGGCCATTGGTTTGGGGGTAAAAGGAAGTGCTGAACAATAGTTTGGTCCCCATAAGATGCTACAAAGTTCCCTAAAAATGGCTCAAGAACTTTAGATCTCTATTTAAGACTACGATTCTCAGCACATTGTGTAACTGAATAATTTCCTACAAAAAGAGAGAAGCAATAGCCAAGGCATCGTTAATTTTAGAGTAAAACACAAAGTATGTCATCTTACTAAATCTATCCATCATAAGCATCACAGAATCTTTGCCTCGAGCAATTCTTAGTAATCCCAGAACAAAGTCCATGCTCAACTTGATCCAAGGTTAGGTCGGGACAAGTAAAAACATTACCTTCCCTTATTCAGCTCAGCATTTAGTACTCTCTCAAGTAGCCTCAATAACTCAATGCACATCTCGTCTTATTATCGGCCAAAAGAACCGTCTACATAACAACTCATATGTTCTTCTCTCTCCAAAATGGTCGAAGAGTCCTCCATTGTAGGCTTCATTCACCAATAGCTCTTTGATTAAACAAGTCAGCATATACAACTTGCCACCTCAAAATAGATAACCATCCTCTACATAGTATTCATCTGCTATTCTTTCATCGACACATCACCCAAATATAGGATTAAAATAGGGGTCCTTAAGATACTACTCTTTGATGCTCGCAAACCCTAATAGTCTGATCTACAATTCGATTACGAGAACATGTCTTCTTGATAAAACATTGGCAACTATGTTGTTCTTGCCTTGTTTGTACTTTATCACAAAATTGAATCCTTCCAGGAATTTAACCCACTACACTTACCGCTTTGATAGCTTGGTCTGATTTCAAAGGTGCCTCAAAAATTCATGATCTGTATAGATGATAAACTCTCTCAACAATAGATAGTGCTACCATACTTGAAGTGCTCAAATAAGGGCTAGGAGTTCTTTTTTCATATACAAAATAGTTCAATTGAGACCTTCTAAGCTTCTCATTATGGTAAGCAATTAGTCAACCTTCTTACACTTCAAATATTGGTGCATTAAATTCCAGCTCAAAAATCTTCCAAAAGTTTGGCAAGACTAATATTGGTGCAGATGATAATCTTACCTTCACTTCATCGAAACTTCTCTCCTCACTTGAACTCAATGTTCTTCTTCGTCAACTCAACAAGGAGTGCAATAATAGTATTGAAAATTCTAATGAACCTTTGATAAAAGAATGCTAGTCCATGGAAACTTCTCATCCTGGCATAAGTGGTTGGAGTCAAAGATTCGACTATGGCTTAGATCTTCTCATCATCGACTTACAAGCCTCCTCCACCAATTACATAACCCAAAAATACCACTTCATCGATAGAAACAACACTTCTTTAAATTGCCGAATAACCTCTTGGCTCAAAGTACATCTAACATGGCACGAAGATACTCTGAGTAACTCATTGGTTGACATTGTATATAAGAATGTCATCAAAGTACACCATGACACATCTCCCAATCAGACTCCTCAGCACACGGTTCATTAGTCTCATGAAGGTGCTCAAGGCATTTGACAAGCCAAAAGGCATAATCATCCACTTGTAAGGTCCATGCCGAGTTTTGAATGTGGTTTTTCACTCATCTCCTAACCTCATACAAATCTGATGGTAGCCAAACTTCAAATCAATTTTACTAAAGACCTTAGCTCTACTTAGTTCATCCAACATGTCATCTAATCTGGGAATGGGATACCTATACTTAATTCTGACCTTATTCAAGGCTTTGCTATCTATGCATATGCGCCATGTTCCATCCTTTTTCCACGTAAGGAGTACCAACACAGTACATGGGCTAAGGCTTTCCCTCACATATCCTTTTTCTAGAAGTTCATTAACTTGTCTTTAAAGCTTAGCAACTTGTATAAGATTCATTCAATAAGTTGGCTTGTTCAACAAGGCAATGTCGGGTATTAAGTTAATGTAGTGTTCAATGCCTCAGAAAGGGAGTAATCCTTTGGGCAACTATTCAAGAAACAAGTCAGCATATTCATCTAATAGCTCCCTGACCTCTCGGGTAGCTCAATCTACTCCTTCAACTCTAGTAACCTCTTAACTAACATAAAAGTCAGCTTGTTGGCCTTCATAGCTTTTCGAAGCTCGGCTTTGCTTAGAATCATGGTCTTCTTAGATCATCAACAAGTTGAGCTTGTAACTTGTTAACTTGACTTGACATCATAGGGCTCAAAGTGATTTTCCATCCATCTTTCTTGAACACATAGGTGTTTCTAAACTTATCATCTATAACCCTCCTATCAAAAAGCCAGGGTATGCCTAGTAAAATATGAGACACGTACATAGGTAGTACTTCACAGAGAATTTCATTAGAATAATTTCAAATAGAGATCGGTAACAAGACTTACTTAGTGACATGTAGTGCTCCCTTTGCATTCAACCAATGAAACTTGTACAACTTCAAGTGTGGGATAGTCAGCAACTTCAGTTTCTTAACTAGGTCGCCAGACGCGACATTAGTGCAATTCCCACTATCCACAATGAATGCACAAACCTACTCATGTACCTTGCAAGAAATATGGAACAAATTCTCTCTTTACTCTTCCTTGGCAAATGGTTCTATACTCATTGCATGGTGGACAACTAAAGTTAGCTTATCCAAGTCCTTAGCAAACATATCTTCTTCAACCAATTCATCCCCCTGAGTTTCCTTCTCGAAAGCAACCTCCTCCTCAAGTTCCTCATCAATACTATCCACTTCAAGCTTTAGGACATCTCCTTTGATAATCATAGTTCGTCAATTTGAACACTAAGCAGCCATATGCCCAAACCTTTAGCATCTGAAGCACTTGATCTAGTTCGTCTTACTATCAGATCCTTGTCCCTTCTCATATGTTCTTGTCGTATGTCACCACTAGGTCAGCCCTTCTATTCGGCCTTAACATCTACTCTTCTGGTCAACTTGATACTTAACCAAGCTCGGTAACTCCCATGAACAAGTCAACTTAACTTACCAGGTCGGCTCATCAAAGGTCAAGTTGGCCTGTTTCTTCTTTGTCCCTCGACTCGTTCAGCTATTCATATAGCCTCACCAATGTAGTAAATTGCTAAAGTTCCATTATATCTTACAGGTCACTCCTCAATCCAATAAGAAACCTAGACACTATTCGTATTGATGGTTCTTTTACTTCACATCGAATCATGAGTATTTGGAACTCCTAAACATACTCATCAACAGTTTAACTTCCTTATCTTCGCTCGTGCAACTGAACAAAAGCGTCTTGCAAATAGTTATCTGGCATGAACCTATTTTGGAGTATCCTCTTCATCTTAGGCCAAATATTCATCTCTCTGTATTCTTTTTGTCTTCTCATGATTTGAAAGTTCTTCCACCATATCGTGAAATAACTTGAGAATTCAATATCAACAGTCCATATCTTTTCTCGATCCCCATACCAATAATAATCAAAAAATACACATAACCTTCTCCTCCTAATCTAATTAATCAATTGCACTCCCAAAACCATTTAAGCTCAAAATTTGAAGCTTCACATGGTTGGTAGCTCATGATACTCGAGCTTGCTCCTCTTCTTCTTCAAACTCTTCTTCTCCTTCATCATCCATATCACCTAAGTCAATCCTTCTTCAAACTCGTCCTCCTACTCATTCACCTTTAACTTGTTGAACTGAGTTCTATCCTTTAACGAGTCAAGCAACTTATAGAGTGTCCTACATGGGCTCAACAGGACGATTGGCCATTGCATGAGTAGCTCTAGTCAAGTTGTCTATGAGATTAGCCACCTCATCTAATTGTTCGTTTATACTTCTAAGGTTTCCTAAGACTGTCGACCATGGTAGACAACACCACTATTTTCATCCTTAATACTAGTGTTAACACTCGGGTCTATCATTCCCTTGATAAAGCTTGATAACAAAACTCAAAATCCAAGAAACAATAGATGCAGTTCTTCATGCCAAACAACATAAACACACACTTAAATGCTTCTTCACGCAAAAGTTCAATATATCACTAATACAACAGCCACTTCCAAAATCAATAATCCAACTGAAGCTTGCTCTATTTTCATATACTTAAAACAAGGCAAAACAAAGTATATAACCAAAACAAAACTACTATTCCTTCTACTTACTTGAACTCTAATAGTTGACTTCCAAGCAACTACAATACACTACCACAACAATCACTATTCACAAAAAGCTCAAGCACAACTTACCCAACTGAAACCTCAACTCTGATACCAAGATGATGCACCTTGTCAAGAGCTGACAAGGGCGAATGCATCAAGGTGGGTCGAGGCATGTAGGATACCTAAAGAAAGAGATGGGAATGATGTGAAAATAGGGACAGCAAAACAAGTAACCCACGAACAACTCTAAGGATATGACGTACCAAGGAACTTCTAAAGACTCACATTATAACTCAATATGAGGTACAAGATGGTCTATTGAGGGTACTCGCCACCTAGCCTTGCTTAAAGGTTAGGATAAAAGTAAGGTAAATAAGCTAACAAGAGCAATGTTCATACAAAGGAGTAGAATATATTAAATATTCTAAGATAAGATGATCCCTACAGCCACATGTACAGTGGGTATTTATACTTGAAAAACTAAGGTAACCTTCCTAGAATGGAAAAGACTAAAAGGGTAATATTTAAAAGAAGAATTGTACAAGAAATAATAAAAGAGTATAAATAAAAATTCAAAGAAAATAATGACTAATGCAGCAAAATCCTTCACATGAGTCTAGATTCGTGGCGATAGCTTACTAGAGACACTTCTAGCGGAAACAAACAAAAAAAAGGTACAATCAGGGTAGAGGCTACTGAGCTAAAGTGCTAAGTAGAGGTAAGTCCATTCGAGGAGAAATGACTTCAAATCTATGTTGGGTCTCTCTGACTCTTGGCACCAATGTGATTGAGCTAAAGGTCAGCTTAGTCATTGTCGAGTAAGTGTACGAGAGGTCGAACTGTCAGTAGAGCATTCGCTTAGTTGGCACTCAATTACCGAAAGATATGTAGTTACTCAACTCAGCATAAAGAGTTAGTCAGCAATAAGGATCAACTTAACCTCAGCAGAAGTTAGCTGGAATAGGGAAATTCGCCTTGTTAATCCTGCTAAGCCTTGGGCTTGGCTATGGGTAAAAGGTTAAGTAGTCTGATTCCTATTAGTAGGAGACAGGTGGTAGCCTATCAATGGGTTCATATTCTAGAATCTTGGGGCGTTGTAGCTGAGTTGAGCTAAACTATGCTTAGAGCAGTCGAGGTGATTCGATGAGGTCGTAGTTTGGTAAGCTAAAAGAGTAGAGTTCAGTGTACATAGACTTCGAACTCGGTACTAAACACTCGACAGGTCAACCTCAACATTTAGCAAATCAATAACTAGGTAAGTATCCATGCAAAGCAAGGTGTATCTGAGTAAGAACCTTAGGAAGTCCTTCCATAGCTCTTCCATGTACTAGAACTCGTCCTCGATATGCTGATAAGAGAAGATCCTTTTGGTGAGGGATTGGAAGCCTCGAAAGCGACTGCAAGTAAAGGGTTCAAGGCTCGATAATCTATCAACACTTAGCTCTTGGAATTGTAGCTAAGTTGTGTTGGTAGTTTGCTGATGTAGCGTGTTAATATAGTGTGTTGCGGCATGCTAGGTGCTAACATAACGATGGTAATGTCTAGTGTTGGCTAATGATAGCCATATGGTATTGTTAGTGGTGTTAAGGTGAACCTGATTTTGGAGTTGCTAACATATAGGTATCTTATGATGTGTGTAGTTATGTTGCACACATGTAGGTGGTTTAAACATGTATATTGGAATCCAATGGGAATTGGTAAGTTGTAATTCTATCCTATTATGGCTTTTGAAAAGTTAAAATTACTAGACATGGCAAATGACAAGAGTTATGAGTCATTAGAAGATAGAAAGCGTAACATAATGTATGATTGATCAAGTGTATATAAAGCCTTAGGATGAAAATTTTCAAGCTTTAAGGGGTTGCTTAGAAGATAGAATGAAGGATGAATTAATAAAACATAAAGATGCTAAACTAGGATAAAAGGGTAAGGAGTTGGGACTTGAAATGTAATAAATCTTTAGGACACCAAGGTCTTGAATATCAACGTCCAAACAACTTTATCATAGTGTTCTTAGAGACATTGAAGAGAATAAGGAAGATAAGAAGGACCTTTACTAATTATTTAGGAGCAGATGTTGTTGTGGTTGAGTAAGTTCCTAAAGCAGTAGAAATAGCAAATGAAGAGGAAGAAATTCCGAGAGTTGTTGTGGAGGTTGGAGATAGTCCTTATGGAGAGGAGATTCAAATGTTGGTTTAAGAGGAGATGAATCATGGTGCTAATAAGCCAGAGCTTAATTGTCATTTACATGATAGACCATTGATGAATATTGATTCTAACGATGCATCACATGATAAAGGTATTTTATGTAATGCGTTAAAATCTAAGTTGATAGATTTTGTAGTGATAGATATGATGTAAGGTATAGATGGTTGTAGTAGAATATCTTAGCTTCTTTTTGAAATTTTAAAAATTTGTGAAGTGCGTGTAGATTCATTCAAAAGTTGGTAAACTAAGTTAAAACTTCATAATTTTACTTTAGTGAAGGTAACACTGCTTTATCTTGTAAAATCATTTATCATTTTATAACTTTTCAGAAAAAATGTAACCATAGATTCGTGAAATCATTTGAATATTAACGACTACACATCAATGTTCACAAAATAACATGAAAAAATATTCATGCAATTACAATGAATTTGTAATTTTACACAAAATTATATTAAATACCTTAAAGATTTGTAATTCTACTCAATCTTAATAATCTATCTTAATGTTCAAAACATTGAAAGGTGACTACTCGATGTGACACTTTGTCATTTCATAATTTATAAAAGGGAAAATTATACTTTATCTTTAAAATTTACTATTTTTTTCTAATTGATTCCTTAAACATTTATCTTTTCTATTTCAATTATCAAATTTTTCAAAAATTTACAAAAAAGCCATCCGTTAGTAAATCATTAGTTTTTCCGTTAATAAATAATTATTTTGTAAACTATTGGAAATTTCAAAAACTAAAAATAGAAAAGAAAAAAGGTTAAATGGCTCGATTTAAAATAGTGGCAAACTTGAAAGACTAAAAGTGTAATTTTTCCATTTTTTTTTATCCTTTGTTAATTTTTCTAACAAAAAGTATGGATTATAATTTAATAAATTAGAGTAGTTAATTGTGTTGTTAGAGAAAATATTAATGAAAAATTATTTATCTTATAATAGATATAATCATTGTTCATGTTACTTCCAAGTTTCATAATTCTTCTTTGAGTCCGTAACTTCATTTTAGGAAACATCAAAAATATTTAATGAACTTTCAAGATTTGCAAAAATATTGATTGTAAATATCCTCCATAATTGCAACTTTCTTGAAGGTTGTAACTTTCAAGATTTGCAAGGTCATTAATTGTAAATATCCTCCATAATTTGCAAAAAAAATTTACTTTCATCGAGCAATTAAAGCAGCCACTGATTATTGGTAAGATCCAAAGTTAATATATCCACTTACATCTTACAAACAGCACTTTTACCCGTAGAAAATTTTGAAGAATTTTTTAAAAATAGACCTAACATTGCTTTTTACTCGTAGTTAAGCAAAAAGCATAAATACACTCCTTAAATTATTAGTTAGATACGGGAATATACCATCAAATTTTCAAGGTATAATTTTACATCCCATAAATTTTGATAGTGCCTAAGTAATTCCTAATTATTACTAGAAATCTCGTATTCGACCGTTAACGACGGTCTGAAAGTTATTTGCACGTTTTTTCAAAGTTAGAATATCTGAAAACGCATTTTAAAAGTTTAAAATCGATCTGCAATCTATCACTAGACTAGAGTTTATTTGCAATTATCCCCATAATTAAATTAGAACAGCATGACTTGCTACTCCATGTGCAAGGTTTATATGGTTAGTTCTTGTACAGAGCCTATATAAACCCCATATTTTGGACTTTTGAATATATGGGGCTTGCCGTCTTTTTACCTGGGTACCTAACGTCTAAATGCTCAAAACACAGTCTCGATAGATAAGATAGGTGAAGTGTCAGGGGAGTTGATGTATAGGGTTCAAATCCTCTTTCATTTGCAATAGAAAATTCTCACATGGATCATATCCATATAGATCGTATTAAAGCATAGTATCTATATTTATTCTATATATTATCTTTGTATATTAATATGAATTTTATTAAGAGAATACTTCCTTTAATCGGATTCTGCACATATAACTACGGGATCGCCTAATCCATCATCCGACTATTAGATTAATTATAAAAATTAGTGTAATAAGTATCTTAAGAGTCCAACCAGATTAGATTAAATCTAAGCCATTCAATAATTTCTGGGACCGATCCATTTAAAAGAACGGGACTATAGAATTTTTCTATAACCTATAATTTTAATTTTTTTTTTTTTTTTAGTGTACTTCTGCCACCACTATTTTTGTTCAACCATCTCACGTGTTCTTCTCTATAATAAATTACCAGCGAATGGTAACCACCGCCTCCCACTTTTCCTCATTTTCCTCATCTGGGTTTTTTTTTTTTCTTTTTTTCAAATTATAACTTTAGAAAATTTTTGTTTTATTTGTTGTTCAACATTTGGCAATAGCAAAACAAACTTATTTGTTTCTATATTTGAAGTAATAAATATGTTTATGCGTATAACACAATTACTTGGCTTCTAATGTTTTTATAATCTATACTTATTTTAGATTATATATAGTAGAAAGACATGTTCAAAGTCTCTAAGGTCATTTGCAATGATTAGGATCCAGATCTCCTTCCTTTATTCGAGTATCCTTCACTTAGTGTTCCCAAGTGTAATTTAATACCTTTAATATTGTCTGTTCATTTTGCTATTGGTTTATTCCGACATTTGTTAGAAATTTGAAGAAAAACAAAACAACTTTTTGGGGTTATTCATTTTTATAAGGACCTTGAGACAATGGTGAATAACTTTGGGCATGGACAATGGTGATCCTTGAAACAATTCTCTATACCAAGAATATACTTTTTAGGTTCTTCACCATTGTAGCAAGATCCTTACACTTTCGAGGATCTTCATGAACAATTCTAAAAGGCTATTTCATTTTTCTAATTTTTTTACAAATGTCATAATAAACTAATAGGAAAATTGATAGACAATATTTAAGATATTAAATAGAACCTAAGAACCCTAACGAAGAACGTCAAATAAAGTAAAGCAGTAGTTTGAGGAGGAGAGGTCCTTAAACAGCTATTATGCACATAGGAATCTTGATGATGTCCTTATCAATGTCCATGCTCTTATAAGCTGGGTCCTTAGTATAGTAAATTGTGTGAAGCACCTCCATTATTAATATTATCTATTTATTTGTCTATTAGTTTATGATGACATTTATTAAAAATATAGAAAAATGAAACAACTTTTTAGGTTCCTTCTAATTTTGCAAGGATCTTAGCACAAGGAATTGCGCCAAAATCTTCCACATTCTCTTAGTATAAAACATTAATTAAATCATCACATTGGTGATACGATTTAATGTTCTCACTATATTTCCTTAGTGTTCATGCAAATATTCATTGTGTCGATTATAGCAAGAGGGCAAGGACGTTTTTGGTGTCACCGCTACAGCAAATTGTTATATGTGGAAAATAAAAAATTCATGTTGATTTCAGTATTATTTGCAATTTGACCCATATATTTTAGGTATTTTTTCTCTTAACCCAAAATACTTGGATTTCATGTTGGTTGTAGTATTATTTGCAATTTGACCCATATATTTTAGTACTTTTTGCTCTTAACCCAAAACACGTGGAATACATTTATGGCTATATAGAAGTTATAATACATCGAATAGTTAAAGAAAAATAATTTATGTACTATGTAGTCTCTATTTGAAAAAGCCATAGGTTGATTTATATATAAAATAAAAATAAATAAAAAATAAAAAGATGCGACAAAGTAACTGTTATAAATTTTTATGCACCTAGGCATACCTCTACATTATAAATCAACATGAAAATTTTTCTTTTTTAGTTGTTAGTTCCTATTACGATTGGTGTTTTTAATAACAATTTGGAACGAGTAACTTTTATTTTTCTTTGATATATTATTCTGAGTTTTTTCTCTCTCTTACTACTTTGTTATTCTTTTCAAGTTTTAAATTGTATGCATGCGTTTTAGACAATTAATATAATTGTTTTATCCTTTGACTTTTTGACCATATGGACGTAGTGGAAGCTTAATTTAATCATTTGGTATGTTATAAAATTTACTATTTAAATTTTCTTTACTTATTGCACAAGCAACACAGACACACATTCGCTAATAATAGGTTAAATAAAAAAAATTTAAAGCACTCGGTCGCGCCATAATCACGTTTTTCATACCATATAGCTCATTAATTTCACATTTTGTTCCTTTAACTTTATTCCTAATTTACATCCGTCTATTTTAATATTCATGTTATCATATCAGGTGGAAAATTACTAGCCCTATGCAATTTTTCCGATATATCCACTTCTTTCCTACCGTTCACATTGTCCGGTGGAGAAATAAGCTTCAAGTTCAACAGTGTAGATAGCGCAACAAGAGTTACAACATTTCCTCCCATCTCAATATGGACTAAAACATGCCATTCAATTAATGTGCAAAGCCAACTACTTGACAGCTCAAATTTAAATATATATATATATATATATATAAGGAGGTTAGATATCTATATTTCAACAAAACTGAAGGTAATGTACTGATTTGTCCATAAACTAACAAAAGAAATGCATTGATCACAGCCACCTTCTTTGAAAGCTGCCCTAACCCCAAGACATTAGTATTAACCTACGACTCCTCTTGGATGATAACCAAAGCAACTCGAATTAAATGAATGGCGTAGATTAAATAACTCATTAGCTTTCATGTTCCCTACGATATGGCATGTATCTATGATCTTTTGCGGCGTTCTTCCTCCTCTTTTTCTCCATAAAAGCCTCCAGCTTTCCAGATGCCTGATCAAAACCACATGATAGTTAATCTTCTATCATTCAAGATCTTACCAGGAAAATGTTGTTTTCGTAAAATAGACAACATACCTTAAGGCTATTATATTTTTCAACTAGCCTCTGCTTTCGGATTTCCGCTGAAACAAAACATAGATAAACCACAGCTCAATACATTGCAAACTAGATCATCTAAGTTATACAGGAAAAAACATTCTCGCAATTTAATTGGTTATCAATACACAAGTTCCAAAAGAAAATGATAAGTCACTGCTGCCTTTTCTTTTTATTTAAAAAAAGAAATAAATTAGTGCTACCGTTTCTTTTTATGGGCTACCTTTTCTACTTAAAGAAACACAAAGAACATTGACAAAAGTTACAGCAGGAAAGGTACTATGTGCATATCCAAAGGTACCACCCACACAGCGCAACATAGACCCAATTGGTCCACTGATCTTACAGAGCAGATTTGATAAACTGTAACTGAAAGGAGATAGCTAGTTGACCTATATCTTACATCAAGGTTTTAATTACACGAGTGTAGTAAGATAGTTCATGCATCACAACTCACGTCTTGGTAGCTCCACTTATGGCCATGCCACTCCATCAACAGGATATATATATATATATATATATATTCATTTGCTTACAAGACTAGCAACACAACTCTATTCAAACGCAAGCTACAATTCCCACTCCACACAATCTTGAGTCCTACCTACTTCCACCATTTAAAAAACCAACATATCCACATTCCAGTGGCGAGAAAATGCTTTATGTGGTGGAAACAATCACACGGAATTGGAAGAACTTCCCCTCAGTGGTCCACAAGTTGTAAATTGCTACAGATGGACTGATGGGGAGAGAAAGAAGAAGAGAGAGCTTACATTTCTTAAGATAAAATGGCCGTTTCCCTTGCTTTGCTGCTTCTCTCTCTTTCTTTTTGTGCTCAGCTAAGATGGCAGCATCAGTATGCTTTGCTGAGTCTGATTTCAACTGCTTATCCTGTTCAGTTAACCACAAGTTATTATTGTAATCCTCATGAAAAACTCATTCGCAACATATGATTATACATTATAAAGAATTGCACTGCAGTTAGTAAACCAACTTACAATCCATGATATTCGAGTCTTCAATTCATCAACTTCTCTTGGATCATTGGTTTTATGCAACTGTTTCTTTAATTCCTGAAACACCGCACGATAAATAAATCAATCAAGGTTCTAAAATTAACAGTACGTGTTATAGCTCAGATATACCTCTCTTTCAGCAGGAAGATTGTTCTCAAATAAAAAATTGTATCTCTTTCGGAACCTACAATATTCAAGAATACTCAACCTCGGTTACTGTAGCAATATGGGAATATATAAAAATTTTCATTTTTTTTAAGTACTTTTATTCCTTGAGATCAGTTTGACTCAGCTTGTTCACTTCACTTAGCAAAATATTCAGATACATAAAATGGGACAAAACATCAACGTACCCTGTCTTGGCAGGGGTTGCAGTCTTTTTAAGGTGAGTGGGACTAGAAATAGAGGCTGTGTTGGGAAATTTGATTTTAAAGGGTATATGAGCTTTTTTTCTTTTACCGACTCTTTTTCCAATTCAGCATGACGGTTATAAAATGGATCTTTTAAATCATAACAAAACAGAATGGTGTTTCACCTAACAAAATCCCTTATTTGAATTGATAGCACAAGCATTAAGGATTTATTTTATTCAAAGTCAAGTGCATTAGAAGTCCTCCATATTTGTGTCCAAATTTAATTAAGTCCTCCATCTTTTTAATCACAATCCACTGTTTATTCCAAAATTTATTCAAGCCCACAAATATTTCAATTGAGTCATTCAAGAATTTCTGTTTGTGTTGTCGCCCCAAGTAAGTCCATCAATTAGCGCCTCCTATAATTTATGACCCTAAACATACCGGACTAACATGGTGCCAAAAAAAAAAAAATGGAGGACATGAGTGGTTCACTTAAAACATAAAGATGTGATTGAATTTGGATTTTCCTTTTTCAGATAAAGTCAGATTTTTTGTATTTCCATTAATAACTATAAAACACGAGAAGAAAAGGAAGCTATACAAAGAGAAAAGGACAAAGAACCTAAAAAGAACACATGAAGAGACCTAAGGGACAAATCAAAGCACCAAAAATAGGGAACTAGGATCAATCTCTTGGCGATTACAAAGTGCTCCATCAATTAGCTAAAGAGAGCCAAAATACACCTGGCAACAGAAGAGGGATCCACACTATTAATACCCAAATCACTATACTAGAAACTTTTTTCCAAGAACCAACTGAGAAATAAATGATGCAAAATGTTCCTCAATAGAACCAGAACTATATGGGGCACATGAAGGGCCTGAAGGTACTCATTCACCCTTAGCCAGAAATCCAATGCAAAGCTGCATTTGAGGAAAAGGTGGTGTGCTTTCTTCTTCAATAGCACAAAAGTAACATGCCTTATGTCATTACACCCTAAGTGAAATGTTTGTCAAGGGTGTAAAGCCTTTGTTGTGCCACTAGCCAAAGAATGAAGGCATGCCTAAGCACTACATCTTTTCTGACACAAGACCAAACCATGGCACACTGGGAATAGTAGTTTCCACTGCTCTATAAGCTTCTCTGATGGATAATACAGCAGAAGGCTTATGTTTCCACACAAATCTGTACCTAGTGTTACAATTAGGGTAAAAATTGTAATCCAAACCTTTCTTTAACAGCTTCCCACAATGAACCCACAGGCCAATCCCAGTGATTCTCATTGATAATCAAACATGGCAAGCCTCTTTGGGCCATGATGAATTATAAATGGTTCTTCACCCAGAAAATCACAGAGGACCTCTTAAGTGCCATTCGTCATACCAAAGAGATATGAGATTTCCATCACCTATCTCCCATTTAGAGAGACTTATTGCCAAAGGCCTCACTTATAGCAACTTCTTCTAAAACCAAGAGGCACTCCCAGGAATCTTGGTATTCCAAAAGCTGCAACCTCTTAAGTAATTCAGAATTAACCCAACTTGGCCACAAGGATCCATCTAGATCAAAGCAAAGATGCCAGATATGCTTCAGTTAGGTAAGTTCGTTCCAAGAAGAACTGTTAATAAAACCAAGCCCACCTTGCTCCAACCACCTTTGCTTTTGCTCTACTCTCATCAATTCCATCCCATAAAAATCTCTTTATCTTCACAGCAATAGTCTCTAAAATGCTCTTTGGCAGCAAGAAAACAAAGGACCAATACACTTGAAGCGAAAAAATAACACCCTTGATTAGTTGCACCCTACTGGCATAGGAGAGGGCTCTAATTGTCCAGCTGTTGACCTAAGAAGAAAATTTATCCACTAAACATTGGCAAGTGCATTTAGGTGTTGAATGGGAAAGAGGAACACCAAAGTATCTTACTGTTAGATCACCTAGTGGAAAACCTTATAAGGCCAGAATTTGCTGTTGAGTGGCCACTCTAACTTTGCTGACTCACTCTTGGCTCTTTGGTTGACTTGCCCTTAGGCCAGCAAGGTCATAAAACTCATCAAGGCCTTCCTTTTAATAAAGCACATATTTGACATCCACCTTTGAGAAAATCAACAAATCATCTGCAAAGCAAAGGTGATTGAGTTTTTCTTTGCCATATCTCCAATGGAATTTAAAGTCCTTTTTTTGGGTCCAATATCCCTCAAAATGCAAGAAAAAAGCTCCATTACTACGACAAAGATATAGGGAGAGATAGGATCCCCCTTGTGTAAGTTCTCTAGAGATTGAGAAGAAACTCACATGCTCTCCATTTATGTTGAGGGAAAATTTAGGGTGGAAATACATTGCATAATTCAATGTGTAAACCAGGGAGGAAAACCCAAAGTTCTAAGAAGTTACTCCAAAAAAAACCACCTCACATTATCATAAGCTTTCATAATATTCACCTTATTCACGCATCTTGCCCCCTTAGAGTTCCTATGATAGCTTTGAAAGAGTTCTTATGCTATAAGCACATATCCACAATTCTTCTACCCTTTAAGAAAGGAGTTTGTTCTTTCCCAATAAGATAGGGAAGAACCACCTTCAATCCTTATACTAGAATCTTCAATATGCACTAATTGATTGTGTTACAACAAAAAATCTTTGATATGCTAGGATCTTCTATATGTAGCTTCAATCCTTATTCCAAAGAAGGAATTACTTGGATAGCTATCACGAAGCTAGGAACTAGGCACCGATCCCTTAAAGGAAGAGGACAGGAATCTTTGAAGTTGAGGTAAAGACATGTAACTTTTGTTTTGCCTTTTCCTAAGGTTCCAGAGTTCAACCCCTCTTCAAAGCAAAAGGCAAGGAAAATTCAAACCGCAACAAGACGAAAATGGAGAAGAATAACGAGATGAAAGAGTTAAGTCTACATTCGGTAGATGAAATACAAAAGATGCTCTAAGAAATGAAGAATGCTCAAGAGAATGAGGAAATTTTGATGGAAAAGACTAAAACGTTAGAAGTTCCATTAAAACCTAATGTCGAACAGGTTATGGGTGGACAAAATGAGGAATCATTGTTGTTGCATGTTGGATCTCATCAATCAGAGGTTGCTGGTGGAACATCAATGGGTGATCTGTCATGGAAATCAGAGATTGACGTTCGACGATTTGTAGAGAAGTGTGGCAATCAGAATTTGGAGATTGAGGCGTTGATGACTATTGGAGGCCAACAACCAGATTGGGCTGCTCAAATCAAGGAAAACAGTCAGTGGCATGCTTCTTGGAGTGGAGATCGGCCATGGAAATCAGATCTTGACCAACGACTAGAAGTTTGTAATCTGGACTTAGAAAAGAAAGGTTGTCGAGTGGGAGATTGGTTGTGGAAGTGTACTGCTAATCATCAAGTGGAGGAATCTGATTGGAGAACAGAAGTCGAAGAAAAAGATCGGAAAACAGAATCAGAGGGACAGCAACAAAAATTGCAAACTTCAGTTTGGTGAGTGAGGGACTGTCAACGTGTGACCCAGGGTTTTCTTCTTTAGAGCAACCACCACTATTGCCTCACATCCATGCAAACCACATAGGGATTGCCGAACAAGTTGCACAAAAGTTTTCGCCAAAGAAAGTTGAATGGCTTGACCAGCAGCCATAGTTGGAGAACATTGATCAACTTGCACAGATTACTTTGCTGGATACTCCTCACATCCTTTTACAATTGGCTATTGGCTATAGTATTACAGTTTGCAATCTTTATCCACTATACACCACCATTCTTGATGAAAAGGATCAATATTTTTCTTGTAGCCATGGTGTTCAATCAATTGCTTATATGAACAGTAGTTATACCATGCTCCTAATGTTCACTATGCAGTGCAGGATGAGCACATTCCTTGTAGCTATGTTTTCTCATGCAGGACAAAGTTCTCTATTCCAAGTTTCTTTTAAGGATATTGCTGTTTTGTCAGTAGATTTTACGCAAGTTTGGGATCAGGACATTTATGTGAACATTCTTGCTATGTATATCATACATGTTCTTCTGTTTGATGTCATGGGCGTAGGTTAGTTGTAGTTTGTTTCTTCATACTATCCTTGGGGACAAGGACATTGTAATGGGGGAGGGAATTGTAATGAACAGAGAGATATTGGTAGAAAATGTGTATAGTAGTATAGCAATGTAAAGGGCATAATAGTAAATACATATTCTAGTAGTTTATAAATATATAGCAGAGGGTGAAAGAAAGGCAGTTAGTCAGTTAAAATTATTGTGAGTTCTACAGGAGGTTTTCTCCATGTAGAGAGAGAGTGCATGTGTCTTGGAAGATTGATAGCTTGATAGTCCTACCCTAATTGTAAAAGTTCTTTACTTTACAATTGATATTGAGTGTTTGGGAATTATCAAGTAATTTTCTACTCTCTATTATGTAATTTTCTATTGAATAACAAAAGATTGAATCCACGAGTTGTATCAGGCAATCATTACATCAGCTTAAAGGGGCCAACACAAAGCATTAGAAGCATAGCTTAGACCATCTCTATCCAAAAGCTCCATTTGAACCCCCCCCAAAGTTTTATTCATCCCAGCATCTTCTTATGTTGTACCTTGGTGAGAGTCACATCCACATTCCTCCTCTCTAAAAGCATAAGTTGGTTTACAAAAAACCAAGGTTGTTAGATAATATTAAGAAGCAATTCTTCATTTGAGAACTTAAACAAAAAGAATCCTCAACCATTACTAGGCACATCATGAAGGCCTTGCTAGACCTTAAAACCCGGGATATCCTTTGAACAAAAAGAAAAGATAAACCACATCCAAGTAGCCCACTAATGTATTGTGCCACAACCTGTCTTCAATTTATGAAACAGACATTGGAGGACAAAACTAGATTGACCTCTGGAGACATCCACAAAAGGTTTAGGAGGGGAAGGAGAATTTGAAACCACTCTAGCATTGGGAGAAGGCAGTTTAGGGTTAAAGAGTGGTTTTTGGTTTTTTCAAAAGCATAGTTCCCAACATCTTCAGCCCTTTTTGCCATGGCTTCTAAAGTCGAATCACTAAGAGATTCATTATTTTCCCCAGAAACGGCTTCAACAGGCTGGTCAAAGTAGCATCAGAAACTAAAACTAGGAAATGAAAAAGCTTGCTAAGGAACACTGCAACATGGGCCCACAACTTGACCAAGGGTAGGAGAGGTCCCATCCTTCTCTCTTTGGATATTGTCCAATGGTCCTTTGATGGTGTCATAGTGGGGAGGGAAATAGGTTTAGGTGAGGCAGGAGGGTCAAGGGACAGTTTTTTGAATGGTTTTGTATTTTTCAAAGGTTTTGTGGATGGTTTTGATGGAGGCTTTGAGGAAGAGTAGGTTTTTCTAGTTCAGCTGTAATACTGGGTAACAAAGAGTTAAAATCCTTTTTTGGTTGGCGGAGGAAGGTTTTAAACACCATAGGACAAGGATATGAACTCTTGGAAAAAAGTAAGAGAAAAAAGAAAATTACTAAGCAGGCTCAAAGGAGGAGGAAAAAAGGCTGAGAAAGAAGGGGAGAAGAAGAGGGAAAAGAAAAGGGTGGAGAATACAAAAGTGGTTAGAGAAGCATTTAAAGAAGGGAACCTAAAGCAATTGGTCCTTTAGGGAGGGAATTCTAGAGAGAGGTGAAAGGATTTTCTTTCTAAAATCCATCCTATACAAACAATATTGAATTTGAATATAAATATTGACTTAAGTGACTCACTTAAAACGTAGAGGCACTTGATTACATTTTGGCACAAACATAAGAGTATTTACTCCTTTATCTCAATTGGAACTAAAGGATTCAATATGACTTTGGCCTAAACGAGAGAGCTGTTAATATATTTATCCCACCAAAAAATTAGGCAAAATAAATTGTACGTAGGATTTCATCCAAAGAAAGTTGTATGGAGGAAAATCAATTCTAGCTCTGAGACCAAACATCTGTGAGAATGAGTGGCCAGCACAATCTATAAGAAAGAAATATCTCATGCCATGGGTGTTTTCGGATCAATTTAGCAACTTGATAAATAATGATAATATGGTCTTCATAAAAGTTGGATTTCTTTCCCAGATAAGATGGACTCTGTTCAAAGAGACTTGCTTTGCTATTTTCTTTAAGCTGACAAGTGGCATCATCTCATTTACTATGTCTAAGAATTAAAAAAGAGGAAATATCAGCAAGATATTTACCCCAAGATATGTCACTACTGAGGCTACTAATGCATAAAAATTGGAAGAGCATCAAAATTTCTCCATTGCTTCCAGGTATTCAATGAATTCAGGAGCATGTGTGGATTGCTAAACCTCTTGAAACAAGTAAATCATATTCATATCCAGAAGCAAAGAATAAGCTTATCCATCGCATAGGCAAATCCATAGAAACATCATGATCTAAAAGCAGATCCAGGAGAGAACAAAACACTGCCTCAATTACTAAATCCAATGATGTAAAACAAGGTTGCCTTCTAATAGTCATGAACAAAATTAAGATGGAAGTTGACAAGTCAATGCTAAGGAATCCAGGCCTCCAAAAATAAAAGAAAAAAGATGCTGAGAAGCAGTAACTCATGCTAGAATTTCTGGTACTAGAGAATTGGCAAGGAATTCATCCATCTCTCAGCCTTATGTGCATAGTATATGAGCTGGAGAGGGATTCCCAGTTTTGTTGCAAAAGTTAGAAATGAAATACAAACATATCCTAACTACATCTAAAGAACCAAAATTTCACATTTCATAAAGATCTAAACAGTTGCAATTGTATCTACAATCAGCCTGAAAATTTTAGCATACTGAGAAGGCCTTAAGATAAAATTAGCTGGAGAACCACTGGCAGGGGAACCTACATGAAGCCCAGCCCAAGGAAAAACATCAAATCGCAGTGCAAAGCCAAAAGAGATGCAACTAAATAAATTAAGACAATGGATCTATTATGTGCTGATACATGTTGCGGTAAGAACATGGACTCCAATCAAGATAATAGTCTAATAAAGAATTTTATGGATATTTCTTTATTCCAGCAAATAATTGTCTCCTTGGGTGTCTAAGTAAAAGTTGAAATGTGTTCCAAAATTCACTCACAGGAGTGTTTGATGTTCAACAGAAAAAAGCAGAAAGCTCAACTTCCAAACCACTAATTATGTTTGTGGATGCAGAAAAGGGAATAAAAAATTCTCCAAAAGCAGACATGGCAGCCTATTCATTTTGCAGTTAGCACAAACCAAAGCACATATTAATGATGTCAAAAACGAGAAATGACCGAAAATAAAAGGTATCAACATCAGTAATCAATATGAATTCACAATGTTCAACAAGGCAGAGGAAATGCTAAACCAACATGATTTTTGTCCAAAATCTAAGAAACATTACATCACAGATGACTTGGATGAGGTTATTCTTTGTTTCTAGGCATCTAATTACCATGGCCCAGAAAGCTCTCATGAAGCTTTTTACCGCAAGGATATAGCGCAAGCTGGCAAAATGTATCATGTCACAAGACATGGTTTAGAATCAAGCACCAGTTAAAAAAGTATATGGCCTATATATAGTTGTCTTTATCTAGCTAGGAATTTTTATAATATAAATAAATTAATCAACAAATTCTTCCCCCATCATAGTGAAATTTTCCCCCAAGGAAGAAATGTTATATATATCTTCACGTAACAAAGATATGTTCTTTGACCCAAAGCCCAAAAAAAGGCGATAATATGTTCAGAACTCCTGACTAGATAATAATACCCTCTTGCTTTAATACCCTCTTTCTTAAGATTAGGGATCAAAAATTTTCTCATCATATCATCCAAAACATAAGACAAAACCATCCAATTTACTAAAGCATAAAGAGAGATCAAAAGCAGCTAAACCGGTGCACAAAGCAGATAGATAAATAGTCAAAACAAATTAAAAGAGGGAGACTATGAGAGAGGCTCACCCGTCAACATCCAGCACACCACACAAATTTTCAAAACGAGGGTCGCATACAACCTGAACATAACAAACACAATCAAAACAACGTGCAAATGCATTTACAAGGAATGAGCAAAAAGAAAAATCTCTACCACTCATCTAAAACCAGCATACTAGAGGCAACCACCACATGATACTTTGAAATAGTGATTCACCCCATCTATTGATGGAGATGGACAAATACCTGCCAATCACCTTTTTCTCCCTTTATACAGTGATGTTTTAGACATAACAATCTACCCAATGTAAGATAAGATCAAAAATGCTCTCTAATGATACAGAACCATCTTTCAGCAATATAGTATGCCTCAAGTGCAAGCTAACAACACAAGCTTCTACAGAAATTCATTAAAAAATACTCTCTAATGATACAGAATAGTCTTTCAGTAATAAATTATGCCTAAAGTGCAAGCTGACAACAAAAGGTTCTACGTTCTACAGCGATTCATTACATACACTATCATATATCAAAATAAAGCACATAGCACATAAACACAGCCAAATACATCACCAATATTCAATCAAATACTTGCACAAAAGTCTATTAAACTACGACAACACTGGACTTGTAAAATGAAATGATATTTTAAATGGAAGCAATGATGAGGGACATTCTATATCTTGAAATAAAAGTCCAAATGAAAACTAATCATCAGACACAAAACATTGTATGTTCCAGGAGCAAAATCTAATTTGTATGGCTTATTGCAAAATTTTGTTTAACACATAAAAATCCAATTTACACGGGGCAGAGTAATCAAAACCCTGATGTGAATATTTTTTGCTCTTTTTACTGTCATTTAAAATATCAATGCTCAAAAACAAGAAGAATCATAAGAGATATCTTGAAAAAGATCTCACCTTTCTAGGCGCCTGAATGACATCCCTAAATCTACCAACTGGCTTCTTGCAGCTGGCTTCCATAGGCCTTTGACATAAAAAGAGGCAATCAACTAATGTGAGCAAGGGGAAAACTGGAAAATAATTCACTAAATCAATTGGCAATACCTATTCTTATTAGCACGCTTTTTTTTCTTTTCTTCATTAGGTTTCTGGTACACAGAATGAGACCCATCAGATCGTGCCCTCTGTAACTCCTCAAAAGTCACATCTGCCAACGCACGCTGTATCTCCTCCTCCTGATTATAATTGAAAGAATGTCAAATTCAAATAGATTTAGTAATAAAATATACTTATAACTTATCAAACAAGTGTATAGTTTCTTGTGCATGTTCACTGCATTTATGGTGTGCAAGTAAGTTTAACGTACTAACATCTTCTGAGGAAGACAATTCACTTTCATCACTGTCTTCAAACTTTATTTTGCTTGACATTCCCACTTCAGGATTAGCTTTCTTCATTTATTTTCTATTGCTTTATCCTGAAGAGTCAAATGCAACATGTGACAAGGTCAGCATAAATGCAATGCCAAAAATGATATAGCACTGATGTCTAATTTAATGGATCAATCACAAAATTCTACACCCAAGTCTGTTACTAGGCCAGATGATGTACAATCTCGATATTCATTGAACATTGAACAACCAACACTTGTATAGCCAGAGAACAGAAGACAACAGGACCCATAATGCAGACACTCTGACAAACTATTGGTTCATGAATATACATCTGACGCAGGATCATCATAGAAATACAGCAAAGTTTCACAAAAGTAAGCTTATAAAGAAATAAACTATGAATATAAATCCCTTTTAACATATAAGAAAATATGTTCAGTTCAGCATTCTAGATTAGCAAGTAACAGCTAAACACTTCATGAGATATAGTTCTTGTTTATCTTTATTTGGCTTAATTGCTTGGACCATTCAGATTTCAACATCACGGCAAGGCCCTCAATCCACAACAAATAAAAAAACAACAATAGATAGAATGCTTCCATCACAGTTTAGGCATCCAACAAAATCCATTGAAAAAGAGTGCCTTTTAGAACCAGCCCCATAATTCCATGCATAATGATAATTAAACCAGATACTAATTCCAGGCTCATTAAAAAAATCCAAACAACACATTTCAAATCCAAGCCTCTTATCATCTACTATTGCCTTGATTTCTCAGTTACAATTTGGTTCAATAGTTCCAATAATATCACTGACAACAATGATCTGATTCAAATAATTCCTTTACAATGCCTAACTAATTTTCAAACTCAATATGTAATGACAGAAAAACACCCAAATATCAAAAGAACAAAAGGTGCATATACTTACCCAAAAACAAAAGGTGCATATTCTTACCCAAAAACAAAAAGTGCATATGTTATGATCTAAGAGCACATTTAACCAATGGGATTAATATATTAGATAGAATAATGAGATTTATTATGAAAATATATTAGTTAATTAGCAACATAAAGTTCTAATTAGAAAATTAGTATGTTCCTTTAACAACTTAATTTCTTGAAAAGCTAGGCCATTAACTAAAAGTATCAAATATTGATTACACTGATGTAAATCAGATTTGTTCCATCAACTAGGCCATTAACTTCTTAGTGGCCATTAACTTAATTTGCAAGTTTGTTCATTCATGAAAATACAACCCTAACAGCATCCTTATAAACAGAGCTAATCAAACCCCAATTCCACCATCTAAGCAAAGACCTTAATTCGAGTAAAACTGCAGGAAATTTTTACAACAAAAGACAGACAATCACTTAAATGCAACATTTCATAACACACTTGTTCACCGGAAGTAAATTGCATAACATTTTAATACCCCAATCCTTTGTGCCAGGTGACCATAGTGCAGTGAAAGTTGTTTAACATTTTGTAACAGGGAGGGAAAGAGCAAGTGGATTGGGTTTTTAATTGGGTGGGGGGGCATACCTGACTGAGAGAGAGTACCACTACACAAGCATGTAAAATAAGGGTGCAAGAAAAATGTAATCAATGCTTCAAGCCTCAAATACTATTGTAGTTCAAAAGTTACATCGTTATAAACTAGTTTACTTGCATTACTGGTTTAGTTTCTTGTCTTTTCAATTTCTCTTGAAAAAAATTTGTGGGAAATCAGGTACACAATCATAATAACTATATATTTCAAGCATGCACTTAAGAGCATCTTTCTTTATATATAGAAAAAACAAACATTTAGCAATCTCCATCATATAACTATTACCGTAATTTGACATGTCCCTAACATCATTAAAGAAAATTTGCAATGGGCTCAAAGTTCATAGGTATTATACACTATAAGGCTTAGATATTTTGAACACGTGTTTAAGAGTTTATATGCTCAAAGAATGCACATATGGCAGTCTTTTGTTTTTAATATGGAACTTCATAATATTAGTCATTATTCATATAAATTAGATTATATTGTTTTAAAAAAGAAAGAAACATTTGACTAATCTTATATCCTAAACTTTATTATTAGATAATTTTAAAAATGAAATAATCTTCATGAAAGCAAATTCTCTAACCTCCTCAATTGTCCTTTGAATTATAAACTTAAATTTAGCCGTCCTCATTTTAAAAAATTAAACTAAATATATATAAGAATTCAATTATTTTTACTATAAGGTATTATCACTGCTGATTTCAAAGTGCATTGATTTCGTCGAATACAGTTTCTAAAAACTGAATGAAATGCAGACAATTCATGGAAAATGCTAACTTGGAATTAAGGACCAAGTTTTTAATAAATTGAGCAATAGTATTTAATTTCCTTTAAATTTGTTTATTGGTTCTGCATCAGTGTCACTTCCAACCTTGACAAGTTTCATTGAAAATGATTTTTGCGAACAGTTCAAAACCCTACTCCATGCACATAAAATAGTCACAACAATTCATCTATTTAATGTTAATATTATTCTTCAATTATTTTTGGAAGCAACAATAGGTGGCATTTAAAGCCACCAAACTACAACCATATATCTCACCCGAGATTATGAAAGCTACAACCACATATCACAGCTACAGCTATAACAGTAAAAACAGTCAACACAACCAAACGTCATTGGATTTACTTTTTATCCAGAAAGACAACATGTGCATGCTTCAGCATCATGCTATTTAAATAAAATCTAGGTGATAGATTTTTTAGGGTAAAATAAAATTTTCTTGGGTAAGAATCTAGGTACTGAATGTTGATGACCGTAGACAGAAGCATTGCCAGCAATATATATCAAAAGACAAAATGTCATTTTACTTGCTAGGTGCACATGTACCAAGTTATATATTGGCATCAAATGTATAAGTTAGCACATTCGACTTTATAAAAGTATTCACCTATCTTTCATTAAAACTGTTGGAGGATATCATTATTTCCAAACCCAATGCATTATAAGGGTTTGCCTGCTCTTTTTACATAAACCATTGTGATGGTTTCGCAAAGTTTCAGTAGTTCAACATTGTGAATACCTTCTTTTTCATTGATTTAGCTACATGAACAAAAGAATTCTACAATCTCCAAACATATACAGATGCAAAGCAGTAAAAAACAGATAAATAGTTTAGTTTAGTAAACCACTCAACCATTACTAACAAACTCGAAACATCAATCCAAACAGACCTCTCTAAAGCATGCATGCTTCCAGTAATGACCATAGTATTTGTGAACTAAAGGATAATGAACTTCCTGCTTACAGAGTTTGAGGATGAACTATTTGGAAAAACTATGATGTACCATCAGTATGCCTATATGGAAAGCAGTTAGTTTGTAGATCTTTTCAGTGCTTTGCTGTTTATCATATGATGCTTCTCAAAGTCAAACTAAATCTCTTCTAAGCTGTCAGGATATGTTGTTGCTAAGGGAAATCAACTATTAAGATTTCTATTAGCTCAATTTCAAATTAAGCAATCTCTACTTGGAATTGGTATCATGGATCCAGCGACATACAAGAAAGTAAAAAATTACATCAACAAGACCTTAACTTGGGTACATTTTTTTTTTTTCAAGACCATTACCTTTCCAAATAGAGAGTGGAAAAAGCATCGCTTTTACCAAAGAAATTTTGAACATACCATATATATATGTATGTACGTATGTATGTAGAATCTAGAAAATTCATCCACTCCACTGCTTGTATAAAAAATTAAGTAAATACTATTCTTCTAGTAAGCATTCTTATCAATCTTAAAACTGTATTCATCAAATCCATTGATCGTTACGAGTATTCTATGAAATTGAAGACACATATGTTCCCTAATTGATTAATGCCATAATTTTCCGCTAGGATCTTCCATAGCTTTGATGTAGAATGGCCAACTAGTAGTTCAAGGCAAGACTAGAAGAACAAGACGAGCTCAGAAAGGCAAAGGCCAAAAGTGATTCTTCATCAATTATGAAAAAGAAAACAGCATAGTCATCGACAGTATCATATGAATGTTAATATTAAAATTAATTGATTGGTTATATTTCAATTATTTAAACCCTAAGACCAATTTAAGTCGGTCGAGTCAAGTGTTTAGTTGCATGAACATCGTACGTTTCCAAACACAACCTTATCAAACTACTAAAGTTGTAAACAAAACAGAAATTAAAACGAATTTGCAATACCGTTCAAAAATTAGTAGAATTTTCCTTATGGGGAGGGACACGAGGAGGGAGAAAGGGGGAGGGAGAGAGAGATTGAAGAAAAATCTGTCTACGGCTCTAGTGGTTGGCGTAGTGGGACTCTAGCTGCGGCGAAAGCAAGGTGAATGAATGTACGTATGCGCGCGAGAGAGAGAGAGAGAAACCTGTCGACGGCTCCAGTGGTGGGCGTAGTGTCTCTAGATGCGACGAAAGCAAGGTGATAGAGAGTGTGACACAGAGAGAGAGGGAAAGAGACCTGGTGTCGCAAAGGCTCCGGCGGTGAGCGTCGACCAAAGTAAAAAAAAAATAGCCATTTGCTTATGAAAACAAAGTAAAAATATGTTTTCATATATTAAACGTACATCTATGCTAGCTACATAAAAATTAAATATAAGAAAATGATCAAACTTAAAATATAATATAATTACTAAACCAAATTAGACACATGACTAATAACCATAAAATGAAAAAAATAAAAGAAATTACTATTAAGTAATTATATATCCTCATAATTAAGTTATATTGTTGTTTTCAAGAAATTTTACACTTTTAATCCTTAACTTTTACCTAATTTTTAATTTAAGTTCTAAACCTTTTTCCTTACATCTATTTGAGTCATGGACTTTTTCAAGACCTTATAAAAACAAGATTTTCATTAAATATATTATACTCTTTATACATCTTAAACGTATGTTAGCTTTTAATTAGTTTAGATTAGTCAGCTAAGATGATTAAAGTATACACAATTTTTTTTCCAACGACTTTTTTTACTTTTAATTTTTTTATTTTTTAATAATTTTATTTATATTATATTACCAATTTTAATTAATTTTATTTTTTATTATATTATGTAAATAAACATATTAAATGTTGTAATTTTGTTAAATTGATTCCATAGACTATTTTGAAGTTAATATATGTCATGGAAGCATAGAAAACTTAATAAATTTGATGAAAGCCCAATTTTTGTAAGATTTTTGAAAACGTTAAGCACTTAAATAGAAAAAGTAGGTAAACATAATAGATTAAAAATGTATTTTTCCCTTCATTTTATATAAAAAATTCAATGCTCAAATTCATCAAATTTTGTCTTCTAAATACACTTTCGCTATCTTGGTATTCATCTATTCGTTTCTCCTATTATTGCTTCAATGTTCATCAACAAGATTTTCTCTTCTTTATTAATTTGTTGTAATTTCAACATTTTGCTATCTTTTATATTAAATTGACTCTCTTTAGGGAAAAACTACATTAGAGAAGATGAATTTTTACAAGTTAAAATAGAGATCAAACTTTCAACTAATTTAAATAAAGGTCAACATTTTGTAAAATGGTTCAAACAAAGAATTTCATTAATGAGTTATTTATAACTTTATTGAATTGTGTTGATGTGATACATTATGTGATAGTTGGTGCTAAGTAGCACTAACATGTCATTTTATTATAAAAAGAGTAGGAAAAAGATTTTAAAAAGTAAATTAAACCACAAAAAATTAAAGAAAAAACTAAAAAATAAAAAAGTAAAAATATATAAAAGTATAAATACAGAAAATTTAAAACATTAAAAAGAGACAATAAAATAAATTTTCAAAAAAAAATTAAAAAAAAAAAGGAATAGCAATTCAAAATTTAAAACAAAAAAAAAATCATTAAGTACCTAAGGCCAAGCCATGCAAGCCCACGCCAGTGTCACATGTCAATAACATGTTATGTTAAGACAATTTAAAAGCATTATAACAGTTGATTAATGGAATCATTTATTTAAACTATTTTGTAAGACGTTAATTCTTAATTAATTGAAGGTTTAATCTACTACTTGAACTTCTCCCTAAATGTTGATCTCTTTAGAATAATCTCTCTACTTTTTTAGCCATACTTCAATGAGAAACAGTAATGTATATTATTTTATAGAAAGCATATGAATCTAAACTTTCATTCTTATCATGAAATAGTATCATGTCAAGCCATTCAAAATATTTAATCTATTATATGTTGTTCATAACTTTACTCTTCTCAGTATGCATATTACATACACTCAAAAGTGGATAAAATTTCACTTTTATGTGGAAATTATGATTTTGATCGGAGAAGATGAAATCTTGAATAGGAATCAACCAAGATTCTTGATGTAACAAAGCAAAGTAGCAATAATTGCAATATTATAGTAAATCAACAATCAATCATCTATTTCGGTTATAAGAGTTGCTATTTATAAAACTAGGAAGATCACTAACTAACTAAACTATTTAGAGAAATAGATTAATGATATGTGGAAAATAACAATAAATAAAACAATGCATGTTTCACATATAAAAGTTAGATATCGTTATCTAATCTAATAAACTTAAGCGCAAGAAAGAAATGATTAAACACATAACAAGAGGTCAAGACCTTTATAGTTAAGTAGTATGAATATTAGTCTCAGAATAGACTCGATTTGATTTCTTCCTGCCTCATAGATGTTATAACAGTACTTAGCAAAAAAAGAAAAAGAAAAAAAAGAAATAACAACAAGATTTTGAAAGGATAGCAGCGACTAATGACTTATTGTTCATCAAGTAAGTCCCAAGTACTTTAAGTATAACCATCAAAGAATAATGAGAAAGTAACAAGCACTAAAAATAAATGTAGTTTGATGAGGATCCTGTATCTCTACATGCACCATATGAAACATTGTCAAATAATTATAATCACCATAACTAAAAAAAAAAAAAAAGCCAATGAAATTTGGATTCATGACATGTTTCATACAAGAAACCAACGGTATTAAGAGTTTTACAAAAATCAAGATTTTGTAACTTAGAAATGGAAAGATGTCCCAATCTTACATGAAGCAAATGTAACAAATCAGACTTATTAAAAAAAAAAAGACTAACTTAAGATGGAAAATAATGTACATGATCTTCTCTACTCTTAATATTTCCAATGGTTGAAGATTTCATGACAAACAATACATTACATGCACAAGTAAGTGCAATCACCCTCTTAGTTTTTTTGCCTTAAAATGCGAAGCAAAAGAAATCAATTAGCGTAGTTAACTCGTTACCATGCAACATTTTACAAACCAATAGCAAGTTATCTATAAGTCTAAAATGTGAAGACTTTATGTAAAGCAAGATCAAAATTAATTCTAATAAATCCAATCATATAAATAGTTTTGTATTTCCATTTGGTAAGCTTATTGGTGTAGGCTTAATTAAGGTTAGTATATTAGAAAGAAGGGATTTAAATGGTGGCATTTAGTCAATAGCACTCGTGTTGATAATCTTAGAACTCATTAAGATTACTTGTATAATGAACAATGTTAGCTAAGGATCCTTATAATGCATTCTTCCCTTTCATCAGTCTTGTTAGTTTTTCACAAATTGTATTAATCATTTGCTAATTAAAAAGCATATCATTACCAAAACCTCTAGCACTTCAGCTTTAGCTAATGAAAATTTGCTTTCCCTTTCTCACATTTAACTATAATCCTTGATTGCATCTTAGTGATTCTCTTCCCTTTGTGCCATTCTAAATAACCAATCATTTGAAAATGATTCTCAATAATATGTCTATTTTAACAGTGTTTAGAGAACATGCTACTAAAGTTTTTCCCTCCTTTTCAATTATTTTAAGATACATTCATTTCTCTCTTATTTAAATATTATGTTGATTCTTTAATTTTAGAAATTTCATTCATATCATTTGTCTTTGTTTTTAAACTTATTCGACAAGATAAAAGGCATATTTACTTATGGTAAAGGCTCTATTGATAAGATTTGTCATGTATATTATATTATGACCCAACTAACTCATTTAGCAATTAATAATAACTATAATATGTATATATATGTAAAAAGCATCAAACAAATAAAATTATTCTGAAAAATTTTGTTAAATAATAAAATAGTATAGTACTATACTTCTAAGAGAATAACCAAATATTACAATACAAACTTAGTATATAATCTAGGATTTGACTTATGAAGTTGAAAACTCCTTCTACTGCTAAGAAGTCCTATTACAATTGTTACAAACTTAACAATCTAATTATTTTCTCCTCTTTCCTTTTATTTTTTAGTAGCATTAACTCCTCTTCTCACTTAGTGTTTCTAGCAAAAGATACTACAAGGGTGTGAATAAAACTGCGTGCTTAGTAGAGATAGAAAATTCATATGGTATCATCACAAATCGACAAACAACATTTTATTACTCAATAAAATCAACCATACGTCATTTGCACATTGTTGTCCAATCTAATAAGAGACAAAAAAAAATAACCCCATCTTAGTCTTAGTTCTTATAAAAGTTTCGCACTTTCATACTTATGCACAACTCCAAACCAAATCTAGGTAGTAAGTCCCACCAAAGACTTAGTTGAATAAGCTGTCAATCTCATCACCACTTAGTTTGATCCAAGTGGGAAAGAGAATGATATTTTTATCATTTCCTCTCAATGCCAAGATTGGTAACTGATCTTAATATTTGTGTTACGCCCCAAAGTCACAGAGTCGCAACAATCCCACCGTGTAAACCATTCTATCATAATAACTGGCCTCACAGTACCTACCATGGACATGATCTACATAGGGCTCGACGACTCCTCGTTTTGAAGTAAATAGTCCGATTAACAATTAAACTACAATTATGATAAATAGTACAAATTTCTAATAACCATGTATAATTATATATAAGTCCACAGAGCTTTCTAGAAAGTTTTACATAAACACAATAGTTCACTAGATTATATAATAACTATCAGTCTTTCATCCTTAATTACAAAGTCACTCTAGTTACACATTATACTAAGTAACTTGATCCTCACACCCCTGGCTTCAAACGGACTAACCTCTGGGTAATTGTAGGGCGGCATAGTACTTAAAGTGTTCAGAAATCAGAACCTGCAAAAGGATCTATCAGGGTATGAGCAACTATAGCTCAGTAAGTTGAATTGGAGACTCATAAATGCATACAAGCATAAACAGGGTTATCGAGCAATTATTTTCATGAAATGCAAAAATCAAATGTCATCGCACAACGTAGTCCGGTCCGTTGTGAAATCAGAGAAATTTCACCCGCTCCAATCCAGGTTGAGGAGTTTCCATGTTATGTAGCAGCTCACAACCAAACCCAGGCTTGTGTAATTGAGACCTTGCTCCTCCCGCGACTACCTTCAAACCATTGACTTTACCCTCACCGTGACCTCCTCTCTTGTCACTTAGTTCGACTAAGGATAAAGAAGGGACTATTTTGCAATCCTGCGCTATCCCTTTCGAAGGGGTCGTTATTTGGTTGGAGAATCCTATGATCCCCTAATGGGTTGCAATACATGACATTTTCGGTTATTAGAGTCAAATAAGATTAAATTTCATTTAGGGTGTTCAAACAATTTCATACCAATTCACTCAGTCACAAAATCACTCACATCACAAATTCAGTACGAATTCAGATACATCAAACACATACATAAACTACTTACAATCACAATCATAAACAAGCCTAAGTCTCCGAGTACCATAAAACTAGTATTTTATTATAATAAGCAATAACTCAACTTACTTGGAATTGCTCGATCGCTTGATCCCTTAGTCGCAAACTAATTTATCTCTGGGTGTCCTGTAATACAAATAGGTTTTTTTAGTACTTATACTTTATGGATTTATATTCTAAGTTATATTTTAACTCATTTTTTTCGTGTATACCTATTACGTACTAATGATTCGTTGTACTCTACTTCGGGGTTCAAATCCTAAATTAGATTTTAATTTTGATTCCTAAGCCTTAAATATGCTCGAATCCTAATGTGAAATTAATCACATTAAGCTCAAGTATCCAAATATCCTATTGGGTCTTAATTTAGTATTATAAACGATTCGATACACGTTAACCCTAATTGGGGTATCGGATTTATTCCCGATATGAGAAAATCTTACATTTTGAGATATTTACTTAAAATTAAATATTATTTCAGATTTATTATTTTTCTTATTTCTACTATAATATTATCTAAATAACCGTAATTTTTTTGGATTTATTAATTTTCAATTTCACATATTACTAATTTCTTACATTAATTACCTAATTTCCTAAATTAACAATACTTAGTACTCCAAAGGCTAGGATTAGGGTTCCACATCAGAGATTAACATCCTTAAACATCTAATTACTATCTAAATCAGTAATTAGTATCGTAATTACCTAATTAACCAAAAATCACCCAATTTCCCCATCATTTTAGGACTAAAAATTAACTTAAAAATTTCAAAAATTAATTTTAAGAAAATGGCTTCATAGCACTGTTATATATCACATGAGCATCCTACAGAAAAAAAAATTGAGCTCCAAACTACACTCCTAAGCCTATTTATTTTCCGTTTTAATCATGCTCGGTTTTGAACAATTTGTTAAGAACCCTATATTTTCAGATGTAATTAAACTAAATCATTATTTATCCCTAAATCTACATACAATAAAACCTCAAAATAACAAGTTTTATAATTTTCTGGGCAAAATAACTAATTTTACAAAATTATTCAAAATTGAGAAATTTAAGGGACTAACCAGTTCGAAACTTTCTAGCCGTCCAAATACGGTTCAAGGTTATCGGCCGGCCTAGACGGTGGGGCTAGAGTAGTGTAGTAGTGGTGGCTCGGTCCCAGGTGGTGGTGAGGTGTGGGTTTCGTTCACTACTTGAATCTGCACAGTTTCCTTTTCTTTTCTTTTCTTTTTTTTTTTCTAGATTTTCTCTTGAATTTTTTAGGTTTTCTATTTTTCTCTAATGCTAAACTGTCCAAATGAGTTCTACAAATTTTTCCCCTATTTATAGACGATTTTTTTGTAATTATTATGCATTAATTAGACATGACTTTACCCAATTTCCTTAATTTTTGGCTTTTGTGTTGTCTAATTTTAATTGGTTAATTTTTATTTGGCAGATCCTGACCTGCCACAACCTGATTTGGATTATTCTAGCCTCTTTTGATTTTTTTTTTTATTTTTTTCCATAATTAATTTATAATTTTCTTTAATTATTTACTTAGTTTTTTGCCAATTTAAGTAACTCCGCTTATTTTTACCTAGACGTAAATACATGTGGGGTACATGTGAACATTCCTAATTATTATTTTGGTCATTCTAAAATTTTTAGTATACATGTAATTTATCTCTAGTAATTTATTAGTTATTAGATTACACTTTTTGCCTTTTTCGGTAATTAGTACTTATTATGCTTAAAATTTGAAAATTTTATAGTCTCCTATTTTATTACTTATTTTCTTAAATTCAAGTTTATGATATATTTTTTACTAATATTTTTCTCAATAGTTTATAATTTGAGTTTGATCAGATCCAATAACCGATCGCCTTAAACTTTGTGTTTTAAGTTAAATTTTACGGTCACTTGGCTTAGCTTTAGGGCTTACAATTTATAAAGGTACATTGCATATCCTTTTTTTTTCTTTTCTAAAAATTTAGTATGTCCTTGTTATTAATTAATTTAGGGTGACTAAGCATGTTAGAGATACTCAAACTTTATCAATATAAGTTTCATATTCTCATGACAGTCGTTGTACATTAAGTATATACTTAATGTCAACCACACATACTAACATGAATATTTCAACTACTTATAACTACAACCAAATATAATTAGTTCATCATTTCTAAGTATTTTATAATACTCTTTATGAACTCACTTACTTATTAAGTCAAAAGTCTCAAATATGGTGGTTAAATATTTCTTCTTTCTCACACAACCCTACTTAAACATAATAGGAAGATCTTATTCAAAAACTTGCTGATGTTATGTAAATGGGATGAAATTTGTCTAAGGTTTGAATTTTCTTTAGGCACTAGAGTTGGGGTTCTCCTTTAACTTGTTTTATGATGTGATAGAACTAAGAGAAGAAGATGGAATTAGATGTGTATGTATAAGAGGCGTCAGTCAAGAGGATGAAGATGAAGATAATTTGTTTTACTTAGTTGGTTTGATCAATGTCTTTAAAGGATTATGTAAGGTTTCTTCATGTTTTGTTAGATTTTGAAGAGAGGAATTGTTTAATTTTTCAATGGGGTAGCCAGTCAAAATAAGAGGAAAGGAGGAGGTAAATGTTTTAAGTGCCTTCGTTTTTTCTCCTTAATGATTTTCTATTACTTTTTCTCTAATTTTGTTGAACTTTCATTTATGATTTTGTTGATTACTTGTATTTAAGAGAGATGGAGCATGTTGTCAAGAGATAGGTGGCTCCATGAATGTTGGAGACATGAAAAGAGAGAAGGAGAGAGAGACATGCACTTAGTTATATTTGTTAATTTAGTTTTGGTTGAAAGGAAAAGCCTTAATTAAGGTTTAAAGGGTGGTTAAAGGCTAGAGCCTTTTATAAGAGGAAAAACGGAAATGGAGGAGTAGATGATTATGGGTAGCGCTACACACATGGGAGGCACTAGTCTTGCATTTTCCCATTATTTTGATACTTGACAATTAATAAAGAACAAGTACAAAATCAAGGAATTAAAGGGGCGGATGTATCTTGTTAAAGTCAATATAATTATACTCATAGGAAAATGTCCAATTATCTATGAATCATGATACATCTTATCTATACAAAACTAACACCATTTAAAAAAAAGGAATATGACATTTTTTAATGTATAATAGAAATAAATTATTTTCAGGAAATTATTATGATTAATTGCATTAACTATAATTATAATTTACAGTATAGCTATTGATTAATAAATAGCACGTTAAAAAGTTTGATTTGGTTAACTAATCCTTTGGGGCAATTGAAATTCATTGTTATTGCTTCTCTTTGATAACAATACAATTATGGAGGAAAAAAAGAAAAAGAAAATAATGGAGATGGAAATATGTTATTTGGAATTATGTGAAATAAAGGGAAAATAACAAAAGGGAAAAACAATAGAGAAATAAAGAATGTAAAGAAAGTGAAATGTAACTTTTGAGAGAGCTTGTTAAAAGAAAAAAAAAAAGATTTTAGTGGGGATTAAACACCACCTTTAACCGTTATCTTATAACTCCTACCATGCCATCTATTTCTTCTAAAGGTATAAATGTAAGAACATCTTTTTTGTTTTTTTTCCCTCTAAATAAAGATAATGTTAATTTTTCTCAAATCTTGGGGGGGAAAGAGGCCCCATCACCCACCCACCTACCTACCCCTAAACAAAACCTGTCTTTGTAATTGATATTTTCAATAAAATAGATAATTGAGTTATCTCTCAAATATTTTGGGGGTTTTAGAAATTTAGGGTTTTGAATTATTCCATTTATGACTTTAACATTGACAAAATATTATATATATATATATATATAGCTTAAGGTTTAGGATTTTTATTAAGCCTAAAAAATATCTCTCAAGTTTCGCTTAAGTAATTGGATCCAATCTCTGAAAGATTACAGTTTTTACATCATCACTTTAGAATGTCTACTACAATGAAATAAAAAAATATTGCATACAGGTATTTATGTTTAATAGAATAATTTAAATTAACTACATAAGTATAATAGAAGCAAGTTGGTGTTGACAATATCTTAAGCAATTTTAACTTATAATAATTTGTGAAAACTTTCTCTCTCTCATACATAAACACGTGCAAAAGCATATATATATATATTATATACATAAACATACATACATACTTAAATAAATATATTCTTATTAGTTTATAACGATTTATAGCTTGTCAATTTTGCAGTGTGCAAGCTACATATATTTATCTTTCAGCAATATACTTTAGTTTCCTTATGATTCTAGAGGTCTATGTTTGCAATTCAGTTTTCCATTATTAATATAACAAATTAACAAATGTATGAGAAATTACTTATGGTCCAAAAGAGTAAGCATCGCATGGTTGGAAATAGATAGCCAAAGAATGGGAAAATGATCACTAATTTACTAACATTTACCATGAGAATGTTTTAACTAGTAATTTTAGTTATTGTTTTTTTTCTTCATAAGATTTTGAAATGTCTATTTTTCATAATTAGTTCGCCCATATAACATACATTATTTATTAAATAACTTAAAATTCTTTTATTATTGAACACATATATCATGGCCATTACGTATTGTCTAGTGTTGTAAGCTATCATATACCAGCACATGCATTGTGGATCGTGGTTGTTGCATATTCTCTAGCCTGTATAGTTTTTATTTAGTGTAACACCATGGCATCTACATAACTTTTTTATGCATTTGGCTTCCCTAATTGGGCATCATGGAGAGCTGAAGTCTCCATTAGAATGACATGGAAATATATTAGCGAGCTAGTTATGTCATGTTTTTGTAAGCATAGAATGAATTAGAATAAAGTCGCAGTTTCGGGTTTCATTCCCATTCTTCATATTTGGAAGTACATTTTAAAGTCAGAATCCCAATTCTATTACTAGTTTGTTAATTATGATTAATTAAAATTACTTTTCTAACTTTGAAAGAAATTATAACATATAATATTTAAGAGTATTTTTGACAAATATTTCTATTTGAACATTTAATATCATTCCATTCCATTCCATGGTTATCTCTAAATATAGAAAAAAATTTCTCATTTTGATCCTAGTTCTATTCCATTTCATTTTATTTCAGGCAATTCTTTTCTAGGAAATGTGACATAATTCTTATAGCATGCAAAAGAATGCTACCTGCAATATTTGATATAAAATTCATTTACATTAATAGTAAAATATAAAATATAAATTTACAGACATATAGACAAATGTTATGATTCCAATTAAATGGATTGCTATACCAGATTCATTACTCACGTACCCTCAAGTTCACTTAAATTATTAAACTTTCAAATATAATGATTGCATATAATCTCATTGATGAAAAGTTAGTGACAAATACAAGCAAAAAAGCATCGTTCTCTCCCATGACCTCATTTTCCCCTTTTGGCTACCTAAACCTTAATTCCCCCCATCTGAGGAAAAATAAAAATAAAAAAGCGATTCAAATCTACAAAAGACCTAAAATTAGAATATTTCCTAGATTTCTCTTTCCCCAATTATAATTAGGGGAACTTATCCTTCCCCACCCACCCTTCCTTTCGGATAATCAGATGCAAAGAAATCTTCCTATTGAGATAAGGTTGTAGGCAATTTCAACATTTCTTATGCAAATGTGAATGCCTCAAAACTGGAGGACACCACCAATCAGGAACACGTTAAGACTCTAAAACCTACTACAATCTCCAAAATAACTTATGACAACTGCTCAACAAGTTCAAAATAATAAATCTCTAAATATATCAATTCAAGTAATTCACAAGCAAGTCACTTTAGCCCTAAACATACTAAATACTAAAACTTGATCTTTTACAACATACAAAACCAACCGTCTCTCTTTTCCAACCCAATGATAGCAAAATCCATAGTTGATGTAAATATATGGAATCAACTTGCAACTGTAAAAATAGAGGAGTGAGCAGAAGCCTAATATAGGTGTATAAACACATACAGATGTCAAGTCCAAAATATACACATGCATATAATGCAACTGTAATAACATATAAACAAATACCAATTTAGTTATCTTCAATTTAGGCTAACAATTATAAAAGGAGTACTCATAACCTCGCCACACATGATTTGTGTCTACATACATAGGTAGATATAATATAAATGTTCCTTTAAGTCCTTTATACCTAAAGTCTAAAGTTTAAAAACTAGAGACTAAAAACCTAGCATTCTAGCTGCATTATCCCACGGATGAGTCCACTAGAGAAATCTCACATATGATTTGTGGTTGCTTCTTTGGGGAATTTCCACTACGGGTCCTAAAGTGAGCGGGTCAAGTACAACCAACAGTTAAGGTCATTTAGGCTGTATATATATTAATCCGGCTACATTCTAAGTCCTAACACGCACAACCATACAAACAAGCACCACGTACCTAGAAAGTCAAATTTGAACCAAATATAAAGTTTAAACCAGCCGTCGAAGCTAAATCTAACAACCTAACAGTTAACTAGAATTCACAACTTTAAGTCCCGAATGAAACAATGCAAACCTCGATAAGGAAGGAACCCAATAACCGATATAAAAAATCTATTTGAAAACAAGCATACACATTAATTTTTAGAAACTCAATGACTAAGTTTTACCTAGAAGTTATATACGAATCTATAATTTATCCAATCAAGGTCTCGAAAGGAAATGGTCGAATCAAATAATAAGTCCAAACTATAAATAGAATGTAACATGATTAAGTAAAAAGTTAACATACCTATATAATATTGTTTATTTACTAATTGATATAGAAATAAAGGAATACGTACTTAATTAGAAAATATTATAGTTCATAAAAACATGTATGGAAGGATATATTAATAATCGGAATCCAAACGGACATACTATACATATAATATAATATACTATACAATCATAATATTATCGTAAGAAAAATACTTAGATCTTAATACCATCAATATTAATAATAAAACCTTATAATAATAAAATAGTATCACCGTACACCGAATTGATATTTGAAACTTACGTATAGAATACGAATATTAATATAACTCTATAATTAAACAGAAAATAGTAATCCATCTTTAATACAATAGAAAATAGAAATTTGGTCCCAACATATATATATCTATAATCATTATTTCAAAATACGATAAAATATTAATAGTAACTTTTATATAAAATAATATTATATAACATGATAATCGAATAATTTATTAATAGGAACCGGATACTAACAAATACTTGTTTCTATACTAATAACAAAAAATAATAAATAAAAATAATATCCTATATATAGGAAGCTGAATAAAAAATCGGAATGACTCGTGAAATACAATTGAAGTAGAAACACCCAATAAATAAGAAACGACGATAAATGAAAACCTATCATAAACATCAATACAAAAATTATATTTCCTACAATAGTATACTCAAATAATCAACAAAACTAAATACCCAAATTATGGAAACAATGACAAAACAAAACAATTGGCAAGAGAATTCAATAAGAGGTCAAAAGCTTTATACCAGATATTGGAAATATTGCAGCGATTGAAGTTTGAGTTGTGCTCCGTGTCAGCAAGGGGAAATTGATTTGGGGATTCACGAAATTGCTTTGTGGGATAGGGGATGATTGAGAGAGTGGGGTAGGACTAAGAGTGAGAGAGAAATGGGCTAGGGAAGAATTTGAAGGGGGGAATGGCGGCTGGAGAAAGATAAGATTAGGCGTGGGGTCCAACCATTAATGGAGTGAAGTCGATATGATGAGGGGGAAGGGAAATAAGAAAAAGGAAAAGAAGCAGGGGACAATGGATTACAAATGGGGAGAGAGAGAGAGAGAGAGAGAGAATGAATGAAATGGTGAGTGAGAGAGAGAGAGTGAACTGAGAGGAAACAAATGGAGATTGCGGCTGGAAAAGAAAAAAAAAATGAAATAAGATTTATGGTAGGGTTTTAGAGTAGTATTCTAAGACTTTTTAGAATGTACAGTGGGTTTATATAAAAAATAAAAATAAAGAATTAATTAAAAGAAAAATATATATATATATATAGTATTTAGGATAATAACTCAAATACAAAATTATAGTAATATAAAATATTAATAAAATATTTATACCTTATACGTAAAATAGAATTTAATCTATTTAGTTTGTACGTAAAATAAAGATTTTAGAAAAATATTATCGAAAACTTAATTAGACTTCTATACTAAAGAAAATGCTTAGAACGAAACTAAAATTGCTTAAAGTTTACTAAATTAAATAATTAACTTTTAAGAAACGATTTCTAATGATACTCACTTAAAGGATTTTACAATTTAATTAAATTATTAAGTGTATTAGAATGCCTTTTCATTAAATGACAAGGATAAAGAAAGTGGCAATGCTAATGATGAGGTGAATAAAGATCTAAATTCGTAAAATTCAAATAAGCTAGGTATCATATGTATTTCCATTTCTTTTGCTAAAAAAAAAAAAGAATTATGGCAAATGGAGGAACCCCATCATTATAAAAGCTTATGGCGCCTCCTTAGGTTATAAGTTTATATCAGGAGCTTCTCTCCAAACTTTTTGATAGTTAGTATTGGCTCATGTACTTATGTAGTATCTTTCCTAAACTCTGAGGATCTTAGCTTTGCTATAAGAGATGACCCTTACACTATGTTTGGAAATTTGATGGAGGGTGGAAGTTAAAGGAAAGCTATGGAAAAGAAAAGAGTGGAAAAGAAATGAAAGAAAATATAATTTTTATTAGTGTTTGGTTATCGAAAACAGAAATGGAAAGAAACAAGGAGAAAGTTGTAAAAATATTCTAATAAGTTGACCAAATTACCCTTGTACAGAAGTGCTGTTGAAAAGTGGAGAGAAGTAGAGTATTTTTCTTTTTGATTAAGTAAGAGACAGTATAACTACATAAGCTTGAGGGAGAGAGAGATGAGGAAGAAAGAGAGAAAGAGATCATCTGTAATCACATAGAAGAGGAAGAAAGTGAAACATATGATAAAATGAGAAGAAGATAAACAATTAAGGACGTTTTGGTAAACTCATTAGATTTTCATCCACTTCTACAAAATTCTCCCCAAATTTGGAGAGAAAAGATTGAGGCTTTTAAGTAGAAATGTTTCTATCCATTTCTATTATATTCATTTGATTTCCACTTGTTTTCAGTTATCCAAACATCTCTTTTCTTTCTGTTTTTATTGATTTCCAATGGTTTCCATCGATCCAAACATAACGTTAGTTTATGAATGGGCATTTTTTAGCAATTAGGCGTTAGGAGCCAAATGTCAACGTTTCTTCCTCTTCTTGTTCCTCTATTGCAATTTGGGTTAGGGTATGTAATCTTCTACTAAGATATTATGACATAGAATTCCTCAAGCTCTTAAGAGCATCAATAGGGCCGGTTCTTCATATTGTTACTTTCACGGCCTAAGCTAAAAAGGAAAATTTGCTATGATCTATGTGTTCAAGTAAATTTCCATCAATCATTAATTCTCCAGAAAACATTGCTTATAGATTACAGTATGAGGGGTCAATTTTTTATGTTATAAATGCGGTTATGTAGGGTACATAGAAAGAAGTTGCCTTAAGTCATGCACATCAAAAGTAAGGGAAAATTTAAAATCGAGTAATGAGAATAAATCAAGTTCTAACATCTTTCAGGAAACTATTGCTATTTAAGAACAATTACCAAAGCAAGGAAAAGAAAGAATTATGCCACTTTAAATGTAAAGAAGGTAGATGTGATGGTAAATGACTCAATAGTGACATTGCAAGAAAAATATGTGGAATGGATCCTAATGTCAAGAAAGGAAAAACAAGAAAAATAAGGACAAAATTTCTTCAGAAGAAAATAAGACAAATGAAAATATGTCAAAAGAAAAAAAATGCTTCTAAAAATGAAACAACAAAAAATGACTTTTTAATGGAGAGAATTAAAAAGTTGTGTTATCCTTGTCAAAGGACATAGGCAAGGAAAATTTGCAATTAGAGGGAAAAGACCAAAAAAAATAGGCATATGCTCAACTTCTGCCACCTTAAACCAAGTAGTGGAAAAGACCTTGGAAAATGAGGAAAAGGTGATAAGTAATGATGGTGGTAAATTGCCAGTTATAGAAGTAATTAAGCATATTAATAGTAAAAGAAAGGAAGAAAACTTTTCTTTTAAAGCTCAATCAATCTCTCATTCTTTGCTTACCTAAACTAGGAAAAAGAAAAAGTCATCAAGCTCTCGAAAACACAGGCCCCTCAAAAGCAAAATGGAATGTAAGTAACACTCATGTTCATAATCAAGCACCTCCACCTATATTCAAACCATCCATAGTTGAATTCAATAAGCAAGTTGTTCATCTTAGACTGGAATGGTGGAACTAATAGAGGTGAGAAGAATTCCTAACCACATATTGATTCTACACATAGTTCCTAGAATCATTCAAGTAGTAGTTCTGCTACAAGAGAAAGTGTACTTGACTAAACTGAGCATAACCATTGCGTCAAGAAGGGACCACTCCATACAAGTCTATACAACCATTCAAGAGGTTAATCACATTCAGGCCTTACTCATGGCACAATGGTGTGAATAAGAAAGGCCCTCATGAAGCAAACCTTAAGAATGCCAAACCTAGACTTGCCACATTGGGATAACCTAATGGTGTTGCTAGTTAAGAAAAGAGAGATTATTTACCTAACCTTCATGAATAGGGAGGAAACAATGGTGCTTTTAGAACTTGAGGAAAACCCAAGCAAATTCTCCTTTGAGGTGAAAGGAATCAGACGTACAAGTAATGAACTTTTTTGGTATAGACTAATGGCACTAAAGAATGAAAGAAAAAAGACTCTTAGCATCTATTAAGCAAACAGAAGTACTTGTATGGATTATGAGGGGCATGAACTCCCTTAGGAACAAGATGTCATTAGAGAAGTCACTGATGAATATATGCTCGATTTGGTTTTACTTTTAGAAATCAAATCAAACTCTCTTGCAGCTTATACCTTCTCTAATAGATCATAACTAGATGGTTTTGTCGTAAAAGAAGTTGAGGGCCAAAGTGGCGGGATTTTGCTAATGTAAAGTACTGATGTCTTAGATATGGACATAGCTCATCAGATACACCGGGATTTCCATCTCCTTTGCAAGGTTAGAAATTTAACCATCTTCTTTACCTTATCTTTAGAATATGGCCCTGTAAATCTTTCTCTTACACTTTACCTTATCTTTAGAATATAGCCCTGTAAATCTTTCTCTTACACCCCCCTTTTGGGATAGTATTAGATATTTCTGTTTAATTGTGGGCTCTTGATGTTATTGTATATTAAGAGATTTTAATGATATTACTACTCCTTAGAAGCAATAGGTGTCGCGAATTTTAAACAAAACTAAAGCTTTTAACTACAAATCTTGTATAGATTATTATGGATTAAATGAGTTGGGATTTGTGGTCCTAAGTATACCTAGTTAATAGGGGTATAACTAGGTAAATTGTTATATGGTATTTAACCCACCTAACTCTATAAAAACCTTATAGGGTTCAGAGTTAGATTTTGGGATTATAAAAAAACCCAATGGAAAACCTGACTCGATAAGAAATAATAAATTATTTCATTAATTTTATCTTATATTTTATTATTGAAAAGATTGATAAACATATTAAGCATTTATTTATAAAAATCCTTTAAGAATATACTAACAACCGCTTAAAAGTCAAAATTAAAGTAAAATATTTTATGTGATTAAGGTGGGATGGTTTAGTATCAGGTCTATGATGACTTTAGGGATGGATTTTAGTAATAGAAGGAAAAACCTTATAAAGTTCTACCGAAACCCTATAGGGGCGAATTTTGATAAGAAGAGTAAAAACTCTTATAGGGTTTTAGGAAACTTTAAACCCTCTAGAGTGGATTTAGGTTTTATAAACCTCATCCCGAATCTGCCTTGATTATATCCTTACTTATTAAATGAATAGCATATTTCTAACCTTATTCAAATAAGATTATATAAGGCCTTGTGTAACAATAAATGGAGGGCAATTTATCCAAAATCCAACGTGTTTGATATTAAAAAATGGTCATCAAATCACTTTTCCTTTTTGCTTAAGACCTATCCCCTTAGGCATACAAACTTTAAAAATCACTTGTTTAGATTTAAGCTAATGCGATTCTACTACCAAGATTATCTTCCTCTTGTAAAACAATTGTGGGAGGAGGACAAAGATGATTGTATAAAAGCAATAGACAAATTGATTGAAAGGTTTAGGAAATTTAATAAAAATGTATTTGGCATCTTTCATGTTAAAAAAACAAAAAAAGAACCTAACTAGGGGGCTTCATGAAATTTTCAGTATTAGATAAGGAGGCTTGTCTTTGGAGAATGAAGATAAGATCAAAATGGATAGTAGAAAGGGAAAAATGAACACAAAATTCTATCAAGCTTTAGTATTGTCTAGAAGAGCAAAAAATAAAATATATGCTTTAAAGGATAGCATGGGGAGTTGGTGCCATGATTGGAACCAAATAAGAATAATCATAGAAAATCATTTCTCCAGTTGCTTCACTTCATCCAAAACTTTTTGTGAAAATCTCTATCCAATCTAGGAATCTTAAGTAAGAAGGCTAGCATTAGAGCAAAAAGAAGTTCTTACTAAACCTCTTGTAGCCTTACAGATTTTGGAGGCCGTAAATTCAATTGGTTCCTAGAAAGCTCTAGGAAAAGATGGACTGCATGTTTTCTTCCTTAAGAAATATAGAATTTGGTTGGGAATTCAATAATTAAGTTGGCTAATCAAATTTTTTTCCTCTTATATCTTGCCTACTGGCCTAAATCAAACACTCGTATGCTTGATTCCTAAACATGGGCAAGTTTCAACTATTTTTTAGTATAGTTCTATTAACCTATGCTCTACTTTATATAAGACATGCACCAAAGTTCTAGTGTAAAGGCTTAGACCTTACCTAGATAGCCTTATATACCTTATATAAGCTAGTTTCATACTAAGAGGGAAAGCAATTGATAATATGCTACTTTTAAAAGAAATTCTTCATAGCTGCTATAGGAAAAAGGGGAAACATGGTAAGATGATTATAGAATTTGATCTAACCAAAGGTTTTGACTCATTAGAGTGAGATTTTGTTACTTAATCTCTCAAATCCTTTAACTTTCCAACTTAGTGGACTACCCTCATCATAAGCTTTATCACTTCCTCATCATTGGAAGTGAGCAGTAATGGTACCCTTCATCTAGAGGCATCTAATAGGGAGATCTCCTCTCCTCGTATCTCTTTATTCTTTGCATGGTTATTCTTAGTAGGGTAATAGAACAAGAAGTGCAGTCAGGCACTTGGAAGCCTTTCAAAGCTAGGGGTATAAATTTGGGAATCTCTTATGTAGTTTTTGTGGATGATTTAATTTTATATGTCAAAGTTGATGAGGATAATGTCAAAGCAATCTCTAAGGTCATGAACTAGGTTACATAAACTAAAGACTTGAAAGTAAATAAGTGTAAGTCATGGCTCTTTTTCTCTAAGCCTAAAAGTAAATAAGTGTAAGTCGGGGCTCTTTTTCTCCAAGAATACCCCTATTAACATAAAAATTGCCCTTACGAGGTGGTTAAGGATGAAAACACTCTCTTCTTTTGATAAACACTTAGGATTTCCCCTAGATAAGGGTATAAAACCAAAAGGTTCCTAACTAAATTTTGTCATCAAGAAAACCCAAGGAAACTAAGTGGTTGGATCATATACAAAAGTATGGTGGGTCAAATAATTCCAGCAAAGTTAACACTTGAAACATTACCTATTTTAATTTGTGTATAATGTGCTAAGATATTTTTTGATATACTTATGAATATTATTAATAAAATATGAGTATTTATTGTACGTGTATACTTTTTTGTTCCTATATATTTTACAATAAATTCCCATATATAATCAAGGCATGTATGGAACAACAATAAATGTGCATTATTAATGAGATTTCATGACATCGTATTATCTAAAAGTTGTCTGTAGTTGAATAAATATCTAGAGGGATATATATGTTTAATACGTTGTATAACTAAGATCATTCTCATTTGATTAGGGGAAAGATATTCAAGTTTATAAAAGTGGATGCCTAAAGTTAACTGGGTATAGTGAACACGACCCGTAAATAGACGATGCAACATGTTTAATGTCACTGATCCCTCCTATACAAACAAGTGTAAATAATCTCTACACTTGAGACTTTCATATATCCTATATATGGAATGTTATGTATTGATATCACTAAACATAGCCTTTATTTATATTATAGGTAATATGATTATTGGGTTTGACATGAAATACAGAGAAAATGGCGATGAATCAAGATATAATTCATTACTTTGAAGTTGAGAGTCGATATTTAAGATTGTTTGGTTGAGATAATATTGACTTATAAGCTCGTGATCATGATTCATAGTGGTTTCCTATTCACAACATTTCTATTATATTGGATAGCCAATAATTGTTGCTAGTTATCTTGACCCGTGTCTGGATAAGCACTGGTTTTGTGTATAAAAATCTAAAGAATCACACATAATAACATGGTTGATAGGAACTAGATAATTGACTAGAGACTTTAGTGGATACTAAAGTTTTGCCAATAATTATTTTGAGATTATAATTAATTTTATATATTCCGGAATGATGAAAGGATGTTTTATTGGAAGCTTTCTATATCATAGACCATGGTCAAATGCATTAAACATGGCTATAAAATGCCTATAATCGTTTTCGTCCGTTTGTGGAATGAATATTACAACTGCATTGATTTCTTCTTAAAATTGAAAAGGCATCAAAATATGCTATCTTTTAGTCGATACATCTAATGGTAATAGGAAAAATAGGCGACGGTTAGATTAAGTGTTTGACCTGCTTATTTTGGCTAAAACGAAATATTGCAAAGAGAGTATATATATTTCTCATATTTCTGTTTATTAAAAAATTATTTTTATCCAAGTGATCAGTGTAAAGGATTAAAATAGCTCCTATTATCGTATGTATGGATATTGCTGAAGGAATTACAATTATAATTTTTATGGTGAACACATTTTACAAGAGTAAAGCCACATCGGATCGCATTTAAACTCCATCCTTAGGAATAGACGATTTTACTATAAGAAATGTATTCGTCTCATAATTCTTATTTATAATTTTTTTTTTTACACGTGTTGCTTGGATCATAGGAATAAGTTTTGTGGAAATTTTATTTTTTCATTGCATTCTTTTGATCTATAAAATCTATCAGTGATATCAAAGCCTGTGTTGTATACATGTAAAATTTTGTTATAAGCATAGAATTAATTCATAGATTAATTATTTATAATCTTGATATGTATTGATTAATAGTTTATCATATTTTATTTTGTGGCTTCAATTTGAAATATAGAGTTTACGTTGTCAGAATCGTAATATTTTTTTTAGTACAATCAACATGAAACAACCAGGTACAATTCCATGTTGATCAAGTTACATGTAATAGCTGGCTTGGATATCTTTTCTTTTGCAAATCATTTACAAAGATAGCATGTAAAAGCTGGATATTCTGTTTTCGGACATTTAGCGAGTATATGAGATAAGTTTATTACATATGCTATACTCCATGTGTAATGGCTCAAATAGAGATGTAATCAAGACGAATTTCAGGTGAGTTAGATAATTTCTGTATATATTCCATTGTCTATAAGGTGTCTCAAAATCAGCTCAAAATGCTATAGAGTTTTGAGGGTATTACTTAAAACCTATCCAATAAATTTGTTGAAAAACTCGGTTCACGGACCTAAAACTTATTTTCCTTTGTTCACCCTTATTCACCTTGCCCACATCACTCCCCTTTTTTTCCAACAGTAAGTTATGTAAATTTAATTATATAAATTAAATAAGTATAGAATATAAAGATTAGAAAAAATAAAGCACTAAAAATCTATAAATATAAAGTAGTATTACAAGTCAACAGTGAAATCTTGAACTAGAAATTACCAAGAACTTATTTCAACAAACAACAAGCTTTTCATTCTTGTTATAAATAAAAAGAACCTTTAAAACTATCGCTTAATCAAATCCTATTACTTTCCTATCAAAAAAAAAAAAAAAGCTTTTATACTATATATAAACAAAAAAATAGAATACATTATAATATGAACACTTTTACAATTATCATCTATATAGTTTCACTCTATAATGAGGGGGAAAAATGCTTTCCTATTAATAATAACAAAAAAAAAAAGAATAAAGAAACAAGTCACAAATGAAAGAATTGACTTTAAAGGTAAAGTAAATTTAATGCTTACATATTAAAATATAACAGCATCTTCATAATAATATGAACCTAAAAAGATCGACCTGTTGCATTATTATATTAGATTTACTGTAATCAAACATAATGACATCATGTCTATTCTTAATCAAAAGCATGAAATCTAATAACTTACTAGTTTTTATATCGATAGTTTTTATTCCCTATAATATATAATATTTGAATTACTTCTTACCAGATACTAGGTTTTCTTACAATTTTTTTATAAAACCCAATGCTTATCCTAAAACCTTATAGGATTTTTAAGTATTTCTCTAAACCTTATCTAAAAATATCCTATAGGATTTTTACCTAGTTGGACGAGTGAATAACCCTATTATAACTTGCCTACTTGTATCCTTAGGTTCAAAACAATGTCCGTGAAAGATATTAAATGTTAAGCACATAAATATTGTCACTGAGAAATGTTTAGTAAAGAGAACGTTTCTTCTACCTGGTTGTTCATTGTTCTCCTTTTTTCCGAAACACAAACCGTGGCAATGAAATTCAATTAGCATATACATGCCTTCATTACAGATCGAGAAATGTTCATAAACAATAAGTGCGACCTTTATTTACGAAAATTTCGTCATAATTATTGATCCCAAATTTATATCAAGATTATAATAATTATTTTGAATTGATTAGCTAATATGTTTATGTAATTTATAGAATTATTTTGTATGTGCATGATCATAAGCCTAGGATTTTGAATGGATTTTGTATGAATGATTGTGGATTTATTAAATAGAGTCTACATGTCCTTCGAACGAGTCAAGTCTGAAAAGCTATTATAATTTTATGGTTTTTATTTTTGTCTGCATACCCATAGATAAATATAAATTTAGTACGCATGGGTCTATGAGCCTAATTTTTAGTTGCATTTGTACTTTTTTTCTAAATAGATATTTTAGAAAATTAGTATTTTAAGTACTAGAATGGAAGTATGGAAGCCATATTTATTCAAGACACAAAGAAATCCAAAAGACCCAAAGAAGATGCAATCTGAGTTAATGTATTTTGGTCCAATGACCATTAGTATGGACCTAGGCTAGGTCTATACTTTTTTAATTGGCCCATGATTATTGTATTGTTGTTGGTTAATTTATTTATTCATTTATTTAAGGTAAGTAAGTGTTGATAACGTTAACTAACAATAGTAAACAGTTTGATGAGATATAAATATCAAATCCCTTAAATATATTAAGTCAAGATTAATAATATTGGCCTCCAAATAAAAATTATAGAATAGTTAGAATTTCATGTATGTTGACATAGCTCAATTGGGGGCTCACATTAAATTACTGTAATTTTTATAATTTATAAATGGGACAACTTAAATTAAATTGTTAGCTTAACTAAGGTTAACAATTTAATGGGCAAGTGTTGAGCTCATTTTGAAGAGGTTGTTAGCCCCATAAGAAATCCAAAAATCATATAGAATTTATGATTGGCAAGTTCACTAAGGCCTACTTAAAATAATAAAATATGCAAGTACAGCTCAGTTGTATGCATATTAATTTTCTTTCGAATTTTGGATCTATTAGAAAATCTTTTAATGGGGTTTTTCTGAATCCAATAGAGAGCACTATTGAATTTGAATAAAATAGTGGGAGATATTTTATTTTGTAGATCTAAAATGGCAAATAGCAATAATGACCTTTCATTACAATCTATCCTTGATAAAGACAATCTTCTTATTAGACTAAATTTTCTTAACTGATCGAGAAAATTGAAAATTGTCCTTAGGCATGAAAGAAAATTATGTCCTAAAAGAGGAAGAAATTAAGAACTGGGTGAGAATGCTACCATAGCACAATATGAGCAATATCAAAAATACCTAGAAGACTCTATTGATGTCTATTATCTCATGCTATCTCTAATGTTATCTAAATTGCAGAAGCAACATGAGAATATATCTACAAGAAAGATATATGCTCACTTATAGAAGCTACTCCAGGAAAGTACAAGGGTTAAGCAATATAATACATCTCGAGCCCTATTTCACTATAAGATAGTCGAAGGGAGTCAAGTTAGGCCTTATGTACTCAAGATGACAGGGTACATAGAGAGACTTAAGCGCTTGGGCTCCAAGTTAGATAACAACCTGGCCATTGACTTAATGTTGGTTTCTTTACCAAATTCCTTCTCCCGATTTATAATGAATTACAACTTAAACGGTATGAAAAGTTCTTTAACAAACTTACTTACTATACTAATGACAATTGACAAGGACACGAAGTCCAAGTCAAAGGTCCCTTAAGAAGCTCTCTTGATTCGTAAATCCAAAAAGAGAAAGGTTAGTAAAGCTAACAATTTCAATGCCAAGCAAGTAAAGAAAGGTGAGCAATCTAAGCTGAAGAAGGGGCAACAAAAGCCTAATTCTAATGAGAAGGAAGCAATATGTTTCCATTATGGCAAGAAGGGTCATTTGAAGAGGAATTGTATTTAGTTCAAGAAAAAGATGTCAAGTAAGGGTAACACCTTAGATACCTTTATAATTGAATGCAATCATTTTGTTTCTTCTACATAGGTCATAAATATAGGCTGTGATTCTCTTATCTATATTGACTTGCAGGGTCTAAATAAGAGCAGTTTGTTGCCCAAGGGAGAAGTGGACCTACAAGTTGCTAATGGAGCAAGAGTTACTGCCATAGTTGTAGGAAATTATATTATTTCTTTACCTAATGGACTTATATTAGAATTAGAGAATTGCTATTATGTTCTTAGTTTCACTAAAAACATTATTTCAATATCATGTTTAGATGCCAAGGGATTTGTTTTTGAGTTCAAAACCATAAGTTGTTCATTTTATATGAATGGAATGTTTTATGGTGATGGCATTAGTTAACAGTCTTCATATTCTTAATACTACTGAACCTGTTCATTCAATTGAGACTAAGAAATAGAAAATGCATAATTTAAGTTAACTTACCTATGGTATTGAAAACTTAGCCATGCGAACGGAAAATGCTTAGCTAAACTTTACTTTGAAAGGTATTTTGATTCATTTGATTTTGAATCCATAGATACCTACGAAGCATGTTTATAAGGAAAAATGGCTGAGAGACCTTTTACCAAGAAAGGCAAAAGAGCAAAAGAGTTATTAGAACTCATATATAGCGATGTGTACGGGGCATTATCAATTCAAGCTAGAGGTGGATCTTCTTACTTCATAACTTTTATTGATGATCTAAGTAGATATGAATATACCTACTTGATGAAGCATAAGTAAGAAACTTTTAAGAAATTCAAAAAATTTAAAAGTGAAGTAGAAAATTAACTTAACAAGAAGATAAAAACGCTTCGAAGTGATAAATGTAGAGAATACCTTAGCTAAGAGTTCGTTGACTATCTAAAAGAGTGTGGAATAATTTCATAATTCACACATTATGGAACACCCAAATGGAATGGTATTCTAGAAAGGAGGAATTGCACCTTAATGGATATGGTTAGGTTAATGATGAGTTATGAAAGTCTTCTTTAACCTTTTCAGGTTATGCCTTGGAAACAATAATATATACACTCAATGGTGTTCTAACTAAGGTGACAGATAAGACACCATATGAGTTATGGTTTGGGAAAAAATTCCAATTTGTATTATCTTAAAATTTAGGGTTGTGATGCTTATGTAAAGAGTGGATTCTTTGATAAGCTTGTAGCAAAATTGTATTAAATACGCATTTATAGGATATCCCAAAGAAACTAAGGGATACTACTTTTATTTTCCAAGTAAGAATAAAGTGTTTGTTCCTTGATATATTACATTCTTAAAGAGAGAATTTATCTCTAAAGAAAGTAGTGGGAATAGAGTAAATCTTGAAGAAATTCAACATTCCGCAAATGAGTTGTAACATGAGCAATTGGATCTGGAACAAACTCCATAAGTTCCTATAATGCCATAACTAGATATTGCACCTGAAATGTAAAAACAACGTAGATCAACAAGAGTAAATTGAGAACCTAAATGGTTAAATATACTCGTGACAAATCAAGATATACTAGTTGTTGAGAATGACGAGCCGTTGACATACAAAGAAGCAATTGCTTCACTAAACTCTAAGAGATGGATGGAAGCCATGAGGTTTGAGATGGACTCTATGTGCACCAACCAAATATGGGATTTGGTAAATGCACTAGTTAGGGTAAAACCTATAGTGTGCAAGTAGGTCTTTAAGAAGAAGACTTATATGGATGAAAATGTAAGTACCTATAAAGTTAGGCTAATAGTAAAAGGTTTTACTTAACATCATGGAATTGACTATGATCAAACTTTTTCACCAATTGCAATGCTTAAGTCCATTCGAATTTTGTTTACAATAGCAACTTATAAGGATCATCATATTTGGAAAATGAATGTTAAAACAACTTTCCTAAATAGAAAGTTAAAGGAGGAAGCATATATGGTACAACCTCCTATTTTTGTAATACCGATAATGCAAATAAAATTTGCAAGTTGAAGGCGTCCATCTATGGACTAAAGCAAGCTTCTTAGAGCTAAAATTTGAGATTTGATGAGATACTTAAGGAATTTGGCTATCTTAAGAATCCAGAAGAACCTTACATTTACAAGAAGGTAAATGGGAGAGCGATCGTGTTTTTAGTTTTATATGTTAATGATATCCTTGTAATAGGAGATGATATACATATCCTAGAGTCTATTAAGGCTAGGTTAGGTAAGTGTTTCTCTATAAAATACTTAGGAGAAGTAGTCTATATCTTAAGAATTAAGATATACTGAAATAGGTCTAGAAGGCTACTTGGGTTAAGTCAAAGCACATACATCTATAAAGTATTGAATAAATTCAATATGTAAAATTTCAAGAGAGAATTTTTGCCTATGTGACATGGTATACATATCTCCAAGACAATGTATCTAAGAACACAAGCGAAGAAGGATAAAATCAAAGTACCATATGCTTCAACAATTAAGTCCATAATGTATGCAATGATATGTATGCAACTGGACATCGCTTATGCTGTAATTATGGCTAGTAGATATAAGGCTGACCCACGTGAGGGTTATTAGGCTACTGTTAAGACCATTCTCAAGTACTTGAGAAGAATAAAGGATTTTTTCTTAGTTTATGGAGGAGACGAAGCACTAGTTGTCAGATTATATACTAATGCTAGTTTCCAAATAGATCAAGATGATTTGAAGTTGCAACAAGGTTACATGTTTTGCTTGAATAACAAAGTTGTTTGTTGGAGGGGTTCCAAATAAGAGACAATAGTAGATTCTACAAAAGAGTCTAAGTACATTGCAGTTTCAAAAGCAACTAAGGAAGCCGTTTGGATAAAAAATTTCATCTCCAAGTTAAGAGTGGTTTCGAACATTATTGATCCCGTTACATTATATTGTGATAATAATGTAACTATAACTTAGTCTAAGAAACTAAGGTCTCATTAAGTGTCTAAACGTATGCTTAGGAAGTTTCACATCCTCAAAGTGATAGTTAGAAGGGTGATGCATTGTGCAAAGTAGCAACAAATAAAAATGTTATAAATCCACTCACAAAGGCCTTACCTCGGTAGAAATAGGAGACCCATATAAGGAGCCTAGGACTTAAAGTATGTAGCACTTGGTAATAGTATAAGTAGGAGTTTTATAATTTTTACACAATATGCCAGGACAATTTTTGATGTACTTATGAATATTATGAATAAATGGTAACTATTCATTGTGCGTGTATACATTTTTGCTCATATCTATTTTACAATAAAGTCCCATAGATAATCAAGGCATGTATGGAATAATAATAAATATATATTATCAGTGGGATTCCATGATATTATATTGTCTAAAAGTTGTCATTAGTCAGATAAATATTTAGAGAGGATACAGATATTTAAATCAACATATTGTATAATTAAGGTCATTCTCACTAGATCGAAAAAAAAAAAAAAATATTCAAGTTTATACAAATGGATACCCAAAGTTAAGTGGGTATATTGGACACCACTTACAAATAGAGGACGCTATATGTTTAATGTCATTGGTCCCTCCTTTATATAAACAAGCGTAAATAATCCCTATACTTAAAACCTTCATATATCCTATACATGAAATGTTGTGCTTTGGAGTTGTTAAATGTACTATTTATTTAGATTATAAGTAATATGGTTAGTAAGAATGACATTAAATATAAGGAGGATAGTGATGAGTTAAGATAGAATCCATTACTTTATTGGATTAGGAAGTCGATATCCAAGGTCACTTAGTTGAGATAATAATGACTTAGAAGCTCGTGACCATAGTAAGTTTTATCAAGTCTAATTTATCTCGGATATTAAGTAAAACTATTAAACATTGATGACATTACATGTAATGGTTTAATTGAGATATTATTTGATGAATGGATTTAATTACGCAGTAATTGATTCATAATAGTTTTTAGTTCACAACATTTTTATTATGTTAAGTAGCTAATAATTGTTGTTAGACAGTTACCTTGACTTATGTCTGGATAGATACTGCTTTCGTGTATAGAAACCTAGAGGGTCACATACAATAACACGATAGACAAGAATAAGGTAATTGATTAGAAACTTTAATGGATACTAAAGTTTTGTCAATGATTATTTCAAGATTATACTGAGTTTTATATGTTTCGGAATGATGAAAGGATGTTTTATTGGAAGCTTTTTACATCATGGTCAAATGCATTTAACATGGCTATAAAAATGCCTATAATTGTTTTTTGTCCGTTAGTGGAATGAATGGAGAGAATTACAATGGAAGGAATCAATGTTTGAGAGTAAGTTCAAATAGAGGATTAACGTTTTAAAAAGTTTAAATAAGGGATTAACATTTCATAAAGTGGTTCAAATAAGAGATAAACATTTTGAAATGTTCAAATAAGGGATTTACGTTTGACAAAATATTTCAAATAATTTTATAGATTAGTTATTACGAATTTCTTATTTAAACCACTTTATTAAACATTGATCCTTTATTTAAACTTTTTAAAATGTTTATCCCTTCTTTAAGCCACTTTGAAATATTTATCTCCTATTTGAACTTACCCTCAAATGTTAATCCCTTCCGTTATAATTTTCTCGGAATGAATGTTACGATTGCATTGATTACTTTTAGAAATTGAAAAGGCATCAAAATATGCTATCTTTTAGTCAATATATCTAACGTTAAAAGGGAGAATAGGCAGTAGTTAGATTAAGTATTTAACCTACTTCCTTTTAAAGAAAACAAATTAGTGAGAAAATAATATATATACTATATATTTTTTTCATATTTCCATTTATGAAACAAAAAATTTTAATCTAAGTGATCTAATAGTCTAAAGCATTAGAGTAGTTCTTGTTATCATGTGTCTGCATACTGCTAGAGGAACTATAACTGCGATTCTTGTGGTGCACACATTTCATAAGAATAAAGCCACATCGGATTGCACTTGAACTCCGTCCCTAAGAGCAAATAGTTTTGCCATAAGAAAGGCATTCCGTATTCATCTCATAATTCTAGTTTATAATTTTTTTTACATGTTACACTTAGATCCTAGGAATAGGTTTGTAGAAAATTTATTTTTTCGTCGTGTTCTTTTAATCTACAAAATCTATCATTGCCCTCATACCTTATGCAAATGAGAAAGCTATTAGCTTCTATAATAGAAAAGCTTACATAAATCACAAACAATTTTCTCTTGTTAGGAACTTCTCTAAAAAAGAACATACATTAGGTAAGCTGCAGAAAAGTTACTAGACCTAAGGATGAAGGGGGCATGGGTTTGCTAAATTTAATTAGCTATGAGAAACAAAGCTTGTCAACTAAAAAGATTCTTTGAACTTAAGAGCAAGAAGGTATGTTGGACCCAAGTAACGTAAAAGAAAATTAAAAAAAAAATTGTTGTAGAGGAACCAAAACCAAAGCAATGAATCCTTATCCTTTCGAGCTAGAGAAATTAAAGAGAGTCAAATGCTAATTCATTCCTCTAGCTTAGTCATTATGGGAAATAGCAAGCACATAAGCTTCTGTTTAATACTAGGAGCAAAACAAGAAAACTCAAGCAGTCAATAGAAGGTCCACTTATAAGGCAAAGTGAGTCTTCAATTGTATTTAATTACTAACTGCCAATTTCTTCTTGGAATGAGAATAGGATAGCTTTTCCTAGTTTTAACATGTTAGAAAACCTAATTGGACCTTTAAACTCCAAAGAAGATCTCAAGATGAGAAAGCTCTAAGTTTGTCTTCGAGGCACAATCCTTCGCTTAAGGACATCCATTGCTTTCTAATTCGTCAAGAAGGAAATCATATAAATTAGAAATGGAGATGGAAAGCAGCTTTTCCCCCAAAAGTTAAATTGTTGCTTCAGAGGGTTTTTTATTTAACCCTTTCAACCAAAGCAAACCTAGCAATTAGAAAGATTAGTCTATCTGGACCATGATTGTTAAAATTGTGATTTTATTGTTACTTTGAGCATGTAGAATCAGTAAAATTATAGAAAATTGTATAAAAAAGTAAAATCGTAAAATTATATATTAAAATCTACAATTCTACAAAAAATCTGTACCTACATGAGTTTACATCCATTTTACCTAAAAAAAAAGTCATAAAATTATAAACTTGTAAAATCGTTTGACTTATGATTTTAACAACTATGATTTGAACCATTCCTTAGATTTAGAGAACTAGATGAAACACTTATGCATGCTTTAATGTTATGCCTAGGACGAGCAAAAATAATCAATATTTAGCAAACCTATCCTTGTAGTCACCCTTACTTAAAGCAAGATTTCTTATCATAGGTAAAAGTAAATTGCAAGATTAAGAAAAAGGACATATCTCATGTTCATCCTCATGAGTCCTTTAGCTTTGCTATCATGCTCTGGAAAATATGGCACAACAAAAACAAGATCACTTTTAGAGCAACTGAAGGGAACAATAGTTTGCCTCAGCAAATCATATCTTTAGCCCATGAATATTGAGCTCCTTAGAAAATATCTGCATAGTTGTATAAAATAGAGAGGTGTAATTTATATTGAACACCTCCTACCTAAGGTCTTATTAAGCTAAGAACAGATGGATCCATGAATTTATCAAACTAGACAACCATAGGGGGAGTTATAAGAGACAATCGGAGGAGATGGATCTTTGGTTTTGTGAAAAAATTGGGATGAATAATATCCTTGCTACTAAACTTTAGGGTTTATTTTGGGGGCTTAGCTATTGCATACAACTTGGATACCTAAATATTGAAATAAATTTAAATTCAATTACTACTTATCTTCTTCTTAAAGAAGAAACAAATTATAAAATGCTTTATCATAATGTTCTTTGTTCTTGTAAGGCAAAGTTATCCCTCTTAATGAAATGGAAGATTGAAGCAAACCTTAGAAAGTTGAATGTAATAGCAAATAGTCTAGCAGGATATTAATAAGCAATCCCAGCTCTCCATGCAATTTCATGCTTGTCCTACATTTTGTTTCTCTTTTTTAAAGCAAGACTTATGTTCTTATGGTTTGTTTAAAGACTTAAGGGCAAAACAACCCATAGACTTATCTGGTGGATATAATCAAATGGTTGTGCAGAAAGGACTTAGAGCTTAGCTCCTCTTTTGTAGTTAGCTCCACCAAGAGCTAATGCTTTTGATGTATATATTTCAATTATACATGACATGTTTTACATAAACCCCACCCCCCCTAAAAAAAAAAAAGAAAATGGTTACATATAATGTAGAGATGAGGACAACCAACACTTACAATACATGAGAAGTAAGACAATCATGTTGAAAACAAATGTAGAACTAGTTTTTTGCATTTCTAGCTTGCTTGCAAATTCAAAACTATGAGAAATTGTTAGGTATGATAAACTATATAATTGCTTTCCATTGTACATCCTTATATAGATGCCCTTTCCTGAATATGAATGCATTGAGAAAGATTTTCTATACCAATATATATAGAATCATAAACAAATAAATTTGGAAGTTTTATATAACCTACATTGTTGGGTAACATTTTAATAAGGTTGAGATAAGATGTATGTGGAAAGAAAGTGAAACTAGAAGTAAATCGGTGGAAATGTTTTTTTTTTTTTTCTTTTTGTTTGGTCAATATAAAGAAAATGAAAAGAAGAGAAACAATTGGAAAACTTATCTAAATTACCCTTTATTATTTTAATCCCTCTGTTTTTCAAGAGTATATTTATAATTTCTTACAAATTCCACCAATTTCCTTTATTTTTTCACCAAATTTGAAGAGAAACAAAAACGATTCAAGAGTGGAATTACTATTCTTTTCTGTCCAATTCATTCCAGTTCCATTCCCTATTAACATTACCAAACACATGATTTTCTTCCATCTCAATGGTTATTTCCTTTGATTTCGTCCCATATTCTAAACATAATGGTAATGATGTTTACAAATCAACAACTACACACTATTACCCTAAAAAAATAAAAAGTTATACACATATTGTCTTACATTATTTTTCTTATAACTCAAGAAGAAAATTGAGTCACTACGTAGTGTCAAGCAAGTGCATTTATCAAATTTATAGTAAGTAGATTAAGTTTAAGTATCAATCCCTCAAGGTTTTTTATTACTAATACTCACTAGATCTCTATCATCCAACCTATGAATTCGAGTTTGAGAATTTGAAATATCTAATCTAACTACAGCAATTACTGAATTAAAAATTAGTCAAGAATTATTCAAGAACTTAGTAAGAAAGCAATAAAAGTGTAAACGATTTCAAGATTAAAAAAAAAAACCATATTTAAATCTTTGTTTCCCTTAGATATAACATGTGATTTTTCTTAAAGATAATCTAATTTACTCTTTAATCTTTTTTTACTAGTATAATTCTTTATTGAAATTAATCACTTTCTCAAGCCAATTAACCCTAACTCTACAATTACCTATTATAATATCTTCTCAACAGAATGACTTAAGATTGCATTATTGCACAATGTTATCTATGCTTTAATTTAAAATTTTGAAAAGATCTTACAAATTATCTTTAATCTTACAATAACTTTTATCTACTATACTTAGATCTAATCTTATATGAAATTTCTCGATTTTCTTATAAGATATCATATTTTAGATTATTATCCAAAGAAATAATAACCTAAATTATGAAGCATACAAATTAAACCAAGAAAATATTAAAAAATTAAATTAATAAAATAATAATCATATCACATGAGTACATCTAGGTTCTAAAAGACCTATATGCCAAAGATCTACTTTCTACACATCATAAAATAATAATCTAAAAACAAAGAATAAAAAGAATTAGAAGTACGAGTCATGAAATCCGCAAAAAGGTTGAATCTTAAAGTTTTCTCTTCTCTTCGCTCTCTTAAATGTTATTTACTTGCAAAACTCTCGAAAATTCGTACCCAAAAAGTTTTCTCCCCAAACAAATCATAACAAGGTTTTAAATAGGAAGTGATAAAAAAATAAGGGTCGACTGGAAAAGATACGACTAAACATATCGCATCCCCTAATAATGTATTGCGCTATGATATTAAAAAAATGAGCTCCAAATTTGCTTGGAAACAACAGTCACGTCGTTCGATTATGTCGATTTTCAAATCTTCATAACTTGCTCATTTTAGCTCCAAATTGAGTGAAACTTATTTCTATTTTTTCATTTTTTTGCATAGATTATTTCAAAACTTAGAAAATAGATTTTTACTCAATTAGTATCATTATCTAAAAAGTAAACTTAAATATTAAGAGAAAATCATGAAAAATCACAAAATAAAATATATCCAATTTAGAGCTTATCACTATAGCTTTGGATATTTACATAAAGTTTTAGATGGTATAGGGTTGAATATAATTGTAAATGCAAGGGATTACTTATATACATATAGATATACATATACATATACACATATATATAACTTAGCTCTATATCAATCTATTATATATATTTTGCACATGAAAGAACTATTAATATTGTATGTTATATTATATATATTTACATAGTATATCGTATATAAGTACACATATGTATACAGGATATTGAATATGTGATATTTTTATTATATAACAAAAGTTAAATTTATCATACTATAATCAATAGTATTTTTTTTTTGTGTATGTATATATATATATATATTTATGTATATATATTATACATTAAAAATTATGTTGTTGTATACATACAGACATACATAAGCACAGAGTTTGCATGCACATAAAAAAAAATTACCCATACAACATACATGCATGTGCAAAAGATTAAAATCAACAATATAACCTAAATGACAACACATTGTCATGCACCTAAATAGGATATGGTAGTTGTCATCTTTTATGTTGACACTGTTGTCTATATTATTTAAGCCCTAAGGTTTTTTTGTAATCATCATATTAGTGTCTTAGGAGTTTTTAGAAAATAACATATTAATCAAATTAATAAAATATCCTCCAACTTTTCTTAATAACTTTCATCCATTACATGTATCCAAAGTCAAAAATCATTTTCTACTAGAGTATGTAAGTAGGACATGTTTTCTAAACTTTCTTTTTAAAAATTGCTATTATAGTTCGTGTAACCATAAACATTTACCAATTCATCTCTAAGTATCGAAACAAGACAGGATAACGAGAATTAAACGGTACAAATATAATGAGTATAAAAAAAATAACCCTATTATACTATATTTGGTTTAATTTGTACAGCATTAGACACAAATTTTTATAATGCCCTTTGTTTGGTATTCACAAGTGTTACATTCATTATAATATTTTGACATTTATATCCTCGATGTTATCTAATATATATTTAGTTATATTTTTATATTATTTAAAAAATATGATTTGAACAAATCATTGAATTTACATAATCAAATAACTTTAATACAATATTAAATAAAAGCCATAAATTTGCTAACAATTAAAGATTAATTATTTATATTATAGACTAAAATAATTTTTTCCCTTAGGACCATGCTTTGCTAGTGGGTGTTTTTGAGATTTAAAAAAAAAAAACTTGTGTTTTTCTCTAGTAAAGTAAACTTTTGTACTATATTTTAGATAAAACAAATTTTAAGAATTCTGTTAAGTTCTTGAAACTTTTATTTGTCTAGTAACTATGCTAAAATTGTGAAACAAACATTGAATAAAAAATTTTATCCCATCCAATATCATTAATTTTACACAACCAAACAATGTCAAAATGTGAATCATAGTTTGCTATACAAAATCATTGGGAAAAGATTTCAACTCTTTAGAAAAAAAGAAAATCACTTTCTTATCTTACCTGAAGCATATACTACAAAGCTATTGTTGATAATAAATGTTGTTGGATAATGAATGCAATTGAATAATCCAGATATTAATAAAGTCTTAGCCATTATTTGGTATTTTATATGTTTTTTGAAATATAAAATATTAATAAATTACTAAAAATATCTCTAACTTCTCATAATTACTTGCATTCATGCACAAATCCAATCCATATGAAGCAGTTTTAAATAAAATTGTTTTTTTTTTTTAACCACTAGTAGGATGGGCAATTAGAAATCATTAAGAAAAGGATTCCTAAAAAATGCTCATTCTGCATGACATTATTTGTTTGTTTACTATTTTTTAAACACCTATAATAGGGGTACATGCATCACTAATAATATTAGGAGCCAAATATAAACCAATCCCTACTATTATGAGTTATCCCAATTGGTAAGCTTAATAAGACCAAGCTTGAAATCTAAAGTTGGGGCAATCTTTCCAAGACAAAGAGGCACATGATTTGAGGGGCATCACAAGCTATTTGATCGTACCAAGCAAGACAAGGGCAAACTAAGCTAAATGTAAAGATGAATGCACAAAATGCTTCAAAACTTTTCTAACCTAGGAAGATACTTTTTTATTGAAAAGTTTAGGATGACCAGAGGCAACCAAGACCAAAACACTAACCTTTGAACACTTAAGAGACAAGAAACTCTAAGTGATGATAAGATTCATTTATTTTAGAAGGTCTATCTTGCGTATGATACATGGGTTGAAAGTATGATAAGCATTGATTTCACTACCTTAATGATTCTTGCTTATTAATCCCATCCCCTCCCTCTCCCCCTCCCTCTTTCTCCCAACACATACACAAAAGTCTTTTTATAAAGTATTTTTTAAATTTAAACCTTGTTAAGAAACACCTTACATTATAGCAGCTAACGGTTTATGGTCATTAATAAGGAAAAAAGGTAAAAATGATTTGTACTCACTTAAGTTGAATGAATTCATGATTAATAAGTACCTTGGACATATGCTTCCTTTAAGATTTTATTTTAGGCTTTGAACCACTCACAAAGAAGAGCTTAAAAAATGGAGAGTCATCTTCTCATTGAAAAAAAAAAAAAACAAAAAAAAAGAACAAAGAAAGTAAAAGGTTTGAAAAAAAAAGAGAGAAAAAATATGTAAGGCAATCATCCTAAGTCTCTTCCAAAAACAAGACAAAATTTTTCAACAACCTCAAATTTTGAGTCCACCCATAATATCACTCTTCAAAATTTCTTTTGCTTAAGGGAATTATATTATCTATTACATGACCCATTCGGCTATTCCCTTTTTCTTTTTCCTTCTCTTTCTTCCTCTCTTCTTCTCTTTCCTCTGAAGTAGCCTTTTGTTATAAAGATTTGATTAGATAAAGACAATGCAATTGGATAAGACAAATACAAGGAGAACTGGACAATGTAAGCTTCTTGTACTATGTTTGGGTTGCATAGTATTGGACACAACATTTATATAAAAAATTAATTTTTTCTATTATAAATTAAATAATCTTTTGTAATAATTAATAAAAATAATATTAATTAACTTAATATTATAATATGATAGGGTATTTTTTATAATACAAAACATTTTTTTTTTATTTTTCCCCAATGAATTTTATTTTTGTACCATTGTATAGATAAGACAAAATTTGACTCTTTTGTCTGGTTCATCAACCTCATTTTTGTCTAGTCACCTAGCAAATTCATTAGAACTAATAGTGCGCAACCAAATGCCACCTAAAAGTGACACTTGCCCTACTAAAATGCACTTTTTTTTTAAATTAATAATGCATAGACACTATACTATGAATATATGTATTAAAAGTCCCTTATTTGTGCGTATAATTAAAAATTTTGGGGCACATTTAGTTTATAGAGTAGAATAAGGTTGGAATAGAAAAGCAATTATTATTCCTTATAGTTATTTTGAAATCTAGTAAATAGATATGAAAATAAGCATAAAAAAAATCATAGAATTATTATTCTCTTAATCCTTTAAAGGAATTGCAAATCTTCATTCTTAACAGCAATGATTCCATGAAATAATCATTTCACCAAACAAATGCAGGAATAAGTCTACAATTGAGGAATAGCTATTTTATTTTATTTTTATGAAGTCAACTAAACGTGTCATTAGCTATTTCCTTAGTCTTGTAAAGGAATTGCAATTCCTTATTTTTTAGCAACAGCAATTTTGTTGAATAATCATTCCACCAACTAAATGCAGAAATAGATCTACAGTTGAGGAATAGCTATTCTATTTGATCCTTATAAAGTCAACTGAACGTGCCACTAGTGTATGGAGCTGTAGATATAAGTAAACTAGTTAATGTAAGTAAATTTAGTGATTAGTTCTATTATTAACATTTATATGTAAAACTTAACAATTTGCATACATATGATTTAGGTATTTTCAAGAAAATTTGTTTATCTATATAATAGGAGTAACTATCTATTTAGCTAGTTTGTATCAAAGTTCAAACCATTTAGATAATCAACACTACTTGATCCATGACTCTTGTTTGCTATCCATGACCCTTATATGCTATTAGACATTGCAAGTAGGTATCTTACATTTAAAACTAAGCGAATCATTTCATCCCAACTCTGTAATCTACTAATAATGATGACAACTATAAATTGATCCATAACCCATATAGCATAAAGCTATTCTATGATATGCATTGTCAATAGCAATCAGTAAGATAATTTGTGATGTAAACGAAACCAACCAAATCATAATTTCAATCATTAATCAATTAAACACTTATTAAGTATTTACTCCAATAAAGGGGTTTTAGTTAACTTCACAAGGTGTTCGGTCAACTAAACTTCCTTTGAGGTTTATTTACTTATTATGATTGGTTTGGTGATCTAAAGTCATGTTTAGTTTATTGAACTAAGTCAAAATTGAGTAGTCTTGGTTTTATAACTCGGTCAACAAAACTTCCTTAGATTCAAATCCTTCTTCACCTGGCCTTGTTTGTCTAATCGGATTGTAGTTTAATTGACCAAAAGTCCATCTTTTCTACGTCTCGTCTTTAGACTCAAAAATTACTCATTTGATTCATGAACTTCTCTTTTGATTTAGCAATTGAGTCTTACTTAGATTTTCCCTTTTTTGTTTAACACTTAGTTTGATTATCCTCTTAAAAATCAAAATTTTTGTTAGCTTAATACCGAGTAAACTAAAACCCATTGTAACTCAAATTTTAATCATACTTTTGATGTCACTATTAACTTAGTCACAAGCATACTTAATCTCAATCCTATGTTAATTATTTATTACTTTTGATTATTAACTTGATAATCTACTTGTCAACCATTGCTTTACAAGTTATTTTTTAACTTCACTAGTTTTTTTAGATTTGATAAATTTAAGTGGGGATTAATAAGCAAATCCTTAGTTAATCCCTTACTAAGTAACCTTTCCTTCCATTTTTGAACTTTATTGTGATTTTATTTCTTTATGAAAAACGTTAATATCACATTTAGTACTCGAATTTTTCCTAAATGTACAATTTGTTACACCAAACTTTGAAAAGCTTAATTTACTGCTTAATTGAAGTTTTCATTGTCATTTATATTACTTAACCTAACTCTGTTAGTGTTCATATGCTTACTAGCATAAATTGACACGTGTCGTTATCATGAATTAACACGTGTTACCTTTTTTTTTGTATCTGGCCTAATTTGTCCCTTAACTGATGTGGCAAGACACGTAACATGATACATGGCACATTTTTGTTGAAATGGCATGGTACCTGTCGCCACATGGCATGGCATGTAATAAAACCTCCAATTACCATATGGTGCAATATTGCACCATGTGTTAACTAATGCTATGTGGAACAAATTTTTTTTTTAAAGGGAAAAATATATATATATTTTTATTTCAACCAAATAAAGATATAAGCAAAGACTACACTATGCTTATAAGTACAAATCTTCACATGATTACTTAGGACAACCTCTATATAGACATGTTTTTTTTTTAATCTAAAATTTCATGTGGGATTTTTGAAAAAGGAAAAGAGGTTTTGAAGCACAACATACAGTTTTTCGCTAGAAAAAGGAGTTCATTTTGACTTAATTTTTTTTTTCACTTGATTCAACTTTTAATTTAAAAAAAAAGATGCTCTTACTTTAACATGGATTTCAAGCATGTTTTAGAAATGTTTTTGTAGAAATTTTTGTATAATTTAAAAGTAACTATGGAGTAAATTAATGATTGAACCTTTTTTTAAAAAAAATTAAAAGTTGAATTAAGTAAAAAAAAATTAAGTCAAAATCGACTCTTTCTCTTGTGAAAGCTACAAGTTATAATTCAAAATCCCAAACCCTCATATATTGTTGCACATAAAACGGTACATGAAAAAAGCCCTCTATGTATTATACATCATCCTAAATGCTCATGAGTAGAAAGGTGTTATGGGTATAGTGTGAACTATGATGGATGTAGGTTGGTCATGCCACATGTCATGCCATATCAATTAAAATGTATCACTTGTTGTGCCGTATCAACTAAGGGACAAGTTAGGCCAAGTATAAAAAAAAAAAGTGTCACGTGTTAATTCGTGCCACGTCAAAAAATTGATATTAACAGAGTTGGGTCAGGTAGTATAAAGATAACGGAAACTTTAATTAGGTAATAAATTAAATTTTTCAAACTTTAGATAGCAAATTGTATATTTAAGAAAAGTTTGGGTACCAAATGTGATAACAATCTTACTAAATGAAAAAGTTCAAATTTTAACAAAATAATTACTAAAAGTGTCCGAAGATCGATCTCAAACGAAAGTAATAGTACCCGAGCAAGTTCGAGCACATATTATGAGATGAAATATATAATATATTATATTTGTCAACAAGTGATAGTGCAGCAACAATAGACTCATCAAGTGGATGATATTTTTTTTTTTTTTCATTTGGGACAACAAGCGGATATTATTCTGTTCTATTCTTCAGAAATATTTATAATTTTATACCATGTTTCGGATAAGATATATATGCCAGAGACAACTTGGATGAGATGATTAGAAAACTTGCTCATAAGCCATCACCGCATCAACTGCATCGTTTTTAAAATGCTTCGTAACTGTTCTATTATCACGCAAATCCACAGGCTTATCCTATTATCTTTTCCACCTGTCTCAGCAACACATTAATGACAAGTCCTCCATATAACCTGATCAACTTGAATCGATATGGTTATTAATTGGTTCCATGAAGAAAACAAAACGAAAGTTGAACGAATTTACTAAACCCTTACGAAAGATATGATAATGTGAGTAAAAAGCCAACTACGAACTGATTTTACCTTCTACTACTCATTATTGCTAAAGCGATTAAGGGTAAGTCCGGGATAGAAATTTGATGAATTATCTGAACAGCTAAATTCATTCTATTTCAGTCAATATCCAACTTCACATTGTCGAAAATTAAGGGGATGGCCACTCATTTTATACGAGTTTTTAAACAATTTTCATATATTAATGGGTTTTTTTTTTTAATAAAATCTGGTTATATTTGCTTCAAATGAGCTTAATCACTATCTTTAAAATTGAGTGTTTAAATCCTCATATTGTTCAAAATATACTTTTAGACCTTCTACCATTTTGTCCTTAGAATAATTTTAAAAAATAATGAAACTAAAACATGCATAAAATTAAGATTTAAAGGTAAAATAACAATGTAAGAGTCCAAATGTATCTTCTTCTTCTTCTTTTTTAAGATTTAAAGGTATAGATACTCAATTTTAAGATAAAAAGCTAAGCACACATCAAGTGTACATAAGAAGGTATGTTTATAGTTTGTGCATAAATTTTTTCCTACTAAATTCCAATAATTATCCATATAAAATATTTGGGTTTTTAATCTGCATTATTCAAATAAAATGTGAAAGGATTATTCTTTTACTGCCTCATTCCTTAGAAGGCCAAGAGAGAGCGAGAACCGGGCCATAGGGGGTGGGGCGGGGTGGGTGGTGTGAGAGAGGGAAACAAACCAAATGCACCTATTTATGAATAATTTGACATATTGTTTTTCTCCTAATTACATGACATTATAATTTTAGAGAGAATAGAGTTGTATATGTCCATCCTTTTAGAAAATCAGTACTCATATATCACTAAATTATAATAGTTTTTGGTGAATAATTTGATATCATTGACTGAAATTGCAAATAACCGTAGGAATTAGTATTAGTCATTTGTGTTATATATATATATATATATATGTAATTTGCCGGAACAATAGCTGGAATATCCGGTTGGGATCAAGTCAAAATGCGGAAGAAAGCCAAAAAAAGGTAAAACAAAAGTGGTCCCTTTGCATCCTTATCTGTGGAATATGGACCTGCAATGGTGGTTTGTTGTGTTCTGAACCTATCGAGGCCACCGCATGCCCATGCTTGGACTGTTCTCATTATTACTTTAATTTGTCCCTCTCGCTCTCATCACCCCATATGTTTTTTCATATTTGAAATCTCTGTTTTCCGCCTCACATTTCCTAAATACGTACCTAACAATAACATACGCAACATATACGGTCACACGTGTACAACACGTAGGGCAGTAGGGGGAGTTAAAATTTTTCTTTCTTAATTGGTGTTTCACATCAATATCACGGTTATTCAAATAGCGAGACACATATGAAATATATATATATATATATATATATATATGATATTTAAATAGCGAGACACATACGATATATATATACACACACATACATATTATACGGCAACAAGTAATTCATGGAGTTATGATTATGAATAAAAGACGTAATAAAAGTTTCATCATATATATATATGATCCATCCCTTTGCATCCACAAATTTGCATTCCAAATGTCTTTTTTTTTTTTTTCTTTTTTTTTTTCCCATTCTTTTTACGTAGAAATACCAATGGAAGAAAATGGCTTGAAATAATTCTTTCTCTGTCAATCTAGAATCGATATATGTTGGAGTTCGGTGCCAGCGGAGCACATCTGAATCCGTTCCCTCTGAACAAAATTACAGTTCTGTTCACTCTGCATGACCCAGCTGGTTTTCATCATTATCATTTTTTCTTAATGCCCTTTTTTCCTTTTCCACATTAAACTATATGAATATTATGTCCGATATTTACCCAGAGACAAGAATACAAGGTATACTGGAGCAGATCGGTGCGTTTTCTTAAAAGTTGAAACCGCCGATTTTACCTTAAACAGAACCGTAGTGACCCTTTAAAACTAATAGATGGAAGTGAGTTTAAGAAATTACTAATTCCGGATTAGGTTTGTTATTCAGCCTATTTGTTAAGGGGAACCGGCAAGCAACATTGCATCCGAATTAAGGACCATTGTATATGATGCTATGTTATTTGCAGTGCTTATTATAAACAATCTAGAAAAAGGTTCTCCACTGATAACTAATAAGTCGGATGGGTTAAATGTTAATATATCACGTAAATCGATAAATTATTTATAAAATATTAATATTTAATAATAAAATATATATTTTTTAAAAAATTACTGAATATATTTTTATATATTAAAATTTTATTAATATATATATATATATACTATTTATTAACTTTGTAACCTTTTATTGCCTAAACAGAGTGGAGGGTGTGGCCATAGGCCAATGGCATAACTCACATGCAACCGTTTTATTTGACCAATATGAAGCACAAAAGTGAGTGAGTCAGAAAAAGAGAGAGAGTGAAATGGATCCCTTATTTCCTGACAAAATTGATCTTGATATACTACCAAGAGAAATATATCTAAAGAAGAAGGAGAAAAAAAAAAAAAAACAGAAATTGAAAGTTTTGATTACTTACTAAATTCGGATTAAAGGGTAAGGAATAATGAGTGGGTACGAAGGCCTAGACTTATTCAATTCTTAAGTGATTTTAGTTGTCCAATAACTTGCTTGATTCTATGTTATGGTTTCTTTCTTTTTTTTTTTTTTTGGGCAGATATGGTTTCAATTAATATGTCAAATCTCTTTATCAAGTTGAGATTATATCCGTTGAAGATGTATAAAGCAAAATAATAGTCTTAATTTTTTTCTTTACAGAAAATATACATTGTTTTAATAACTAGTGCTATTGATAAGAGTGGTATGAAAAACTAACCTATAATTTTTATACAATTATTGTTAGTATATTCATAGAGATAAAAGGACAAATAAGCTTGATTTATTCTATTGGTAATTAATTCTTCTCAAATCTTTTAAAAAAAAGATTTTATGGATATTATTGACTACGTGTATATATAAATTATAGATAAATATTAATAAAATTTAGATATATAATAGTATAAAAATAGGTTTTTTTTTAAGAAATTACCAATTACCACTATTATATAGTTTGACTTTATTAATACCTGGTTCAATAGTGTTTGCTTTTATCCAATATATTGGAACTGATGAAAAAATCAAAAGTTTTGACTGATCACTCGTTAGAAGAGAAACTCTAACTTAAAAAAAAAAAAGAAAAATCAAATGTTACAACTCCTTTTCTAAGACTATTTTCTTATATTCTCTCTCTCTCTCTCTCACACACACACACCTGCAATGCAAACGACAGAGGTCTGTCTTTCCACAGCATCTTAAATTTCCAAAGTCTGTATATATGGATATTTATATGTGTATATATATGTATGTATGTATATGTATGTATAACATAACTTGAAGAGGACAAAGTAAATAAAATAGCCAGAGTTATTACTATTTTGTGTATGGCCAAAGTATGTTCTGCTTCTTGTTCAATCGTAATGTTATTGAAATTTATTACTGCAAACAAATATCTTATTCTTTTAATTGTTCATTGTTTTTTCAGAGATGAGAGCAAGCAGAGAAAGAGCTTTGTGCTTTGACGACATTGAGATTGCAACCTTTTGAGAGCTCAAATCTACTTCTGTTGGTCATCCACAATGCCGGTTCCTCTTGCTCCTTATCCCACTACTCCGCCTGCTAATGGTATGTTTTCCCCAATCGATTTTCAATTCTGTTATATGACCATTCAAAATGTATTCATTCTTCAATTTTCGAAATTACCGATGAGTTAAAAACAATCATAATTGACTTTTAAGGATAATGTTCTTTTTGCAACTTCACACTCAAATGCTGTGCTGCTAAATATACTACTCAATCGAACTTTCGCTTATCCGAATTTACACGTGATGGTTGAAATTGTTAAATGTTGCAACATTCTTGGTTTAAGAGCGGGGAAGATGACAGGAGTAGAAAATATTTTTGATCAAAATTCAATTGGACTTCAAATTTTTACGAGAAGACTAGAAACATGGTAAAAGTTTCGGTAATGTTTTTAGCATTATTTCTCTAATTTATGGTATAGGGAAATCAAAAATGAATTTTTTTAGGCATAAATCAAGTAAGCTAGCATGAGCAGTTTCCTGTTTCTTTCTTAGATATTGAATTCCTAATCATTCCTAAAATATGCAGAAAAATCACCGCCGTAATTAGGTTCAGCAGAAATATCTTAGGGCTTACTAGAAAAATTTAAGTATGCAACAATTGATGTCGAATTTAAATTTTATACAGTCGGTTCGAGTACGCAGAGCCAGCTTGTTTGCTCGGGGTGTCGAAACCTGTTGCTTTATCCCGCAGGAGCAACATCTGTGTGTTGTGCCGTTTGCAATGCTGTGACAGCCGTACCCCCTCCTGGTAAGCGCACTCGAAAATCCTGCAAAGTTTGCCCGCCTAATCATGAAATCGTACTCATCTGTAAAGATGGACTGATTTTGCAAATGTAAATAGGCACAGAAATGGCTCAGCTGGTTTGTGGAGGCTGCCATACGTTACTCATGTACATTCGTGGAGCAACCAGTGTCCAATGCTCTTGTTGTCGTACCGTTAATTTAGCATTGGAAGGTAAATTATTCTGGTTTCATCAGTTATAATGAAAGATGATGTCAGATGGCCTTCAAAATTATGAGAAATGTGATGAACGGTGTGAAAATCTGAGTAAAATCACGATAAGTTTATTTAAAAATTATAGATAGCTAGATGTGTGGTTTTTAATGTTTTAAAAAGAAGCTGAAATAACATGGGCAGTAATTGGATGTTGCAACAGCAAATCAGGTGGCGCACGTGAACTGCGGAAACTGCAGGATGCTTTTGATGTACCAATATGGAGCTCGATCGGTTAAATGCGCAGTTTGCAATTTTGTTACCACAGTTGGGGTAAGTACATTTTACTTTTAGTATGATTGTAAATCGCTTTACAGGCTCATCTTATGCATAATCTGGATAAATTGTTTGAATCTTTATGTACCCTGCTAAAATGCAACTTTTTTTTTTTTTTTCTTCTTTTCAGGACAACATAGATGTAAATCATACATTAGCATATTGATTGATTCACGAGGATCTAACATATTCTTATCTAACATCTGAAATTCATAGCTAGACATGTTTTATTTTTAGTGAATTTACTATCTTTGTGTCGATTCAACATCCGAGAATATCAAAGAAAGTATTAAATTGTTTAATCTTAATTCTACAACTAGTCGACATGAAAGTTTAAGCGGCATATATTATAGAAATTTTTAGATTTATCTTTTAATACCCCTAACTTGTCTGCCGCGACTTTGACTAAAATCTATCGAGTGAATAAGGGATTGAAATGACAATGATGAATTCAAATTAGATCTGCTGCTTCAGTATTATGCTAAAACTTAGTCAATAGCGAGCTGATAGGTAACCTTAAATCCGTAGATGCAGTGTGAACCTCCATAACGATCATGTAAAATCTCACGTATTTCCGCTATTATAGAGCTGATCCTGATTTCATCGACATGTATCCATCTTCGATATTTATACTGCTCCAAGTTTGCTTTTGTAAGTTGAAAATATGATTTTCTGGGTCGAAGCAGGCACCGATGAGCACGACAGAACAGCTAAAGTGATATAAGCCTATATGGAGTAAGAAATGTTACACGGCTCCGGTTTTGCAAGCTATTAAAGCTCTGGTGATTTCATGTGCTTTCTGAGGAGATCCAAGCGGCGACACGTATATAGTTATTCTTCATAAGCGTGACCCCTTTTGAATTTTAATAAGTGAGAAGTCTTGGCACTTGGCAGGTCGTATATGTACGTCAAGACTGTAGCGAGCAAATGCTTAATGCTTTGTTTTTTTTTTTTTTAATGGATATGATGAACTTTATTTTCACATTGTTTCACTTTTTATCTGTATAGTGCCTTCAAGGACACGGTGATTAATTCATCTTCACTTACTATATACCATTAAATGGATAGATATTAATGTTTTGAAAAGGACAAATCAGTTTGCTATTTCGTTGTCATTTTACAAATTGATAGATCCATATGGAGAAAGCTGTGGTGGCAACATTTTGTGGGGGCATACAATTGGGTCCATTGAAAGTGTACTTCTGTTTCATAGCAAATTGATTGGTTCCAAGCTTCTTTTACTTATAAGCACGGGTTATGTATAATTTGATAAATGGGGCTTATTATAATTGATTGTATTCAACTAGTGTATATACCAACTGATTAGGGTGTCTAACCCTTAGATGTAAAGGTTAATACAAATACCATAAATTGTATAAGTACGATAATACCTCTTCCCAATCTCCTGGTAACAATGTCGGCATGGATTAGAATATGGAATTTTGCCATCAATAAGTTTTTAATGAGGATATCATTGCATAGATGATGTTTAAGGACATAAAGAACCAAAATTCAAGGAGTGATAAATTTTCCATGTGCATAGTGGTTGTCACGTCCCAAATTTGATGGCCACCGTACTCTACTACGTACCCATATAAAGTACGCAAAGCTCGATCTTATACGCTTCTACTTTCTTCATGTCCCAATATTAATAACCAGCAAAAGTGTTCCTAGCCCAACAAATAACTATTTACCATACAAACACATATAATGTGTATGTCACATTGCATGAAACTTAAAATAACTAATTCCATGGTCATATTCAAAAACCACTTGCATAAATTCCATTTAATTTACCAAATCACAATTCGACCATGAAATTTACCTAGTGATCGTACTATATCAGCCCCCAGAGTTGATTTTTGAAAGTTAAACCTATATATCCCCAAAAGGTGCTTTTTTTTTTTTTATAGTGTAGATTTTTTAACATAGCATGTAGCGTTATAGATATAAATATGTGTAAGAATAAACTTGTATTAATTTGAAAGATTATAAATAGAACTTTATTGTGCAATAACCCTAGAACTAGTAAGTAAATAGAATAAATCCAAATCCCTTAAAATAAGGAAGCAAATTAAATCAGGATAACCTTTACTAAACTAACATTAAATCTTTTATGATCACGTGAATTCAACTTCTAAGATATTGCCAAATGCAAAGCCATTTGCTCCAAGTGATAATAGGCTTGAATAAATATTTATTAATGTATTATGAGCTATGTAAATCTCCATATGCGAAAAATTATGACCTTCCAAAATGCACTTCTAAATCAGATTTGAAAATCAGAAGCTAAGAGCTGATAGCTTCCTCTTTCTTCCTTCGGTATCAATGATGCTTATGATTATTCTGAACGATATTAACTAACTTCTAATTATCTTTTCCTTACTTTTAATGATCTAAATGGTCAATGACTTTAATCTTAACTTGTTCGCAGTAATCTACTCCACTTAGGAAAGCTCAATCAGAAGTGTAGATATAAAGAAACAAAAGAATCATGATACAAATAAAAAGCAGCAACATTGAAGATCTTGGAAATGCCCATGCTCTCTATAAGACCAATGACATAAGCATTGCCATCTATCAAATGAAGTATTATGTGAGGACCATACTTCTTCCGCTGAACTTCTTATACGTTACAATAGGAAACTTCTCTTTTCAAAGATATATCAAAACCCGATCTCCTACATTAACTGCTCATTTACTTCACCGAATAGAATAAGGAGTAAATGGAATAAAGATTCATGAGGATTGGAATAAGTATGTAATGGGTATTACCTTGTTCAATTACATAAAAAACCAATAAAGGAATAGACATGTAACAAAACTAAAATTGCTAAATTACCCTCTTCTTCCCTACCATAGTGTCTAAACTCCCTTAAGACTGCAGAATATTACTATAGTGCCATCAACTTTAGTTTCTCATCTCTAATTTCTCCTCTTTTCTCTTATCTTCCTTTCAATTTCGCTACAGTCATTAAGGTTTCAAAGTTTTAAAGATATGATCTACTTTGGATAAGAAAACACTTGTAATGGGGGAAGGTACGAAAAGGGTGAGAAATGAAGAATAAAAACAATAAGCAAAACCCACGAATAACTCCAGAGGATATGATGCATCAATGGAACTTCCAAGGACTCACAGTACAATTCGATATAATGTATGAATTGGTCCAATGAGGTTACTCGCCATCTAACCTTACTTAAGAAAAAGAATAAAAGTGATGCCGAGAGTAAATAACAGGGTTTACACAAGGAAGAAAAGTACTCGATTTTATTGAAGGTAATATGATCATCTTATAACTACAAGTACAGGGGTATTTATACCCACAAACTAGGACAACTTGCCTAAAGGAAAAAAGATAAAAAGGATATTTCGTAAAGAAGTAATGCACATGATACAAAAGGGTAAAAATGAAAATATAAGGAAAACAATCATTGGTGTTATAGATTTTATACATGATACTGTACACGTGGCAATAATGCCTTGGCAAAGTTGTTAAGAGAAGCAGACAAAAAGTACGAACAGATGAGTTTGTTCGAAAAAGGATGGCCTAGTTAATCCAGTCTCCCCCTTTTAGCTTCTCGGCAAGGAAGATACAGAGTAATTGGTCAACTCGGCAATAGAGAGTAATTGTTAACTCAACATACCACATAATAATGGGCAGTCATACAGCATGGCATTAGAGGTAACTGGGCAAGGAAATACTTGGTCTCGGTAGGGGTTGGTTAGAATATAAGGATTTGTCGTGTAAGTCCCTCTAGTCCTTGAGTTCAGCTGCGAGTCAAGGATCTCGTAGCTTAATTCCCATAATTTCCTACTGGTTGTTTTGGATTTGGCATCAAATCTAAATAGTGTTCGCCCAATTCTCTATCAAGGTGATATGGGCTGAGGTTAGTGATGTTGAAGGCGTCGGAAACCCTGTAGTCCTCAGGCAGTTCCAACCTGTATGGATTGTTGCCGATTTTCTAGAAGATTTTGAAAGGTCCTTCCGCTCTCGCAGATAATTTGTTTTTCCTTTTATTTGGGAACTATTCCTTGCAAAAGTGTAGCCATATCAATTCTCTTGGCTGAAATTGTTTGGCCAACCTACCCTTGGTCTTTTCAAGCATTCTTCTGGTAGCTTGGTCAATGTGCCGAGTGACCTTGTCATAGATATATAGGTCAGTGGGCACCAAGATTATGCGAATCGTAATTAAGAATAAATAAGGCCAGTCGTTGGATGGGTCTAAGCTTGTAGAAAGCTCGAAAATGGTTAATGGGGAAAGGTACAAAAAGAGTGAGAAATGAAGAATGAAAATAGTAAGCAAAACCCACGAACATCTCCAAAGGATATGACACATTAATGGAAATGATAAGAGTGATGTCGAGAGTAAACAATAGGGTTTACGCAAGGAAGAAAAGTACTCAATTGTATTGAAGGTAATCTGATCATCTTACGACTACAAGTATAAGGGTTTTTATACCTGCAAACCAGGGCAACTTGCCCAAAGGAGAAAAGACAAAAAGGATATTTCCTAAAGAAGTAATGCACATGATATAAAAGGGTAAAAATGACTATACAAGGAAAACAATCATTAGTGTTACAGATTATACGAATAATACTGTATATGTGGCGATGTTGCATTGGCAAGGTTGCTAGCAGATGTGGACAAAAAGTACAAACAGATGGGTTTGTTCGAGCAAGAATGGCCTAGTCAGTCCGGTCTCCCTCTCGTAGCTTCTCGGTAAGAAAGATGCTAAGTAATCGGTCGACTCGACGACAGAAAGTAATCGTCAACTCGGCGATAGAAAGTAATCGTCAACTTGGCAACAGAGAGTAATCTTCAACTTGGCATACCACATAATAATGGGCAGTCATATGATACGACATTAGAGGTGACTTGGTAAGGAGATACTCAGCCTCGTTAGGGGTTGGTTGGAACATAAGGATTGGTCATGCAAATCTCTCTAGTCCTCGAGCTTGGTTGTGGGTCAAGGGCCCTATAGCTTGATTCCCATCAAATTAAAGTATGAAAAACAAGAACACATAATTAAATTTGTTCAAAAAACACCAAATTGAATCCAAAAAGAACACTCTCTCTTTAAAAATTCAAAGAACAATTAACTTTCTCATTATAAAATTTTTGGGTCCATAGACAAAATCGAAGGAAAGGAAAGTTAGATTTAGATACTAAAAGCTTATAGATTAAGAAAAGAAGAAACTTTAGCATTGAATCAATGAATGAAGTATCAGATTGCAATTTGAAGATTTGTTGCTGCTTAGTATTTAAAAGCAACTACCAATGGTTCAAAGAAATATAAAAGAAGAAGGAAGAGATAAGATGGTGTTTCCAAGAAATAGAGATAAAGATTGGGGCAATAATATGAGAAAGAGAGATGGATTCTAAGGTTTGTTGATTTCTAAAAGGTTTATTTAATTGGTTATGTTGTATTTAATTAAGGGCATTTTGTGGTCATTTTGAAACGTTAATAAGGGCAAATATGATAAAAAAAATAACATGTCCAATGGAATCAAAATTAATGAGTCTAATTGCTGAATCCCAATTTTATGATTTCATGTAATAAAGATTCAGCATGAATGGTCATTGTGGGACAATTTTTAAACTAAACAGTGTAATAGGGCTTCGATGAAGAATAGGGGGAGGGGAGGTAGGGGTGGAATGTAACAGCCATTACCCCTAAGTGAACGGACCGTAAATATCTTAAGTCTTATGTGCTTATCAACTGCAGTCTTATACTTATGATTTGTTGACTCAAGCTTTTGCTTCACTTATGCACTTCAACAATTTGCTTCACCATATACTTAGCTTGAATATTCTTACCCTTACCTTTAAGTAATTGAATCAAGTCAAGGGTATGTTAAGCAAACTTTGTATACATAATTGAAAATGGTGATCTTTGAGTAGCACTATAAACAACATTATATATGTAAATTCTGCTTATGCTAATGCAACATCTATAATGCCTAAAAAGAGGCTTAGTAGGATTATCTAAGATTTTCATATCATGTGTGCACTCATAGTATGAAAATCACTTTGTAAGCTAGAGGATCGCAAGACTCCACGTATTTAATTCCTATTCACATTTTAGTTATATAACTATCTTGTCCGATAATTTACTATCGACACCAAATAATCCATAGTTTATCAGAATTATAGAGAATCGGTATCCCTTACTAGTTAATAAGATATGATAAACTAATTTTATAAACTACCACAACTACTAAAGTTATAGAACTTTAATGTGTAAGTATTTTTGATGTAGAGTGTTTCTATACTAATTATACATGTCCTAACCTAAATCTAACATTCTCTTACACTTCTTAGATTATACTCTGCATTGGAATCTTATCCCAATTCCACCTTTAGTAAACCCGTAAAATAGACTCTTAGGGAATAAGCCACCCGAGCTTAATGAGATATCCTTCTTACTATACCAGCAAGCAAATTATCAAGCAATTATTAATAACAATCATATGAATGCATAAATCAGCAAATGCCAAACAATATATGCAGTTGATCGGTATTGCATACAACTTATGTTTACGCCCTTCAAAGTTAGGATTGGAGATTCATTGGCACCAATCATAATTGGGTTTCAGCACTTGAGCTCTTAACCAATTTAAAGTTCCACATTTCATAAAAAGATTTTTTCTTTTCAATTCCACAATCTAGTAAAAGCCAAAGCCCCAAGTTTGGTGGTTAGGTGGCCTTCATAGTCTATACTCACACCTTATAGTAGGGGTCTCTATACGTAGACCTTAGCTTAGGGTTGGCGTCTCCAAGAGCATAGTAAGCCTGTGGGCGAGGGTAGGGTACTTATTGTACAAGTGCACCATAGTAATAACTTTCATATCAACAAGATAAATGTAACACTTACAAGACCCTTAATTACCTCTATGTGAGGTAGCAACCATAAAATAGATGCAATGTCATGGTCATACATGTCCATTAATTGATTAAACTGAATATAATTAGGTCTGGTTCAATTGAGTAATCAAGCAGTTCAAAAACACTTATGGTAGGTTAACATTTAATAATATATCACACATTTCATTCTCTCGTAATTAAGGTGTACTAACACCACATTCAAACAAGAATCAAACACATGCATCAACTCGTATACCCTTAGGCAATCAAATTTAGTTATCTTTAATTAATCGTACAACTAACTATATACACCAATAAGTATAGAATCATCGGAAGTACTACTTGATCACGATGCCTACATCTATAGAAATCCTTAGGTGTTCTTAGAATCAATTTCAAAGTTGCATGATAGTAAAATAACAATGATACTATAAGTCTATGGTGAAACTATTTAGTTATCTAAGTTAGTTTCGCTATATTATTCTCGATTACAGTTAAAACTTGCTTTTGTGATATCTTTCTCGTTTTAAGTTCGATTTTCGAGATCTTATAGTTGATTTTATAGGATTTTGAATGCACTTTCACATGGTAAGGTTTGTTATGAGAGTTGTATTCATTCAAGTAGGGGTCAGATTTAAGTTTTAGATTTTGCTCTTTTTACTTAGTTGATTTCTTAGCTTACTTAGGTGTTTGAGTGTTTAGGGCCTTCTCCTAACTCCATATATCTATTAGTTGGGGTTTTAATCTTTATTTAAGTTCATTAAATTAGTTGAGCCAATTAAATTTAAGTCCAAGTTCAACTTTTATCGTTTTAAGGTTTAAACTAGTCTTTCTAACCAATTATAGGCTTAAGCTATGCCTAGCCCTATTAAGTCTCATTTAATTATTTAGTAGCCTTATTACACATTCTATTTAAGTTCCACTTATCCAATTTAGTTGCTGGTTCCACAAGTTTAACTTCGTTCTAAGCTTGTTTTGTGGGCTTTTAGCTTTATTTAAGCTTAATTAATGTATGGAGGCCTATATTATGGCCTTAACTTACTTTATTGGGCCTAATAGCTTATTATCCATATTCATTAGTCTAATATCACCCAAGTTTTAGATTTGATACTATTAGTTTACTAGGCTCTAAATAGGTTTTTCCAAGCTTATGATCTAATTTAGGTATAATTACTTACTATTGGTAATGTTTAGCCCATGGCCTTCTAAGTTCAAGCCCTAAACTTTAACTAATCCTAAGTAGTTATGCTACCGACCTTCTAAACTTATATTTACAGTAGGTATATTCAACTTTAAATAATGGTTAAATAAGTTTTTCTAAGGATCAATACTCTATATGGACTAAACATGATGATTAGTGAATTAAACTACTTCTATATGCAATTTAGTCTACTTTTCTCTAAATTAATCATATGAAATCATAATGAAAGTGTAGAAATGCACATTCAAGTGTTAGCCTACTCAAGCAATACGGTTTTAATGGAGTTTTCTTCATTCCTTTTTTAAGTTAGGTAAGTGGATTCAACTATATTACTAAAAAACTTAAGTAACAATCTAATTAGTTTCATGAATGAAAGAGTAAATGTATGATCCTATAATGATGTGTACATGACCAAACATGTGTAGCTCGTTTCTCTAATTCTAAACTGTCAAGATTTCATAGGTATAGCTAATAAGCAAGAAACTAAGGTTGGGTAAGTTTTACCTTAAATTGTCATGCATGAGGTCAAACTTTCTCACTCAAAAACATGATCGAAACACTCTTCTTTGATCTCCTAGGTTTGTTGACGGGAAAGAGCTAGATGTTATGGTTCAAATGGTGGTGGTCTTAATCGGTTTGGTGGAATATGGTGGAGGAAAAAGAAATAGGCATTGAAGTTGAGTGGAGTTGTGACTTGTTTCCTTCCTTCTTGTTTTTCTTGGGTTTTGGATGCGTATGTTGAGCAAGTGTTTCTAGGGTTAACTCTATGGAAGAAGATGGAGTAAAATGCAAATTGGGGGGGGTGGTGAGGGTCAAAAAGTTGACTTTGAATAGGTGTAATGGGGAATAAACCCATTTTATTCTTAGTTACATGATATAAGCACAAACTAGGGACCATTTGCTTTTATGATTTTTACCAAATTGGTTAAAGATTTACTTCTCAAATGTGAATGCATTGCCTAATCATGTGTTTTAATTAATTAATTGCATTGTCTTCTTATTGTTAATGGTTTTTTTCTCCTAATTAATCATGATGCATGAATAGCTCTAACAAATTGAGATGCAATTAAACTTATTGACCCTAATTACTAGTATATATGATCCTAATTGAGCATAGTTTAAGGTTTCTCATATTTAACTAAGTTAACCAAGTCTATTGGTCAATTTATCTAAGTAATTTAGGGTTTCCAAAAGTTGGAATTAATTATCACTAATCGATTATGATTTCAAAAGGCAAATTGGAGCTCTTTAATGATGTGGTGATTTATTAGTAATTAATTAAAAATGTGGCTATATAATTAGAGTTTATTAATTGAATAGTCCAATCATATAATTTGGAATTTATTAATTACTTTAAGATTCTTAATATTAATTTATAGTTTTTAGAGTTAAGTTAGGGTTTACCATGTGTTCTAGCTTAAGTAGCTCTTTTGAGTTTTGGCAGTACTCTTAAGGTTTTAATCTTAATTATAGAACTTCAAATATATTATTATGGTTTCTTATTTTAGTATTTGTTTTTAATTTAATCCTTTCTTTATATGGTTTAAGGGACTCGTACGGACTCCAAGTACTTGTCTTAGGTTTGGGTTTGGAAATTTCACAAGGCTTACAACATGCCATTATCCCAGCTTATCACAACAAATACTTCAAATTAAGTTACCCAAGGTTCTATTAATGGTTTCCATTTGCCTATCAGCTAAAGTTTAACAAAGAATCAAACATCTTCCATAAAGTTTTCCAAAAGTAGCTTATGAACTTGGTATTATAGTTAGAAATAAAATCCTATGTAAACGAGCAAACTCTTTAAAGAATAGCCTAGTGACTTACTGCATCAAAAGTCCTTTTACAGGGAATGAAATGAGCAATCTTCGAAAATTTGTTAACTATTGTAAAAATAGAGTCAACTCCTTACTGAGTTTTTAGTAAAACCAACATAAAATCCATGTATAAGACTTCCCAAATGTTTCCTAATACTGGTAAAGGCATATATAATTTAGTACTCTTTGATTGTCCGTTAAGCTTTTAACTCACAATCCATCTCTCAACAAACTATATATATCTCTTTGCAAATGTAGCCAATAATTCTTCACTACAACGAGTGTCTTATCTTGACCTAAATGACATGTTAAATACTCTACCATGTAATTCTTAAATCACTTTATCTTGAAGTGAAGTCTTTAACACGCATAATAAGTTCTTGTGCATCAGAAACCTATCATATGCAAAGAAACCGTTAAAAGGTTGATTCTAAGACTTTGCTCCAAATATTAGCAAATCCTCATATTGCTCATACTTTCCCTTAAGTTGTTTGAAACAAATGATTTCATTGCTCAAAGTAAGCAATAAAGATGCTCTTATGTCTAAAGCATTAATAACTTGATTTTGAATGCTAGATTTATGCTTTAACATGAAAGAAAATTTATGTAGAAACTAATATCTCCTTACATGCATATTACTGCTGAACCGCTTTTAACTTCTTAAATACTTCAGGGCTTCATGGCTAGAATATAACTTCGGCTAAATAGTGTCTTAAAGTTTTGAGAACCTGTATCGTTGAATAAAATTCCTTATCATAAGTACTCTACTTCTATCTGACTTCACTTAATTTTTCACTAAAAAATGGTACTGACCTCTTTTCTTAAGATAGGACAACTCCTATTCCTACTTTACCCACATCACAATCAATTTCAAACATCTTGCTAAAATCTAGCAAAGCTAAAACTATACCAGTACTAACTTCTCTTCAAAATTGCAAAGCTATTAGCTACCTCTTCTCCCTAATGAAAGTTTCCCTTCTTCAAATGTTTTGTCATAAGCATAGTAATAGTACCAAAAGTTCTTATCAAACACCTGCAAAATGTAGTTGACCCATGAAAACTTTGGAATTCAGAAACATTCTTTGGCATAGGCTAATATTTTATTACTCTGGCTTTAGATTCATCAACACGTATGCCATCAATAGATACAACAAACCCCAAAAACAATGGTTTACTTGTCATGAAGCTATGGTACCTAAGATTTATGTACAACCTATTCTCTTTCAGAACTATGAGAACTTGCCTTAAGGGCATTAATCAAGATGCCATCAAAATAAGCAACCAATTTACCAATAAATGGTCTTAGTACCTAATTCATTAATCTCATAAAGGTATTAGAAGCTTTAGACAATTCAAATGGCATCACTAACCACTCATCTAAACTTTCTTTTGTCTTAAATATCGTTTTTTCACTCATCTCCTCATCGAATCTGGATCTTATTGTTCAAATAGATCTTAGAAAACCATCTAGCACTATGAAACCTATCTAACATATCTTCCAAACTTAGAATTGGAAATCTGTATCCTATTATGGTTATGTTGATAGTGTTGTTATCAATACACATTCTCCAACTTCTATTTTTTAGAGTTAAAAAGTACAAGAATGACATAAGGACTCATTCATTTCCTATATATGTCCTTTTTGAAGTAACTCTTCTACTTTCTCTTTAAAAATTTCCCTTTCCCTTATACTCATCTTGTAATGTGGAAGATTTAGCAAACTTGCCTTAAGAAATCAATGTGATGTTGTATATTTTTTATAGGAAGTAATCCATCAAGTTTCTCTTCTAGCATCAACTCCTTAAACTCTCGCAATAAAGGATGCTACACTATTTATGGGTGCTCCTTTACTTACAAATTAGAACCATTTATCATCAAATACTTCTATTAGCACACGTATTTCTCTTATCTCTCTAAGTTTAGAATCAAACTTATGCATAATAGACAAGAAGGTACTCTTCTTAAGAGCTTATGACTTAACCTTAAATAGAAAAAATATATCTCACACCATCCCTTTCTTACTTATACACATTACTCTTACTGAGTTGTTGGGTGTCTACATCATATTGAAATGGTCTACCAAACAATATATGGCATTCATCCCTACAACAAAATCATTTTAAATCTCACCATGATACTTACCAATAGAGAATGATACTTTGTATCTTTTTATCACTTTTACCTTTCTTACCATAGCTTTGATTTACCCTAATAACTTTGACTCTTTCACAACATCTTAACCAATAATATTCTTGTAATTGCCAATATCAATGATAACACCAAATACCTTATCATTGATGGTACATCTAATTCTGAATAGTCTATGATGTTGAATCTAATTTCTTCCTTAGGAGATAACATCAACCTACTAAGCACATAGGTCTGACTTTCAAAATCATACTCCTTCTCTTCATCTCCATTTGGTTTACAATAGATTTCCTTATCTTCTTCATCTTTCTCCACAACATTCACAATTTTTTTCATGGGAAATTCATTTAATTTATGCCTTGGTTGATTGCATTTGAAGCACTTATCGATAATAAGCTTGGGATAAGAACTCTCTCATCCTTCCTCTACTTTTTTCTTTTAGCTTCTAACATATGACGTTTGCCTTTTGCCTTGTCTTCTTGCATACTTGTACTATTGTTACCTTTGTAGTCGTTTTTGATATTGGCTTCAATCTCTTACTAGATGCAAAAGTTTTATAACTAACATAGCCCTTTTTGCTATGCTCTTACTGCAATGATTATACTTTCAAGGCCGTATTTTTAACTCTTGATAAAATTCTAATGACTTGAATTCCAATTATATCCCTTAAGGGTCCTTTTAGGTTTTTAGCAACCCGATGTCCTTCTAACTCATGAAGGTTGTTTCTTTTTGCCAACCTCATGAATTTTACTATGTATTCATATACACTTCATCAATATAGATTTCATCCTATACTATATATGTACAAGACCCTTCCTTTCCCGCCCTCTCCTATATTAAATTCATTCTCACTAAATAAAAGCTCCCCCTTTCAATCTACATGCCACCAATCTTCTTTTGTCTAGTAGAATTTCCACATAATCAAAGAATCTATCACTTTCCAAAATCTAATCTAGGAACTCGTATATCCCTAAACTCCTATAGAAGTGTGGAACATCACTACACCTAAATTAGCCTTTGGTCACATTTAATAAATGTAGCAAAAGCCTATTAGCTACTTTTAATAAACATAACCTTGATAGAAAAGTTTTGCTATATTTTAAAGTGCAAACACGACCAATGGTGGGAAACTTAGCAAATGGATAGATCATTTGCCACATTTACTTAAGGCTAAACAATGCAGGTTATGTTGTGTTTACACGTGGCTAAAAGTTAAGTGCCTAAGTATATGCCTACAATTTGCCACATTTACACGTAGTTTTTAGTGTAGGTTTAACCATGTTTACATGTGGCAAAAGGTTATTACTGCCCTGTGTCCTATGATTTTCCACATGTAAACACGATTGAATCTACACTATGAGCTACATATAAACATAATACATTTTGTTTATGATTTGCTATGTTTACACATAACCTATAGTATAGGTTCAACAGTATTTACACATAACAAAAGATAATAAATGCATTTCCTCATATGGTTTGCTATGTTTAAATGTGGTTAAAACCAAATTATAAGTCATGTGTAAACATGACAAAGTTTGTCAAAACTATGATTGGCAACTATGATTGGCCACTATTATTTGTCAATATTATTATTGCTCATGCCAGTTATTTTTATTACACTTGTTTAATAATAGGTGGAATTTCAATCACACTTATTTGGCTTATAATTTACATATGTTATTTCATCGCATCTGTTTAACTAAAAATGGCATTTTAGTTACACAAGTTTAACTTGTAACTTATACTTGTTATATCAATCACATAATTGAATAATTTGTATATCTATCTTGTTTGACTATAAGTGGCATTTTAGACTTTAAATACTAACAATTGACAAAATGTTCTTGAAACTTTATTAAATTTGATAATATGTCTTTAAACAAATACATTATATTATAATTTATTCAAAGCTCTTGATAATATTCATATCCATATTGTAAACAACATATATATGGCCAAAATATGGATAAAAAAGTTCTTGAAATTTCATCACATCTAATCTTAGACATCAAGCAAATACTTGTCCAAAAATCTCTATATACATACATACATATTTATCCTTAATTTTCTTTATTTGTTCTTGCATCATCATCCTTTTCATTATTGCTTGCATCTGGATTTCTTGTTACACCATATATAAAACAATAAGTAACAAGCAAATATAATTATATTCCAAAAAGAGACAAAGAACTATAGGAATCATTTTTAATTTTATTTAAATTGTTAGGAAAATCTGTAACAAGTTGTTAGACGAGTTGTAAGTCAAGATAGGTATAAAACAACTTATATCAAGTTAATGGTTTGAGAAATTTTGAGAAAGCTATCAATTTTGAGGAATGAATACTTGTAGCAGAATTTCACATTTGCATATATTCTATACTTATATTTATTTTCAGTTTTAAATAGAAAATAGATAAAAATAACCATGATAGGAAAAAAAGATAAACTTCAATTTTTAGTTAAAAATAACAGTAAACAGTAAGCCTAGAATGATAAACTTTAATTTTATATGATCAAACACACTAATAAGCTATTGTCTTCTATTATCCAAACACAATATGCTTCCTTCAGTTTTCCATATAGAAACTATCCTACCATACATGTACTTTACTTTTCTTAAAGTTTATAGGTTTAACATATGAGAATTCAACACATCATAATTTTTTGTTTTGATAAGTTAAAAAACTTTTCATTAAAGGAATGAAAGGATATATAAGGAGGTCAACTCATAGAAATCAGAGTAGATTGGAAACATAACATAACCTATTTTTAGTAATTACATCCATAAACAAAAACTGTAAGTGCTACAATTGGGAAAACAATATAACTTAATGGAAACTATCTAGAAAATAAATTATTATTTTTTACATTTACATTTAGACTACGTGAACTAAAACTTTTGGTAACCTTACAAGTTGAATTCGCTAAAGTAGGAAAAATTTTCTTGGGATTCATAGGATACCTATTTTGAAAACTTAGACCTTCTATCACAATATAATAAAATTAAGTGTAAGAATTTCCTATTAAGTTTTGGAAGCTAAAATCTATTAATTTTCATATTATAATCAAATACTAGAAATCTTAGACTCTATAAAAATTTGAGAATCCCTTAAATAGAAGCAAGATAAATCACTTGTTATACTTCATATTTTATGTTAAGTTCCTTTCCATTACTTATTAACAACCAAAGCTTGTTTGCATAAGATACAAAAGCTCTATTATAAAGTCATTTTAAGAATCTTTGGCATCTATAATCTTATAGCAATTGAATAAAACAAGACCTACTCATAGTAAAGATGAATGAAGTGATCGACGTACTAAAGTACCTTGAATCACATTCCCCTTTGAGTCTTGCACCTAATGCAATGGATCAGAATGTAATTGCTACATAAATTACATAAGGAATAAGGTGTTGTAGCAAAATTTTGCACAAATTTGAGGTATCAACATATATTGGAGTCTATAAAAAGAGGCATCTAATCACGTTAACCTAATTAGGAGACAAAATGGTGAGATTGTAATAGAAAACTTTAGCATTATAATGGAATCCCCAATAGAAATTATAAAAAGAATAAATTTAAAAATCATTTACATCCTTTTACTAAAAGGAAGAAAAATACTAAGACAAAGTGACTACTAACTTTTACTATGGATGTACCAAAAAAAGAGAGGAAATTGTAAATCTTACAAATTTGATTATTTGAAAGTAGAATTGAACTCTAATATTATAAAACAAAGCTATTAGATAAGTCCACGATCACATCACATTAATACAACTTACTTTTCTTTTTTCTTCTTTCCTTTAATCCACATTCTTTTTGTCTTCCTTTCCCCTATCAAATTCCACATAGCTGGAAAGAAAAGAAAATACACATAAACTTTTTCAAGCACAAGAACAAAACTATACATATCCCTTTCCTTTTTCCAACCATAAAGCTTCCATCCTCTTCCTTTTAATTCCTTTTTACTTCCAAAAGTCATCAAGAAAACCAAGAAGAAGAAGAAGTCTTATCCTAAGAGAATTAGATAAGTAGTATGTGCATTATATTTATTTTGTAATAAGAATTTAAAGATATTCTTTCATGTACACATGTTTCATAGAATTTCATATGTATTATTAGTGTATATAGTAAATTTATAAGTATTCCATTGTTATTTGCAAGGAAAAATCCATGTACATGTATAGGGATTCTATGAAAAATCCATCTTATATCATGTTCATGTACTCATAAGTGTATAAATACTTAGAGTATTCATACACACACACACACATATATATATACATGTTATATTTAATTTTGCAAATATTTGGTATAAAGAAATTATGTATATGTATATAAAAATATGTATGTGTACATAGTATATGTATATTTGGTATTTTTATTTTATAGGTATATTTACATGTATATATATTTATATATATGTTGGCGTAAATAGTAGTATATACATAAGGTATTTTTACTATGGATATATATATATATATCTATAAATATGGGCTAAATATATACATATATCTATATGTACATGTAAAGTACAAAAATACTCATATAAAATAAGTATAGGTACAGTATATACATATATATATGTGTCTAGTATATATAATATATTTAAGGATTATATCCCTTAATTACATAAGTATAAATAATTGAAGAAAACCAACTACATAAGTATATGTATGCATATGAATATACGTATGTTAAGGGTATAGTGTATATCTAAATATACGGGTATTCATAAATATTATAAGTATACTATACTATAATACTAACTAAGATAATATATATAAGTAAGTATGCATATCGTGGAATCCAAGAAAATGGAAACTAATTAATTTACAAAATTTAATAAAATACAATAATAAATATAATTATATACATATTATGTAAAATTACAAAATAGGAAAAATTTTGAAATTATGTATATTTCAAAACTAACACATGGCACTTATCCATGTTGCCATGTCAGCATATAATTAATTTTAATTCAAAATTGTAATAAAAAATAAAAAATATTTAATTAATTAGGAAATTATTAAAGTAATAAAAAACGAAATAAATAAGTTTTAACCCTTAAAAAAATGGCAAAATATGGAAATTATGATAAAATGAACTTAAAAATAAGAAAATTACAAAAATATAGGAATTAGATATTTATTAAATCATAAATATGAAAAAAAAGCTTAAAATAATATTTTATAATTATTTAAGTTAAAATAATGAATTTTATAATATTTTTACATCTTAACAGAAAATGCGGGTTACAACATCTAAAACAAACCCTATTACGAGAAAATATATCTGAAAACAATAAAAATGGACTATAAGTTCATAAAAATAAAAATTAAATTAAAAAAGTTATATGTGATTAACAAAAAAACTCAAATTGAGCATTTCATATGAATACATAGTTAATTTAAGTAGTTAGTATTAAATATATAAATAGTTTAATTATTTAACTCAAATACTTATTGTTTTTTTATCATCTAAATGTTAGGTGATTTTAATACGGATACCAACTTACTAGGTAGATTATTACAATTATTGATAGACTTAATGGCCAAGTGAGTATTCCTAATGATTCTATATTTATTTTGTATTTGTAGTTAAAGTACTTAAATTAAATATTAATAACTTGATACATGGTATAGACACCTCATTTTTGCTAATTTTTAAATTTTATTTTTCATTAATTAAGCTAGGTTAATAAATAAACAGAAAAAATTAAAAAAAAAATAAAAAAACGAAAATTAAAATAAAAATGGAAAAATGAAAAATTAATAAAAAAGAGAGAGTCGCGTTGTATCCTATAAAGTCATGTCGTATGGTATAAAGTCATGTCATAACGAATTAAGATGAGTTTAATTAAGATGAGTCGAATCATATTAAGTTAAGTAGTGTTAAATCAAGTCACATCGGATTATTTAATATCAAATTGGATGATAGTGTATTATGAGTTTAAGCCATTGGAGAATTAGATTTTATTAAAACAATTTCGGTCTAGTTCGATATAAAATAGATTTTTTTATCTAAATTATATTGCGTCAGATTAATTTTATAATTTATTAATTAGGCTAAATTAAATTGGATCGGATTGGGTCTTGAAAAATAGAAAGCTTGAACCAGGTAAAGTTTCTAAAAGTTAGATTATATTGTCAATGGATCGTAATCATATCTTTGATACAAAAGATACGATTGTAAGTTTATAAATAACATAATGACATATCTTGTTAAGAAGAGTTTTCTTTTATTCTTACAATTTATGAAGTCTTGATGACTTCAATCCTAAATTTCTGAATTTCCAATTCACGAACCCATATCCTCTTGATAACCAACTTTCCAATTGCCTAAGAAATCTAAATTTCCAAAATTTCCGCAAACCACCTAGCATTCCAATTCTCAAATTTCTGAATTCCAAAGACCTCTAATCTAAAACTAGAAATCCAATTGCAAAACCAACATCTGAAACCCTGACAACTTATACAATTTCGGAAATTCGATAGTGAAGCCAACTAAATTCACATCCGTTTGAAACCAATTCACGTCCAGCGAAAACAATTTCCAATTCCAATGTCCGAAGCCTAACGAAGACGAATTTCGTCGGAAATTCCGAAGAATTCTATCCAAAGTCAATGCCGAAGTCTACAATTCTATCCAAATCCATGATCCCCTGACGTAATCTAATTCGATCAGTATACGCCCTTGCCTACGCCCTCGCGCACATGATCAAGTCTTCCGACGGCACTAAACACCAATTCACTCCAATAGCATCAGCACGTCCTATGACCAAATGTCTAAAGCCACGATCTCCTAACCGACAGCCAATGAGCATGCATCAACATAGAATGCTTACGCTAGTACACACACAACAGTCGATACTGTTTACGGCACATATACACGCAATCCGACATCAACACATATGCAGTTTGACATGCGACATGTGAAATCTAATGCCTAAATACAATTATTATTTTATTATTATATTATCGAATATTTTTTTAGATAATTTGAGTTTAGGGTGAATTTAGTTAATTGAAAAATTGTACTTTTAAAAGTCATGTATCTTTTCTATCCGTATCTTACAAATGAGATTCGTATTTAACTGTATCTTCAATGTATCTTATAATTAGATTTAGAAAAGATATTTTTTTTTGACATATAGTATTTTTAAAAATAAAAAATCTTAATCGAGTTTTCAAAAAGATTTAGTTAGTTAAAGTTTTCTTTAATTAGAGAAAATTAAATTTCTTAGTTTTTCTTAAATAATAATAAATTGATAAATAAATGTAAACTTGGCTTGATTTTTGAAATAAAATAAATCTATCCACTAAATATTTTATAAAAAGAGAACTACGATTAATTTGATCATGATTAGCGAGAATATAGGCACCTTCAGGGCAACTGCATAAAAAAATAAATTTTTTTCCCTTTTTCTTAAAAATTCGTAATAAAAAAATAAAAAATCACTTTGGTTATCTTTTATTTATTTAGGTATATTTTTAGCATTGTTAGAAAATTATAAAAATAAAAGCCCATCAATTTTTTTTTCAATTTTTACATGGTGACTTAGTCTTAATAGATTAACCTTTAAAACCGGTTTTTCTGATTTAATTTTCAAAAAATTAATTTTGTAAGAATATTTGCAGACTAGTGGCCAAATTATGGTTTTCCCACTCGAAAATCCTAATTTCATTTTTTACTAGTTGAATTGGTTGACTACTCTAATTTTTTAAATTTTTTAGAAAAATATTTTCTTAATTTAATGTCGAGTAATTTATATTAAACAGGTTGGGTTTAATATAGGTTAAATTAAGGAAACTGAAATAGAGCTCGACAGAATTGGCAACTCCACTAGGGACGCCTTATGAGCTAGCCATGTAAAAATTAAAAATTAATTAATAAGCTTTTCTATTATTATTATTTTTATATATTATAGTTATACTAACAGGTTTATAGTAATGTAAGCCCTAAGAAAAAAATCCGGCCCAATAGGCCTTATTGGGAATTAGGGCAAGGTCTTTTTTGTTTTTCTTGCAATCATTTGCATGTTTAGACACGGTCGAACCTATGCCACCTTAGGAACTTAAGACGGATTGCTATTGTGTAACTCTTAGGTCGTTGGGATCTTTATCCCCGCTTGGTGGTGATAGACGAACCCACTCAGGCTTCAATATAGCTCACTTGGTTTTTCTCTGGAAAGCCTTAGAGCTATAGAGCTTGAGACTCATAGACCCTGCTCTCTTACATAATTTTTTTTTAAAAAGGGGTAATTATTTTTTTAAATTATAAGAAAAGCCCAATTAATTTGCAGTCGATTAGTCATTCTTTTTCAAAAAAGGGGAAATTAAAAAAATTAGTAACCCTTATATATAAGTATTCATGAGCTTTATTTTTTTAAAATCTAATTTTTGATCTACTTATATATAAGGGTACTTTGCAACCGCGAATTCATCATACTTCTTATAGTTAATTAATAGCCAACTCCATTGCATTGCACGTATTTGTGGCATATTGCATAACATTTATTTTGTATATGTATTTGTACAAGCTATCTTTTGTAATATATATGGATCTTGTAGATTTTATTTTATTTTATCAGTAATAGGTCGTGTGATATAACATTTAAAATAAAATGCTCAAAATCATTAGTTTTTCCCTCATACCATGATGTACCAATGTTAAAAAAAGAAGAAAACTTTTGTATCAACTTATAATTTTTTTTTTTTTGCATATAATTATGAAAGTTAACTATGATAAAAATTATTATGGATTTTTCATTTTTTTTCTGAAAAGACTTTCCAACATTTAAAAAAGAAACTTCGAAAGATATTTTATGATAAAAAAACCAGTTTTATGATAATTATTTACTTAGTTGATTTCTATTGCAATGCCTTATATATACTATACTATTAGGAACGAACAAAATACAAAAAATAAAAAATATTTAATCATTAGATTTCCATTGTAAATTATTTCCCGGCTCAAAGTCATCAATCTTATGAAGGTTTAGGTTCTTGTTCTTTGTATTCATCCATTAAGTTGGCACGCTTCTAATAGAGCTTTCTCTATAAGTTGTCACCCTTATATTATCTTTTAATGAGTCTCTCATTATAAAACAATTTCCATTTTTATATATCACCCTTGTAATATAATCGTCATCTTATGTCCTTAATTATCAGTCTCAATATTTCTAATTTTTTTAGATTCATTAATGTTAGTATTAGGTTTCTATAATATAAAATTAACATTGACTTTTATTTTTTCCAATAATTTTTTTTTTAAAAAAAGAAGAATGGTTTTTAAAACCAAAAACTCAATGCAATGTCGCTAACAAGAAGGGATTATTGTAGGTTTTGAAGTATTGCCTTTTAATTAATTTGGCTCAACTTGAAGCTTCTAGCACTCATTTTCAAAAATAAGATATTTGAAGCTCTTGAACATAGAATAACGATAGTAGAAGGGGTTCTGAGCAAACACGAGAAACAAGTCGAGGCCACAGCCCATACCCAAGCTTAAGGGCTTATTGACATACCATCTGAGACAGACAAGTCTAAAGAGTTGTCTGTTCATGAGCTCAACAATAGCAGCAAAGGCTTGGAGAAGGAATTGTGTAGAAATTGATGAAGATGGAAGAAGAAATCTTCCAAAAAATTGAAGAGAAAATGGGAGTTCTTAAGGATCATGATGTGTAGAGTGATTTAGGCTTGAGTAGTGTTTGCGTTTTTGAAGACTACGAGTTACCTAAGAAGTTTAAGGTACCAAAATTTGAAAAGTATGATGGAACAGGTTATCTTAAACTTTACCTTAGGCTTTATGTTCATAAGATGGCCTAATTCTCTAAACATGAGTAGTTGATGATTCAAACTTTCCAAGATAGCCTAACTAGGCTGCCGTTGATTTGGTATGCCCAACAAGACTTAGTTAAGCTTGATACTTGGGATAAGTTAGCTTGAGTCTTTTATCAACAGTACAAGTTCAATAAAGAAGTGGCTCTATCCTTAATGGATTTAAATAACATGAAAATGAAGCTAACTGAGTCCTTTGAAGAGTATTCCTAAAGATGGAGATCTACAGCTGCTCAAGCTACAGTACAATTGTTAGAAAATGAATTGATCAACATATTCATCTGTACATTAGGTGAACCTTATTATAATCACCTCTTAAGCCATATTGCTTCTACGTTTGAAAATGTAGTTGTAGTCGCATTGAAGATGCTATTAGAGTAGGGAGATTAATAGGGAAGGGATCAACTCTGTTGGATTCAAAGGCCGCTATAAACACTATGATGTCCTATCTAATGATATGTTAACCTAATGCCTTAAGCATTGGTCTAGAGCTCAAGGAAAATAAGCAAAGCTAGAAATCACCCAAAAGGAGGTTCACTCATATCCCGATTCCTATGTCTCAAGTCTATCACTACTTAAAAGAAGAGGGTTTACTGCATCCTAAGACTCTAACACCAAGGTATAGACCTCGGAAATATGATCTTAATGCGTAATGCGAGTACTACATGGGTTAACAGGAGCATTCTACTGACCATTGTCGAGAGTTAAAGAATAAAGTCTAAGATTTGATTGATGGAAAATTGGTCCAATTGGACTACGTTAGGGACCCAAGGCCTAAATTCTACACAGAGGCTACTATTAACATGATACAAGGATTGGAAAAGTTTCTAGAAACAAATTTGAATGGTCCAGTCCAAGGGGTATGTTACTCCCAAGGTCTGGAAGAAAGGGTTACTACCCTAGAAGAAAAGTTGATGATACTAAAAGAAAGGCTCACTAGCACAGAAATGGTGACGGGTTATGTGCTCAAGCAGCCCGACAACCTATATCCTAATACGAATAGGACATTACAGCCTAAGCATGAAGATGATTCAATGAAAAAAAAGTCTAGAGTGGATGTGCTGATTGGGGAAGCCCAGAATCAAGACAAGCTCGTCTACAATAAGAGGAGGCGATTTACGCAGTTCAAGATTCCAATGGCCCAAGTTTTCCAGCAATGGAGAGATGTAGGACTACTGGCATGCGAAAACCCAACAAAGAAATATAAGCCAAGGGATCGTGACTCTAACAAATGGTGTAACTATCATGTAGTTAAAGTGGGGCATACCACTGAAGATTGTTGGAGATTGAAGCATAAGGTGTAAGATTTGATTGATGCTAAGATTATCCAACTAAATTTTCAAGAGATTAATGGCTCAATTAGCAGTGGTATTCCTTCCCTTGGTTTTGAAGAAGCATCAAATAGACAAATTCCAATATTAGGCATTAAGGGTCTACTACTGTCATCTAATAAGGTGGTTCGCCATTTGAAGTAGTTGGGTATATCTTTGAAAGATCAATTTGGTTGATGAGCTAAGAGGTGACAAAAATAGGGGCAACAAGTAGAAAAGAATTTTAGTTCTTGCATTTTTTTTTAGAACAATCTTTCATTTTGGATCTTATAATAGATATGAGTTATTGAATAAAGTAGTTTTTATGTGTATTTTGGTTTTTATATGCTATGAAGCTAGCTCGATTCAACTAGAGGCATTTTGAATGAGTGAAAATGGATAAAGAAAATGTGAACTCGAAACTTAAAACTTTCCACCTAAGGTAATGATAACACATTACTTGAAAGGTTTATGATGAAAAGAGGTAACCCATGTCCTAAACACTAACCCTAAACACACATGAGAGAAGAGTACCATCAAGGTGAGTAATTAGGCTCATTCTTTAAAGGAGTTTTTTTTTTTTTAACTTGGTACATGTGTCAAAATGATATTAGGCATTCATTTTATCATCCTTAAATATAGTTATCCCTTGTAAACCCATTTGAATCTTTAGGAGATTTTTCTTAAAATTAGCCCTGCTAAGAATCATCCCATACTGGGGTAGTCAAGAGGTTAAGGTTATTAATCTGGAGAAAAGGAGGAGACTAAATTGTGCTTAGCAATTCATAAGCAAATATTATCATAAATAATTCAATTTCTTTAGAGTAAAGAAGAACTTCAAACTATATACACTTTACTCAAGCCCGTACACTTATTCAAATACATCAAGTTTACAAATTCTTTCCTAAGCACAACAAAGCTATAAGCACTTCTTTGAAGCTTACACACATGGAGCCTACTTTTTAGTGTTTCAAATCCTATTAAGTGAAAACTCAACAATGGATGGTGACTACCTTGACCCAAAAGAAAAAAAAAAAGAAAGGAGAAAAGGAAAAAATAAAAGAGAAAACAAAACTAAAAGAAAAAAGAAAAAGAAAGAAGTGAAAAAAAAAAAAGATTGAAGATATTAATAAGGTGATTACCTTCAAAGAATAGCCAGATTATAAATAAGCCAAAATTCCCAACTTGTGATGGTATCTATAGGCTGAACACTTTCAATTCCTAAGCCTAAAAGCAAAGTCCTCACTGTATGATCCCACTCACTATACCGGCCTTAATGAAACTCTTTAGACTAAAGAAATTGACTTATCTTTAGCAAAATTCGCTTATGAAATTAGGGCAAGCCTATGTTTAGCTTCTCATAGGTTCTTGGCTTGTAAACCCGGGACAGATTGTATATAATTTCTTTCAAAATTGGTTAAGTACATTGATATCTATTTGCTTAAGCCATTAACCAAAAGCCTTATATTGCAAACCTGGAAAAAACCTATTAATTGACTAGAATGTACCACTTACAAGATAAGCTATAATTTTCGGAATTGATGCTGAGAGTAAAAACAGACCTATGAGAGTGAAAGGAAATCCAGTTTAACTAAACATTTCAAGTAATGATATCTATCCCCTTAGTGGAAAATTAAGGAGTTGAGTGCTTTCTCAAAAACATGAATGGTCATTTATCCCTAAAAGGAAATCAGTGCTTTTAAAAAGTTCAGAGACCATGAATTATGCTCCAAGAAACAAGACTAAAAGAATGAGTGATCAATAGGCAAGGGGCAAGCCAATACCTTATTTGTGATCTTTAAAGTTTTCGAAACTTTTTTACTTGTTAGCAATACAATTTTTTATCGAAGAATGTTTTTTTTTTGAAAAAAAAAGAACTTTTCAAAAGAGAAGTGAAATTTAAAAAAAAAAATTATCAAGAGAGATTTTATTTTTTTTTAAAAGAAAAGGTTAAAGTTTTCAAGGCATCATCAAAATCTCTCAAACTCAACTCATAGATCAATTTGTCAAAACTTAAAAACGTTTTCTTCCTTCTTGGATCGTTTGCTCCATGGAACGCCATCCAATCCTTTCTAGGATCGACTACTCATAGGGATACTATCTTATCTAGTCTATTGCTAGGATCGCTATCTTATCTAGTATTTTTGCTAGGATTGCTTGCTCAAAAGAGCGCTATCTTATCTATTTCTTAGTTAGATTGTTTGCTCAGACGAGCATCATCCAATCATTTAAAAAACCGCCTGCTCATGAGAGCATTGTCTCATTTTGTCTTTAATAGAATGTTATCCTATCTTGTTTTTGAAAGATCTATCCTTTTAAGTAAAACAAGTTTTTGAAATCTTGAAGAGATCTATCCTCTTCGGATCACCAAAATAAAAGAAGAATCTCGAAGAGATCTATCAATTTCGGATTATTCACTAAAATCAAAATAAATCTTGAAAAGATCTATCCTCTTTAGATTATTCACGAAATCAAAACGAATCTCGAAGAGATTTATCCTCTTCGGATTATTCTCCAATGTCAAGCCCTATTTTGATTTTCTTAATTTAACCTATATAAAGCTCAACCCACTTAATATAAATTACTCGACATTAAATTAAGAAATTTTCTTTCTAAAACATTTAAAAACTGGAGTCATCAACTAATTCAATTGGCAAAAAATAAATAAATAAAATTAGGGTTTTTGAATGGAAAAAACCTAATTTGGCTATTAGTTTGCGCATATTCTAAAATATCATTTTTTTTTAGAAAATTAAACTAAAGAAAACTAAATTCGAGGGCTAACCTATTAAGATTAAGTTACTATGTAAAAATTAAATAAAAATTGATGGGTTCTTATTTTTATAATTTCCTAAAAATACTAAAAATATACCTCAATAAGCAAAAGATAACTAAAGTGAATTTTTATTATTTTTTGTTACGAATTTCTAAGAAAAAGGGAAAAAAGTTTTTTTATTTATTATGCGATTACCCTAAAGGTGCCTACATACCCGCTAGTTGGGATCAAACCGTCCGTAGTTCTCTTTTTATAAAAGATTTAGTGGATAAATTCTTTTTATTTTAAAAAACTAAGCTAAGTTTAAGTTTATTTATCAATTTATTATTTAAAAAAAAACTAAGAGATCTAATTTTCTCGAATTTAAAGAAAAACCTTAACTAACCATATCTTTTTGAAAATCTCGGTTAAGATTTTTTATTTTTTAAAAACACTACGTATAAAAAAATATCTTTTCTAAATCTTAAATGTAAGATATGTTGAAGATACGATCTAGAGACGTATCTCTTTTAAATCTTAATCGTAAGATACGTTGAAGATACAATCTAGATTTGTATCTCATATGTATCTCATATGTATCTCTTTTAAATCTCAACTATAAAATACATTGAGGATACGATCTAAATACATATTTATATATGTATCTCTTTTAAATTTCAACTGTAAGATATGTTGAAGATACGATTTAGATATGTTTATTTTTTTTTTTAAAAAACATGATTTTACTAAAATGTAAATTAACTCAATTTTATTAAAAATTAAGATTATCTAAAAAAAAAAACAAACACGCAATATGAAAATAACAATAAACCTGCACTTAAAACAAAATAGATTAATAATAAAACAAATAAATAACTAAAAATAATAAATAAAAATAAAAATTTACCTACAAGCCAAATTGTACGTGATTGTATCGGTGTTATGCTCGTACTCGTCAACGTGTGTGTGGCTACTTTGTTATGACTATGAGGATTATGAGTAGGACATGGCTGGGGCTTTGATTAGGATGTCAAGGAGATGCAATTATGAAGATTGATTATGGATTGGCTTTGAAATTGATTTTGGATCAACTTCGGAAATTTGACGTCAAGCTTCGGAATTGATTTTGGATTTCAAGACTTCAGATGTTTGTTGGCTTCGCAATTGGATTTTGGATTAGGTGTTGGCAATTCAAAAATTTGGAATTCGTGGATTAGGATATGATGCTAGGGGGCTTCGTAATTGGGATTGGACGGTGGGTTTTGCAATTGTGAAGTGTGTTTAGAATTGCGAAGGAATTGGATTGGAGTCATCAAGGGAGTTGCAGAATTAATTGTGGGAAATAAAAAACGTCTTTAACCCTACCGTTAAATTTTTATTTATAAACCAAAAACTAAATCTTTTGTATCTTTTAATTATGGATTTAATTTTTAACAAACGAAAGATATGATAAAAATTCACCTTAACTTATAGAAACCCTATTTGGGATTTCTATTTATTGGACCCGATTTGATCCAATTTGGTTTAGTCCAAGAGTCCACTTAATAAATTAATTTAATATAGCCCAATATAATTTAGATAAAAAAATCTATTTTATATCAGATTGGACTAAAATTATTTTAATAAAGCTTAATTCTTCAATAACTTACTGATTTATTAAATTGATCTCATAGCATCCTTTGATTTAATATTAAACAATCTAATGCGACTCGGCTTAATTTGACTCGATATGATACGATACGATTCGATACGATACGATTTGATTCGATACGACACGATTGGACTTTTTTTTTTGTATTTTTCATTTTCATTTTCATTTTTTTAAATTTTATTATTTTATTTTATTTTTTTGTTTTGTTTATTTATTATTTTTTAAACTGGCTCAACTAAAATAAAATGAAAATGAAAAATGACGAAAATGAGGTGTCTACACCTAAGTAAAAAAGAAATCTCGAAAAGATCTATCCTCTTCACAAAATATCAAGGAGATCTATCCTTTTCGGATTAACTAAATAAAAAAGAAATCTTAAAAAGATCTATTATTTTCGGATTAAATCAAAAGGAATCTTAAAGAGATTCATCCTTTTTAGATTATTTACCAAAGAAGTTTTTTTTGAAATCTTAAAGAGATCTATCATCTTCAAATTATTCACTAAATCAAAACTAATCTCGAAGAGATCTATTCTCTTCGAATTCTTCACCAAGTCAAGATAAATGTTGAAGAGGTCTATCCTTTTTGGATCACTAAGTCAAACAGAAATCTCGAAGAGATCTATCCTCTTCAGATCACCAAAACAAAACTAGAATCTTGAATAGATCTATCATCTTCGGATCACTTAACCAAAATGAATCCTTAAGAGATCTATTTTATTCGAATTAACTAAAACAAATCTCAAAAAGATTTATTGTCTTCAGATTAGCCAAAATGAATCTCGAAGAGATATATCCTTTTCGGATTATCCAAAATAAATCTCGAAGAGATCTATCCCCTTCGGATTGTTTACCAAGTTAAAAGAAATATCGAAGATATCTATCATCTTTAGATTATTCACCAAAGCAAGAGATCTATCCTCTTTGGATCGTTAAGTCAAAAGAAGTTTTTTTTGAAATCTCGAAAAGATTTATCCTCTTCGAATTATCCCCTAAAGCAAGGTTTTTTTTTAATCACAAAGAGATCTATCCTCTTCGGATTATCTCTCAAAGCAAGTTTTTTTTTTTTGTTTAAATCACAAAGAGATCTATCCTCTTTGGATTATCAAACCAAAGGAAGTTTTCTGAAATCTTGAAAAGATCTATTCTTTTTGGATTATTCACCAAAGGAAATTTTTTGAAATCTCGAAGATGCTCTTTAGATTATCCAAGTCAGGTCTAGCAAAAATGGGTATCTCTTTTATCTTTATAGTGAAGTTCTAATCGAACTTCACTACAAAGAGGAATAGCTATAGATACCTCATTTTTGCCATTTTTTTTAATTTTATTTTTCGTTATTAAGATAAGTTAATAAACAAACAAAAAATAAAAAAAATAAGAAAAAGGAAAATTAAAAGAAAAATGGAAAAATGAAAAAATAATAAAAAAGAGAGAGTCACGTTGTAACGAATCGAGACAAATCAAATTGTATCGAGTCAATTCATGTTAAATCGAGTTGCATTGGATCATTTAATATCAAATCGAATGATAGTGTATGATTAGTTTAAGTTATTGGAGAATTGAGCTTTATTAAAATAATCTTAGTCTAGTTTGATATAAAATAGATTTTTTATCTAAATTATATTGGGTCAGATTAAATTTATAATTTATTAATTGGGCTAAATCAAATTGGATTAGATTGGGTCTTGAAAAATAGAAAGCCCAAATTAAGTAAGGTTTCTAGAAGTTAGGTTAGATTATCAACGAATTGTAATTGTATCTTCGATAAGAAAGATACGATTGTGAGTTTATAAATAATACAATGGTATGTGTCGTTAAGGAGAGTTTTTTTTAATTCCTACAATTTACGAAGTCTTGACAACTTTAATCCTAAATTTCTGAATTTCCAATTCATAAAGCCATATCCTCCTGACGACCAACTTTCCAATTCCCTAAGAAATCCAAATTTTTGCAAACCGCTTGACTTTCCAATTCACAAATTTCTAAATTCCAAAAACCTCCAACCCAAAACTACAAATCCAATTGCAAAGCCAACATCCAAAACCTTAACGACTTATAAAATTCTGAAAATTCGATAGTGAAGCTAACTAAATTCACATCCGTCTGAAACCAATTCACGTCCAGCGAAGACAATTTCCAATTCTAATGTCTGAAGCCTAACAAAGACTAATTTCAACAGAAATTTTGAAGTCTATAATTCTATCTGAAGTCAACACTAAAGTCTACAATTCTATCCGAAGGCATGATCCCTTGATGCAATCTAATTCGATTAGCACATGCCCCTGCCTACACCCTTACGCACATGATCAAGTCCACTAACAACACTAAACACCAATCAGCTCCAACAACAACAACATGTCCTCTGATCAAATGTCCAAAGCCATGATCTCATAACCAATAGCCAATAAGTACGCATCACACACAGAATGCCCATGCCAGCATACATACTATACCTGACACTGTTCACGGTACATACACACGTAATCTAACATATGATACATATGCAATTTTGGCGTGCGATACGCGAAATCCAACGCCTAAATATAGCGACAATCACATGCAATTTGAGTCAATTAGGTTTATTATTTTTATTGTTATATCGTTGGGTATCTTTTAGATAATTTGAGTTTTTTTTTTTAATTTAGTTAATTGAAAAATTGCATTTTTAAAAATCGCGTATCTTTTTTATCTGTATCTTGCAGTTGAGATATGTATCTAACTGTATCTTCAATGTATCTTATAATTGCATTTAGAAAAGATATTTTTTTTTTTTTTTACATGTAGTGCTTTTAAAGATAAAAAATATTAATTGAGTTTTCAAAAAGTTTTAGTTAGTTAGAGTTTTCTTTAATTCGGGAAAATTAAATTTCTTAGGTGTTTTTTTAAATAACAATAATAAATTGATAAATAAACATAAACTTAGCTTGGTTTTCGAAATAAAATGAATCTATTCACTAAATATTTTATAAAAAGAGAACTATGGTCGGTTTGATCCTGACTAACGCGTATGTAGGCATCTTTGAGGCAATCGCATAAAAAAAAAACTTTTTCCCTTTTTCTTAGAAATTCGTAATGAAAAAATAATAGAAAAATCACTTGAGTTATGTTTTGTTTATTTAGGTATATTTTTAGCATTGTTAGAAAATTAAAAAAATAAAAGCCTATCAATTTTTCTTTAATTTTTACATGGTGACTTAGATAGGTTAGCCCTCGAAACCGATTTTTATTGTTTAATTTTCTAAAAATCAATTTTTTTACAATATCCACAGACTAGTGACCAAATTAAGGTTTTCCCACTCAAAAACCTTTAATTTCATCTTTTACTAATTGAACTGGTTAATGACTCCAATTTTTAAATTTTTTTAGATAAATATTTCTTTAATTAATGTCGAGTAATTTATATTAAGTAAGTTGGGCTTAATATAAGTTAAATTAAGGAGATCGAAATAGAGCTTGACACATGAGGATCGAGTTATGCATGTACCTGATATTGATTGATTACTATGCAAAATATTGTCAAATGTGATAAGTTGAAGATTTAGTTGTACAATTGATTATTACATAATTTGAATGGTTTGCTGATATTGATTGATCACCTTATAATTTTACTTAATTATATTTGGTTTATCTTAAATTAAATAAAGATCATGCAACAACCATGCATTGCATTACTTATTTGAACCATCACTTTATGTCGAGGTAAAAAGAGGCCTTGCTGGGGTTGTTGGGGTTGTTTCTATATATTGAATTAAAGTGTTCTAGTACGGTACACTCATACAACATGACCTTATCCTAACCTACAGGCTTATTAGGTGCTAGAGATGCCAATCATCTAACTAAGGGTCAAGTCTAGAGATCTCTACTGTAGGGTGTGAGTGTGGACTACAAGAGCCACCTTATCGTTAGACCTAGGATTTTGTATTATTGGATTTCTTTGAAATAAAAATTTATTTCGTGAAATAAGAAATTTAAATTTATAGTTAAAAATCCCAAGTGCTAGAACTCGGTTGTAATTAGTGCCAATATATCTCCAACCCTTACCTCGAAGGGTGTTAAATTCAATATTATATGCAGTACTGGTTAATTATATATATTGTTTGGCATATTGCATGTACATACATTCATATGATTGTAATAATTTGTTTGATAACTTGCTTATCGATATAGTATGAGGGAGATCTCACTAAGCACATGTAGCTTATTCCTTAATAGTCTTTTCTTGCAGGTTACTAGATAATTTGGCATGGGTTAAAAGTTTAGTATTGTATACCAACGTTAAGATGCATAGAAGTTAGAATTTCAAGATAAACTGTGTGAACGGTTTGAATTATTATATATAATTATTAATATTATATAACTTTTGTAAGTTTAAGATTTAGAACTTTATTACCTAATCTTATTGTTTAGTAGGAGAAATTGATTCTTTACGGTTCTGAGGAACTATAGAATATTGGATATCCGTTGTTATTTATATAGTACAATAAGTTCATAAATTTAAAATTTGAAATCTTAGAGACTAACTAATTAGAGTCTTAAAATCTCTAACTTGCAAGAGGGTTTTCATATTACGGGAACACATGTAATATAAAAATTTTAGGCGATCTTACTAGGCCTCCCTTAGGTTTATGATAAAAATCCTTCTCTTTTCCTTATTTATTAGGACATCAAAAAGGAAAGGAGGAGAAAAATTGTTTATAGGGGAAATTTATGCATCATCTTATCTTGATGCACAAAGGTCAACTTAAAAGCAACTTCCACCTCTTTACTAGTGAGAAACTTGAATATTAGATTGCAATTTTTATTTGAAATAATCTAAGAGAAAATTTTGACCACTTTCCACTTCCACTTTCATTTCTTCCTTCTAGGTAGTCTGAGATGTTATAAGAGTATATAATATAATCTTGAGAATAATAACTCATTCATACTCTTAGTTGTCATATCATTTCCAATCTGATAGGAATTGGACCATTGGATCTTTAGTCCAAAGTTGAGCCTAAGGCCTAGATGGATTAATAAGGTGAATTCTCGTGTTCTAGCTAGTTCCTACCAAGGCTGAGTTGACCCTTACTGTAGACTAATTCCTTATGTCGAGTTAAGTAACTACACATCTCTTAATAGCCGAGTACCAACTCGATTATGCTCTATCAGCGACCTAATCCCTCACGTGCCTACTCAGCCTTGACTTAGTTGACCTCCAACTTAGTAATATTGGTGTTAAGATACTAAGAGCTCCAGTATACATCCATGGCTACTTTTTCTCGGACGGACCTAGGTTTACTTAATACCTTTGCTCAGTACCCCCTATCCTAAGCTATTTATCTGTTTCTGCTAGAAGCATCTCCAGTGATTTGTTCCTATGTCTTTAAGATCCATGTGAAGGATTTCGTTGCACTAATCCATTGATTTTTTTATTTTTCATTTGTATTCTTCGTCATTCCTCGTACATTACTTCTTTTGGACATTGCCTTTTAGTCTTTTCTATTTTAGGTAGATTGCCCTAGTTTTTCAGGTATAAATACCCACTGTATATGTAGCTACATCATCTTATCTCAGAATATTGAATATACTCCTTGTGAACATTACTCTCATTAGCTTGTTTACTTACTTCACTCTTATCCTAATTATTAAGTAAGGCTAGGTGGCGAGTATCCTTATCAGACCATCTCATGTGTCATATCGAGTTGTGCTATGAGTCTTTAGAAGTTCCCTAGTGTATCATATCCTTAGAGTTATTTCAGGGGTCGCTAGTTTTACTTTCATTGTCATATGTGCATTTATCGTCTCTATTTTTTGAGCTTTTTGCAAGCTTGGACCTATCCTGATACACTCGCCCTTATTAGCTCTTGGTACGGCATATCATCTATTGGTATCAAAGTAATGGTTTCATTTGGGTAAGGAGGAAGAGTAGTAGTTTCCTATAGTTATATACTCCATTTTGCCCTGTTTCGAATATACGAAAACAAAGCAAGTTTTAGTTAAGTTTATTGTTCATAGGAATTGTTGTTGTTTTTGCAGAGTAGTTGGACATTCGTGTGGAAAAGTGTATGTATTGTTTAACTTAGAGGGATAGTGTTTATTATTTCTCATATTCAAAGTTTGTAACCAAGTTTTATCGAAGAAAATGATGAATTCGAGTGTCAATGTTGGCATTGGGAATGATAATAGTGGTATAATCTACCATAGACGACAACTCTAAGGCACCCCTAAGAGTACAAATTAATAACTTAATGAGGTATCTAACCTCATAGCTGAATTGACCAGAGCTATTCATAAATTAGCCAATTGAGGCCATTTTGAACACTCTATAAGCTACTCAACCTGTTAGAGGATATATCCTAACTCGATTAGTTCGAGGTAAATAAGTAAGAGGACATATATGAAGGAGAATTGACTTGGGAGATATGGATGACGAAGTGGAAGAAGAGTCTGAAATAGAAGTGCGAGCTTGAGCACCCCGAGCTATTGACCATGTGAAACTTTAGATTCCAAGCTTCAATCGATTTGGGAGTATAGATGATTATTTGGATTGAGAGGAGAAGGTTGAGCGTGTTTTTTATTATTACCAGTATGAGGACCAAGAGAAGGTGAGGACTGCTGCCATTGAGTTCTCAAGATATGCCAAGATGTGGTGAAAGAACTTCTAAATCATAAGAAGACTAGAAGGACACAAAAAGTTAAATACTTAGCCTAAAATGAAGAGGATACTTAGAAACAAATTTGTGCTAGATACTTATTTGTAAAACACTTTTGCTCGGCTTTAAAAGTTAAGGCATGGAGGCCAAACTATTAATGAATATGTTTAAGAATTATAGATACTTATGATTCACTATGAAGTGAATGAGCCATAAGCTTAAACAGTATCTAAATTTCTTTCTAGATTAGAACTTCAATAATTAACTACAATGGACGAAACCATAAGAATAACTCAGTAAGTAGAGAGGTAGAGGAGGAACAGGATGAGCTAACCTCTAATGACCCGACTAATACAACTAGGCCGAGCCTCTCAGGGAAGTGTTTAAGCTCAACAAAGTACCGAACCGAATGGACAAATAGATGTTAGAGCTAAACAGAAGAGCCGACCAACTGACAGTAAGGTGTCGTCGAGAACTTATGAGAAGGGATAAGGATCTAAGAGGAAGTCTAGCCAAATCAAGTGCTTCAACTGGCAAGGGTTTAGATACATGGTTTCTTAGTATCTAAACCAATGAATTATGATTATTAAAGGAGATGTCCCTAAGCTTAAAGTGGATAGTATTGATAAGGAACTAAAGAAGGAGGTTGTTCCCGAGAAGGAAACCACTTAGGAGAATGAATTAGTTGAGGAAGATGTGTTTGCCAAGGACTTAGACAAGCTAGCCTTAGTTATCTAATCTGTGATGAGTATAGAACCATCTGTCGAGGAGGAGTAGAGAGAGAATTTGTTTCATATTACTTACAAGGTAAATGAGTAGGTTTATGTGCTTATAGTAGATAGTGGGAGTTGCACTAACGTAGCTTCTACTAACCTAATTAAGAAGCTTAAGTTGTCGACTATTACACATTCGAAGTCGTATAAGTTGCATTAGCTAAATGAGAAGGGAGCATTACATGTCACTCAGTAAGTCTTGTTGCTAATCTCTATTGGAAATTATTTTGATGAAATTCTTTGTGACATGCTACTCATGTGCATATCTCATGTACTGCTAGGCTGACCATGGCTTTTTCTATCGAAGAGTTACGTATCATGAATTCCGAAACACCTGTGTGTTCGAGAAAGATGGGAGGAAGATTATGTTGAACCCAATGACGCTAAGCCAAGTTAGCAAGCTGTAAGCTAAACTTGCTCGAGAATCTAAGAAGACTTTAATTCTGAGTAAAGCCAAGCTATGAAAGGCTACAAAGGTCGACATATCGACCTTTACGTTGGTTAAGTAACTACTAGAGCTAAAGGAGTAGATTGAGCTACCCCTTGAGGTGAGAGAGCTATTGGATGAATATGCCGACCTGTTTCCCAAATAGTTACCTAAGGGATTACCTATTTTTGAGGTATTGTGCATCGCATTGACTTGATATTAGGTGTTGCACTATCGAATAAGCCAACTTATTGGATGAATTCCAAACAAGTTGCTAAGCTCTAAAGATAAGTCTATAAACTATTGGAAATGGATAAGTGAAGGAGAGCCTCAGCCCCCGTGCTACGTCGGCACTCCTTATGTCAAAAAAGGATGGAACATGGTGATGTGTATAGATAGTAGAGCCATGAACAAGATCACAATTAAGTACAAGTATCCTATCCCCATATTAGATAACATGTCAGATGAACTAAGTGGAGCTAAGGTCTTTAGTTAAATTAATCCTAAGTTTAGTTACCATCGGATCCTGATGAGGTCTGATGATGAGTAGAAAACCACATTCAAAACTCAGCATGGACTTTACAAATGGATGGTTATGCCTTTTGGACTGTCAAATACCCTGAGCACATTTATGAGACTAATGAACCATGTGTTAAGGAGTCTTATTAGGAGATGTGTTGTGGTGTACTTTAACAACATCCTTGTATGCAATGCCAACCTACTGAGTCACTCAGCACATCTCTGTGTTATGTTAGATGTACTCTAAGCTGAGAGGTTATTCAGCAATTTAAAGAAGTGTTGCTTCTATCAAGAGGAAGTGGTATTTCTAGGTTATGTAGTTAGTGGAGGAGGTTTGTGAGTTAATGATGAGAAGATCTGAGCTATTATTGAATGGCCAACCCCAACTACCGATGTCGAGGTGAGAAGTTTATACGAATTAGCATCCTTTTATTGAAGATTCATTAGAAATTTCAGTACCATTATTGCACCCTTTGCTGAGCTGATAAAAAAGAACATTGAGCTCAAGTAGGAAGAAAGAGAGGAGAGAAGTTTTGTTAAAGTAAAGGCAAGATTAACTTTTACACTTATATCAGCCTTACCTGACTTTGAGAGGATTTGTGAGCTGGAATGTAATGCCTTAAGCATTGGTATAAGCACTGTCTTAATGCAAGAAGGGTGACCGGTTACCTACCACAGCAAGAAGCTTAGAGGACCTTAATTGAAGTCCTCTGTATATGATAAAAAAACTCCTAACCCTTATCCAAGCGCTCCAATTACGGTAACATTATCTATTGTCAAGAGAGTTTGTCATTTACATAAATCATGAATCTTTAAGATACCTTAAAAGTAAGACCAAGCTATCAAAGCAGCAAACGCAATGGGTTAAATTCCTAAAAGGATTCAACTTTGTGATAAAGCAAAAATAAGGAAAGAACAACATCGTTGCCGATGTTCTATTGAGAAGACATGTTCTCTTAACAAACTACAGACCAGACTGTTAGGGTTTACGAGCATTAAAGAGTAGTATCTTAAGGACCCCCATTTTGGTCTTATATTTGAGCATTGTGCTAACGGAAGAACAATGGATAAGTATCATGTAGAGGATGGTTGTTTATTCTAAGGTAGCAAGTTTTGTGTGCCAACCTGTTTGATCAGAGAGTTGCTGGTGATAGAAGCCTACAGTAGAGGACTCTCCAGCCATTTTAGAGAGAAAAGAGCATATGAGTTGTTGAGTGGATAGTTCTTTTAGCCGAAAATGAAATGAGATGTGTATTGAGTCCTAAGGGTCGTGCTACTTGTAAGAAGGCTAAATGACTAGCCAAATAAGGGAAAGTAATGCCTTTACTTATCCTAACTTGACCATGGACTAAGTTGAGTGTAGACTTTATTCTTGCATTACCAAGAACTACCCGAGGCAAAGATTCTGTTATGGTCATCATGGGTAGATCTAGTAAGGTGGCACACTTTGTGCCTTACTCTAAAACTAATGATGCTTCGATTATTGCTTCTCTCTTTTTGTAGGAAATTGTTCGGTTATACGACATATTGAGAAGTGCAATTTTAAACAAAGATCCAAAGTTTTTAAGCCATTTCTAGAGGACTCTATAGTATCATATGGGGACTAAACTATTATTTATCACTTCTTGTCACCCCCAAACCGATGGCCAAACAAAGGTAGTCAATCATACTTTGAGATCATTGCTTTGAGCTTCAGTGGGGAAGAACATGGTCAATTAGGATGTTTGTTTGCCAGTAGTTGAATTCACTTATAATCGTACTGTACACAACACCACCAAGCAGACTCCTTTTGAAGTCATTTATGGCTTTAACATTAAGCTACCCCCTTGCTTAAACCCATGTAACCATGTTCGAACGAGAAGACCCTAACGTAAGAGCCCAAGTAAAGTCTTTACAGCAAATTTACGAGAAAGTTATTTGGCAGATTGACCAAGTTGTTAAGAGAATGTGAAAGAGGAGAAAAGGAAGGAAATCAACATAGTTTCAACCCCTATTACCGTAAAGGAGAATGAGTGAAGACCAACCAGATTTGATCCCAAATCTAAATCAACCTAGCGGGGATTATAGGAATTGAACCATTGGACATTTAACCCAAATCTAAGCCAGAGGCCTAGGAGGACTAATAAGGTGAATTCTTATGTTTTAGCCAACTCCTGTTAAGGTCAAACTAAGTAACTACATGTCTTTCGGTAGTTGAGTGTCAAGTCAACTTATGCTTTATTGGCGACCCGATCTTTTACTCTCTTACTCGGCCATGACCGAGCCAACTTTTAACTTGGCAATGTTGGTATCGAGAAGTTGAGAGCTCCAGCATACATCTACAATCACTTCTTCTTAGATGAACCTAAGTTTGCTTGGCACCCTCCCTAATCCTAATCGTACCATTTATCTGTTTCCACCAAAAGGATCTCCAATAATTTGTTGTGACATCTTCAAGACCTACATAAAGGATTTCACTGCACTAATCCACTAATTTTTTTATTTTTCATTTATACCCTTCATTATTCCCTGTATATTACTTCTTTTGGATATCACCCTTTTAGTCATTTCCATTTTAGGTAGGTTTCCCTAGTTTTTTGGATATAAATACTCACTATACATGTAGCCACATTATCTTATCTTAAAATATTGAACATATTATTTGTGAATATTGTTCTTATTAGTTTCTTTACTTACTTCACTCCTATTCTAACCTTTAAGCAAGGCTAGATAGTGAGTACTCTCACCAGACCATCTCATGCGCCATATTATCCTTAGAGCTATTCAAGGGTCTGCTTGTTTTACTTTCACTATCGTATATGCATTCACCATCTTTGTTTTTCAAGCTTTATGTAAGCTTGGACCCACCCTAATATGTTTGCCCTTATCGGTTTTCAGTATGGCATGTCACAATCCATGCTTATTGATGGGCGATAGACAAGTGCACCTAGTCAAGTTATAATATAGATTTAGATTTGAGTTCGAGTTCAAGTGTTGATCCTACGAAGAACCGTATATGTATATAAAACCTAATTAACTAGCAGTATTAACCCTAGATATTTCCAATTACCTAACTTTTACAATTAAGGGGATAATTGGATAATCAATGGAAAAGAGATAATAAAATAGATAAATTGCAAGAATAAAGATAATTAAAATATAAATCTAAACAAAAACGGAAACATAAACAAGAGAAATTAGAATAGAGAAGAAAACATGTTCCTTAGTAAATGTTTATATTATTTACTACCTAGGTCTAATTAACTTATTCAATCTTAAATGCATTATTGGATCATGATGATTCCTTTTATGAACTAATCAAACTCGTGTCTTTAACTAATTCCTAATCTTGAGTATACTTTACCCGAATCTATTCTATAATAGAATATCTTAGAATTGCATGAAACCCTTGGATCCCACTATTAGGTTACCTTAATAAAAAAAAAATGCGAACTACTAAATGTTTTAGTTAGCCAATTGTGTTTGATTGTAACAGATACAGATTGCCTGTAAGGGATCACACGACGTCCAATATCATGCGAACCAAAGGTAGGTTTGAATAGCGAGATGATTCAAAGAGTAAATGGTAGTTGAAGGTTGAGTAGGGGTCCTCATACACCGATGGTGGATATGACACTCCAATACTTCATACAAACTTAAGTTGCACTTGATATTATGCACAAGTATGGTTGAAGGTTACTCACTAATAATTCAGGCTCATAATAGACTAGATAAGAATAAATGAAAGTAGGCAAGGAGACTTAGCTCATATAAGAAAGGGATTTCTAAAAATCAATGATCATTAACTGTTACAATTGATACGGATTACAAGTATTTATATGACCCAATTAAGGCAAGTCTTAAGTATATGAAAATTACAAAGATGGATTCCTACTAGAAAAGGGAAAAGGAATAAATTACAAGGGTAAAGTTATAATCGGAAAAAAAAAAGGATATTCTGTTACAAAAGGATAGTACGGATGTCAGATAATGGGGCGTATGTTAATTGTACATTTTGTGGTCCCAATGATGCTGTTTATCGAGCAGAACAGGTTTTGAGAAAATTAGGTTGGCATCAGTTGCTTGGATGTTTTAGGCTAAGGTAGGATTAGTCCAGTATATGGCCCACTATCTAGTCAGCCTTGGATGGTTAGCTTGGAAGCGGGCAGCTCGACCTCGAATGCACTTCAACTTGGTAATGTATAGATTCATCGTTTGGCCTTCGCATAGCAACAAGTGGTTGGCTCAGTAACTTGTTAGGCACCCCGGGAATCTTCTTGATGAGATAGAGAGAGCTTAGAGGAGAGTATCTCAGTACGTCAAATTAGAGAAAGTTTTATTCTTCTAAGCTTAGCTACTCTTAAACAACTTAGCGAACCATATGAGCGAGCCTTCAAGCTCAGGAGTAAGTGATTGTTCTGTGATCCTTATCATCTCCTCTGGGTTGTTTGAGATTTGGGATCAAATCTAGCTTGGTTGCTTATTGCTCTTCTTTGGGAACATACGGATGGAGGTTAGTAACATTGAAGGAGTCAGAAACCCCATAGTCTTCGGGTAGTTCAATCTTGTAAGCATTAGGATTGATCTTTTCAAGCACTTTAAATGGTCCATCAACTCTAAGAGATAACTTACTATTTTTCATATCTAGGAATCATTCTTTATTGAGGTAGATTTAAACCAAATCACTTGGATAGAATTCTTTATTCTTCCATCCTTAACCTCATCTCTCAAGCTTGGTAGTAACTTGGCTTAGATATTCTATGACCTTTTGGTGCATTGCCTTAATGGCCTTGAATCTATCTAAAGTTGGTTGATCATCATTCTAGCTTGGAGGAGGCATCTAATCTAATAGTAGTTCAAGGTTAAATCTACAGGCAACCTCAAATGGTAACGTATTCATAATACTATAGGCAATCCTATTGCAGGAAAACTCGATTATGGGTAGGTACAGATCCTAATTGGTCATGTTTCGACTAACAGCAACCTGGAGCAGAGTCTCCACTGTTCAATTGACAGCCTCAGTCTGTCCATTTGTCTATGGATGACAAGACATGTTAAGCAACAATTTGGTTCCCATCTATTTCCATAAGGTCCTTTAGAAGTGGCTCATCAATTTTAGATCGTAGTCGTAAACAATGGTCATAGGCACTCCATGGAGTTTGATGACTTCCTACAAGAAAAGAAAAGAAAAGAGATAGCTGAAGTATTGTTAATTTTGGAATAGAGCACTGAGTGCACCATCTTGCTAAAACAGTTTATGACCACTATGATTAAGTCCTTCCTTTAGTATGTCCTCGACAATCTTAACATAAAGTCTATGCTCAGCTCAAACCATGGTTTAGTTGGGATTGAAAATGGTAAAATGGTCCTTACTCGGCTCAACTCTTTGTCTTTTTGCAGGTAGCATACCTTTCCAATATAACTTGGACATCCTTCCTTATCTTTGGCTAAAAGAATATAAAAGATAGTACCTCATGAGTTCAATGCTTGCTAAAATGTCCAGATAATCCTCTACCATATGCTTCGTGCACTAGTAACTCTCATAGAACAAGTTAAGACATACAATCTTCTCTCCTTAAATAAGTATCCATCCTCCCTGTGATAGTCATCAAATGTTCTACCTTCTTCACATTTGGCATAGATAAAACCAAAATGTGAGTCTTTAGCATACAAATCCTCTATCATAGAAAATCCTAATAATTAAGTGATACATTGCGCCAAGAGTTGAAAAGGGCAAACGTATTTGAGTGGGTCTAAGCTTACAGAAACCTCAAAAAACAAAGATGGTGAATGTACATATGATAATGAAAGTAAAACAAGCAAACCCTCGAATAACTCCAAGGATATGACACATGAAGGAACTTCCGGGGACTCAGGCATAACTTGATATGATGCATAAGATAGCCCAGTGAGGGGACTCGCAACCTAGCCTTACTTAAAGGTTAGGATAAGAGTGAAGTAAGTAAATAAACTAATGAGAGTAATGTTTACAAAGAGTATATTCAATATTCTGAGATAAGATGATGATGTGGCTATATGTACAGTAGGTATTTATACCTAAAAAACTAGGGTAATATGCCTAAAATGGAAAAGACTAAAAGGGCAATGTCTAAAAAAAGTAATGTGCAAAGAATAATGGAGGGTACAAATTAAAAATCAAAGAAATCAGTGGATTAGTGTGGTAAAATCCTTTACATTTGTCTTGAAGATGTAGCATCAAATTATTGGAGATACTTCTAATGGAAATAGACAAATAGTATAGTCAGGATAGGAAGGTGTCGAGGGGAGAGGGGGGATATGGTGGGGTGGTGGTAAGCAAACCTGGGTTTGTCCGAGAAGAAGTGGCTGTGGATGTGTATTAGAGCTCTCGGCTTCTCGACATCAATATTATAGAGTTAGAGGTCGGTTCGATCATAGCTAAGCAGGTGTATGAGGGGTCGGGTCATTGGCAGAGCATAAGTCGAGTCGGCACTCGACTACTGAGAAATGTGTAGTTACCTGACCTGATATAAGGAATTAATTGGTAGCAAGGATTAGCTTGGCTTCTGTAGGAGCTAGTTAGAACATGAGAATTCACCTTATTAGTCCTTTTAGGCCTCGGGGTCAGCTTCGATTTAAAGGTCCAATGGTTCAATTCTTATCATTTAGTTTATAGTTTAGTCAAGAAGGAATGTTGTCTCGATAGGGCATCAGTTGCTACATTGTTCTTGTCATTTTTGTACTTCACAACATAAGAAAATCCCTCCATAGACATGTTGAACAACAATTTGACAACCCACCTAGCTTGTCTTCGAGACAACTTAGGCCGGCTATTCAAATATCTTAAAGATTCATGGTCACTATAGATTACAAAATCTTTAGGTAGCAAATAATGTTACCATATAGTCAAGGCTCAAATTAAGGAGTAAAACTTCTTATCATAAATAGAATAGTTGAGTATAGCTTCTTTAAGCTTTTCACTAAAGTAGGCAATAGGTAAGCTATCATGCATTAGCATAGCACCTATGCTTAAATTGAATGGGTCATACTTCACTTCAAACACTTTGTCAAAGCTCAACAAGGCTAAGACAGGGGTGGTAGTCAACTTCTCCTTCACCTCTTCGAAACTCTTCAATTCCTTCTCCCCTCACTTGAACTCAACATTTTTTTTTTGACAGCTCGAAGAGTGGAGCTACAAGAGTATTGAAGTTCCTTATAAATAGGCGATAGAATAATGCCAGGTTGTAAAAACTTCACATGTTGGCTAAACAGGTCGATATAGGCCATTCAGTAATCACTCATCTCTTCTCATCATCAACTTAGATGCTACCACCACTCACAACAAACCCTGGAAAGATCACTTTAGGTCGACAGAAGTCACATTTCTTCAAATTGGCATAAAGCTTCTCAACTCAAAGTTTTGAGAAAACAGCTTGGAGATGCTTTCTATGAGTCTTTAAGTCAAGACTATAGATAAGATTATCATCAAAATATATGACGACAAACTTTCCAAAGAGTTCTCGAGTACATAATTCATCAATCGTATGAACGTACTCAGGGTATTTGACAGTCTAAATAGCATAACAAGCCATTCAAATAATCCATTACGGGTCTTGAAAGTAGTCTTCCATTCATCTCGCTCTTACATTCAAATTTGACGGTATCTAGATTTGAGATCATTCTTAGAGAATACTCTTATTCCATTCAAGTCATTAAGCATATCATCAAGCCTTGGTATAGGGTGCCGATACTTGATGGTAATGCGGTTGATTGCTCGACTATCTACATAATCCTCCATATCCCATCTTTCTTCGGTACCAATAGAGGTGGTACGACATATGGGCTTAGGGACTATCACACATATCTTCTCTTCATCAGCTCTTCTACTTGCTTTTGTAGCTCAGTAGCAAGTTCAGGATTTAGCTTATAAGTAAGCTTGTTCGGCAATGCGGCTCTTGGCTACAAGTTAATTGCATGATCAATGCCTTGGATAGGAGGCAGACCTTCTGGTAGCTCACTTGGGAACAATTTGGCAAACTCATCCAACAAGGTTCTCACCTCAGTAGGTAGCAACTCCTCTTCTAATCCTTTCATCTTAAGTAACCTTCTAACTAGTAGATTGGTTAACTATTTAAGCTTCATTTCTCTTTTCAACTTGGCTTAGGTCATCATCAAGCCTCTTTCTTTAGAACTTGGCTCAATTGGGTCTTTATGCTTTTAACTTGTTCGGCAATCATAGGTCTTAACTTCTCGTTCTTACCCTTATGCTCAAGGGAACATGTGTTCTTTCTTTCATCATATATTACCTTTTAGTCAAACATCCATAGTCATCTAAGAAGAATATGGGATATACTCATAGGTGATGCATCACATAGCAATTCATCTTAATAGTTTCTAATATTGGTTGGCATAGTCACTTGTTTATTGACTTGTAGGGTTCCTTTATCACTAAGCTAATGTAGTTTATAAGGCTTGAGGTAAGGCTTAGTCGGCAACTTCAATTGTTAGACCACAAAAGTGATGTTGCATTGGTGCAGCTACCATTATAAAAAATTAAGGAACATAATGACCTGTTCGCTGACAACCAATATGGAACAAATTCTTTCACTACTGGTCCTCAAGTACAAGACTCATATTCATTATTCTCCTTAATACTAAGGTAGCAAGCATAAAATTACCTTCTTTACTATAGATGACTTCCTCCTCCTTGGATAGTTTAGTTTGTTTGGTCTATTTCGGTTGTTCTACCTCAATGGTTGGCGCTTCTCCTCAGATCACCATGGTTCTTCTATTTGGACACTAAGCAACCATGTGTCCAAGCCCTTGAGATTTGAAGTATTTGATCTCACTTTTCTTTCTTCTTAAACTCTAGCCTTTCTCGAGCTTCCTTGGGATCTCCTTCTCTTCTGCTTAAGTAATTTGAGTAAGTTGGACTTCAATAACTTTGCAAAGTTCCGATTGCACAAATCTACTCAAAACAGGTCAGCTAGTGGTCAGTTGACTAGCAGGAGCTTGGAATCTTCTTGTTCATTGCCTCTTAATTCTCTAAGCAGCCTAGATGGCTTCATTAAGGGAACCAATATCTACAATCTCTAAAATATCTCCAATCTCATACTTTAACCTACTAATGAATTGAGACACAGTTTGGTCTTTAAGCTTAATAACTTCGCATTAGATCATTAACATCTGAAATTCCTTCACATACACATTGACACTTGATCCTCCTTGCCTCATCTCTTGTAACCTTTTGAATATATCCTGCAAGTAATAGCTTGGAAGAAATCTTCTGCTCATGACTCTTCATTTTACCCTAATTCCTAACTTCACGTTCTCCTTCTCTTCTTTGGGTGGCTTATAGATTCTTCCACTAAAGAGCAGCAAAGCTAGTAAATTCCAACACAACAAGTCTGACCTTGGCATTACTAGGTGCCTCATCACATTCAAACTTCTTCTCAACCTTATCTACCTAGTTTAGGTAGTCCTTGGAATCACCACTTCTAAAAAAACTAGGGATATGCATTCTTAACCCTTCCACTTTAGGAGCTTGAATATTCCTTTCCTCAAGCGCATAATACTCGTTCGCTTCATCACTTACTTCCTCATCCTCCTCTTCAATTTCCTTTGAAACTAATCTATATCAAGCAACTTGGCCTATTCCTCCAGCTCAACATAGTTAAACAAAGGCATTAGCTTAAACGTAGCAGTCATTGCCTCTCTGGGGTTGTTCATTGGCTTGTCCTCTGTAGGGTTCATTTCTGGTCTATTATCTATCCTCTTTTATGGCAGTCACCTGATTAGCTATCAGGTCAGTAATTTTATCCAATCAGTCACCTGTAGATTGGGGTGTGAAGCTTCTTTGTTGACTTTAACCATTTTGAGCACCACTCTCTTGGTTTCCTAAGGTTCCTAAAATGCCAGAATTGGATTGTTGTCTATAAACAACTAAAATACAGCCCAAAATTCCTCTCTCTTTGAACAACAACAAAATAACACAATGTTATAGCTATTACAACCAAACACACAAAGAACCAAGCAAAATGTACACTATGAACTCTAACATACAAATAACGCAAAATTTGTAAGTAAGAAATAGGGGAAAACAGAGCAAAAAGTTTCTTTAACTTTAAACACTCTTTGAACACTTACAACAACAATAAATAGATTCTATAACACTTATAATAGCAGTAAACCACTTAAGTACAAGTAATAGGGATTTGCTTGAACATAGTCAAGCTTTGATACCAAGATGATACGGATCATTGGGAAGGGAACATATGATGTCCAATATTACGTAAACCAAAGGTGAGTTCAAACCAGGAGATGGTCTAAAGAGTAAATGGTAGTCGAAGGTTGAGTAAGGGTTCTCATGCATTGACAATGGATATGACACGCTAACGCCTCATATGAACTCAAGTCGCACTTGATTTTTTGTACAAGTGTAGCCAAAGGGTATTTGCCATTAATCCAAGCTCACAATGGATTAGATAAGAGATAAAACAAGAGTAAGAAAGGAGACTTAACTTACATAAGAAAGGGATGTCTAAAAATCAATGATCACTAACTATTACAGTTGATACAAATTACAAGTATTTATATAACCCAATTAAGGTAAGTCTTAGGTATATGCAAATTACAAAAAAGGATTTCTACTAGAAAAGGGAAAAAGGAATAAATTTCAAGGATAGAGTTGTAATTAGACAAAAAGGATATTCTATTATAGAAGGACAATACAAATGTTAAAAAATGGGGCTCATTTTAACTATCCATTCTGTAGTCCCAATGATGCTGTTTGCTAATTAGAACAGGTTTTGAGTAGATTAGGTTGGTATCAGCTACTCGAATGTTTTGAGCTAAGGAGGGATTGGTCTAGTGAATGGCCCATTATCTAGTTGGCCCTGGATGGTCGGCTTAAGAGTAGGAAGCTCAGCCTTGAATGCGCATTAGCTTAGCAATGTGTGGATTCATCGTTTGGCCTTAGCGTGATGATAAGTGGTTAGCTTCGTAACTAGTTGGGTACCTCAAGAATCTTTTCGATAAGATATAGAGAGGTTAGGGGAAAGCATCTTAGTACGTCGGACTGGAGAATGTCTTGTTCTTCTAAGCTTAAATTCACTTGGACAATTAGGCAAACCATATGAATAAGCCCTTAAGCTCAAGAGTGAATGATTAGTTCTTGATCCCTATCTGTATCGGTTAGTCATATTATAGGAACTTGTGAACTCTATAATAGACTCAAACAGTAACTTAATCACTAATAAATTTGAGTTAAAGAACGAAATGAAACAATACAATTCACATATATCATAGATTGAATTAACAATATCAATAGAAATAATAAGAGTCATAATAAAATATAGGTTCGATAACAATTTACTAAGATTAGAATTAAAAATAACTAATCCTTAACTTGTCCATATCTATTATAATCCTAAGTCTAAGTTTAAGCTTAAGAAACAAGGACTTTGAATGATGGAGATTTGATTACTCAAATTCAACAAGGTATACTAAAGTCATAAAAAATTATGGGCAAATTCAAAAAAAAAAATTGCTTGCTTATATATATAAGGGGTACAAATTTCTATGATTTCATTGAAAGAAAAACTCAAAAGCTTAAGTATTTATAATCAAATTATTAACATACATATCCTATCCCTTTCCTTACACTTAAGTTGTACGTTGTTTTCAATGTACATTATAGCAATACAAATCAAAATAAAATGGGAGAAAGAGAAAAAGAAACTGGGACTTCTTGGTTTTTTGGCATTGATCTTTGAAAATTTTTAAAGTCTAAGATCTAAATTCCTTCTATCCAATTAATCTTGAAGTTTTATTTGAATCACTAAAATGAGGTAACTATAAAATGAAAAAGAAGAGGTTACCTAGACAAAATAAAACTAAATAAAGAAACTGCTAATTCAAGTATCATAAATGTAGTTCCTATAGAACTTATAAACCATGAAAGTAAAATGGTTATCTAAAAAGAAAAAGCAAAAGTAAATAAGTTAAAGAGTTACAAGCATCTAAATAAAAGAAATTAAATGGAGTCTTTTGAAAAAGAAAATAGAAAGAAAAGGGAAATCAATCCTTATCATCCCCCATGTCCTCACTCTCTTCATCTTCATCCTCTTCCTCCTCAACTATCTCTTCCTTAGTTTCTTCATCTGGGTTAACCACTAATGGTGGTACTTGGCTACCATGGTGAGCTAAGAGTGTATTTGCCTTAGCCTTAGTCTGCTGTACTCGGTGGGATAAAGTCTTCTACCTCTTTAGCAATTTTCTCACTATCCTCTTAACATTACCAATTATTGAAGAAGATGATCCAAGCAGTAGCTGAGACAAAGGTGATGTTGCCTCTCTAGATGGCTTAAGTAATGGGTCCTCTTGTGGTGGTAAGAGTTTCTTAGCCTTGATCAATTAATACATCATCGAAGAAGGAGGCTTAAGTACTTGTATACAAGGGAGATCATGAAAAGCAAGAGTATTCTTTACAAGTCTAGTAATAAATAGACCTGGAAAAATATGTCCAGGACGACTCTCAATAGCTTAGCTTCTAAAAAAGAATGCCATCCCGATGCCTAAGTTTATTAGCTGTCTCTTAGCTATACCGTGCAAATATAAGAAGTCCCTCTTATTCACAACTCTATTACTATATATCCTTCCAGTAATACCTCTAACCATCATGTAATGAATAAGTTTGAGAGTCGAATCTCTTAACTTAGAAGGTTTAGATTTCCTTAGATCATAAACTCCTGTAGTATTTAATCTTGCCCAAACCTAGGCATCATTGATACCCTAAGGTAGCTTATAAGGTAGCTCCCTATACCCTTGAGTCCTTACATAATTTTTAGTATACAACCCCATATAAACCGATATCCTATCAAAAGGCAAGGTCACATCATGATCGTTACACATGAAGTATAGTGTATTCTCTGTACTGTTCTCTATGGCATCGAACATTAGCATTAAAGTACTTAGAACTTCTATGGTTAATTAACTCCTTATAAACCAACCATTAATAGTCAATAGCCAATCCTAGCCACCAAACTCAATCAACTACTTGACTCGGGCATCATAACTAGCAACTTGAGAAAGAATTTAGGCCAAATTCTTTTTTCAACAACTTGTCATTCTGCTTCCGCTATAAAGATTCTCTGAAGGTCAATAAGGGATGCATGGAAGAATTAAAGCTTGAAGAGTTCTTACGAGTTGTGTGCTTATATCTTGGCATGTTTCTAAAATCAAACATAAAAGAAGAATTTAGCAACTCATGTTTTAAAAGAAATATTGCAATGCTAAGAGAATAATTGCCTATTCATTCAAGTAAGCAATAATTTGTATAATGATATGCCAACTTATGTTAATTATAGATTAGTGAAATTATAGGATTGATTCATGATTAAATTCTATTTTATTCATAATCTCTATTGATACGAACTACGGCATACAAATACAATCACATGAAACTTTTTTTTATAATCTCTTCCAATCCATCTCCTGTGCAATTTATTAGAAAAATGAATTTCATATTCCTAACATGAATTTTATTGCACATTTAAGATGAATCATGTGACAATGAGTTTTCCTATAATGGATCATGAATTCTAATTGCAAAAAAATTCAATCAAAAACAAGCTTTTCGTAAACCTAACATGAGTCTCATGAATTAATACATCGATTGTAATTCTTTCACCACACCATCACTTAATTAACATACCATCAACATGAGTTTCATCACTTTCCCTTTGGTATTGAATACAACCCTTGTATTCTTCCTTTTTCAATCTCTAGCACACACTTGTTTTTCAAGTGATTTTAAGAAAATAAAGGATAAATAACATGTTTCATTACATTATCCTTTCTAAATCACTCATAGAAACTAAGATTTCTATAAATGTAAGCCTCATTATTCGTCATCAAACCCTAATTAAAAATCCTACTTTTATCTTGATAATCAATAAATCTAAGAAAATAAATAGATAAAGATAAAGTACATACCTTAGATTTGTTGTGTAAAGGTTGGATTGTCAAAGATTTGTAAGGCTTTAAGTGATTATGTAGTGAGAAGATTTGAAAGAAAGTGGAGTTATAGAGAAAGAAATAGAATGGAAAATAAAATAGAAATAAGTTGCTGGTGGTTTTCAAATTCGGTCATGATTACGGTCAAGGATCATGACTGTAGAGTACGGCCGTAGTCTTGCCTTTTCCATATTCTTGTAAATTAAGCATGACCATGGTCAACGATCATGGGTATGATTTAGACTATAGAGATCTTGCCCTAAATTTTTCAACTTTTTACAAAAATAAATCACGAGAGAATGACGGTCTAAGTCTACGGTCATGGACTTTGGCCCCGTTCTTTCTTTGATTCTTGAATCCAAATTATGTTGATTTCTTTTGACTCATTTCTTGAAATTGCTTTGAAAAATTTTAGAAATAGGGTAAATTAAAGCACAAAAGTAAATCAAATGATGAATCAATTAGATGACAAACTTTATTGATTACTTATTGCTTAAATAAATTCTTCAATAACTATTTTTGAGAGATAAAAATTGTTCCATGTAGAGAAAAATGCTAACTAATGTTCTAAAGACTTGATACTTGAATTGATTTATGATAAGACAATCATAATGAAATAAAATAAATGAACAACTAAAATTTAAAATCAAGCTTGGGTTGCCTCTTAACGAGTACTATTGTTTAACATAAGTGACTCAATGATAAAATTGTTCCCTTACTTTAGTTCCGAATCCACTGGTTTAGGATTCAGTTTAGTATTTCCAAGCTAGCTTCCTTACGGCCTCTCAGTGATAGTTCTAGCCAATCAATCAAGCTCAATCTCCAAATTTCTAAGTGATGCCTTGGTGTTTATAAGTGCTACTTAATGGCTTGAAAATGGGCATTTGAGCTCTATATGAACTTGTTCAGCAATTTTTTAACATTAGGGGCCTCGTTCGGAGGTTGTATATTTCTATTCTATTGCTTTTGCTAGTCTTCCTAAGAGAACTTCAGTGATTTCTCCAACCTAGACTATACATGTTGCTAAAAGGATTATTTTAAACTTAGTTAGCAATAAAATCAACATGTTCTATTTTAGCCACTGGTTCATCGTACATTAAATTCACCGACTTCATCAACCTTTCAATTTTCTTACTCATAGCTATCAGTGTAGTTACAAAATCTACCTCAAATTACTCGATCACCTTTACTTAGGATCTCACATTATTCCATTATGAATTGTTCATAGCCATGCTTGATCAAGTTTTGGGCTTCATCCAGTGTCTTAGCACTGAAAGTGCCTTCGGTTGCGACATTAATCAGTTGATGCATAGAATAATTAAGCACATTATAAAAATGTTTGGATTAACATCTTCAAAGGCAATCCATGATGCAGGCATCACCTCAATGGTTCCCTGAATCTGTCCCATGTATCATAAAAGGTTTTGTCATCAATTTGAGCGTAAGAAAAAATATCATTTCTAAATTTTACCGTCCTAACAGGTGAAAAATATTGTCTTATAAACTTTTCAACTGAATTGTCCTAGGTAGTAATAGATTCTGTAAGAAGTGAGTTAAGCCATTATTTAGCCTAATCTTGTAAGGAGAATAGGAACATTATGAGTCTTTCATTAGTGTCAGATAAGTATACTTGGTCAAGTTATAGTATAGTTAAAACGGATGTGAGTCCGAATGTTGATCCCATGAGGAACCATAAATGTGAGAACCTTAGATTACTAGCAATTTATATAAAATCACCAATTAGCTAACTTAACAATATATGATAATTGTGATTAGTAAATAAAGATGAACAAAAAGTGATAAATATGATAGAAAGAATAAAATAAACACTAATAAATTAAATAAATAAGCATGGTTCAATTAAATTGAAGAAAACATAATCCTTAGTAAATTGTTGTTATTTACTATCTAGCTCTATACAACTTTTTTAATTTCAATTACTCTTTCAACCATGAAGATGCCTAATTTGAATTCACCAAATTTGCATCTCTAGCTGATTCTTAATCTTGAGACTTACTATACTTGAATTACTTTCGAATAGAGTATCTCAAAACTGTATGAAGAACTTGGATCCTGTTATTAACTTGGCCATACTAGGTTACCCTAATTCAAAAAAATTAGTACCTAATTTCTTAACATACTCAATTCCTTCTAATTACACAGGTTTGCTTATTGAACGACTCATGTCTCAATAGCAAACTTAAACATTAAACTAGCATCTCGGTAAATACTAATTTGATGATGATATGTACAATGTAATCAAATCTTCAAATGTAATATAATAGATTAAATAAAAAAAATTGTTGCAAAGGAAACTAGGGTTTAATAACGATTCACTAAGAATAAATTAAAATAACAATGTAATGAAAAGAAGAAAGATAATAGGAGAAACTTTTGATATAATTCTAACCTAAAACTCTTCCCTAAGCGGGCTCTCTCTATAAACCTAGGCTTAGAATCTATTTATAGGAGTAAGACTTAGATTTACAAAGAAAACCTAACAAAAATGGAAGATTTATAGATTATTGCAAGTCTATGGGAAAGGTATACAGTCGTGGTGTTAGGCATGTACTTATATATTGTTTGAAATCTTTAGAAATTGATGACAAGGGGAATACGAACATGGACCATGGCTATGGTCTTCAACTGTAGTCTTCATTAGATTTCGTTTCTCACTCAAAATTCCTTTGCTTCAATCTTTGATCAACGTTTTTATCTAAAAAGTATTGAAACATGATAAAAATCCTTAAAAGTTCATCAAATGACTCTCAAAGTTCCTGAAAATGAAATCTAAATGAATTAAGCTCAAAATAATCTAGAATTGACTAGATTAATATCCAAAATAACACAAAATAACTATAGAATATATATACTAATTATACGTTATCAAATGCCTCTACACTTTAGTTTTTACTTATCTTCTAGCAAAACAATCAAAACAAAAGTAAAATATTTTAAGGACAAGGTAGTTAAAATCATTCTTCCAAAATGTATACCCTCAAGTTTGAATAGCTTAGCAAAAATTCTTTCAGAATTACCCTTTTACCTAACTTAATAATGCCTTTAAAATACTTTGATTAAATCAATCTAAATTATTCAGAGTTAGTTATATCACTTAAATAGAAACTAAACTAGGGACTAAAATAAATATAAATAAGCTAAGAACAAGTTATAGAAATTTCTTCACTCTTACTCAAGAGGAAGGAAATCTTCCTTTACTATTTTTATTTTGAAAACTTAGAGTGGATGCATATTACATCAATTCATTTTCTAATTGTCTCTCTACTTCTTTCAATTTTCTTTAGGAAGCTTTTTAAGTTTAATTTCATTTCTTTACTAAAGCTTATTAGGATTGGGAAAGAACCTCTCTCTTTTAATAGACTAAGGCCAATCCTTACTAATTTAGTCCTCTTATTTAATTAATGATTGTCAATGAGAAAATACCTTGCTTTTCTAAGGGACCAATACCGATACTTAACGACTTTAATTAATTAATTTTTTTTTTTTTTTGCAATTTGGTAATGAGAATGAGTCTCGCTCTTTTGAGGGACTAAGATCAATCCTTTCCAATTCTTACCAATTATTTTATTTTATTGATTCAATTAATACTTCCAATTACTTTAATTTTTTTAAAGACTTTCAAAGGAATCTGTAAATAATTGTTGAAAAAGAGAAATAGATAACCATTATCTAGAATTAAGTTTAGAAATAAAAATAACTAGCCTTTAACACATCTATATCTATCTTAATCCATAGTCTAAGTCTAAGCTTAAGCAATAGGAAACTCTAAATCGTAGGGATTTAATTGCTAAAGGGTTCTAAATTAATAAAGAATTTAGGTAAATTTGAAAAAAAAAATCACTTGCTTATATATTAGGGGGTGTAAATTTCTAAGATTTTATAATTCACAAAAAATTCAAAAGCTTAAGTGAGTATTTACATTATATAACATATATAATCTAGCCATTCCCTCTACTCTTAAGTTGTACATTATTCTTAATATACATTATAACAATGCAATTCAAAATAAAAGTGGGAGAAAAATAAAAAGAAAGAATTAGGACTTCCTTGGTTTTTACATTGATTCTTGAAGAAGAATTATGAAGTTTAGGATCTGAATTCTATAGACCTAATTAAGCTTATGGTTTTGTTTACTTCTTACACAAAAACTAACTAGAAAATAAAAGCAAGAAGTTAACTATATAAAATAAACTAATTAAAACTATTACTGATTTAAGTATCCAAATGTTAGTATCTTGTAGATTTACAAAACATAACAAGTAAAAATAGTTATCTAAAACACAAAGAAACAATAGAAAATAAGTTAATGAGTACAATAATCCAAAAATAAAAATTAAACTGAGTCTTTTAAAAAAGGTAAAAATGCAAAGGAAAGATCACTCTTCATCCTCTTCGTTCTCCTCTTTAATCTCCTCATCTTTTATCGTTTCATCTGAATCAAGAGCTTGCATGAGTGGTAATGGTAGCAACCAAATCTCTTGGTGGGCAAAAAGTACATCCATCCTGGCCTCAACGCAATCTACTTTTTCTAACTTTCCCAAAATGTCAATAGGGGATGCATAAGAATGGCGTTTTAAGAGTTTTTGCAAGTAGCTTGTTTTATTCTTGACATGTTTTTTAAATAAAAAATAGAAGAAGATTTCAACTTTGATTAAAAAAAAATTTATGTTACATAAATAATTGCTAATTCAACAATCTAATAAGATATAAGAGTAATTACTAGTTATTGCTAATTTATTTAATCAAGTAGCATATAAACTCTTTGAATTAGCAATATATTGTATAATGAAATGATAACTTTCTAAAATCATGTATTAATGAATTTATAAGATTAATTAATGATTAAATCATATTTCTATTCATAGTCTCTATTGATATAATTATTAGCATTCAATGTACAATTGTTTGTTTTCTATAATCTCTAACAATTTATTTTCATGTGTAATTGTTTCAACAACAAATTTAATATTTCTAACATGAACTTTATAATATGTTAAAATAGATTCTACATCAATAATTCAATCAATATTGCAAAATTCATGAATTTATGGATTGCTCTAATTGCACAAAAATTTGATCAACAATAAGTTTTTTTTTTTTTTAATGTTTGTAACACGAGTTCACAAATCTAATGCCAATACTACAATCAACATGCCAATAATATGGATTCCATTACTTTCCTTCACTTTCTCTTCTTTTCCTAATTTTATGCAACACAACCTCATATTTTCTATGATTTCAATATTTAACAAGTATGTGTTTTTCAAGGGGATAAAGCTTGTACATATACCTTAACTTTTTAAAATTTTTGTTTTAGTACCTAAACTTGGTGAATTTTCATTTTAGTACCCAGACCAATTAAAGTATATCACTATAAGTCCTCGATGGGTTTGATTGCAAATAGATGTAAAATATGCAAATGTGGAATAAATCAAATAATAAGAAATAAAAAAAATTGATGATGTGGAGACAAATTATTTGTAGGAATTATACTAGTCCTAAAATCTACTCCAATGCCTACATTTAAGCACCTACTAAACATCTCTCAGGGCATTGATGCATTGCAATTGAAGATATTCTATTGATGTGCAATATTAGGAAATGCTTACTACTGAACATGGGCTTCCTATTCTGAAAGTTAAGATGAGTCTTTCATAATGAAAGCGCATCATGAACCAAACTTCATTGAAATAGCAACATTATTTAAGGATCAGTAAGAATGTATGTCTGTTTAGCTCAAAATGGATGCTGCTCGAAAAGTGACTTTGTATGAAAGAGATATAGAGGCAAAAAACCATTGAGCAATACACATATATCTCTTTCAATATGTATCGGAAGTCTAATTCTTGAACTATCCTTATAATGTTTACAAATAAAGGATTAGTCAAAGAGACAAGTGTAGCCAATGTTTCCTTAAATTAATTACAGAACATCCATACTTAACATGGAATATTCAAAGTGTTATAGATTTTTCTTTTTTAACTATTTCCTTTGATGCAATTTTGATTCTAGCTTCGTCAATGGAATGAGCTTTCAACCAAGATCAAGACATTTCATTAAATTCCATCAGTTGTGCAGATGATAAATAAAATATACAATTAGAATTAAACTGGATAAAAAAAGAAAGCTTTGAATTCATTTTTGGCTTTTACATTATTTTCCTATTCTTTTGGTTGAATGCACTCATTGCTAGCTAAGGAATTTTATAGCAGTTGAGCTATCCCATTGATGGAGACACGATAGCTTTTTGCTAGGATTAATATCTATCTGTAGTCGCACTAATGGATGTCATAAAGTGACATACTTTAAATGGATTAGGTACTAAAATGAAAATTCGATGTGTTCAGGTATTAAAATGAAAATTTTAAAAAGTTGACGTATCTATACGGGCTTTATCCCTATTTTTTTTAAAGTGATTTCTAACAAATAACGAGTAAACAATATGTTTTATTACATTATATTTCCTAAATCACTCCTAGAAACTAAGATTTCTACATATGTAAATCATATTGTTTTTTTTATCAAACTTTAACTAAAAATCCAATTTGTATGTAAAATAACGATAAATCTAAGAAAATAAATAAATAGAAATGACATATGTGTCTTAAATTTAAAGTGTATGGTGTTGGATTGTGGAGATTTGTGATGTTTTAGTGTGTATGTAGAGAGAAAATTGAAAGAAAAGCATATTTTAGAGAGAGTGTGTAAGTTTAGAATGAAGTAAAGAACATGATTTTTAAATTTGAAAGAGATCATAGTTAAGGATCATAATCGTGGAATGTGGCCATGGCCCATGCCTTTGCATAAATATTGCAAACCCTGGCATGTCTACAGTTAAGGATCACAAGCATGGTCCTAACTATAGAACTCTTGTCCCATAATGTCTAACTTTCTCTCCAAATTAATTTTGAGGGATCATGATCTAAGTCCATGGCCGTAAACTTTGACTATGTTCTTCTCATACCTTTATGAATTTAAGGCCATGTCGATTTCCCTTGACTTGATTCTTGAAATTGTTTTTAAAAATTCAAAATTAGCATGAATTGAAGCATAAGAATAAATGAAATAACAATTAAATTGAATGACAACTTCACCAATTATTATTGTATGAGCAAAATTTAATAATTATTTTTAAGAAAAATAATTTAAAGTAGGAAAAAAACTAACTAATGTCTCAAGACTTGATACTTGAATTAACTCATGACAAAGTAACGAAATTAACAAAATAAAATAACAAATAATTGAAAATAAATCATTTAAATTTAAGTTGCCTCCTAAGGTGTGTTATTGTTTAACATCGCTGGCTCAACGGTTAAATCATTCTCTTAATATAATTCCTTGGTTAATAACTACAACATTCCATCGATTAGAAGCATGCTAATAAAGAAAAAGTATCAAAGGAACTGTAGGGAGGATTTGTTATGAGAATATTAAAATAATTGGGAAATTAGGGTTTTTTTGCAAATATCCTAATAAGGTTACTCTTTTAGGTCCCCAACAATAGTGCCAAAAACTTGATTACCTAATTAAGTTATAGTATAGTTAAAATGGATGTGAATCTAACTATCAATCCTACAAAGAATCATAAATGTAAGAACCTTATATTACTAGTAATTTACTCTTAATCACTAATTATCTAACTTAACAATATAAGATAATTATGGTTAGCAAATAAAGATGAACAAAGAACAATAAATATAATAAAAATAGTTAAATAAACACTAACAAAAAAAAATAAATGAGACTAATTAAAATAAATAAGCATGATTCAACTAAATTGAAAAACGTATAATCCTTAGCAAATTGTTGTTATTGACTACCTAGTTTTATATAACATTCCAATCTCAATTTACTCTTCAGACTGTAGAGATTTCTAATTTGAATCGATCAGACTTACATCTCTAACCAATTTCTAATCTCGAGACTATCTCTACTTGAATCGCTTCTAAATAGAGCAACTTAAAATCGCATGAAGAACTTTGATCTGACTATCTAGTTGGCCGCACTAAGTTACCCTAATCTACAGAAATTAGTACCTAATTTCTTAGCATACTCAATTCCTTCTAATTATATGGGTTTGTTTACTAAAAGACTTGTGTCTCAACAACAAACTCAAACATCAAACTAGTAATCCGAGTAAATACTAATTCGATGATGATATAAATAGTGTAATTAGATCTTCAAAGGTAATATCATAAGTTAAATTAAAAAAATTATGGCAAAAGAAACTAGGGTTGAAGAACGATTCACTAAGAATAAATTAAAATAACAACATAATGAAAAGAAGAAAGATAATAGGAGAAACCTCTGATATAATTCTAACCTAAAACTCTTCCTCATGGGAACTTTTTGTGTAAACTAAGGTTTAGACATCTATTTATAGGAGTATGACCTAGATTTACAAAGAGAACCTAACAAAAATAGAAGATTAAAAAATCATTGCAAGTCTACGGGCAAGATATACGGCCGTGGTGATGGGTATATACTTGTACTTTATCTGAAATCTTTAAAAATTGATGACAATGGGAATACAAGCATGGACATTTCTTTGTTTCGATCCTTGATCAATACTTTTATCCAAAAAGCTCCAAAACTTGATAAAAATCCTTGAAAGATCATCAAATGCCTCTCAAAGTCTCTAAAAATGAAATTTAAACAATTTAAGCTCAAAATAATCTAGCATTAACTAGATTAATATATAAAATAACATAAAATAATTATAGAATATGCACGCTAATTTTATGTTATCAATCTTATCGCATTCTCTGTGACATCGTTGATTTTGAAAGAGTCATAGATTTAAAAAAAGCTTGTGATGTGTTATTAGGATCCTCATTAGCCAATCTATTAAATTGAATGAATTGTTACACCATCGAAATTATGTTTGGTTAGATTTGGAAATTCATTGCTAATATCACTTCTATTGGATTCATCTTAAGTTGCCTTAGGCTTAGTAAACTCCATCAAGGTCTTGTTAGCTTTGTCATTATTCACTACCTTATTTTCAATCTCTTGATCTTCTTCTAAATCTAACCTTAACTTTTCTTTCAATTGGAGTAGCGAACCTTAATTAATTAGTCTACTGTTTCATGGCTTCTTTTGCAATGGTATTGCAAAGTTCTTTCAATTTTTGATCAAATCCCATAAGATTCTTGCTACTACTCCTGATCATAAATTGGAATAATTCAAAAATTAGAAACAAATTAAGGAAGAAAAATGCCAAATAATTAAAGGAATGAATTATTATGGATATGTTAAAATAATTGGGAAATTGGGGTTTTTGCTTGATTCCTAATTAGTTTACTCAATTGGCTCCCTAATAATGGCCAAAACTTGATGGGTGTTAGGTAAGTACAGCTAATCAAGTTATAGTATGGATTTGAATTTGAGTTCGAGTGTTGATCTCACAAGCAACCATATATGGGGGTAAAAGTAATTAATTAGTAGTATTATCCTTAAAAATTTCCAATTACTTAACTTTTTCAATTAATGGTTTAATTGAATAATTAATAGAACATAGATAAAAAAAAATAGAGAAGAATACGTATTCCTTCGTAAATCTTTATATCATTTACTGTCTAGTTTTAAGTGACTTATTTAATCTTAATTATATTATTGGACCATGAGGATTCCTATTATGAACTAATTGGACTCATGTCTCTAACTAACTCTTAATCCTAAGTATACTCTACCCCAACCGCTTCTGCAATAGAATATACTAGAATTGCATTAAACCCTTGAATCCTACTATTAGGTTATATTAATTCGAAAAAACCTAGCTACTAAACATTTTAGTCAACTTATTTTGTCTAATTATACTAATCATTCATATTATAAGAACTCATGAACTCTATAATAGACTCAAACAGTGATTCAACTCTAGTAAAATTGAATTAAATAACAAAACAAAACAATCTAATTAGGTGTCAATATGCAAATATCATAGATTGAATTAATAATATCAATATAAATAATAAGAGTTACAATAGAACATAGGGTTCAATAATGATTTAAAAAATAATCTAAAATAAAGACATAGTAACAAGAAAAGAAACAAGAGGAATAGAGAAACCCCCATAATTTTACCCGACTAACTTTGCTTTAAAGGAGGTCTCTCTACAAACCTAGGCCTATAGTACCTATTTATAAGAGTTTGACTTAAATTTACAAAGAAAACTTAACAAAATTAGAAGATTTGAAAATCATAATCACCATGCCCATAGATTATAGTCGTGGAGATGGGGTGTAATCTTGCACTTAGTCTAAAATTTTTAAATTTTGATGGAAATTAATTACAAGGGATTCACAACCAAAGATTATAGTTGTGGTCTTTATTGGAATCAACACTTTTCTTTGAATCAGCTTTGTAGCATAATAAATATCTTCAAAAATTCATCAAATGCCTCTAAAGTCCTTGAAAATCAAAATTAAACAAATTAAGCTCCAAATTACCATAGAGTTAATTGAATCAGTATACAATAAATCACTTTAAAATACATATGCTAATTACGTATTGTCACTTATTATTCTATAACATATCTAATCCAGACTTTTATGTATACTTTCAAAATGCATTTGTATGTTTTGTTTTATAAATTGAAATCGATCAATTTTAGGGCTGGTTAAAAAAAAAAACCGTGAATCACAGATCAAACCATAAACTGAATGGAATCGAATCGAACAGAAAAATCGTTTTTTTTTTTTTTTTGCGAACTGTTTGGTTTACGGTTCAGTTGTATATAAATGGTTTGCAGTTCAGTTAGAAAAAGCCAATTGAACAGTACCATTTTAAACCGAATCAAACCTTTTAGTTAAATAAAAAAATTTTATGCAATTATTTTGTACATTTTTCTATTTTTTTCTGTCAATCTCATAAATTTAATCAAAATTTCCATATCTTGTTATTATTTATCATTTGTGCCAATTATTAAAATTAAGTTGAGTAAATTTTATTTAAAATTTCATATTTATTGAAAATAAAAATATTTAGTAAAAATTTGATACAAACGGTTTGAATTAAACTAAACCGATTTTAATTAGGTTTGAAATATTCATAAATCGAACCGTATGGTTAGGTTTGACTTAAAAAAAATAAAAAAATGAATCGTTATATTAGATTTGGTTTAGTAAGGCAAATCGTTCTGAACTGAACCACAACCACCCCTAATCAATCCATGAAATAGTATTTAATACTCCAGAGTTTACTCATTTCCATTGGAATCCTCTCTTGCACTAACTATTAGGTTTCTAAGAAAACGAGAGCTACAAGGTCATTTCTAATAAACTAATTATCACTAAATAAGAATTAGACAAGACCAAAGTATTTTGTAAGGACAAGCTCTTGCAACTTACGAACTTCACTCTTGAAAATGTGCCAAGAGAATTGAATCAACTTGCTGATGCTCTAGTTGGATAGTTGAAAAAGTAGAATCTTAAATCGCAAGAATTTCCAACCCCCTTGCCTTTTGTGTATCGTTAATAAAGCAATGTGTTTTTAATTTTGGTGTATATAAGGAGATTAAAACTCCTTCTTTTTGAAACTCCTTTATGCATGTTTATCACTTTGTTAATGGATGTAAGAGAGCTTTTTCAGCTCAACTTTTGTACTTTTAAGGATCTAATATGTTTGGTCTCCTCTCTTTCCTTTCTCCCAAAAAAACAAAAAAAAAAAAGTACGCCTTTACACTAAAAAAAAGACCAAAGTATTTTTTCATCCTTTAAAATATGTTTTTCTATCAGTGACATGATTAATCATAAGAAACATGTGATGTTCCAACTTACAATATAAGATTATTTACTATATATTGAAAATATATCCAAGTAACTGGACAAATATAAACTTTTATTCATTTTGCACTTAGTAACTTCACATATCTCCAAGAAAATCACCATAGCATTGAACTTGGGAGCAATTTCCTAGCAAAAACCAATATTTTGAGCAAACTCATTATCACCCTCATTGCCATAGTAATAAAAGCTAGGTGGTTGAGTAGTCATATTCGCAAACTTACTATTTCACTTATGATTATCTTTTATCAACTTTCTAAAGAGCCACTAAAATAGGATAGAGTAAAGAACATAAAGAAAGAAGGGGTAGATGGCATATATAATGTGTTCATAATATTTTCATACCTTGAGGGGAGGAATATAATAGGTTATACCAGTTTTGTACAAAGTTGAAAGTCTATTTAAAAGATGGAATGATTTAGCAGAATTCATACATTGAAATTTTATGTATAGGTCCTATTATAAATTGCGACATCCTATGGTTTCACTAGAAAACATATATATATATATATATACAACACACATATTAATGAATTATAAGACATAACCTAGTCAAATAATAAAATCAATTATTATTAATGAGAATATATTTTGGAATATAATGTTGATATGAAAATGTATTATGTTATGGGTAATATGTTTATAATCTTACACTAGCTAATGGAAAATGGATGAATTACCCATAGACAATGAGAATTTGGAAAATAAATAAATGAAAAATGAACTAGATGGGAGGGTTGGTATGTGGAGTAGTTAGCAAAAATTAACAACACCATACGTATTAGCTAAGATAGGTTAGGAGAGAGAGAATTTATTTAGGATTACATGAGGGAAAACAACCTAAGTTCTCTCTAGTCTACTCCTTACCACTATCGGCCCTTATCTTGGCAACCTACCAAAATGAACAACATGCAACTTGAGGTGAATCATTTAGCGATATGGTGAAAGTCTGAGTAGGTGGAAGGAATAAATGTCCATTACTTAATTGCTATAGTAATTAAGAGTTGATCCTTTGTTTGACTCAAAGTAAGAGTGTGGCTACTGCTATTGCTTAGAGTGAAAGACCTAATTTGTAGAGATTTAGCATCATTAAGGTGAGAGCCTTAGCTATTATGATGGAATTAAGGTAAAGTTGTGCACATTGAGTAGCATATTTTCTTGGCAAAGTGAATATCTAGTATCTTTTGATTGGCATAGTTTAATTTATTGATAGTTGCACTAATATGATTGTAGCCTAATATATACAACTAATTGTTTGAGGATGTTGATCTCAATATAAAGTTGGTTGTAGATAATCAAAGGTGGGAATGAGTTGATTGAAATGTGTAGTGGTATATTGAACATTGATTTTTGGGTTTGTCATGCCTCAATTGGACTTTGCTTGAATAAACTCCTAAATTGAATCCTCAATTGGCAATTTGTAATTAAAATAAAGCATGCATGGCTGACTGGTCACCATTGATTTGTGCCTGATTGTTCTATATATTTTACTTGATTTATGATCTCTCATTTAATTTGGCTATGAACTACTTCCTGGTCATGAAATTTGATGTGCTTGGATATAAGTTATGTCTTGGCTACTTAGTTAGCTTGGTAAGTTGCTCGGTTATCACATAATGCATCATGGCATAGCATTATGGACCTAAGGGTCAAGTTTTTGAAACCTAGATTTTGATAAAACAATCAATTTGAAAGCTTAGTTTTTGGCATATAGATTGTATTTACTCAAGACAAAGCCGTCTCCTAATACTCTTTTATTACTCGGTTATGCTCAATTATTTACTTTATATGAAGTCGCTTAATGTTGCTCTATAATTTGCTCAGCTTGTTGCTTAGTTTTAAGCTCTGAAATAGTTACCGTGGTGTTCGCATGTGTTCCCAGTTCGAAGGCAACATGGTACCTTCAGGTGATGCCTTAGATACCCATAGGCGACATATGGTTGATGTTATAGGTACCCATGAGACGAAGCCCCTATTGTAAGTTAGCAATCGGGTGGCGGGTGCATACATCGCTTTTAGCTTGGATTCTGACTTAAAGATATTCAGTCATAATCCAACACACGATAGCTTTGCACTATTGGCTTTTCAACTAATTGTGAGCACCCAGGGCACTCCATGATAAAAAAATCTTCCAACGAAATGTGTTATTTTTCAAAACTACTCTACCCAAAGGTTATCTCTTGTGTCACCTATGTGTATGCTTTGTTTCTTCATGGAGTGCCATAGCGCTGGCACCAATGTGTCGCCTATAGGACTCATCGAGGCTATGGTCATCTGTTTGAATCAAAGAATAGTTGAAAGGGCAGATAAAGCTACGCTTATGCCTAGAAAAATGCTCTGAATATGAGAGAGCAAGCTGATGACTTGCGTTTACTAAGAATTCCTCATGGAAGACCAACAATTGCAATGATCTATCCTCATCATGATGAAATTTCAAAGATTATCTAGGCCTGTCAGCCAAGGTTATAAACTCGTTGAATATATTAGAATACCGGTAGCCCTGGATTGCAATGCGATCAGGTCACTGTTCCATGTTACAATCCTAAACGACTTTCGACAATGGAAGTAGCTCGAGCAGTCCATTAACAAACAACGGGTTCGAGACTAGGACCCCCATACCCAACCTTCAAAGTCAATACTTCTCTCAAGGTTACAGATCCATTTTGCCGACTTCCCTACCTACGGTTAAGCCATTTCCAAGGTGGGCAAGCTGTTAAATAGAAAAGATAACTCTTCCTAAGGCCCTCATCAATGTCTCCGAACTCCCTAACATTGCTTTTAGTTGCCATGTCTAGCGGTTGAAAGAGTACCACTCGTCATGTGGTGTCCAATATACCTTCAGTCACCCTTGAAAATCTAGAGGACCGAATGCCTCCTACTTTTGGTCAACTCATAACTGCATCAAGTCTCCAAGGTGAACAACCTCTAGTTAATGGAACAATGTAGGGAAGGAAAGTAGAGAAATGGATCCATAACCTTAGGAAAAGGATTGCCTTTGAAAGCTGGGCACAGGGGTCCTAATCCCAAACTCGTCGGCTGTCAATGGATTGCTCGAGCTACATAGTTCTGCTTGTCTAGGATATTAGCTAGTTTCATTGCATGTATATTAGCATGGCATCCATGTGTTATTTTAAGTAGCGAGTTATGCTTAAGTTTTCAATTGTGAGCTTGGTTATGTGCTACGTGGCTTGCTATTATCTTATTGTAATTGTTATCCTGATGTTTTAATGGTGAGCTTTATTTTGGCATTGTATGATATTATTACTTTGTTTTAGTCAACTCACTTAGCTAGAGACATAAGCTAAGGGGTCAGTTTTTCTAACCTTAGGAGCACAAGCTTAGGACTTACAGAAAGACTTAAGCCATTGGTATAAGAAGATAAGTGAGTTGAAGTTGCTTTTGAAGATAGTATTGTCATGTTTTACTCCTTGTAAATTATAAAATTTGAAGTAGTTACTAAGTAGGTTTGGTATCTCTTTTGTAAAGGAATAATGTATAAAGTGTATGAGTAAAACCTAGAGATGTAAGAATGTAAGATAGATCTGTATAGATAATCTTGATATAGGTACAAAAGTGTAGGTACCGAGTCTCTAAAGGTGATTACAGGTAAGCGTAATAACTTGATGGTAAGCAAAATTTACATATATGATCGGTTTGGTATGGTTAATGACAAGAATAGGTATTAAGTTGTGATTTTGAGTTACATGATATGTTGAGCAGGGTTTTATCTACAAATTAAGCACATGGATGTATACAATGATCCTAGAACAGGTGCATCCAAAAATATTTCTCTAATGGTTACAGTACATTTGTGATGAAATGAATATAGGGATAGGTTGAGCATTTTGAGCTCATTATTTGGGAGTTGGTGCAGGTTATATATTAACGGTCTCTTTGATGTTTATGATATATGTGGAAATGTATCACACTAGTGTAGGTTTAAATCTCGACCTACCCTATCCTTATATTAAGGATGGTATGGTGATTTAATTTCCAAGTACATTATTGATAAGATATATGTGAAAAAAAGGTTAAAGAAAAAACCTAGAAGGCAAATTGTCACATAAACTACCAACAACTGAAATATAATCAATATGTGTTTCCATAAGGATTAAGCAACTCAATCAATCTATATGTCTAGCTCTAAATGGTAATTTCTAAAATTTTACTGCAATTATAAGTCATATTGACAAATGAACATATGGTATGCTTAGTTGTTCACATCCTAGTGGTATAAGGTAGAAGCTCTAAGCAATAATATAAGGAATGAATTCAAAAGCAAGATTGACTTGTCCTTTCTTCCAAGATGGAAGCATGTTCATTTGTCTACAAGGATTATAAAGGTAATATGTTTCTTAAGTCTAAAAAAGGTAATATGCATCTTAACTTTAAGAAAGCTTTACAATAAGATTAAGATCACCAATTCGTAGGTATGTTAATCCCTTTTGCATTAAGATTTTCTACAAATGTGCCCATACATTAGCTTCACCTTAAAATTGTAGACCATTTTTTCTTTTTAACTTTCAATTTTGACTACTATTAAAGGTGTGGACAATTCCAAAAAGAAGCGAAATGCATTACAAGCTAGCTAAGGAAAAAGCTAGACATCATCTTTCAAAACTATATATGTGCAAGTAATTATGAAATAAGATAAGTTCCCATAGCACTGACATGCTACAACGCTTCAAAGAACCACAAAGGCACAAAAAGATCAAGTAAAAGCCAATCATATAAGAAATAAATGCATAATCAATTAGCATGGAGTGATTGATACACCATAAGAGCTTTACTAAGACACCATACTTTTTTTTTTTTTTTTTGCCATGAATTAACACACCATAGTTAAAACTATCAAACTTGAAAGTAAAACCAGATAGCATTGGATTGCTTGCGATTTGTGTGGTTGTGTATAAAAATAGAGAGGCCTAATGGCTTTTGCACAAGGGGATGCTGCTCAAGAGGAAGACCTTTGCAAAGCTACAGAAACACAATATCAACATATAATTGAAATAAAAAATCGAATTTAAGAGAATTTACGGAAAAAGATTGGTGAAATAAACCTTAGGAAAATTTCTTAACATTTACTGTCAAGAAATTTGAGAAATCAATGAGATGTAGTGCTTTTTTTTTTCCTTCCTAAAAGATAGAATAGAAGTATTACAGCAGTTTTTCCTAAGAAATCTATCATCCAAAAGTGCTAAATTGCTCCAATCAAACATATAAACATTCAAAATAAATATAGGAAACCCTATATTTTACAAAAAGAAAAAGAAAAAGAAAAAAACTTTATCTTAAGAAGCAAACATTTTAAGATCATAACCTAGAATCGAGTTTAGTCTACATATAGTAGAGAACTAAATGATCTTGTTGATACCGGTTTCTTTTCCACATAATGATACAAGTAACTATAATAATATATAACAAATTCTTGAAAACCTACAATTTTTTTTTTTTTTGCTAGATTATCTGAATTCTTTCATGCATTCATCCCAAAGAATGTTATTTCAAATGTAAATTCACAAGAATTCTTACACCATCACAATAAGGAAACCCAGTATTCGAGTCAATTTTACTTTTCATACTAAATTTCTTGCACCTTTATGTTCTTAGTAACTAGATTTATGCCAAATAATTAGATTATACTATCATGTAACCAGAAAACATGGGAAAAAGACGATAACGCTGTATCTCTTCCCTAAAAAGCATCCATATCATATTTTTCATTTCCCATTTATTCCATTTCATTTCTCCCAAAATTTTAAGATTTTTCATTTGAACTGCAAACTAAAATGGTTTTTTAAGATTCAAAAAATTATTAACCAAATCGTAATGATATATTCAGATTTAAAAAAAAAAGAATAAAACTGCAATATTATGTTCAATTTAATTCAAAAGGGTGAATGATACCAAACTAAACCTTTGTCAATCCCATTTTTTACGTACTTTTTTTTTCTTATTTATTTTTTTGTCAATTATTATGGGCATTTCATCCTTCCCCTTATTTCATTCTCGAAAAATCTTAGGTGGATTTTAAGTTAATAAACATAGGTCTCGAGGAGTTCTATTACTAAAATTAATATTTTGAGGTTTTATTTATGAATTGAAATATTCAAGATTTAATTACTTATTTGACATGTTGTCACCTTAGAGTTGTTAGTCCTTCCTTTCACAAATGGTAGTTTCTTCTTAGATTGAGTTGTGATGAAAAATGAAGGCTTTATTTATTACTAGTAGACGATGCATCTACATTGTAGTTATAAAATAATTATAATATTTTAATTCAAAATTTCAATAAGGGGGAATTACATACGTAACTAAATCAATCTTTATACAAATTAAGTGCAAAAAAATGAAAATTAAAAGATCAACTATCTACATTTCTTTAGAAAAAAAAAAGTTATTTCAAAATATAGGAAAAAATGTTGAATTTTTTTTTTATTTTTCTACCTTAATCTCAATGTTAACAGATAAATATAGTTTATATAAAAGTTAAATTTTTTTTAGTTTATCTATAAATGTCTCTAATTAATATTTATTTAATCTTATAATACTAATCATCAGGGCATTTAATGAAATTTTAGAATCAAAGAATCAGATATACATTTTTAAGAAATATATCTTTATGTGTGTACATTTTAATAAAATCCTAAATTCACAAAAAAAAAATACATATATTAAAGAAATATATCTTTATATAAGATATGATGAAAAGTAAAAAGTTAAATTATTTGCTTGAAAGTGGGATCTTGCATGCAAAGAAAGTGAGGTTTTAGGAAGTGGATTAGTGGAAGAGAATGGGCACATGAAGTAAGTTAATGGATTAGTAGAGAGATTAATGGCTTGAGAGATTTTAGGAAGAGAAGCGTTAAGATGAATGAGAAATAAATTAGGTGGACTAATTTATCTACATTATAATATCTTTATAGTTTTAAAAAGTCAGTCTAATATTAGTATTTTTGTTACACAAAAATATTTTTAGAGGATTAAATAGTAATCTTAAGGGGAAGATATTAGTTATGGTAAGCCTCTTGGGTTTTAATAATATAGATATAGATATTTAGGATGGGATTAAGTTATGTCCCAATGGTAAGTTTTACAAGTCATATAAATCTTTTTATTCATTGTCTCATTAAACTATTTACTTTGTTAATACTTTTTTTTTTTTTTGGAGGATTAGACTTATGGTTTTTAAGGGTTTATCAATAATTTTATTTTGTAAAATTATTTTAAGAGATGAAAGAAATCAAATATGATTACCGAAGAAAATTTGGTGCAAATTACACCTAGTGGTTATTAAGGGTTTATCAATATTTCTATTTTGTAAAATTATTTTAAGAGATGAAAGAAATCAAAAATGCCATGAGCTTTAACAATCTAGATAACTAGTTAATGGCCTGCATAATTTGAGGGTCTTTTGTTTTAGAAGGAAAATAATAGATTTATTTAAAAAATATCGTAATATATTAATAATTTTTATTTCTAATTTCCACATGTAAAGATTTAAATTTTTCCTATCATTTTTCCACTTTTATTGAACAAACAAATGGCAAATACAAACCACATACTTTTGCTTTTTCCAGTGAATTTTACACTTTGATTCTACATAAAAATATTAGTTTATTTGAATATTTAAGTGAACTTCATATAGCCTCTTAAATAACAAAAAAAAAAAAAAGGAAAAGGGAATGCGAAAAAATAAAGCAAACCATTGTTTCAAACTAAAAATTTGTATTACGTCTCCAATGGTTATCCACTTCTAGTTGCAAATCTTATTCAAGCAATTAATCTACATAGCTTTAAGCAATGTAGACTTGTGAAAATAATATTAGTTTTAAATTAAAAATAGAAAAATATATCAAAAATAAAAGACACTTTTTCATATATCTACTATTTTGTCTATTTTCAATTAAGATTAAAATCTGTTTTCCTCACTCCTTTTCTACTTTTCTCAACAAACAAATGGCAAAATGAATTTGACAATTATTTTGTGAAAATTTCTTGTGGCAACATGATTAATTAGATGTGAACATATTTGGTTAGAGATCCAGAAAAACGTAAACAAAAAACTATTTTAGTAACAAATTCACATAATACAATGAAGGAAAAAAAAATACATAATTTGATAATGGAAGTAAGTAGTATCTCATAATCTTTAGGAAAAATTATCTAAATTTATTTTGAAAAAAGGTTTTACACATAAAAATGTAATAAATATGGAACTTTATTTATATAAAAAAAAAAACCTAAAGCATGAGCCATGGCTTTGAACATTTTAACATAGGTAAAATTTTGATATGAATTTGTAAGAAATAATGTAAAAATAATTTGCACATATATGATTTACTCAAATAAAAAACTTATATATTATTGACTCAAAAATAAACCTTATGACAAGAATAGTATTGGCCTGAATAAAATGAAATATCAAAATCCTACCACGGTAAAATAAATGGAAAAAGGACATAAAAGTAAATGAATGACTAAAATTATGCACGGAAGAGCAATAGATGCAAATGCTTATCTATTGTAAAAACCACCAATAGAACGGCTTTTTCTACAATAACGTTAGCAACATAACGTTTACCGTGACACTATCCAAGTAACCTACTATCGTGATACTATTAAAGGTAATCAACTAACCAACTAGAGAAGGTTAATCGGTTACCTTCTCTCTCCCTCCTTTTTAAGGTAACCTAATATTAACTTGTTATCCATATAACATGTTAGTTTATTTTAATAGAATGAACGGTGTAGATTAAATTTTATTAAATTAATTATTTAGATTGGTGGAATCCTGCAAGGACCACCTTGCAATGATACTGTCATTGCTTCTTCTCCAGGAAAATAAGTTCATGGTGCAACGTGTATCCCTTCCTGTTTCGTTCATGAAACAGATGAAATAAATCTAAAAATGTACTTTTGTTTTTTGATGTTACGGTAATACATTTTTGTTAGCATTTTGAAAAGAACTTATTTCGTAAAATAGAGAAGTGAATGGCATTGAAATGTTAATGCATAGTTAAAAAAATGTGAAAGATCTCTCTTATGTTAATAAAAATGCAAAAGTTGCAATATTAAATTATATTATTTAACAAAAGACATGACTTTTAGATACATAATTAAAGAATTATAATTGGATGGCTTTTGAAATGATACATAAGTTACTTTTAAAAAATTATAAGTAAGAAAAGTTTGAAAAGATATAAGTTACATTATTGGCTTTCGCGATGCTACTTTTAAAAAATATAACAAAAATTTGAGAAGGTATAAGTTGTATTGGATGCCTTTTGAAATGTTACTTTGGAAAAGGTACGGTTTTTGAGATGTTATCTTTTAAAAGATATAGGCAACAAAACTTTGAAAATGTATAATAAAATAGATGTAAAATTGAGAAGTTGCGACCATAGAAAAAGCCTATGAAATTATATATTTATAGCATATTAGTAAGTATTTTTCTTCATCAAGGAGAAAAATATTAATACTATAATAATTTAGAACATTATCACTCATCAATGTTGTGAGACTTGTAATAGCATGACTAGTTTCAGTAGCCAATTTAGGGCGTTTGGAAAAATAACTAAATTGGTTTAGAAACTTACGAGAAACTTTGTGATATTAATAGAGAAGTTTTCATGGACTCGGAATTTGTAAATATAATAAAATATTAATAATGTAGTTAAAATCGTATAAATTTACTATATTATTTTATTATCAGTAACAAGTGAATTAGTCTCAAAAATTAACAATTACTTAGAGATAAATTATAGGAGTAATATAATTAATATTATACATAAAATAATATATGAAATATATGTATATACATCAAATATAATTATTATATAAAATATATACCTGTAATTATTGAAAATACCCAAAATTAGGTAAAATTTACTAAGTAAATTTTTTAAAAAAGGAAAAATTGTAAAAAATTGAAAGATAACCTAGAGAACTTGACTTTTGGCATAGCAAACTTTGTGAAGGGTTAGTGTAATATGATAATAGGATTTGATGACACTTAATAGAGCAAAAAAGGGGGGGGAAAGTGACATTTGTCACTTTGAAATTCTTTAATTGATTAAGATGGCATTCGAAATTTCCAAGAGCTATTCCATGATCATATTTTCTTAGATTAAAGTCTAAAAAAATTAGGAGAAAGCTTAGAAATTGAAGAGAGACATTGAAACAAAAATTAGGATAAAAGAGTATAAAAATGGGGATTTTTCAAGTAATTAGTGTACTAATTGATAGTATGATAGAGAAAGAAAGTAAATGATTGAAGTATTAGTTGATACTTACTAGTTATATAGGATTTACACTTTTAGAAATGTAGGGTAAGTAAAGTATATGTAAAGTAGTTAGTTATATTAGTAGGAACAGCAGTAAGGTCAGAAACTATGTCAGAAAGTAAGTCAGAATGTGATATGGTGTGAATATGTTAAATACAATAGGAAAATGGAATGTGTACCAAAAAGTGACTTATCTTTAGACTCTACCCTATTTTTTGAGATAAGCTGTAAGTTAGGAACTTCTAAAATAAAAATCTAACTTTGGAGTGAGGGTAAAAAATTTCATTAGAAATTGGGTTAAAATATTGTTTAGTATGGGATATCCTTGACTATACCTAAAGTTTGATAATAGATCAGCTAGTAATTTATATATAAATTCTACACTCTTATCAGAGTCAAAACATTAGTTAGAAGTCACTTAGACAATAGCCCATACCACAAGACTAAGTTAGAACCTAAGTCAGAATCTCAATGGGAAAGTAATCCGATGGAATATGCAAAATATAAGAGAAATTGGAAGTTTGAAAACTGTTGGTACTAAATATTGGATCATTAGGAGTCGGTGAATAGATCAGAAAGTCACTTGATTATACTTTCTAAAAATTTATTGAAGGTAGAACCTAAATTAGAAACTACGGAGCAGCAATGTGTATCAGGTCAACACCTTAGTTAGAAGGTATCTTATTTAACTAATATTTAATAAACATTTTAGAAAAACTTACCTAATACAATTGGAAATGTACTTAAATGTTCATAATGAACACATATATTATATATCAGACATAAATTAAACATGTCATGTCAAATTTTAGGGATAATAAAGAAAGATAAGATGAGAATGATGCACGAGAAGAACGAGCATCAATATTCGGGTAAGTGGGATCAGCGATTCGTCGCACTTTAAAGTATTGTTTAAGAATACTTGGAGATCTTAGTATATGTCTTGTTTGTAGTTGTAAGTTAGGTGTCTGTGTGCCTAAAGCGTATGTGCTTGAATACTGTAATACTATTTGAGTGCTGGATTGATGTGTTGATTGCTTCATGATATTACATACTTTGGACTGTTTGAATTTGCTTGATCATCCTAAAAGTAATCTAATACAAACTCGACTTAATTACTAACTGAACTTGTAACACAACCCACTCGAGGAAACGATTAGGAAGTGTTAGTCAAACACGAACCCCTTCGTTGAAGATAGCAGAAATGGTCCTCTTCTTACCCTAAGTCAAACTAACTGATAGGAGAGGGGGTCACGGCTAGGTTGGGGTCAGTAGTTTAAAGGTAGTTTTGGGTAAAGCGTATTCTCTATTACACAAGCTTCAGTTTGGTAACTAAATTTGTAAGTGCAGGATGTTAAACTTTTCGGGACCTAAATTAGAGTAAATGCAATTTCTCTGATCTCATGACGATCGGTCAACGTCGTGTAGTAACATTTGCTTGATCATGCATTGCATCTAATTAAATTGCTTAAAAACCCCGGTTGTTTGTTGTTAGATATGTGCTACTGTCTCTATCCCACTTATTAAGCAAGTTATCACCCATTTCCCTATAGTTTTTTTGTAAGTTTCTTTAGTAGACTCATGAGAAGGCTAGAGAATAGGGTTAGGGAGTAAGATTCAAGATTTATTAGATTGGATTTTTATTCAGTTTATTGATTATACTAACTTATAAGAAGGCTAGTAAGGGTTTTTTGATGCTTAAGTTAGTAAAGGAAGGAAAAAGAGAGAGATAAATGGGCATATAAAGTACAAGATGAAAGTTCTGAGTTGGGGATCCTTTATACCTTAAGCTCCATGACCCACTTATAAGGCATGGAGCTTACTTCCCTAAGATATATGGCAGGCTAAGGTTACATGGTTAGTGCAAGGGATGCTTACATAATACGGGAAAGGACAAAGACTTACGTGGCGATGGACCTTAGGAAGGATGGTTATTACGTTTAAAGTGTGGGTGAATGTCACATCCAAGGTGGCTAAGTGCAAAGGCTATACTATGGATGTTAGGAAGCATTTAATGAGAGGAAAGAGAGCAATAGAGACACTAAAGGCTTTGAGCCATGCCTTGAGAACCTAGCATGTGCTCAAGGGTTGGGGTTAGCGCTACATGTTGAGCTTAAATCGAGGTGGCTAGATCATAGTGGGGTCTATGGGTCTCTAAAGGGTTCAGCCCACAAAGGACATTAACTGGAGTCTCCAAGGACTCAAGGAGGTTAAGATGGAGAGGTGCACGAGATAGGCCTATGTAAGCTATGTTGGTGTTAAGTAAACTAGACAAGATGTTCAATTAGGTAAGGTCCGAGGAGGTATGCTCAAGGGTACCTGAGTAGGTTGCTTGACTTGGGTTAAAGTGGATCTATGAGGGGCTTGAACCAATTAAGATGCTTAAGGGAGCTGAGCTCTTCAACTTGGAGTATTGCTTTAGGGTACTTAAGCAAGTGGAGACACTTGAACTTGGACCTAGGGCTGGCAATTTGTGTTGTGTCTCATTTCGGTGTCTAAAGGGGTTTGTATCCAAAAAACTTAAATTCATGATATAATTTGTCTATTAATCGTGTATGAAAATTCAAACCTATGACTTAACATGTCATGTGTTGAGGTTTGAGCTATTTATATTTGGGTTGATAATTTATGCTACTATGTGGTATCTCATTTATCTTAAGTTTGATACTATTTATTAATTCAAAAGTTATAATTAAACATATAAAATATTTATAAATACAAAGAGAAAAGGACAATAATAATATTCAAATTTTACAAAGACAAATAATATAGTATCTCAATTATTAATAAAATACTACAATCCAAACAAAAGTTTTTGGTAAAACAAAATCTTATTAAATATAGAAAATTTAAAAATTCAAGTTATATAATATCAATAAAATAAGTAGAATCATGGATTAAATAGATATTAATATTACTACTAGTGTTGATTTTCAATTTTATCACATTATTTGTCAAAATTTCAAAATAGATAGTTAAAGAATTTGTACATAAGTTTAAATAATTTTTTATTTAAACTACGATACAGTAAAAAATATATAACATTACTAAATTTAAGTTTTATAGCATCAATGAATTAAGTAAAACTATAACTTAAATGGATGCTAGTATTACTAGCAATATTAATTTAGAAATTATCTATTGAATTTCAAGGTAAGCAATCAAATAATCTATGAATGAGTTCGTAGTTTTTTACCCATTTAAATTAAGATAAAATAAGAAGAATATATAAATAAAAATATCTCATACTTTAATTGAGACTTTAACTTAGAAAGAAATGATTTAAGTAATAAAATATAAATATGGAAAAACATATGATGTGTCTTGTGTCTAGGTTTGAAGGCTTGACCCGAACTCAAACATGATTTTGACCGTGTTTAAATGGATCTAACTCATTTGTGTTTCGTGTCAAATTTGTTCATACATTAATGTATTTAAATCATGTTATTTTTTTATCAATATCTATTATATTTGAGTACTAAATTGCCAACGTTACCTAAACCATTCTAGTTTAGACCTAAAATGGCCTGTCAACATAAAATGAATGCAAATTCTCCCAAAGATGTCACATAATAGCAACTCTTTGCACAAATTAACGGCATCAAACAGCAAAGTTATATATCCGTTCGTTCTTTTTTATTGAAAAAAGGATGATGAAGTTATTTTAGGCTTGAAAATGAAAAAGCACTTTTTCTATCCTTACTCCTTTCAGTAGTATGACGGTGAAGCAAGTCAAAGCAACAGCTAATGAGTCCAAGGAAACATCAAAATACGCTACTTCTTCCTTTCCTCTTTTTTTTTTCCATAAAATTTCACTAACTTCTAATATATGTAGGATAGTTTATTTTCTTTTCATCACAATCCTAAAACCAAAACAATAGGGTTCTTACTTGGTGCACTATCCAACTTCCTTTATTTATTGACGTTTTTTCCCGTTTACTTTAGCAATTACTTTCTAAGTATGGAGTTATATAATAATAATGATGCCATAAATATAATATAATATTAATAGTGGTATAGTGATTACCTTTTAAGTGTAAAATTACATCTTAGGCTTTAATAATAGACATACTTACTGAGCTTTTTTCTTCATCAAGGCAAAATGATTATTGACACTGTGATACTATAAAAGATTATCATATTAACGACGTCCTTGAGGAAAAAATGAATTATTTCAATAGAATACTGTCTTCGTAAAGCCATATAACATCTTTAAAAAAACATGAACATTTTCTTTAAATCCCACTCTATAGCATTTGTGTGCACCAAATAATGTCATGAAAGAACAGAGACATAAAATGCTAATTTGACCATACTTACAATGGACCATAATGACTATATATCCCTAATAATTTGGTCTATAAAAAACAATAAAACTATAATATATATGTGTGTGTACATATGTTAATATACGTATCTTATCATAGTTGTTTTTCTATTAGAAAAGAGCAATAAAATAATAAAGCCATTATAAGCTTGAAAATGGAATAGTACTTCATTTGTCTTTACTCCTTTCAATAATATGCTGGTGAAGAAAGTTAGAAATTATGACTCCTAGGAAATATCAAAATTCGCTACTTTTTCAGTGGCCTGAAAAATTCGCTGCAGGATAGTTTACTTTCCATTTCTTAGCAAAACAAGGCCGCAAGCAAAACGATGCCCTAAATAGTGTATTTTGTAAATTATTTAATTTCCTATTTATTATTTCCCGATTCACTTGAAAAGCTTTGTCCCCCTGTTTTACTTGGAATTAGATATAAATTATATATAGTCTAACCAAGTACAAAATTTACCTTTTAAGTTTACCGGTTACATCATTGGAATTAATATCAATTTAGATTGATGGAGTAGAAAATTTTGTCTCATTATTCATATCCATTATTTTGACGAAATCGATCTAACCATTTATCTTATCTTTAAATTAATATAAATTAGATAAAAGTCATTACAAATTCAATTAGTTTAATGATTTAAGTTTAGTAAATATTAAATCAATAGTAAGATAGAAGGTGAAACCAATTCCTTAAGAGACATGAGTGAGACCATAGAAAAACCTCTCAAATAAAAGTTGTTCCATCCCTATGAAAATATTATGTTAATAACAATTTAGAAAAATATTATTTATAAAGAATTACATTATTTAAAGGAGAGTTGCATCATTTTTAAGTTATGTATTCTCAACTATAACACCTGCCTCCTCAACCTATATTAAACAATTGGTACTTGCTTACTTGTGAGAGGAGTCATTATATCTTCCCCAATTAAGAATAAGATTTTACCTACATGAGCATATAACTAAACTTTACAAAATTTTAATGTTATTCCAACTCTCTTTTAGCATGGCAGGATAGCACAGCAAAATTTGTGAAACAATTACTTCCGGTTTTAGTCTCATAACACACTTTCTTGTTTATATTTCATATTACAACATGAAACAAAATATCAATTCATATTTTTTTACATTACTATTTATACAATATGGTCAAGTGATTCCTTAATTGACTCTACAAAATCTTCATTAAAACCCTTTCACAACATGATGGCATACAATACTAAGATAAGAACCAACGGCGTAAACATCTTCATATAATGCAATATGTCATGCATGAGAGGTAAAATGTGAATTTATTATCAACAAACACCTATCGAAATCACTAATGATAACACATCTCAATGCATACTTATGAAGCTGACTCAACAACACTTTAGTGCCTATGATGATTCCGTTTCTTCCTTGATCACTTAGCAAATCATTGTCTTAACGTTTGCTTTATCGAAACCTCAACACTCACTTAGTTAAATCTTTACACTTTATTAAAACTTCATTGGTTGCTACCACATCGGCACATATATTAACTACTACACAAGCATACATCTTGTTTACCACAAAGGTATGTGTGTTACTACCATATAGACACATGTGTTATCTACTGCATAGGTGTACATATTACTACCACATAAGCATTGTACTTTTTTGCAGTACTTAGGCATACCTATCTCTACTATCCTAAGATAGCCTTTATAAGAACTATATCACTATCAACCATGACCATAAGTCATTGTTCCTTACAACACTTATTTCTAATGCTCAAATGAAAGCACATGCAATGGATAACATCATTAGCATGTATGCTATACTCATAGTCATGTAACGATACTCATCCCCAAACATCAATATCACATAAGCAATACATAATTTAATTGCATGCATTCACAATTCTTGCTTCTACTCCACCTACCAGTGTTGTTTGAAGCCTATTACTAATATGCTTGGTTATTATTCATATAAAACCACACAATAACCCATTTTAGTAGCTAAGTTCAACCTTCCAATCAACAATTCCTTTCTAAATCCCCCCAATGAAATTCACATAAGTGAACACATAAGGTTAAACAAACAACAAGCAAACAACCTACTCAGTTTTTATTACTACGCATGACAAAGTAACAAAATAAGCGGTATTCACCTAGCTTATACAAATCCTTATTCATCTTGAGTAAGATCACATAAACTATACACTTTTAGTATTAGTCATAGCATTTCAATACACCAACATATATATTACAAGCTTATTGTTTCTTTTTTACCATTTTTAAACTATCAAATTCTAATAGTTATATTCAATCTGTTTTCTATTCAATTTTAGTAAACTTTATATCATTGTCATTGTTATCTTAATACCTATTCAAATATGTTAAGATTTAAACTAACAAGCTTTACAAAGCTATCATATTCTCCCGATTCCATTGTCGTTTTACTCATATATTATAGTAACTTTCATATCCAATTTAATGTGTGCTTGATCTTCAATTAAGCACCTTAATTTTACTATGATTCAATATTGGTCAACAACCATTATTCATTTATTAAAAAAAAGCAAATGTTATTCATTAATCACTAATTTCAAAATATGTCATTGTTACTAATAGCTCCTGATTATTATTATCTTTTTTTATCAAAGATAATTTATTGAAATAATAGTTTACAATACATCTTAACCATACCCTGAATCTAGCGATCTATTTTCAGCATCCACTTGTAATAATGAAAGCAAACGAATAAGGGATTCAAGTCTCAATAATAAAAACTCATTCCCTTCATGCCTTGGGTCACAACCTAATCTACACTAGCATTAGCTTTTCTTTTAACAATATTAAAGCAACACACACATCAGAGTAAGAATAAAGAAATTAAATATACTCTATGTATGGTGTAATTTTCCAATATTGTGATTTGATATTAATAATATTGAACACAATAGTTGAATCTCCTTATAAGATTATCTTTCTCCAATTTTTAGCTCTTACAAGATTCAATCCTTTGAGAATTGTTGTAACTTCTGCACATTTCACATTTGATGCTTTGCATACTAGCTCCAGCAAAGAATTGCCTTAATAATGACAAGCAATCACTTTAGTGGATGCACAAAAAGTTCTATTGCCAAAGGCTCTATCTACATTTATTTTGATGATATTATTAGGTGGTGGCTTCCAAAATTACACCATATGATAAGAAGCTTGATCGTGCCCTTGGATAACATGTATATCCTTGCAAATTATATGAACCAAAATACCCTCTTTCACATTGCAAACACCTTCTTTTGTAGAAACTTGACTTAGCCCCTGCTTAACTTACATTACAACAGCTTCTGCCATTCTTAGGTAATCCTCCTACAATACAACTTAACTAACTTTTGCCACAATAAAGTCTTGCTGTGTATCTGCTATCTAAATGTTATTCCATTTGACCTAATGATTCTAAATCATCTTTTATTACTTTGAGAGGATCAAACTATAAATCTTGTGACAAATAAGAGTTTCTTTACTAAATAAACCATAAACATGAGCAAAAATGAGCTAAAGCTTATTTCGAATTTGTTGCTCTCGATGTGAAAGCTTCCATACATATAAGAACCACTTGTCTACACTTGTGAAGTCTTCCTTGCTCACTTTCCATATGAAAACTTCAAACCACACCATGCTGGTCCAACTACAGGATAATAAAACATACTTTATTGATTCTATTTCATTACGGAAATGGCATAGAGGGTCATTCCTTAATCATCTTTAATAGAGATTCATATTTGTACCTAGGGAATTTGTAAAACATATACATAAAAAATGTTTTATCTTTGGTAGATACTCAATAGGCTATGATACTTTCCGCTTCAAAAGTCTAAATAATGAGACGATTGTAGTTCATTACTTCTCTATTCTAATTTAAACCTATATATACCCATATACAAGTTGTTTATGAAATAAATAGCAAATGACCTCAATTAATTCCAAAAAAGCGCTATAGGCTCACAAAAATACATACTTGTAGAATTGACCATCCTTAACATTAATTTTGCTCGTCACTTAATTTCTCTAAGTTACTATTTTAGCCTCCAAATCTCAAATAATTACACATACAATCCATCATTGAAAAATTACATAGAAATATTCCATATATCATATATTAGTTCCATAAGTGCTTTACAAAAGGGGGAAAAAAAACCTTCTAGAAGTCATAATTTGCTTCACTCATTAAGAAATGTTTAAGAAAAATTAATTATTCTCTTAATTTTGAAAACTAGTAGTTTTAGAAAAATAAATTTAATAAATATTAAACCAAAAGTTTTCTAAAATCTAATTTCATATTAATAAACTCATGCATGCAATAGCTTGTATACAAAAATTGAAGTAGAAATTCTATCATTTACATTTTCTAAAAATTAATTTACTTTTCATGTAAATAGTACCCTTAAAGAAGGAATCCATAAAAATAATTCTTGAATTAAACTTCTAAAATTATAAAACAAAAATATATAAAAAATAATGCTATAGTACAAAATTTGGAATTCCTTAACTTGATTTGATATATTTGGAATATAAATGAACATATAGATAGAATAAAGGCTTACACTTATTAGAGCTTCTACCACTAGTGGTCGGTAATAATATGTTAGTTGGAAAGTGATGGCATTACTTAGTTAAGAGCTAATAGGTTCCTTCAGCACATTCTTATTTGGCATTAAACTCCAAGATGACCCTATTTTGGCTATATTTTTTATCTTGTTATTTATTAAATTTGTGGAGTTTAAGAAAAATTCGGTTTAAAAATATGTTATTATTAGTATTAATTATTATCTTGGAGACCTTAGGCCTAATCTAAGGCATCCGGTATGTTGATAAGACTAAGTAGTTTTGTAAAATGAACAAATGTAAGCTAGAGGATATAAGAGGTTACTCTAATGCTTTAGTTAATTGAGGTGTTGGAAGAGAGAGAGAGAGAGAGAGAAGAGGGAATTTTTTTTTTTTGGGGGGTGGAGGGGGGGGAAGAGGAGTGGGGGTGGGGTTAGAGGTTTTCTCCCCTTTTCTCTACCCCCTTTCCCCCAACAAGTGTTTATAGTTTTAAGGGAAAATGTTATAGTGTTAGAGGCAAGTGCCTATACTTTACACATGCAATTTGTTCCTCTTTGTCTTTTCCTCCTAGTATTAGGTATACTAGTTTATGTTGGATTAGGTTTCAAGGCCCATAGGAAAAATAAGCCATCAATAGTTATAGTTGTAAAAAAAGTATTATTAAAAAGAGTAAAAAATGTTAGGATTATTGAAAGTGGGTTTAGAATGCATAATTTGATGTAAGAATGAATTTGTGAATTTTTGTGAAAAAACTACAAAATTTATAGCTAGTATTTGGATGGTAAAGAAATTAATATTTAGATGTTGCTTATGAAAAATTGTTTAAAAGTGATTTTTGCTTGCATTGGAGTGCCAGAGGTGTTACTATGTGGACAATAGCTGCAAATAGTGTTTTCTAATTCCTTTTGGCTTTCCCCTTTAATTATTACATATTTATTATATTTACAACCAAGTATTATGATGATTTAAAACTTAAACACACTTATACAATAAAAAGCATATCCAGCATTGATTTTAAAGATCAAATTATTAGAAGAGCAAGATTTTCTTGAAAAATTTGTCATTAGTTAAAGAGAGAGATATTTAAGGGAGTTGGTTAGAGTTAAAAAATAAATTATAAATTAAAACAACTCATTAATGTAATAAATAATTAATAGTTCATGATTATTTGCAATCGTTGCTAAACTATTTAAACTTATATTCAACTCTTAGGATATGAGAGTAAGGGGGAAGAAAAAAAGAATTGTTAGAAGTTCAAAAAGGACAAAGTAGAAGAGTTAGTAAAGAATCAAATAGAGGGTTAATAATGATAATTAAGTCAATTAATTAGACTTAAGTAAATGCAAAGGATGTTATTTATGGTTTATTATTAAGATTTAAAGCTAAGAGCAATCTAATTCCATATGGCTCTCCATTCCAGGTACATGATTATGCATGTTAGGTTATAAATCAGTAGACAGTGTTTGATTTTTAAATAAGTATGTTGCCTATGCTTGGTTATGGTTGATGAATTAGTAGTACTTGTGATTTTGGTATGGCAACCTAATTGATTTATGATGTTGTCTTAAGTGGAGTTGTGCATTGAAATGATTTAGATAGATTTAGGTTAAGTTGATTTCATGACTCCAAATTATTGAAGAATATCTAATACCAAATATGTATGTTATTATATATATTTGTTTTGGGGTCAAGAGATATCTTAAGTTTTATAACACCAAGACTATGCTGTATTGCGACACTTAAATAGAAGATAACAAATTGTTGTATGCACATTAGATACTTTCCATGTATGCATGCTTGGTTACATGGCATTATCATACTGAGCTTGGGTTCACCCTATTTTGGCAATTTTTTCAGCTATTAGTGCAATAGATGATGTTAACTTTTATGAGGATTTAGTTATCGGTTATTTCATTGACTTGAAGATGTTGTGGAGTATGATTACTTTGAAGAGTATCTTGAGATGTCATCATTCTATATAATGTCAAGGGTTCGGGAGATCATATTCTTATGTTAGCTGAGTTTTTAGCTACATTCAATTGAGTTAGTGTAGTTAACTGCCATATGTGATTGATGGCATTTAAAAAGTAGAACGTAGTGTTGACGGACTTTTGTTAGTTTATTGGAATTGTGGTATGAGTGATATTCTTTGGAGCTACTTGGTATTCATAAACACTTGAAGAATAGCATTAGTTGTATATTTGACATTTATTACATATGTTATGTAGTATGTTAGATAGGTTTTGAGTTTTCATAAGTCCTTGTTGGAGTAATGACACCTAAGGGATTGTTATGTCCTTAATTCTAGAGTGTTAAAATATAACAAAATCCTACAAATGCATTTGTCTGAATGGAACGATGGAGTGAACAGTGTAGATGTGACGAATTCTAGTTGAAGTTTTTAAGCTTTCTGAAATTGTTTCTATCAATAAAGCTTAAGAAAATGAAATTGAAAAAAGGACATCAGTCGATAATGGCAACAATATATATATATATATATATATATGTATGTTATAGGGTACATAATTCGTATTAGCCATCGTGTCTTATTTGCACATCTAAATAAGTTTGCGTTTTGAAAAGAGTAAACCTGTAACTTAGATTTGTTTATTAGTTGTGCATGAAAATTTAAACTTGTAACTTAATCTGTTTTGATAAATATGTTTTGTGTTCATATTGGACTCATTTATCAATTAAAAAGTTATAACTAAATCTATAAGGTAATTATAAACTCATAAGAAAAAAAATAATTATAAAAGTAACATTTTGAAAATAAAAATGATATAGTCTTAATATTTATATGTGATATTACAACCCAATAAAAATTTAATAAAGTAAAAATCTATCAAACATAGCAAATCTAAATATTTATTGAATATATAATATCTTGATGTCAGTTAGAATAATGTCTCAATAGTGTATTATTATTAGTGGTAATTTTCTTAAAGAAACAATAAAAAGATTTGCATATGAAAAAAAATTGTATTAATAAGAAAAAAGTGATGTTGAAATATTTATGGATATGATTTAGTTTATTACATTATTCATAAAACTAACCCTTTATACATAAAAGAGTGTCCTTATTTTTTTTTTTTTACTTTAATGAGCTATTGTGTTGATTAAGAATTTAACTATGTAGTTACAATATGTTTAAGGTATCACGTGCTATTTTTATAATTGAATGATATTAAGATTGATTTTAATAATTCAAAGCACTTGATTTAACCATCATATGGCACTCCTTATATAAATGTAGCCTTGGTTCAAATTTGGTATCATCTCTAAGTATTTACATACTGTTAAATTATTAAAAATCTTAGATAAAGTAAATATTATAGATATTATAATAAACGAAATAAATTTAAATTCAGTATAAGTATTTGTAAAAGTAAAGTTACTTCTAAGTTTCTTCCATTCATTATTAATAGAATCCTATACCATAGACTTACTGCCACGAATATTTAAAATTTACACTTATACTATAATTCTTCATCTATTCATGAAAAAGGGAAAATAATATTCTTCAAACTTTCAAAATATTAATTATTTTAAAATTAAATGGATTCATGAGTTGAACCCTAACATGTTAATGGGATAAATTTAATACATAGATTTGTAAGGTTTGCTAATTGAATCTAAATTAGGACATGAATTTTACTATATTTAAACGGATTTGATCTGTTTGTGCCATATGTTGACTATTTCTATGCATAGACTAGTTTATAATCGTATTATGTCATGTCTATATTCACAAGTTGTGTCCTAAAATTATTAGCCTTATATAAGTTGCTTCTGATGTTTTGGGCAATTTGTTTCTTTTTAATATTATATATTTAAGTAAAACAAACTTGAATATGCATATGTAATATTTAAAAGAGGGTATTTTAGTAAGGTGATGGTTAAATTAACCAACTCTTGTTGTATTATAATTTTTCTTTTACAATCAATATTAATTAAGAGTATTTATCCTTTTTTATTTAACTGTATTAAGGTGCAGCATCTAATATCTATATTATTTAAGTGTGAGGGATTTTATGTAACTTTCTCAATTTTTTTTATAAAATTTTGTTAAATACTTTTGAAAATTTATGCTATTTAATATTACAAAAATAAATATATAGAATATTATAATAAATTTTTGAATAACCTTCCTTTAATATATCAAACCATAATTATACCTTTATTACATCCCACTCTTCCGTTCTTTTACTAAAATAACTCCTTACTTAACCTTTTCACTTTCTTTTTATTCATCAATATATGGAAATATTATAGTTGAAAATATTATAATAATATAATAAATAAGTATTGAATAAGTTACGAAAGTAAAAATTGCCTAATTAAAGAGATATGAGAGAAAAATTATATATTTATAAAAAAAGTGAGATATGATATTATTATATTTCATAGATTCGCGAATGTGTTTTTCGATAGTAATCTATTAAACAGATAAATAAATTAATAAATAATAAGAGCTGCCAGCGTTCCGAGGAGAAGAAAAGAAGTAAAACAAAAACCACCACGTGGCAACGACTCGCGTGTGAACACGAACTCCTAATATGCATTTTCCGCTTTCTAATCCCAATTTCTCCTCCTAATTCAGTTCTTCTTCTCGCCTGCTTGCTTGCTTTCAAATCGAAACTCCAATATTCTAAACCCTAATTCTCATCGAAATTCCCAATCTTTATCCGACCATTACCCGGCGAAGTTGTCCAACTGGATCTAAGTCATGCCTGTAGCTGCTTCGGCGATCTACTTCCTCAATCTCCGGGGCGATGTCCTCATCAATCGCTTATATCGCGATGATGTCGGGTAATTTCAGCTCAAATTTCGATTCTTTGATAAGATCAACGTAGAAATATTCTTGATTTCGAAGTTAATTTGGTTGAAAATTGAATTTGATTAACATGACTAGATGCGATAAGTTGATGAATCTATTTTGTTCATTACGTAGTACTATCTAAGCTTAGTACCTTTAAAGATTGAAACTTGGAGTTAGAGGTCATAAAGTGAGTCCATTTTGTGATTTTAGTTCGTGAATACTTTGATATCATATGGTGAGTTCGTGTCAATTTCGGTGAAATTTGTGATCCGTGTAAAGGAGGGGGAAGGTTTAGACGCATATTTAGCTTTTGGAGTTGTGTGATGGAGTTGTTTATGTGGAATTGATTGATGAGATTTTTATATAGGGGAAATATGGTGGATGCATTTCGGATGCATATAATGCAAACAAAAGAACTGGGTACATGTCCCGTGCGGCAGATTGGAGGTTGCTCGTTCCTCTATATGAGAATTAGCAATGTGTACATTGTCATTGTTGTCAGCAGCAATGCTAATGTGGCTTGTGCTTTCAAGTTTGTTGTTGAGGTAAGTGTTTTTTGTGTATATGGTACACTTAGGTGGGTGTTCAATTTTTAATCAGTCATAAAAGGGCTAAATTTCAATATTCACATGATTTAATTGCTGCGTGGTGATCTAACTGGAATTTACTATTGAAAGAGAGATAGTGGGAGGATGTCATGTGCTCTTTTGGGGGGTCTGGTATCTTACTATTTCAGTTAACGGAATAAAAGTATTGCTCAGAGACTGGTGGCATTCTGGTGCTTGTGTTCCCAGCATTTGTATCTCTTGTGCTTTTAATCAGATTTCTGTTTGCTGCTCTATTAAGGTGCACTAGGTTTTATAGACTTATCATATCAAATTAAGCCAGTAGTGTTATTACTCTACAAGGTTCCAGCTTTATATACCACAATTATTAGGAAAAGTTTTGAAAATTTATGCTACTCTTGTATCAGCTCTCACAATCTGATTTCAGGGTAGTGAGTACAGTTGCAGTATCTAAGAGTTTCCTCTGTGTTTTCATGCAGGCTGTGGCACTCTTTAAATCATATTTTGGGGGAGCATTTGATGAAGATGCTATTCGTAACAACTTTGTACTAATTTATGAGCTTTTGGATGGTATGTTTTATTAATTCATCAATTATGTTTGATATGTTTGTTGTCAGGATATTGGTATATAAATGCTCATATGTAATCTCTTCTGTGCATTTACGTTTTATACGTTCTTTGCCAGAATCAGTGCAATTTACTTGTAGGAAAATCATTCTGCATTCTCATGAATACCTAGCTCCTGGCATATTTGTCTTGAAAAGAAGTTGCCCAGTACTGAGATAGACAGGAAGAATTTTTTATTTAATTTATTTATATATTTAATATTTGGCACAATAATTTAAATTATCTTTAGCTATGCTGGTTCTTATGGTTGTCATAATTTTTTTCACCCCCATTTATCATGGTGCTTTCCGGTGAAAAAAAAATTGAAAAAGAAGCATACAGCATAGGATGAACAAAGAACTTGTGCCTGCACTTGAAACTATAAAAATTCAATTGTAGGCTTCAATGAGGAATTCAGTAATTTTTTTGTGTAGATTCTGAATTATTGTTATGCTTTGAATGCTTCAAATGTTGACTTCTATTTTCTTCATCTGCATGATTCAGAAATTATGGATTTTGGTTATCCTCAAAATCTTTCGCCAGAGATTCTAAAACTCTATATTACTCAGGAAGGAGTACGGTCACCATTCTCCTCCAAGGTTGGGTGCTTCTCCAATTGCCTCATTACTCTTTAACTTTTTGTTTTTTTTTTTTTTAAATGCTTATTTTCAGAGAGAATGAAGTGTTTGTCTGCTCATTATATTTCTCCTTATCCAAAAAATTGGATAGCCTACAGATAGACCTGTTCCTAATGCAACCTTGCAAGTTACTGGTGCTGTTGGATGGCGGAGAGAGGGCCTTGCTTACAAAAAGAATGAGGTAAGGTTATGATTCTATCCAGTAACACATCTAAATTTTCTAAGCTATGCTGTCTGATTGACATCCCCTTTTTGCAGGTCTTTCTTGATATTGTTGAGAGTGTAAATCTTCTCATGTCATCAAAAGGTGTACAGCTTATTCCTTTTCAATGTTTCATTAATTACTGGATCTGTATCCACTTTAATTTATCGGTGTTTATTTGGGAAATGCAGGGAATGTGCTGCGCTGTGATGTCACAGGAAAAATTCTTATGAAGTGCTTTCTCTCGGGAATGCCTGATCTAAAGTTGGGGTTGAATGATAAAATTGGCCTTGAGAAAGAGTCACAGCTTAAATCACGTCCTACTAAAAGGTTAATCTATTTGTCCTATCCTCACTTTTTTATATTTCTTTATGTTCAATAGTCTCAGAAGGTGGTGTTGCATCAAATTCCTTTGATCTCTTCACTTTTTCTGTGTTATGAAAATTTTATTGTTTACTGGTTGTTGCTGCTTCTTACTATAGTGGTCGTAGAACTAACTTGTTTGCTTGATTAATAATTTTTTCTGTAACTGATATTTGTTTTCTTCTTCTAGCTTTGTACTTTTTAATTCCTGTTGACTTGCAAACCTTGAGCAATTAAGTTTCAGAAAGAATGCTTATAAGTAATACCTTCTCAAAACAAAGCAAAAAGAATAAAAGTTTTAATGAGACGAATGGTGGCAACCAAAAGAACCTGTTTTCTATGATCATCTGCAGCACAGGAGAATTATTCTTTACAAACAAACATCTTTTCTTTTATCCTGAATGCATAGCAGTAGTTCTAGATGTCATTGGATTAGCCTCTTCTACTTGTTAATAGTATGTTGCCTCAAGAGGTGATGCAATCCAAAGGTGAGAAAGCTCAAACTTGGATTGCAAGATGACGTAACAACTAATTGAGCAACTGGAAGTTCATCATTTTTAGGTTTTGTATATAAAAGATGGAAATATAAAGGGATATGGATACAAACAATACTAGATATAACTCATTAGCAACAAACGTGACCCATGATGCTAACTCCTATGGGTATTTAACTGGAAACCTATATTACTCATGGGATCTTGAAAACGGGTTCACCACAATCAATACATGACTGATAAGAACCAAAGGTTAAAGTCAGTTTTATCTTGAACTTATAATTATTGTGTTTTACCCTCTTTAATCTTTTTTTGGTCCAAAAAAAGATTAAAGAGGGTAAAACACACAATAATTATAAGTTCAAGATAAACTTGACTTTTGAGAGAAATACATGATGGAGGCTTATAAAAATGATACCAAAAACTCTACTTAAAGCCTCAAAGATGTCTCAGGGGCATAAATATAAATAATACAAAGTTTCATAAATGAAACATAAGAAAACTATGCCTTCTAGGCTTGAGCTAGGTGGCCATTCAAATGGCCTCCTGACCAATATGGGGGCAAAATATGAGGACCATTCAAATGGCCTTGGGTGCCCATTTGAATGGGGTTTTGGAATAAGGTGTGCATTTGCATGTTGTGTGTGCCAGCGGATAGGCAGTAGCTCAAAAACTTGTGGGTGCAGGGTGCCATTTGAATGCTTGGAATTGGCCATTTGAATGGGCATGTGAACATAAGCTAATTTGAAGTTGGAATTGGTGGCCATGTGGATGGGGACGTTAGGCCAATTGGATGGCTTTTCTTAAACAGCGTGTTTTGATTCTTCTTGCACCATTAGTCAACTCCATTGAATACGGCTTGATTCTAGCTCTCCTTGGCACTTTGGTGGGTGACTTAGGTCTATGATTCTATCTAGAGGTTGGCATAATGGTTAACATCCAGCAATTCCATTGTGAGTTGCTTGAATTCCTGGGTTAAATATCCTTGAGGTTACCTACATGGTGGAAAGTATACTTAAGAATATTCCATTGTCTCTTATGCAAGTTTTTCTGAATGCATACAAGATACCTGAAGGAGGAGGCCAAGCTATTGCTAGCCTTTGTTTTGATGGGGCAAAATAATCTTGTATGACCTACCACGAATGGGAGATTTTATGCCTATACTTTTGGCTTGAAATCATTTTTCCTGCAGGGATTTATTTATCCTTCACATATTCTGCTCGTACTGTATTCATATCCTATGCATTGTCATTGCTATGATCTTGCTTTTCTACCATGCCTAGAATGAATGGAATACCTTCCCTCCCCCCCAACTCCCTATGCCTTCCCCCCCAAGTAGATGATGTAATAGCCATTTGAAGCTTTCCAGTGGTAACTTCAATCTACACTGAAATTTCTTTTTGCAGTGGTAAAACCATTGAGCTTGATGATGTTACTTTTCACCAATGTGTTAACTTGACAAGGTTTAACTCAGAGAAAACCGTCAGCTTTGTTCCTCCTGATGGTGAATTTGAACTGATGAAGTAAGCCAAAATCTCATTTTATATCTCCATTTTTCTTAGCATTAAACATGTACAATTTCTTTTGGCTTTGATCTGAGATGCCATGGTATAACAGTGACATTTTTTTAGAACTAATTTACTACAAATTGTGCTTATGGATTGGCAGCATAGCAGAAAGTCTAAAGTCCATGCTGATTTTGGATTTGAAATTTTTTGTTTATTTCCAAATGTTGGTTTGTATAATGTTCAAAGCATGCTTGATTAACTTCATGGGAGTGGAATTGAATAGCTATTGCTCTCTTTTACCCAAAAAAAAAAAAAGCTCTCTCTCTCTCTCGCTCTCTTACAAAGCTATTATATATTTGGCATACAGATAGTTATCCAATGAATTTTCTAATACTGTCAAATAAAGAATTATAATTTTTTTATAGGACCATAGCATTTGCTATTCCTTTGACTTTTTTATTACATAGTTCCATACTTGACTAATGAGACTCTGGCCCAATAGTCAAGTCATGGACTAAGGCAATAGTATATTGAATTTTTTCATTATACTGCTGATTTACTACTAAAGTTATTTTGTTATAAAATAAAACAAGAGCCATTACTTCTTTATCAAATTCCTCTGCGATTACAATTCTAAACCTACCTTATTGCATTTGCCAACCAAACTTGCCAACATGGTATCTAAAAGTTGTTTTCTTGCATAGCTTTTAATGTTGTAAAATTAGGCCTCCGCAAAATTGGTCTAAATTATGATAGAAAAGTTTCATGGCGACTTTTGTATTGTTTTTGATAAGTCCTGTCACCTTCATCTAAATTCTCTTAATTGTGCAGTAAGCATCCCATCTAGGCTTACATTAATCACTAATAGGCAACTAAGATATAAGTGAATCCACTCCAATGTCAATGTTAGTGAATTGATGTATCCATAAAGTAAGAACCAAACCAGCTACTGCCGATTCTACTAAGTTAATTGATGAGAGGTCAAATTTTGAGCTAAATGCACACTCAAACTCCATTGGCTGAATTCTGCAGCAGGCTTCCCCTCTACATGCTGCAGCTTCTCACACCAAACTTCCATCCGTACTGAATTTAAGATGACCATATTTGAAATGACCACATGCTGGGGCGCACCAGCAAACAGCTATCAGATCCCTCTTTTCTGCTGAATTCTAATCAGTTGGCTGCCACATTGAAAATTCTGCTGCAACTTCACTGGAAAAAAGCAGCAGCTACCTGATACACATCAAACTATACTCTGTTCGTTTCAGCTAAATAGATAGAAATCATGCTTCACTTGCAAATGCATTTAGTAAATTCCAGAAGATAGTATTCAAAGCAAAAATCTCAGATCATTCTTAAACTTCACTTTAGCTGACCACCAATATAGATTCTGATGCAATTCTATAAAAACATTAATTAGGCATGTGAAGAACTTGTGCAACTTTATTCCATATCTGATTGGTAATAAGGCACTCCAAGAAACAATGGTTTATTGAATCTAAACCCTTCCAACAAAGGAAACATCTCTCTAACATTAAGAAATGCCTTGAGATTGTAATAATTCATGAACTTGAATCACTTTCTGCTGCAATTCCGGGAAGAAGACCAATAGTTTAGGTGAAATGTGTGTTCCAGAACCAGAACCAAGAGTCAATGTGAAGGTCAATTTCTCTCATGCAAAGTTTCTGATGTTGCTTTGCTGACAAATTAACCAGTAGAGGAAGATATCCAAATTACCAAATCCTATGCCAGCTCTGATTGAAATTGTACAAATCTGATCTGCTTGCTCCTTGCCCAGAAATTTCTCTAATTTTTGAACTTTCCATTGTTCACCATTTAATTAACCTTCTACTCTTTCATTTTGTGATGAACAATCTGGTGAACACTCTGATAGAATGCCCTTATTAAACCAATTATTATGCCGGAAGAAAGAATTTTCCTTGCTCAATCCAAGTTTTTTCTGTTATATCTGTAGCTTGCAACATTCTTCGCCAAATAGGAGTCTGATTGCTTTGCTTGGGCTAGGAATGATGACTTTGTTTAATATATCTGAACGAATGAAGTGCGAGAACAGAGAATCACCATATCTAAACATCCACCGTATTTTCAGATCTTGCACTTTAACATCTTCAAATTTTCTTAGCCAACCCACTCTATTGGATTACAATATTTTTTAAATGAGAAACTTTGTGAAACATCTCTCTGAATCCTTTATAACAGCATTTGTCATAAAAACTTGGGATGCTTGTGTTCTTTTTGATGCTCTTCCTGAAGTTTCTTCTGATTTTGCAAATGTTTGTGAACTCTGGATTTTCAGCAATAATCTTCTTAAGCAGATGAAGCCATAAATTTGTGATAATCAGCTATTTATGTTGATGTTTATTACCTTTTCTGATGCCCATCTATAATTCAAAGGTATCGTATCACTGAGGGAGTCAATCTTCCATTCCGTGTATTACCAACAATTAAGGAACTTGGTCGAACACGCATGGAAGTAAATGTTAAGGTATGTGCTTTGCTTATGAGAGTTATTCCCTGGATGTTTGAATTAGTGAAGCTATTTAACATGACAAAATTTTCAGGTAAAAAGTGTTTTTGGTGCAAAAATGTTTGCCCTGGGAGTTGTTGTCAAAGTTCCTGTGCCTAAACAAACAGCTAAAACAAGCTTCCAAGTGACATCTGGACGGGCAAAATATAATGCTTCTATTGATTCCTTAGTTTGGAAGTGAGTAATTCTTCTTAATTCATCTCTTTTCTTTTGCTTGTCAAGGTATGGCAAAATGCTGCCTGCTTTGATTCCTCATGCATATGTGATTTAAGTACTCCATTTGCTGACAATTTTGAAACATGAGCTGTTTCATATAGGAAACACTAATTTGTCTTAACAAAGTTCATGTTGTATCTATTTGATGGTTCATGGATGTAACTGAAACTTATAAACAACCAAATCCAAAAACATTCTTATATTCATGCTGCCATGCTTGCGTACATTTTGTTGGGCATGTGCTCTCTGCTTAGCAACTTTTTTCTTATGTTTGAGTGTCAAAAAGTTGAACCTATCATTTAATTTGTTTCAGTTAAATAGCATTTTACATTTTAAAACTACACGCAACTTTTCAGGATAAGAAAATTTCCGGGACAAACTGAGACTACCATGAGTGCAGAAGTTGAGTTGATTTCTACAATGGCTGAAAAGAAATCTTGGACGAGGCCACCAATCCAGATGGAGTTCCAGGTGACTTTTGCTGGAACAGTTCATCAGTTCTATTATTGAGTAGTTGATGCTTTGCAAGTTTGGCCTCTTTTAAGTTGTGGAGCATAATTACTTGCTACTTTGTACTATAGGTCCCCATGTTTACGGCATCTGGATTACGTGTCCGCTTCCTAAAGGTAACAGCATTTTCCTTAAACATGCCTTTTCATAAGCTGTATGCATCGTGCTGCCATAACAATTTTTCCCCCTTCCAGGTGTGGGAGAAGAGTGGTTATAACACAGTTGAGTGGGTTCGTTATATAACGAAAGCTGGCTCCTACGAGATTAGGTGTTAGATTATTTTTCTGTTGCATGACAGGAGTGTGACGAAGCTGTTGTTAGATAAAGAAGAGATTGCTGCTACCTCTATTGAATCGATGAATAGGGAAGGTTCAAGAAGCTGGTTTCTGCCTCTGCAGGACGGGCAGCTGCTTTCTGCATTGTCATGTTAAGGTGGCATTTCCCATTGTGGAACGTCGCCTTGTATATTGTTGTTAGATTCATTATTTGTTAAATTTGTATTGTAAAAACCGGCTTTTTTTGCTAAAACTGAGAAATTTTTCATTTGGTTGCCATCCACACAGATCGCTCTGTGGGGTTTTATCAGTTTCCCTGTGTGAAATGAAATTAGTGATTTTGAAAGCTTCGAGTTTGTTTTGTTTCATTCGTTCATTGAATCAAGGATCCAAGAAGTGGTTTTAGTGAGGGTATCCGATTTTGATGGATGATAAAACTAGAGAAACGCGCCAGAATTCTAGAAAAGAAATCTTAATTAGGAGCTGTCTGAAAACATATTACGTTGGGGGACACTGAACGAATGCGCCTCTATCTCTTAATATTGCGGGGGGTATCAGAAATGCGCTTTCTTCTGTTTTCTTAAAAAAAAAGAAAAGAAAAGGGCGTCTTTGCTTTTATATAAAATATAAGGAAGGCTATTGTATATGTGCTCTTCTCCATATAAAGATACAAGGAAGGTGCTTTTTTAAAACGTGTCCTTTCTTGTCACCAAAGTACAAGGAATGCCCCTTTCTAAAATGTGCTGTATTTGTAAACACCTATAAAAACAACATCAGATAAGTTACAACCCTCTTGCATTGATAGAACTCAAAATATAACAAGCATTCAAATAAACAAGAAACAATTTGATAATTAAATCCTACAGCCCCATCTCCAACTCAAATCCCCAAACTTCAAATTTTACCTCATATCCCCTAAGTGCAATATCGACAAATAACCCTATCTCAAACTCTAAATTGCAAGTTTGCAACTAAATCACATCCAGGTACAAGATAGTAAGGGCTCAAAAATAAATATCAGTAAATTAACATCAATTAAAATGTATTTTGTATAAATAGTCAACCAACTTTTTCATACAAAAGGTAAAAATCAACACATATCTAATCCCTCTTACTCTTAGCCCTACTAAACACACACAATATTCATGATGTCAACCCTTCTCTAGACCTCCTTTGTTCAACAATAGCAGGAGCTTGTGACCCATAAGTTGGTATTTGCAACTAGGGTAGCTCAATGAATTGTAGAGCATCGATTGCATGTGTCTGGGAAGGACCATCCCTCTAGGTACTCATTGACTTTCTCTTTTGAGGAGTTGGAGGTGTGAAGGGAGGATCACGTGGAGTCTTTATGAAGGGAGTCACAAATAAACTCAAAGGAGGACCAAACATGCTACTTGCATCTTAATGATTAGAATATCTGGTGGCATAAGATAGCTTTAGAGTGTTATCACCATGCCGACCTCGTTGCCATTGTTGTGCTATTCCCCTCATACTGGTGTGATCACCTTGTCTAATAGGACTCGAATAATCATAATCAGCTTGATTTGAGTTATCTTTCTCATCTCTATTCTCTTCAACCAAATATGATGGGTAAAAAGTCACTAGAGTATGGTTACGTAACAGTTGGATTCCCTTATCAACATGAGCTCGAGCTATGAGATACTTAGTTTAATCAATAAAAATTATGATTTGTTGGAACTCATCGACCTATAAGAAGATAGAGATTCATACAAGCCATTATGAGGTAATTCAAGGAAATAGTATGTGTCGAGAAGGTACTTACCATGACTCTAAGAAAAGCTCCAGTTTAACTGATATACTAGTGTAAAATACTCCTATACCATTGCTGGTACTCATGCTCAACTCCTTTAGGGTCATCAATTTGTATGACTCGAGCATGTCGATCATTTTAACAAGGGGTATTGTACGGATCGATTGAATAACATTTTCATCATCCCATATAGGCATAGACATATGTAGTTGATTAAACATCTAGCACAAGCAAGCTAACCATCATGGGTTGTATAAGGGGGCGTTGCGCGAATGGATGTATTTGCTTGAGATGTACTTGCCAAGGACTTTTAGACCTTTCTTCTTCGCAAATTTTTACATATAATTGGTAAATATGATTTTGCCTAAAAGTTTCAGTCATCTCAAATAGGTTCTCAACATCATCATCATTATCCTTTATAACAAACAGGAAGTTGGAAACAACTTTTGAATAGGCATTAGGATGCTTGTATAAAATTTCAACCTTGCCTGCACTAGTATCAATTCATACTTTGACAAACCTTCCCAAAAAATTCATCAAACTTGGCATTGGTTTTCATTTTCAACAACTTAACAAGATTTTTGTCTTATTCTAGACTCAAATTTCCTCTCATCATATTTCTATGGGCATAAATGAAGAACTTAACAAAACTCATCATTTCAACCTATGCACATAAAATTCATCATACTAATTAGTTTAGTATGATGAAAACAAAATCTTCAATTTTCATCTTGTAGCATGTGAAATTTTTCACTTTACTAGCAAATAAGCCCTTGTAGACATTTCAACAAACATGTCATGGACATCACCTTGTAGACATTCACTTTCACTATATAAATCACATACTATTACATAATGTACTCATAATCTAACTTCAAAAACTTGTTATTCATGATGTTTACATAACAAATAGACAAGTGTAGATGTAAAGGTTCGGTTGTGAGGGTCACGTATGTAGTACATAATAAATTATGCTATACGTAATTAAGGAAATAACTTTACTTATGTATATAAGATAATCATGATAGATAAGATAGGGATAAGGAGTAAGCAATTTTGATAAGACTCTAATACGTATGGTGACAGGTGGAGGAGTATGATGGTATTAAACTTCACAATCGATAGAGAACGGGATAAGTGTCTTGAGGTGTTTAAGTATTTGATTTTTGAGATAGAATTCTAATAGAGTAATGGTGTTATCTGAGAATTTCTCTTATTCAAATGAAGAAGGGAAAGGGATATTTATAGGAAATAGTAGTTGATCCCATTTATTGAATTATGATGGTAATAAATGGTTAGGATTGAATTCATTTTTTAGTGGACTTTAGATGGATTCCCTTTATAAGCTTAGGCTCAATTAGCCTTATTTTATTAGAATGAGCTAAACCAATAAAGGTTGGATTGGGCGGACTGATTTAATAAGCTTTACTCCAAGCTGGACTGATTTAATAAGCCCTATTCCAAACATACCATGCCAAATCTCACTTGATTATCTCACCAAATTGATTTAGGAATTGGCTTAATGTGCCAATTCGCAGCATCTGTTAATCGTATGTTATGCCTTAGCTGGATTGAGTTGTGCATTGCCCCTACATCAATATTGAAATAAATCTTCTTTGAGTCGTCTATTTCTAAGCTGATTCGCCTTTTCAATTTAATCTTCATGAGTTATTGGTTTCATTGAGTTGAATTTATACGCTAAGTTTACATTAGCGATCTCATTGGATCGACTTCATGTATCATTATTGTTTTGATTTTTTTCTCAGATATAAATATTCTTTTTATAAGGTCTTCACATTTAATATAAATACTTTGTATTAATTAAATTTTATTTATTGTACTATAACTAGTAAGTACGATGGTTTTGCCAAACAAATTTTCAAATCTTTATTTACAAAATTCCTTCAATAAGAACTTACTATGTTTCTTTAAATCTTTAAATGATTTTTTTTTAAAGCACATGCTCCCAATTTAATAAGGCAAAGATAGGTTGAAGCTTCACAATCTTAGAGTACATTTAAACCAAGCCATGTATTTTTATCATCTAGTAGGTGAAAATAAAAAAATTTATTAATTTTCCATATAAACATATCTTCAGCCTTCACCTTCGGTAATTAGCATCTACAAATGTACAATCCACTTTTAAATATTTAGATAAGGATTAGACATTACTCAAAGAATATTTTAGTGCTATAACGAGGTGTCACTATTTGAGTAGGGCATTATACATCCATATAGTGAGGGAATATTTTTCTATTACAACTTTCATTTTAGCTCACTACAATTACACAAACATTCCCTCTTGTTTATTACCCATTTGATATCGTTTCAATACCTTCTTGTTTCTCATTTCATTTTCTACATTTCATATCTTTTTCCTTTTTATATTTCTTTTACCTTTTGCACTCCGCTCCTTGATAAGCCTCATACATTATCCTTGTTTCTTCTCTTCACTTTTATACATAATATATTCTTCACACCCATTTTTCTTTCCTTACTCATCTTTTCCTTCTTTGTTTTTTTTTTTTTTTCTAAGACATATACACCATTAGCTTTCTTCTCCGTATTCTTCTTCACAGCCTTTAGTCAATACACGTCCAACATTCAATTCAGCTTTTCCATACACACTTCTATGCAAAACGGTAAGCTCTCCATATGCTCATCTTTTCTCGATTTGTTTGTGACTTTCATTTTCTTTTATTATACTCTCTGTTCTGTTCCCAAAACAGCTACACTCATCTTCATTTCATTCCCCGTTTATCCTCTTTTTGTTGACTCCTTTTTTCTTCTTTCTTTCTTTTTTTTTTTTCCGATACACTTGGCATCCAACTCTCCTTTACTCTTCTACATTATTTATCATTCTTTTTCATCTTTTAATCCTTCAAGTATATTCAGTTCTCACAAACTTTTCCTCTTCATACTTATTTGATTTCATTTTTTTTAATTCCATTTCCTTCTCTCTCTCTCTCTTTTCTTTTTTTTTTTTTTCTCACACATCCCACTCGTTTTTTTCTTCTGTCTTTGACACAACATAACCGAACTGTTGAAATTGCAAAGAATGCCGCTTATAAAAAAAACACTAGACTCGAAGGACTATTTGAAGACGGAAGTTTTGAAGATTGATGATCTAACTTTACCTAATCTATAACTTATGTCATAATCCTTTAATCACGTGATATTTAGATTGGATATAAGGCATGAATAGTGTCACCCTTATATTATTTAACTTTATCATTTCTTGATCTCTAAGTAGACCGATATGATAAATGATATTGATTATAATATCAATTCATTTGAGCACATCCATGCATTTCTCAATTTCACTTATCGAGAGGCTTAGAGATATCTATCTCACAATGAGACGGACAAATCTCTTCTTAATCACTCATCTCCTTTTGCATGATTTACACTATGCCTAATCACAATCTTTATAATTAGCTAGTTAAAGATAACGTTTGATTAAGTCGAATCATAATGTTCCTTATGTTGGAATCTGTGGTGATTTCGAGCCTAAGGATACAATGACATTGTTATAATGAGAATCACTTATGACATTAATTTAAGTAGTGATCTCATATTGGGTCGGTTAGATGTTTAGTTCTCTAACATGTATTGATAAGTTTGATTTGTATCTCTATACAAATAAATATCCCATGATTCTCAATCAAACCTCATATTAGATTTAATTCATTATTGTTCCTACAATAATATTTAGAATAATTATATGATTATTCAAGGATATTATTATAAAATAAATATGCAAATACTATAATAATGAATACCTCTTACTTCATAAAATAATAATGACAGTATTGAATAGTTGGCCTAGGGCATAATCATTAACACGGGGTTGATATATTAAAACTTGAATGGTTTTCACATAAATCTTTTGAATTTAGAGTTCATTTTTTAAAATACCCTTTTATTTAAAAAATATTCATAAGTTAAAATATAGTGAAAAGAAGTTTATATATTTTTCTATAGTGAGAAAGTACAATTTCTTTGTATTTTAAGTTGCTTGTCAGTGTTTATACATATTCTAATAGGGATGAAACTCCTTGTAGTTTGATTCGATTTTGTGACACATTAGTGGTTTGATTTATTTTATTTTGACAGTGGTCAAATTTAAGTCATTGGTCATTTTTTTTTATCTAAGAAAAATTTTAGGGAAAAAGGTCCTAATTTTGGGTAAAAAATCCTAATTATTCCTACATTTTTGGAAAATATCCAATTAGACTTATCTTTTTTTGAAAATGGATATAAGTGACAAGAGATTATTTATTTATTTATTATTTCCCTATTATTCTTTCTTTTCTTTTCTTTTTTTTCATTTATATTTTTAGTGCATTTTCTAAAGTATAAAAGAAGGTAAAATTAACTAGTAAAGCAAACTATTTGTTGTTATTATTATTTCTTTAATGTTGCTACGCTTCTAATAGGTAAAATCGTGACAGTTCCACTGTGTAAATTATTAATATAAAATAGAAGTCAATCTTACAATTATTATCTTAGATATAGCCTACATAAGGCGTACTTGATTCAATCAGCTTCAAGCATCTAGTTGAGCACCTATAAATAGAACATGTGGTACATCTATTCAAAACACTTATTTAAAAGGACTTGTAGTACACTTCTTAACTCATGATTAATATTTACATAGTTATGTTTACATCAAAAGACTCAATTTTCCAATAGAGATTACAAAAGCCATAGGTTCAGATACATATATCTTAAACAAAAAACTAGTGGGCCGCTTAGAGTGACCTAATTAGTTTTCTCAAAAGCACAAAAGACATAAAAAGTTATTCATCTCTAATAGTCTTCATATTTATCCTCACTCGCAGCCCTTTAGTACTACCCTGAGAATGGTTATACCGTTGCATCTTTTGTTTTCACTAAGTACCTACAAAAGAGTTTATAGGATTATGAGCACAATTAGCTCAGTAAGCAGGATGGAAACAGAAGAGTACAAAACAAACATAAACAGGGTTATCAATTATTAATGGAATGCAATAATGAAATATTGCATAATGTTAATTTGTCCATTGTGAGGTTAGAGAAATTATACTTATTTTAACTTGGATTAAAGAGTTTCAATATGACTCAAATCAAATGAAAACTACGCTTATACTATGAAGAACACCCTCCTTTAAAGACTATTTTTGAACTAATGTTCCTAACCTTGTAACCATTTTAATTATCTCCGTCAAAGGGGTTGGTATTTCATCTATCATTCTTAATCGTTTCCCTTAGTGGGTTGCGATGTATATTAAGTTAAGTTATAGGTTAGATTTTGGTTAATATCAATTAGAGGTGATTGATGAATTTTTAAGATAAAGTAATCAATACAAATTCATATAGAGTACCACTCGAAGGAGTTCAACTCCTAATCCACAATTCAATGTTTCAACCTCATATGTAGTATATGTACAAATAGCTAAATACGACTACAATAATTGTACTCTTAAGCTTCTAAGTACTATGATATAGTACCTTAGCATGCTGTGAAGCATCGATCTCAACTTACCTTGATGTAGATGTGAGTTATCTTTGCTAATTATCCATAACATTTAATACAATAACTTTAATTTCTAATCAACATATGGCTAAAGAGTTCATTTCCATTATTTAGGCATGTTTTTCATTTGAGTTAAGTAAGTTTTCTAATCTATCTATTAAGTATTACTTTAGTAATGTAGGTTTTGACCTGATATTTTAGTCTAGGTTTCTGTTGAAGAAGTTTCTAACTTAAGTTCTAACTTTATTAAGTTCTTAGAGTTCATATACAGGCAACTTTCTAACCTACTCTTTGACTTCAAGTGATAAAATATTTAGTATAATCTACCTTCGAATCAAGCTTCTAATTACTTCTACTATAGTTACATATCAAGCTTCTTCCATTAGGCTATTTTTTGATCGAGTTTTTGACTCTACTTCCCCTTCTATATTTTATTAATCCACTTGTAAATCTAACTTTCTTTGAGTTAGAAAATCATGCTGAACTTATTTTTTTACCATCAAAGCATCCCAAACCCTAATCATCTATTCCCTTCCCCAAACTTTATTTATTCAACTCTTAAGGAAAACTTTAGAATTAAGTTTATAATTCATGGAGTTTTAACTTAAACTCCAATTTAAGTATAAAATCCTCAACTTAAGGCTTGAAATTACTTACTTTTAGTTGCTATACACTAGTGAAAACAAACCATAACATAGTTTTAAAAAATTAAGGAGTTTTAACTTAAACTCCAATTTCAGTATAAATCCTCAAGTTAAGGTTTCAAATTACTTACTTTTAGTTGTACACCAGTGAAAACAAACTATAACATAGTTTTGCCAAATTAAGTAAGCTTCTTTGGGAAAATTTGACAACTGGCACATTACTTTAAGAGAAATAAAAAATTTCTCAAAATCCAACTATAAGATTTTGAAAATATAACCACATAGCATGAAAATATAATCCTTTAGGAGCTTACATGTAAAAATCTAGATCGAAACTACAATATTTGAACTTCTGAAAATACAATAAAAAAACTGATTGATAGGGTGTTTTTTTTTAAGAACTTTATACTAGCACTTAAAGTTTTGAAAATTTGATTTGATATTTGAATCCCAGGAAAATATACTTCAGAAAATTAATTTTCATAATTTTTGAACATCATTTGCTATTTTTCGAAAATTTCAGTTATAATCAAGGTAATTGAATGATGTATGTCGGGGCTTATACACATTGAGAAACACTACAACCAACAAAAAAAGGAAACAAAAGGGGATTTTTAGGAAAACTCAAGTAGTTACCAACTGGATATAACACACCAATTGACCTTACTTAGCCTAATATTCACTTGATATGATGCATAGGTAAGGATTAGGGTTACTTGCTACTACTTCTTGCTAAAAGGAATATATAAGAGTTATGAAAGAGAAGATACGGTGAATGTTCTCAAAGGATAAAATTCTATGTTCATTAATGAAGTGATGTTGTTTTTTACTTATAAGAAGATGAGGTATACCTATAACCTTACATAGAGTTACATGATTAAGGAAAAAACAAGAAGGATAACATACAAAAGATTCCTAAAACATGCTAAAAAGGGAAAAAAATGATAAATAGTACTAGGTACGGACAGTAAAGGGATTATTCTGGCATTTTGTGTTAGAAGACACGTTGTAAAGGGTGGTTCATTAACTGATGCTTAGCTTCTCCCGCAAATGTAAGTTTTCTAACAACTTGGCATTGGCAGGAATAAACTTGAAGGGGGTCTGAAGGAGAGTAGGAAACTTGATTAACTTGATCTAAGGCAAGCCAGAGCTCGAATGCAGTATGTTGATAAAAGCCTCTTTAGGTCGAGCAACTAGATAGATCGACTCTAATTAGATGCTTGAATAGCTCGGCTTAGAAAGAGACCTGATAATTAGCAGCTTGGGTATTGCCTTGAACATGGTTAAAGCTCGGTATTTAGGTCAGATAAAGTGAAGTAATACTTAGTTGGCAATGGAATCCTCATCCTTTAATGGTTCTCAAGCCAGTACTAATCGTATAATTCTTAGTAGTCCTCTAGCTCTACTGTGAGTGATGAGTCTAAGGGGTTGACTTCAATCATCTTCTTGAGAGTTAGAGAGATTTGGCCTTAAATCTTTAGGGTCTTCTTTAGTGGGGTTTACTTTATCTAGATGGTAGGGAATCAGGTTGGATACATTGAATGTGAAGAGATAGTATAATCCTTAGGTAGCTCGATCTAGTAGGCATTGCAATCGATCTTCTTTAGGATCTTGAATGGACCATCAACTCTGGGTGATAATTTGCTCTTCTTGACATGAGGAAATCTCTCTTGGTTGAGGTGGATCCAGATTATGTCTCCTGGATTGAAGGAAACAACTTATTAGCCTCAATTACTAATCTCATGCTATCGTCCATTGAACCTAGTGATCTTCTTGGTCACTTGTTGGTGCAGTTTATGGCTTAGTCAACTCTAAACTGGCTTTCTTCGAGAGCTATGTAGGTGCCGGTCATGTGTAGTAGGATGGTTAGCTTGAGGCTATAGACGACCTTAAAAGGAGTCTTTCTAGTATTGTAGATAGCTCGGTTTAGGTGAACTCCACAATAGGTAAGTGCAAATCTTAATCCTTCAGATTCTTTCCCATTACAACTCGGAGCAGAGCACCTAATGTCTTATTACCACCTTTGTTTGACCATCAGTCTGAAGGTAGCTGCTTGAACTAAACACAAGCTTGCTACTAAGTCTCTTCCATAGGGTCTTCTAAAAGTAGCCTAGAAACTTAATATTTCGTTTTGAAACAATGGACTTTAGGACTCCATATAGGTAGACGATATTTAGCAAAAACAAATCAATAATATATAAAGCATTGTTAATTTGGTGGCATAGAATAAAGTGTTCCATTCTATTGAGTTGATCCATAACTACAAAGATCGAGTCTTTCCATCTGGATGTTCAAGGCAACCTTAGAACAAAGTCTAACTTAAGGTCGGCCAAAGGTAAGGTTGGTGTGAGTAAAGGCATGTACTATCCATGTGGTTTATTCTTCCCTTTCGCCATTTTACACACATCATAACTATTGATAATCTTATGGACATCCTTAGCCATGTCAGGCTAGTAAACATTTTCTCTTAACAGATCGGTAGTCTTAGTCTTACCGATAATCCTCCACTGTAAGCTTCCTTAACCAACAGCTCACTTGTGAAACAATTGGGTATATATAACTTTCTCTCTTTAAATAGATATCGGTCCTTTAAGTAATATCCTCGAACTACAACTTCATCTCAACATTTCTCAAGTATATGACCGAAGTACGGGTACTAGGAATACTGCTTAGTAATAAGGGAAAATCGCAACAACTTTGTTTACAGGGTGTTTAGTAAGACATGCCACTGTGATAGAGCGTCAATGACTACATTAGCATTATCCTTCTTGTGCTTAATCACATAGGAGAATCTTTCCATGAACTCTAGCCATTTAGCTTGCCTCTTTGAAAGTTTGTTTTGACCCCTTAAATGCTTTAAGGACTTATGGTTCGTGTAAATGATAAACTCTTGAGGTAATAAGTAATGTTGTCATACCATAAGAGCTCGAAAGAGAGAATACAATTCCTTCTCATATACAAAATTAATTCAAAGCATCACCATTAAGTTTCTCATTATGATAAGCTATAGGTCGGTGTTCTTGCATGAAGATTGCTTCGATGCTAATACCTAATGCATTACATTCTAACTCAAAAAGCTTGTTAAAGTCAGGTGTAGTGGTAAGTTTCTCGTTAATCTCCTTAAAACTCTTCTTGGCTTGGTTAGTCTACTAGAATCTATCACTCTTTTTGGTCAAAGGGGCCGCAATGGTATGGAAGTTCTTGATGAATATCTTATAGATAGAAGTAAGTCTATGAAAACTTCTAATTTCAGTAATATCCTTAGGTGTAGGCCACTCTAAGATAGGTCAAACCTTCTGTGCATTAGCTAGGATTCATTCTCCAGTCACCACATATCTAAGAAAGACAACTTTGTGTTGGTAGAACGTACATTTCTTCTAATTTTGAAACAATTTCTCAGTGCGAAGTATGTTAAAAATAGGTCGAGGATATTTCAGGTGATCAATCAGATCTGCATTGTATACTAAGATATCATCAAAGTATAAGACAACACATCTTTAGATTAAAGGACTCATTACATGATTCATGAGTCTCATAAATGTGCTCGGTGCATTGGTAAGTTCAAATGGCATAACTAACCATTCATAGAGACCATGCCATATCTTAATTGCAATCTTCCACTTGTCATCAAGTCTTATGCGAATCTATTGGTAGCCACTTTGCAGGTCAATCTTTGAAAACACTTTGGCACCATGTAGTTTATCCAACATGTCATCGAGCTTCGATATAGGATATCTATACTTGACAGTAATTTGGTTAATAGCTTTGCTATTATTGCACATGTACCATGAGCCATCCTTCTTTGGGATAAGTAGAGCAAGCATGACACAAGGGCTCATGCTCTTTCTTACATAACCTTATCCAATGACCTCATCTACTTGTTTCTTTAGCTCAGTATCCTCCTTAGGTTCTTTCTGTAAGTAGATCTATTTGGTAGGGCTACGCTTGGTTGTAAATCATTGTAGCACTCATTACCCTAGATGGGCGGTAGTCCCTTGGGTGACTCTTTCGGAAACACATCAGAAAACTCATTTAGTAATTTTCAAACCTCTTTTAGTATACCTTCCAAGTCTCTCAACTCTAATAATCTTCTAATCAATAAAAATATAGGCTCTTCGGCTTTTTCAATAGCTTGGAGCTCTCTTTGGCTAAGGGCTAAGCATTAAGGCCTTCTCTTTACTAACTCAGGTGGGTTGGTTATGAGTTTCATTCACTTGACTAGGTGTCATAAGCGACAATATGATTTTCCTCCCATCCTTAGTAAAAGCATAGGTGTTCTTGAATTCATTATGTATGATACATTGGTCAAATAACCGAGGTCTTCCCAATAGTAGATGTGAAGCTCCTATGGGGACAACATCACATACTAGTTCATCCTTATATATGTTTCCTATACAGAATGATACAATTACCTGTTCGATCATGTGTAAAGCACCTTCATCATAAAATCAATGTAGTTTATAAGGTCAGGATTACTTAGAGATTGGTAGACCTAACTTTTACACAAGAGATTGAGCAATAACGTTAGTACTACTACCTCCATCTACTATTATTGTACTTATCCCTTAATGGTACACTTAGTGTGGAATGAATTTTGTCTCTATTCTTCCTTATAGCTTGGCATTGAATTCAATACTCATCTCAACACTAAAGTCATCACTTCTCCTTAGTTGGTATAAACACAGGTCTCCTCCTTATTCTTTGCTTCCACTTCCGTAACTTTCTTATTGTCCTTCTTAGGCTCATTATCATCTGTACTGTCCACATCGTCACCTCCAAGGAACATAACATGTTGGTTATGAAACTTAGCAGCTATGTGTTCATAACCTAAGCACTTAAAGCATTTGATCTTACTTGTCTTACGACCTAAAGTTTGTCCTCTTTCATATCTCTTTTGAGTTGCTCTATCATCAGCTTGGCTCTTTAGGCCAGTTCAACAATCATTAAGTCGGTCATTCTTTTTTTCTTCTTGGAAGGGTCTCCTCAACTTAATGTGGGGAGGTTGGTATGGAACAAGAGTTTGAAAAGAACTCAAGCTAGGTTGGATTTAGGTATTTCTTCTTTGCTTTTTGACCCTTTGTGCTATTTTAATATATTCCCCCAATGTATGAAACTTTTATACTTCAATAATATTTTGGATCTCATATCGATGCCTTGAAATAGACCTTGATATTGTATGAGCTTCATGCTCATCAACGTTAAATTAGATCATAAGCATCTGAAATTCTTTAACATAGTCGTCAACAGCTTGGCCTTCCCAGTATAGTTCTTGCAATTTGGCAAAGGTATCTTGCAAATATGTCTAAGGTATAAATCTTCCTCTCAATAGTCTCTTCATGTCATCCCATATGCGTACTCCTCATTGCTCATTCTTTGCTTTTGCTGCATTTAAGTTCTTTTACCACATAATGGTGTAAACAAGGAACTTAAGGGTTACAAGTTGAACTTTATAGGCCTCAGCATACCTATAGGAGTCAAACACCCTTTCAACTTTTTCCTCCTACTCTAGGTACTTGTCAGCATTATCACTTTTAGTGAAGGTTATAATCTAGACTTTAACATTTTCAAGTACCTTAGGAGGTCAGCACCTGCGTTCCTCGGCATAGCCATACTCTTCATCCTCTACCTCCTCTCCATCAATTTCTTCTTCCACTTCTTCGTCTTCTTCTTCAATTTCTTTTGCCTCAAGTCTTTATTAGGTAGGTCAATTTGCTACTCCTCTAACTCGATGAGGTTGTGCTGGGTAATGGGCTTAGCTAGCATGGCCATATCTCCTATTTTGTACTTCTTTTGCTCGACCATTGTTGAGCATGTCTTAGGGTTATTTCCTATTTGCTTGCATAGCTGTGATGAGACTCTCAATAAGGTCAGCGAGTCTGTCAAGCTTATCATCTACTGATCTAGGCATGTTATTGCTATGTTGGCTACGGCTAACATTAGCACCATTATCTTGATCACCAATAGTACCTTATACACCTAAATATGATACTATGCAATACTTCCAACTATTAGTCAAGAACAACTTCGATAACACTCCTCGACAACTCCACTACCCACTGCTACTTACTAATACTTCAAAATGATTATTAACATTGCTAATAACTACACACTACCTAGAATCACACTAACACACTTTAACCACTTCAATATGTAATCACAATACAATGTTGTATAGAAGTTGAACTTGGCTTGTTTTTGTAGTAGGAAAACAAAGTAGACCAAAGTATCATGAGTAACCATACTTACCCTTCACAAATCACTACTTTATAACTTACAACTTCAAAACCCACTTCAAATACTCTATGACGACCACATAAACCACATATAGACCTTTGTAGAAGATATAAAAGAATACAGCAACCACTAACAGCAAGACCAATAGAGAACTTCACTGCAAATTCACATACTCTCTCATAGAACCATGCTTTGATATCAACAAAGCTAATTGGTCTCTGGGATCATACATGATACGAACCGCTCCAAGGAAAAACAAGGCTGGTTGTAGGGGTAGGTCCGATCCTGTTGAAGGAACAAAAAGTAAATGGGAGTCGATGGTTTAGCTATCTCATGCACTAACTTTATAGATATGATGTACCATAGAACTACACATGGACCTAAGATTCGCCAGATGTGACATACCGGTTCAAGTAATAGGGTTGCTCGCCAAAAATCTTTGCTAAAGGGATTGATAAGACCTAGTGAAGGAGAAAACTTTTCAAGAGAAAAGCCTGACAAGGGGGTTTTTCATTAATCTTTTGTGTGTATCCACGGTATTGTTATAAATGTTGCTATTTATAGTATGTCCTAAACCTTAGTGGCAAAATTGTAAATAATCTACAAGGCCTACCTTAAAGAATTGGGCCTAAAAATAAAATAAGGACAAACATGTGCAAAAATATAAAATCGTGCGTTTTACAGGGAAAAGTCAACATGTGGTCATTTGGCATGTCTTGGAAGTAGTCTCGTAGGGCTTGGTCGAGACACTAGAGAGGTTGGCTCATACTTGCTGAGTTTTGAAGTTAGTTGGCAGTAGTCTCTCTAGGCTATGTCGAGTGAATCTAACCCTTAGTAATGTGATCTCTCGACTATTAAGTCAACGATAGACTTTAGCCGAGTGAATCCAACTCTCGAGAACGTGATATGTTGGCCTATCAACAAGCATGATGCCGAACAGGTAATTGGTCAAGCATGGGTGAGGATCGGTTGCTGTTTCAACCTTCTACTTCTCGGCACTCTATTTGCAAGAAATAAGTCATTTGGTTTGGCAGGAAAAATAAGTCGACAAGTAGATGAGCTCAGCTTTGATAGTCGAGTTGGGTCGGTACCCTAAAGCCTATCATTCCCTGTCCTTTAGAGAATTTTTGACCTAAAACTTGGTAATTGGCGGCTTCAAACCCTACTGGGGTCAAATACCATCTTGCAACAACTAAAGAGAGTGATATAGAGATAATTCAGGTCTATGATTAGTGCTGGCTTCATCCTCGGCTCCTTCCATTTGTCATGAATCCTATCAACATCTTGGTAGTCCTAGCAACTATTAAGTACAGGAAGTAACATGATCTCTATATCATACAAAAGATTATAGGTGTGTGGGTCTAGTGTTGACAGGAAGTAAGATGGCTCATTAGTCATAAGTACTTCCAACTCTTCAAGCTCAACTAGCTTGGATCTTGCACTCTCCTCATTCGTTGAAATCAGTATTCCCTCTGCTTCCTCACAAATTGATTCTTCTTCCTCCTTCCACCTAGGGTCATGCTCATCAGTTTGGATGGTTGATAATGGGGGCACATTGGGAATATTGGGGTTTAACTTCAACTCGGCTTTGTCCTCTTCCTCTCTACTACTCGCTTCTCCAGTAACCTCTATCTCCTTAACTCCTCCTTCAATACTCTCTAATTCGACATTCTTCTGTTATCTTATTTCATCCTTGAACACTTCAAGCCATCTTTCAATCTCCTTCTGATGATCTTGCACTTTTGAGAGGTTAGCTTCATAGGTGCGTTTTCTCTCATAAGATCTGTCGTGATGATCTCAGGGTACGAATTTTCTTTGCATCAAACGTCTTGCCTCGTCCTATGTATTGATCTCAATGTTTCCCCTGTCAATTTTTTGATTTATCATTCTCTTCCACCAAGTAGTTGCAAAGTAAATCATCAAATTCTTTATAGCATAGGCTCTCTTATGCTCGGGGTAAGAATAATCTTCTAAAACCTAATTGACTTGAAATTCCTAATTCAAATATTCATCCGGAGTGCCATATCCATCAAACTTAGGAATTTGTGATATCACGTCTTCATAGTAATATTCATATTCATATCTAGTTTCACATGCCATGTTGAGGATATTCAATTCAATAGTGATACTTAAGCTTATTAGAGAGAGAGAGAGTTTCTCGACTGCTAATGGACAGTAGTATAGCCAAAAAGGTACTACTGCTTAAATCGTAAGTATCAACAACTCGGCAATAGTTAGCTCGGTTTACACTTCAATTTGGTAGCTTTGACTCTTTCACTCAATTAAGCTTGGCACGCTGTAGGAGCTTAACAACTTAAGTACAACTCGGCTAGTGTTTGAACAAGATAGTCCAGTTTGGAAAATTAGTCTTACTATAAGAATTACTTAGTTTAGCAAAATAAGTCGTGTGGCACAACTTCAATTCAGTAGTTCAACTTAGAAGCTTGGTAAAGTTTAAATTCAGCACAACAACTATTCTTATCAAATTAGCTTAGACATACATAATCTTACTAGACACTTGGTCTTTTCAATTCGGCAAATACAACAGTACTTTCTCGGCTATTATCGCAATACTAAAACAGGATAACACATCGAATAGTTTAAAGAAGTGATATTTTGGTAAACAATCGAGATTGGAATTCCTAACCTTTTCTTTACTATATATATTCAATATGGGACTTATGATGCAAAGGAATTGCAATCCAAATTTTCACTAACCCATTTGAAGGAAATTCAATTGAAACCAAACTAATACCCAACAAACAAATCCTCGATATCACAATAAAACCTAATAAGCTAGCACTTCCTCAAATACAAAATAAAACATATACAATGCCCAAAGACTCTCAACCATATCTGGAACCTTGAGCTCTTATACCAAGATGATATGAATCACGCTAAGGATAGATAAGGTTGGTTATAAGGGTAGGTCCAGTCCTACTGAAGAATTGAAAAGTAAATGGGAGTTGATGGTTTAGCTATCATATGCATTAACTCTATGGATATGACGTACCATAGAACCATACACGGACCTAAGATTCGTTGGATATGACGCACTGGTTCAAGTAATAGGGTTGCCCGCCACAATCCTTGCTAAAGGGATTGATAAGAGCTAGTGAGGGAGAGAACTTTCTGAAAGAAAAGACTTAAAATGGTGTTTTTCATTAATCTTCTATGTATATGCTCGGTATTATTACAAATGTTGCTATTTACAGTACATTCTAAACCATAGTGGCAAAACTGTAAATAATGTATAAGGCATTAAACTCTAAAGAATTAGCCCTAAAAATAAAATAAAGACAAACATGTACAAAAATATAAAACTATACGTTTTACAAGGAGAAGTCGGCATATGGTTATTTGACATGCCTTGGAAGTAGTCTCGCAGTGTTTGGCCAAAACACTAGAGAGGTCGACCTATAATTGCTGAGTTTTGAAGTCATTCGGCAATAGTCTCTCTGGGTTGTGTCGAGTGGATCTAACCTTCGGTAACGTGATCTCTCGGCCATTAAGTCAACTATAGACTTTAGCGAGTAAATCCAACTCTCGGGAATGTGATATCTCGGCCTATTGGCAAGCATGATGTTGAGTAAGTAATTGGTTAGGCATGGATGAGGATCAGTTGTTCTCTCAGCCTTATACTTCATGGTACTCTATTCGTGAGAAATAGGTCATTCAGCTCGGTAGGTAGAATGAGCCGGTAAGTAGCTGAACTCGACCTTAGTAGTCGAGTTAGGTCGGTACCTCGAAGCTTATCAGTACATATAGAAAAACACCATAATGAATAGAAAGAAGGAAACAAAAGGGGGGTTTAGCAAAACTTGAGCAGCTACCGACTGGATATGATAAACCAATTGATCAAACTCGGCCTAATCTCTACTTGGTATGATGCACAAGTGAGGATTAGGATTATGGTTGTTAAAATTGCGATTTTACTGTTCATTTGAAATTGAATGCATAAAATCGATAGAATCGGTAAAATTTTATTAAAAGGTTATACATAAATGATTTTACATTTATTTTAAGTAAGAAAAATATTATAAAATTAAAAACTCGTAGAATTGTATTTTTGACTCGCAATTTTAACAACTATGATTAGAATTACTTACCGTAACTCTTTACTAAAGGAATATATGAGTTATGAAAGAGAAGACATGGTGAGTGCTTTCTTAGGATAAAATTCTGTTTTCATTAATGAAGTGTTGTTGTTTTCTGCGTATAAGAAAATGAGGTACATATATGACCTCACTTAGGGTTACATGATTGAGGAAAAGACAAGAAAGATAATGTACAAAAGATTCCTAAAACATGCTAAAAAGGGCAAAAATAATAAATGGTACTAGGTATAAAAAGTAAAGGGATCATTCTAGAAGTTTGTGTTAGAAGACATGCATTGAGGGGTGGTTCTTTCACTGATGCTTAATTGCTTTTGTAAATGTAACTTTTCTAACAGCTTGGCACTGGCAAGAATCAACTCAGAGGGGGTCTGAAGGAGAGTAGGAAAGTTGACTAACCTAATCTAGGCAGGTTGGAGCTCGAATGTAGGGTGTTGATAGAAGCCTCTTCAGGTTGTATAATTAGATAGCTCGGCTAAAAAAGAAACTTGGTACTTGGAAACTCGAGTATTTCCTTGAACATAGTTAACGCCTGACACTTAGGTCGGATAAAGTGAAGTAATCTTTAGTTAGCAATGGAATCTTTATCCTTGGATGCTTCTTGAGCTAATACTTGTTAGGTAAGTCCTAATAGTATTTTAGCTCGGTTACGGGTGATGAGTTTGAGGGATTTATTCCTATCGTTGAGCACTCATAAAATACTTATAGCTTTAGCTATTGTTGGGGAAGGGGTTTGTGTTGGCTAGATTGGGCAATGGATACTCCTTCAAGTTATAGTATTTTCACTCTTAGATGTTGGTTACACCCACGAGCCCTTTAATACCTAGATTTTCCTTATTTTCTTAAGAATTTCTTGTAAAATTCATTTCTCACCTAATCTCCCTTACATGATTTTTCTGAGTTCTTTAAGTGACTAAACTTCTAAATGGGAGTCAGCTTATCTTTTTTATGGAGAGGGATTGAATTATTTGTCAAAATTTCCTCCCAACACATGTTATTAAAGCATAATTAGGTGTCCACATGATGGTATTTTACACCCACTAACTTGCTCAAGCTAATGCTTTAAGCTTGCCATGCCTCCTTTTGCTTTCCTATTGATGTTACACATTTGTCAGTAATTTTCACTATTTTCTTTTATTAAATTAGTGTTTTTTTTTCTTATAAATTTGGGTATTTTGAATAATTAAGAGTATATATATTTGCATAATGATTACAATCCATGTATATACATATTTTCTATATATTATTTTATGTCATTAAAAAATTTTATTACTTATATAATTTATCTCTAAATGTTTGTGAATTATTAGTACCTATTTTGCGTGCTTCCAATATTTATATAATAATATAGTAACATGTATTATTTTAGCTATATTTTTATTATTTTATCATATATTCCATATCTAAGCCCATTGGGTCTCCTCAACTAACATTCATAAACCTGTGAAAATATTTAGTTTAATTGAGTTATCTTTGCGAATATCCTAAATTGGCTGCTTGGAATCTAGTTATGAGTGTATAAGGCTTACAATATTATATGTATCTTTTATATTTTTTATTTATTTGTTGGTATATTTATTTTTTTATCTTTGAATAAAATAAAATAAAATGAGGAAAAGATACATTAGTAAACCCTTCTAGGTTAAATGTAGGTTGTTCAATAGGTTTGAAGTGGGTCAATGGATTAGATAAGACTGGAGTTGCACTTGAATCGGGTTGAAGGCTATTCTTACATGAGGAGGGCCTCTAATGGTGGATGAAGCTCAAGAATGTGTTGAGGTAGGGTTTATGATGGTTGTGAGCTTGGCCATGGTGGTGGTAGTTGAAGAGGGAGCAGTTGGTGGTTATTTAATTAAGGTTTAGTGATTGAGGGGCTTAAAGGGTAATTCAAAGAATGGGAGGCAATGATTATTGAAAGCCTTTGAGGTGGTGAATCTATGGTAATCAGTGGTTTTCTTTAAAATAATCTAGTGGGAGAGAAACTATAGAAAAAAGAGTAATGGGTTTAGGTTTTCATAGAGAGAGAAAAAAAGTAATAGAGCTAAAATGGAGGAGATTTGGATGGTTGCTGATGTTGGAATGGCTTTCCTATGATCTTATATATAGTGTTTCAGCTTAAACGAGTTTGGGAAGGTCAATAAAATGTTATAAAATTGAATTTTCCGAATTGATGGGTTTTGACCAAATTGGTGGATTTCATTCATTTAAGTTGAAGATGATGGTTAAAACATGTTCTTGGATGCTCACCCTTGCTAAAAATCACTCTTTTGGATGATTTGGAGCTTAAATTGTGTTTGGTCAATATGAGGCTTATGTTATCGGTTCAAACTTTTAAGGGTAGATTTAACTATCTTTGTGCATGTATCTAGACTTGTTCTTGTAATGGATTGAAAGAGCTCTATATAATCTTTATAAATTTACCATCAATTTAGTGAAATTACGAAGAAAAATTGGTGAAACAGGAGCTCCTTCCTTAGAACCATTTTTTTATCCATTTTGATCTTTTGAATTCATAAAAGAAAACATGTTTTTCAATAAGATTTTACTAAGATTGGTTCGAGTAAAATTTTTTATGTTGAATTTCTGTCATAGAAACTTCAAAATCAGACTGCATAAACATCATTTTGGATTAAGACTTGGTGAGAATTTACGTTTGATTTTGTTGGATGGCAAATAACTAATGGGTAAATTACGGGTAAGGTACATGTGTTATTATATATTTCAATTTTGGATACCTGTGTTTTTACTTATATGAAACGGCTACCTATATTTTATAAAATTAATGAAAAAACAGGCCACAGTTACTGTTGTTAATTCAGAGAGAAAAAGGAAAAAAAAAAAAACTAAATAAAACTGATTAAAGGGAAGAAAAGATGAACCTATGTTGCCCCTTCCCAAAAAAAAAAAAAAAAATGAAGAAAAAAGAAAAATTTTAAGAATTAGAAAGAAAATGAAAGGAAAAATTGTAAGGAAGTACATCTTATGTGGATAAAAATAAAATTAACAACATATGAAAAAGAGGAAGGGAAAAATCAAAATGAGAATGGGTCTCAAATATGATAATATCAGGCAAGAAGGAAGATGAAACCCTGCATAGGGTGCGACACGCCCCGGTAATTGCCCCGCCGAGATTTGGAAAGTTCTCCCTTTGCCTGTAATTTTTTTTTTTTTTTCTTCTCTTCTAAATCCTCATTACCCTTCTTCTTTTTCAATTTCAATTCATTAGGTTCTTAAGGGGAATTTCATTTGCACAAGGGACTTCTAAGTGTGTATATACATCTATAATTATTTTCAAGTATGTGTATTACGTTGGAGCGGAATCAAATGTAGCCATCACTTTCCCCAGATAGATAGATAGTTAGAGAGAGGGGAGAGAGAGCTGGCAAAGGAAGTAAATTTTCCAAGTAATTAAGATGTTGAAAATCATCAGCTTCATGATCGAACAGCAGCAATGAACAAGATGACACAACCGAGCTGTTTTGGAGCAAAACCACAAACTTCTATGGCCTTTATTTTATTTTTATGTTTATCTTTCTATTTCATTTAAATTAACGGCATTAACAGCTGTTTATTTTTTTACTAATTTTTAAAACATGAGTATCCAACCTGTAAAAAATAAAAACATAGATATACAAAGTAAAAATATGTGATAATATAGATACTCTATATGTAATTTACCTATAATTAATTAATTAACAACAATAACATTTATGTTAAACTAATTAAGGCAACAGGTTAATGAAAAATTGACTAATTGATAATAAGAACAACTTACTAATACATAATTCTTATTAATCCATCCCCAATTTAGATTTTAGAACTTACCCCACTTCTAGCTTTGAGTTCTTCGATTTAAGTAGGCAATGACTTTACAAGTTGCATGTTAGGAAACACACTAATAAGCAAACTCCATATAAATGATTAAATGCTGCTTGTGCTTGGTCATTTTAATTGAGTGAGTGGCACCTTTAAATTAGGGTTACTTTTGTTGGCTTGACGAGTATTTGATAATAGGGAACAGCATTTGGATAAAGGTCATCAAAAGTGAAGAGAAGTCATTATAGGTTTTATGCAATGGTATGGCATACATGTATAATATTTTATGAATGAATTAACATTGAAAATATCTGGATATCAATAAAGAATTTCATAGAAGATTACATTTTAGTTGTAGGTATTAGTGTGTGGAATCATGATGTTTGTTTAATTTCTATTAGCCCTTTGGAATAAAACCACTTTACTTCCTATTATGTTATTTTGAGTTGAGTTGAGTTGAGTCATGAGTACTTTCGGTATTACTTTATTTAACTTAACATGCTTGTTTTTATGGTTGCACAAAGTTTTTTTTGTTTTTCTAAAAGCTCACTTTTAAAATTTTATAGGTGAGGACTACGTATACTTTATGTATGATTCAACAGGTTACGGATTTGAAGGGAGATAGGGAGGAAGATTGCATCTCTAACGATTAGTTGTATCGTCATTTTTTAGCTATACTTCACATCTACTTGATTCAATTAGGCATATTGCTAGATCATCATTATTGGAATTTTCGGCCCTTGATATATGGGCTACGGAATTTTCACTACTGATGGTTATGGGCCTGCATGGAGCCGTTTTAAGACTTGATATTTATAATGATATTTGGCGTCTATGTTTATGACTATCAGATACTATTTTCAAAGTTAAACTCCTATATCATGATCTACAATCAAATCACGATAAATCGAATTTCCAAAATTTAATGAGTATTTTTATTAATTTAATATTGGATTTGACCCTTTTAGTAATGAGAAAGCCTTAGTATGAATTATTTAAGTAGGATAAATAATATATTATCATACCTTTGGGATTTGAAGGTGACTTAATGACTATTGAATTTAAAAGCTATTGTGAATTTTCATTTACCCTGAACTTTAACTTTCAAAATTGCATAAGATCTTGACTTACTTGAAATTTCAATTGACCCATCAGGGGATATAATTAGATGGATTGTTATAAGGTATTTAACACGCCTAACCTACTAAAAACTTTATAGGGTATTATCTAATAAAATTTTGAGATATGACAAAAAAATTTGTTAAGGTTTTGGGATAGGTTATGAGAATTTAAAAAAATCTAATGAGAAACCTGTTATTTAATAAAAAATAATAATTTATAATAGAATTTTTTCTAAAATTTTTAATACCTAAAATATTAAATATATGAAAACATATATGTTAACAACTTTAATCATATTTACTACTTTTTATTAGTATTTATGAATATGTATCTATATGAGAATTTTTTTAATTAGTTAAGAGAAGGTGATTAAATATTTATTATATAATAGAGAGAAATAATTAAATAAATAATAAATTTAAGAGGAAAATACAAAAAATTGCTTTAAATTTTGATTTAGGTGTGGATTGACTTTTTGAACTTTTAAAGTAAGGTTTTTGACTCCCTAAATTTTGATAAATTAACAAAATAATCTCTATAGCCCTTAAACTTTAATTTTTGTATGTAAACACTCTTCCTAAATTATGGGGTGTGTAAACACCCTATTTATGCAACAAAATAAAAAATTAAGAGGTATTTATACACAAAAATTAAAGTTTGAAGGGATTATCAAGGTTATTTATCAATTTATGAAATTTTAAGTAACTAAAAATTTTACTTTGAAAGTTTAGAGGGTCAATTTACACCTAAATCAAAATATAGGGAGGTTTCTTTTCATAAAATCAAAATATATAGAAAAGTCAAAATGGAGCCTCCATAGATCATTAAATTTATTATATTACAATTTCTATTAGATGCTTCACTAAGGCCGTCATAAGACACATAAAATAAATCAATTATAATAAATGGATTCCTTAATCCTCATTGTATCACTTATGCTTTGTAAATAATGCAAGTCAATTTCTTATGTAATGATTTATAAAGGAAAAACCAATTATTTGGAAAAAAAAATTTATAAATAGATCTAGCAGGTAAGGAAGTGGGTACCTCATTAAGTAGGGTTGGGTAAAAGAATAACGAATCACGAATTGAATCATGAACTAAATTTGAAACGAATCGTATGATTGGGTTTTCTTTTCTTTTTTTTTTTTTTTTGGCAAACCATTTGATTTATGGTTTAATTTGGTTGTATATAAACAATTTGTGGTTTGATTTGGAGAAGCAAATTGAATCGAATCGTATTAAATTGAATAGAATAATTTGGTTAAATAAAAAAAATTTATGCAATTGTTTTGTACTTTTTTTATTTTTTGAAATCAATTTTCATGAATTTTATCAAATCTTTTACATTTTATTCTTCTTTGTCTTTTTTCTAAGTTAATTATTAAGATTAAGTGGAATGGTTTTCATATGAAATTTTGCATTTAGAAATTTTTCTTTTCTAAATTGTTATTTTCTTGTATGTTTTCAAATAAAGGATCTAACCGTAATACTCTTTACATATTTTTGATCTCTTTTCTAGTCATTGGTGTATCTCTTTTGTTTTCTTTGTATCACTTTTGGATAGTTTGGTGTATTTATTTTGTTTTCTTTGTATCAATTTTGGATAGGTAACTTTATTTTTCATTCATCGTTGTTGTTAGTTAGAATAGAGTCCCTTATTCTTATAAATTAAGTTGGATGTATTAAGATCTTATGTAACTTTTTATTAAGTATTTTTATATCTAATAAAAATATGAAAAATTAACTGTAAACATATAAAAGTTTAATTAAAAGAAAAATACTTTATAGGAAAAAAAAACCTTTAGCGAAAATTTGATATAAATGGTTCAAAATATGGATCGAACTGGTTTTAATTAGATTCGAAAAATTTATAAATCAAATTGTATGATTAGATTCGATTTAATAAAAAAAATTGAACCATTATATTATATTTGGTTTGCTAAAGAAGGTAAACTGTACCGAATCGAACTGCGCGTACCGCTACTATTAGGATAGTGGGGCGGGTTCCAGGTTTTAATTATTCATTGGGTTTACATTTCTAGTCAAGAATACAAGTAAACCTAATAGTAGTCTTGATAAAAAAAAATAGTAATAATAATATTACTTGAAATTCAATATTCAAAAGACACGAAAAATCAATAAAACAATGAGAAAAGAATGTACCTTTTAGATTCCTCAACACATAAAATATACCTAATATCAACACATAAAATATACCTAATATCGACTGATGAACTTGAATCTTAAAGAAAGGTTTCAGAGAAGGAGACAGAGATTTTAGAGGAAGAGGCTAGGAGGAGAGTGAGGGAATTTTAGAAAGAGAAAACTAGCTGAAAAGAGAGTGAAATTCTTTCCCCTAATTTTTCTCCTCGTTTTTAAAAACCCTTCATGCATTTTCGGTTTTATTTTCCCTTATTCTCAAAACACCTTTTTTTTTTTTCCTCTGTTTTGCTATAATTAAATATATATATATTTTTAAATAAAACAAATTTAAACTAAGGAAACTTGATGGATTGAACTTTGAAATTTTGTTCTGAAAGTAGATTAGGGTGAATTAGGCATTTGGGTGGCATAGTTGACTGTTGACTCATGAATCATACGTACCCTTTTTGTCTTTTCCGTGGATGAACCATTACGATTTGCGATCACATTCTTTCACTTCTCCGTCTTACACGTCTCCATTCCTATAGACATGATTATCATCCCGTTCTCCAACGGCTACTTTGGCCACCAAACACTGACATTTGCAATACTAAACCAAACTTACCAACAATTTCCTTAAACATACCATTCACCTCAACTCCACTAGCCGTTACCTTATCATTTTCCTACACTTGTCCAGCAACAATTGAACATTGAGGCTTTGTCTCTTCTTCTTTATAAGAACATGACTCCCCACAAATCACTCACTGCATATCCTTCTAAATTGGCTTGGTTCTAATTGAGGATTTCCTTTCGTCCCCAATGGATTGTTTGGTACTGCCAGTGTCGATATTATTAAAAAGGCGGTGTTCGCGGTATCAGCTGCTGTCTAAAGACGAGGGATTATGCGATTGCGAGGTGGCGGAACCAGTCAGGGTAGTTGTAGGAAAGGAAAAGAGAGAATTTTTAATAGACCCATTTGTGTTAGAAGAGAACCCTTTTCAGGTTTTGATGGAATTGGGCAACAGCAAAGCGGTCAAAAGAAGCAAAAAAGAAAGAAGAGAGGGAAGATCGGAGATATTTGTGGATGTGGATGCAATTTTGTTTGAGCATGTGTTATGGCTGCTGTTGCATGATGATTCCACTTCTCTGTACCAATTCCAGATAAATCTCAAGGAGATTATGGAATTTTATGGTCCGGATGAATTAGAGAAATGAAAAATTATTCAAAGCAATATACTCGTACTGTCGTAGCTATATCTATATATAATCTTAGGGGAAAAGCAAAATTATTATTATTATTATTATTATTTTTCTCATTTCAATAGGCCTTAATTGACTTGTATTATACATAGGGAAAAATACCTTCAAAAAAACTAAGCAGTGATTTTTGTTACATTTCTCAATTATGATCATAGCATAGCAAAGCAAGTGAAAAGGTTGTTTTGTTACAGACTACTGCTGTTCATTAGAGGTTTGTAAATTGTTATCCTATTAATCCGTTGCCCCTTTCAAGGCCTGATTTTCTTGAGTTCTAAGGGCGTCAAAACTCTTGTCAATTTGTTCCCATTATTATTTTATCTTTCTTCAAAAATTCGGAAAAAGTTACGTGTAAAACTAATCGTAAAAATATAAAAAAAATAAAAGAAGAAGAAGAAGAAGAGAAAACTAAGAAAACATAACGAATTGAATGAACTAACAAAATGATCCAAAGAAGAGAGCCTCATAATTCAAGTCGCACTTTTGTGTCGGAGTGATGACTGACCATAACAACATTAAATTAGAAAGCACACAGAGACAATTGAAGTTGCAGCTAATAAGCCGAAGAGCGAGAGACAGAGAGACTATTGCTCTTCAGCCCAAGCCCTAATTGCTTGGTGGAATTGAGACAAGCCCAAGGTCTTGTTCTGGGTATGAGTTTGGACTTGGTATTTGAAGTGGAGATGAAGAATTATTAATACTAGGCGACGATATACTTTTTTTTTTTTTTTTTAATTTTAAGAGAAAAAAAAATATGAAACTAATAATAAATAAACTAATCCACAAGTTCCCGTATCTTAGAATCTCAATAACTAGTAAAAATTGTAGATGAGGAATTATTAGCTCCAGGTAGACAAGTATGGAGTTTGCAGGAGGGGCAAGGAGGCCAATAGATTTTATGTGCAATTACCTGTTTCGTGGTACCCATGGATTTGCTTAGGCAGGGACATTTTCCTAGATAGCCTAGGACAAAGCGAGGAAATGATTCCATTATTTGTAGTAATTAATTCGCTTTCTAAAATGTCTCATTTTATCTTATACTACCATAAAAGCTTTTGTTTAACTTGATTCCATTATAAAATTAGTTTAATCCTATTATGATTCAACCTCATAACTGAATTCGATTTCAATCTTCTAACTTTTATTTCTTTTATATATTTGAATTAATCATCTGATTTTTGTTTTTTTTTTTATAAGAAATCATTTGGTAACGTGGTATTCTAAGTTGGAATTGTATCCGCTCAAGAAGTCAAAATTTTTAACTTCTTTCTAGAATACCCTTCGAGGAATGCTTGACACCATGTTACTTTCCAGAATTTTAGAGATCTTTTCCCGATAGAGGGCTGCATTTTATTTTGTAACTGTCGTGTTTTCACAAAACTTGTATTGAGTAGGATAATGAAACAAAAAAAAAAAAAAAAAAAAATTGCCGTTCCATAAATGCTTTGTACATTCCTTTTATTTTATGTCTTGAAATCAATTGTAGGAGCCAAGAAAAAACAAGAAAACAAAAGAAAATATAGAGCTCCCGTCTGCTTTTTCAGCCCACTACAAGAATTCCTCATAAGAACACAAACCATCTTCAAGTCGTCGAAAACGTAGGCAAACTTTCACGATTGTTACTCTCAAGATTTTTAGAAACTAATTTTATAAAAAAAATGACAATCATCGTTGATTTGAGGGCTTTTAAAAATAGCAATTCTATTCCTAGATTCGCCATTACCATTTTTTTTTTTTAAGGCCTACTATAGTATTACAACTTTGTACAAGGTAGAAATCCAACCTCGTACGCTACCATTACTTCAAAAAGCCAAATTCTCTTCTACTTTTTTCTTTTCTTCTTATTTTTTTTTATGAGACATCTATCACAACCAACTTGGGTATTTTCTTTTTTCCATTTTAACCATTTTTATTAAATTAATTAGTGTGGGCCAATCAAATGTGGAAATTTATTGTCACAATTAGCATTAAAAAAAAAAAAAAACAGCTCAAAAGAAAAAAAGAAAAGATATTGTGATTTTCCATGAATACAAATAGATTACTCTTAAGGTTTTGTTTAGTTTATCTATTTTTTTTATCTTATCGGTGTTCACTTGAATATTGTGTTTAGTAAAAATAAGATATAAAAAAGATAGAAATATAATTTCATATATATCCCTCTTAAAAAATTAAATACCCAATAAATCTAAATAAAATTGAATTTATCTATATTTATAAAAATACATATTAAAATAATTATTTCCAATGCATAAAATATATTTTTTCATTTTTTTTAAAGTACATGAATTTTCATTTTTTAATTCTGAAACTTTAATCGCTATCTTTATCATAATAATTATGAAATACACTAGGATAATTTTTCAAAGATCAAATTTTAAATAGATATAAATTAGATATATATAAAAAAAATCCAAATAAGACCTAAGTTGGACTATCGGGCCGGATCCATAAGTTGTGTTACAAATTAACCCATCTAAATGTTGAGCCCATGTAATCGATTCTTGCCTCCAAATGATAGCATTTGTGCACAACGTTAATCTATCAGACAAGAAAGCACAGATTGCGGCCATAAATTGAAGGTGGAGTTCATATGACAATTGATGACGTGCATGACATTTACTTGCAATTTGGGCAATTTCTTTTATAATCGTAAATAATTGGTATATGAAAGTATATCCTGCATTTTCATGACATGTTTTAAATCCATCGTATAGAGATAATTAAATGAAGAGATGTACGAAAAGTAGATGTTAAATCTTTGGATCTCTCCTTAAATAATATCATTTAAATATCAAATCCACGAGCAAGCTCATTTGCAAAGTTTAAATAGTTCGGATTTTATAAGCACGTATGGAGGAGAAAACTTTGTTTAGGTTTCTCAAACTTTTCTGTTTTGAAATCACTCATAGAATTAACTTTTACAAGAACATATTTGGCTGCTAAAAGGTCATATCTCGCTGCTTGCAGGGAGATAATTCGCTATAAAACTCAACTGTGCTTAAAAAAACAAAATGGTTGCTCTTTAAAATGGGAAATATTTGTAGAAAGAAAATATTCCTGGTCGTAGTTTTCTATAATAAGTGTGACTAGCATGTTCTTAAAGTATCTAAAAATATCCTGAAGGCTAGTGGTTAATATTTTACATGAACAAATATTTTATAAAGTTTTGGAATAGAACTATTTATGAAAAATGATTGTGTCAAATGTTGATATGAGGTATCTTGGAAATTTTAAATGCATGATGTCTATTAGTTAAGTACAGTACACTCCTTGAAAACTTTAAGAACATGCTAAATAACCTCCATTTCTAAGTCTTAACAACGTTAAATCCTATCAAATTTTGCGGGTGAAACATACGCGAACCTTTACAAAATATCCAAATACATAATCTTTCTTCATTTCCCCTCCGAATCAACTTTTATTTCATTTCCAAATATACCTATTGAGCGAATCACATCCATGTAATCAGGTTATAAAAGTGAAACTAGGGTTTGTTTAGGGGATAATGAATGAAGTACAACATGTTTTAAAGATTTTAATCATGAGGTTTTTGTGCAATCAGTAGGGATTCTAGGTTTTTTGAGAGAAACAAATATGTTAAAAGGTAGTTACCTAGGAAGCTTTTAAAAATTTAGAGCTAAAAGGAAAGACAACCTCATTCCTAATAGTTTAGACATAATTACCTTACCTATATAGAACTAAGTAGGCCTATATAGATTTATGAAACAAAGTTTTTTTTTTTTTTTTGCGCCAACAAGATTACATAATACAATTTAAGAGATTCATATTTAATCTATCTTATTAAAAAACCGGTGTTCAAACTATTAAACTAAAACAGTTCTAGCTATTAAATAAAGAATTTAAAAATACAAAAAGGACGTATAATATTAAGCAAGTTCAAGAGAAAATGATTTAAAGAAGATGGATATTTTATGTATGAAATTGTGCAATGAACATCCATTCGAGGGTTATTACCGGAGAAAAACGAAAAGATTCATTCGGGGACCCAAATATTTTTCTAAAGTGCTTGTTGCATAACCTTTTTTATCGGACACTATTAATAATGGGCTTCATTATATTTCGTAGATTTAAACCTCAGACGCCTCTTTAATTCCTATATGCCCGCCGTACCAACATTTCCTGGCTTTTCACTCTCAAAAGAGAAATTTGAAGAACTCATCATCAGCAGCGTTTATATTATTCCATGTCCCTATGGAATGGAAAGGATCATTTGCAAATATAATAACAGGAAAAAACGTTTAATAGGGGGAAAAAGCTAGGATTGAAGTCAAGGAATCAAGTGCATGGAAATCTAGACAACAGGATTAGCCCCTGGTATTCACGAACGGACAACATTAAGGATTTAAATTTTTTGTCAAAACAAGGGACGAAGAATATGGACATCTGATATATCAAATCTACGAGAAAATTTAGTTTACATATGGTGGAGAATAGTATTAAATTAGTTGACATCACCTTCGCCCCGCTTTAATGTCAATGGTTGTGGATATTGACATATTGGAATATAAAATAGATTATTATTAATTAGCAAGGAAGTTGATGATGATAATGATATCATGTATATTCTAATTCTATTTTGCCAACAAGAAGCAAGAACTTGACTACTTATTATTAAATCTGTTATGATAATCTATAAAATTTAAGAGCTAGTATTTAACAGGTAGTTAACCATTATAGAAATTAAATTTATAAAAAACACTACCAACCATTCTTTATTGAATATAATCAAACTTGTGAATTGGTTAGAAAGAATCAAGATGTTGTCCTCTATCCATGGAGATCTCTATCATAGCTTGTTGATGAAATGGAGTAGTAAGCAAATCGTAAAATTTGAAAATGAAAGTGTTCATCTTTTACGGTTTACTTTCCACTATTTATAGCAGAAGAGAAAGCCTAACTAACTCACTAACTAACTAGATCAATAATAAATGCGTGTGGAATAAACAATAGAGCAACATCATTTGGAGGCCTAGCTTGCGTTTAGCATAATTAAGTCGATCAATAGAGTCCTTCTTGGTAAGAAAATCTGTGAGCTGCTCTTTAGAAGAAACGTCAAAGGTCTTGAGAAATCACTTGGCAATTTGATTGCGAGTGACGTGAACATCAATAGCAATGTGTTTACTTTGATTATGATGGCATGGATGATCTGCTAATAACTAAGTAGATTTGTTGTCACAAAATAACTCTACTGGAAAGGAAAGAGGAACCTCTAAATCTTGAAGAATATAGGAAGGTCATAAGAGATTTTTAGTTGCACTAGTCATGGATTAATATTCAGCTTCAGTGGATGAGGTAGACATAGTGTTTTGCTACTTAGTTTTCCAAGTTAGGAGAGATGAACCAAGTAAAACACAAAAACCAAAAATAGATTTCGTATCTAATGTAGAAGTACACTAATCTAAATATGAATAAGCATGCAAATGGAAGGAAGAAGAGGTAGAATAAAAAAAACCCAAGTCAACTGTCCCTTTGAGATACCGAAGCACATGAAAAACAACTTTTAAATGTCCAACATAAGGATTAACAAGAAATCGACTCAACTTATGAATTGAAAAAGAAATGTTCGAGTACGTCAAAGTTAAATATAAAAGATAACTAACAAACTTGCGATAGAAAGTTGGATCATCAAATGGTGCATTAGCATCAATATATAAGTTAGAACCCAATGGCAATAGGTAGACAATGGTTTTACTGTAGTCAATCTAGCATCTAAGAGAATATCAAATATATATTTGCGCTATTGAAGGAAAATACTTATGTTTGATTGATATAACTCAATGCTAAGAAAATACTGAGCAAAGGCCTAAGTCTTTAATGGTGAACTTAAAATGGAGCTGTTGTTTGACCTTAGAAATAGCAAACATAGCATTTCTTGATATAAGCACATCATTGACATAAAGGAGAACAACAACAAATCCTTGAGAATCCATGCAAGTAAATAAAGAAGTATCATGACATGATTGCACAAAACCAAGACTAAGAAGAAATTTACTGATCTCTAAATTCCACTAACCTGATGTTTGTTTAAGACCATATAGGGAATTTAAAAGGTGACATACTTTACGTAGTTTAGCTTTAACATAACTTAGGAGAGGATTTTCTTCATCCAAGGAGCCATGAAGAAATGCATTACTAACATCAACTTGAAAAATAGGCCACTTATGAATAGATGCAATAGCTAATAAAATGTATACACTACTAAGATGAGCTACAAGAGAAAACGTGCTATGCTAATCTTTACATTCCACTTATGTAAAACCCTTTGCTACTAAACATACATTATACCTCTCAATACTACCATTAGCATTGTATTTGATTTTATAGACCCATTTACAATTGATGGTATCAACAGGTGATTCTCGTTTCAGTACACGAACACTTGCAACACGAGAAAATGACTACGGGAGGCATCGAAGGGTGCTCTGGTGCGGCTATTTCGATACTTAAGTCAACCTTCTTATGATGAGAGTAAAATTGCTTAATAATTATGAGAGTAAGAGAATGGAAAAAGGGGGTCCGTTACTTAGGAGTTTTGCTTGATATTTATAAGTCTTGCCTGGTATTTATAGTAAGTTAATGGAAATTATACCCAGACTGGATTATTGGATTGGGTTCAAGTATTGGGTTCAAGTATTGTGCTGATTAATATAAGCCCACATAATAATTATCTAAAAATGCCTATTAACACTTGCCCCTCACTCTCTTTGGTGACAAAGTCGAAAAAGAGAGTATTTAAAGAGGTTGATTTTGTGGGATTTCTAAAAAGGTTTGTAATCCCAACTTGAAGAGGCTAAAGTGCTTGAAGAAGCTAAAGTGCTTGAAGAAGCAAAGGCCTAAGAAGGTGAAAACTGGGAGTGATCGGAGTACTTATAAATATCAGCATGCCTTAAGAAACAAAGGCCTGAAGCGCTTGAAGAGGCCAAAGCGCTTAAAAAGGTGATGGCCTAAAGAGGCTGGATCACTTAGAGAGGCTAATGTGCTAGAAAATGCGAGGGCCTAAAGAGATCGGAACACTTGGCAAGGCGAAGGCCTGAAAAGGCCGATGTACCTAAAAAGGTTAGGAAAGCATGGGGGCTGTCCAAGCTGGGCATGACCTATGCTAAGTAGAACCATAAGATAGACTAATTAACCTCTAGTTCGTTAAAGTATAGGACCTAGGAATTAGTGCTTTATAGTTTATTTGTCACCCATAGTGTGTAGGGCTTAGAGCTATTCAGGAGCAACCTATTAACAAATTGTACTTTATGTAGGCTAAAATGGGGGCTTTTGTTTAGCTCTTGTTTGTTTTAGAGTTCTTATACTCATCTTTAAAGGGTATAAATTAGTTAAAATTTTGTTTCTAACTTAAGGTGGACTTCACTGAGTTTAGAGTTTTCATAGATGTCACGTTTTTTAGCTGTCAGTAAAATACAACAATAGTCCATGCTTAACCTGAATCATTAAATTATGACTTAAACATTGTAGCCTCTTGGCAATTTGGCATGGTATTTGGAGTATGCCTGCTCAACAACTTCCAATCTTACGATTATGCTACAAAGCTTAGATTAGGAGGGGAAACTTGGATGCACTCAAGTTAGAATAGAATGAAGCTTGGATCTGTCGAAAGAACAGCTTAGTATAGTTGCTCTTTTAGTTTGGTGAGTGGAGTTTATAGGTTGGCCATAAGGCTCAGAGCCTAAAAAAACAAACTTGGCTTAATTTGTTGCGGAGCTCAAAAGTGTGATAAGATGAGTTATTCAGTAAGGTAAATGAAGGCTTAGACTTGTTACTAGGTTTTGTTGTACTCCTATGTAATAATGCAACTCAATAAAGGAGCTTTAGATTGGTCAACTTGACATAGCCGAGTCCTGTAGCCATGGAAAGTGTGTCAGCATTGGGTAGATATCTCAACAAGATTATTTTGAGCTGCTCGACTAGACATAGTTCGGTAACTTGTGATATAAGTGGTCGATACATGTTGGGTTATTGGCGTGCTTAAGAGCTCTGTTACCACTAGGATTTACCGAAGCAGAATTGAATTGAAATGGGTCCTTCGAGATATTGAGGGAAGTTAGAGGGGAAAGGGTTTGCAACTAAACATGAGTAGTTGACATGAAATTGTTTAGAGGATATGACTCACCAACGAATACAACACAACTTGACACCATACTTGATATGATGCATAAGTTGATGTTAAGGTCTATCCGCCACTAGTCCTGATGTGAACCATGACCAAGAACAGATAAGGTTGCTTGCTTGAAAAGGGTTAATGGGGAAAGATACGAAAAGGGTAAGAAATGAAGAATGAAAACGATAAGTAAACCCATGAATAGCTCTAAAGGATATGACGCACCAATAAAACTTTCGAGGACTCATGGCACAATTCGATATGACGTACGAATTGGTCCAATGAGGTTACTTACCACCTAAACTTGCTTAAGAGAAATGATAAGAGTGATGCCGAGAGTAAACAAGTAGTGTTTACGTAAGGAAGAAAGTACTCAATTGTACTAAAGGTAATTTGATGTTCTTACAACTACAAGTACATGGGTATTTATACCTGTAAACTAGGATAACTTGCCTAAAGGGGAAAAGACAAAAATGATATTTCCTAAAGAAGCAATGTTATATGATATAAAAAGGTAAAAATGAATACATAAGGAAAACAATCACTAGTACTATAGATTCTTCGTATGACACAGTACATATGGCAATGCTGTATTAGTAAAGTTGTTAGTAGATGTGGATAAAAAGTACGGATGGATGGGCTTATTTGAGTAAGGATGGCTTAGTTAGTCTGGTATTTCTTTCTCGGCTTCTTGGCAAGGAAGAGTTGTTAACTCGATATATTACACAATAATGAGTGGTCATACGGTACGGCATTAGCGGTGACTTGGCAAGGAGGTACTTGGCCTCGGTAAGGGTTGGTTGGAACATAAGGATTCGTCATGCTAGCCCTTCTAGTCCTTGAGCTCGGTTACGGGTCAGAGGCTTTGTAGCTTGATTTCCATCAAATCCCGAGTTACTCGGCAAGATTAGATAAAGAGTGTAGGAAATATAGACTTGGAGAGGGTTGTCTAATAAGAACAGAATATTTAGTGTAAAAGTGTAAGTTATCTGTGGCTTACAAAAGAAAAAGGAATATTTATAGTAAGTCCCTAGGGCAGCATTATTAAAAAGGGAATTCTTAGTACATATCAAAAATGGTAAAAAGGACAAAAGACCAAAATGAAAAGTAGTACAATGTTAGACGAGGTAGACAAGTAGCAGTGTAACATTGGTTTTATACGAATATTTTCTGATCACAGTAGGTGAGAGGGGTTAAAATGTTACAGCATTAAAGGGTCAGGAAGAGAGAGAGATGGTAGCATGATGAAAGAAAAACTATTCGGCCATTTAAGTGAGTCTCTCATCACTTGTCACTCGGTAGGAACTTCTTGACAGTATCGGTGGGATTACTCGGTATAGGGTCCTTAGCAAGGGAACGGTCGGCATTATTACTATTGAGCTTATAGATCAATGTACGATAATTAGGGGACCTTCAGGAGTTTAGTCATATTCCTTCTGCGTAAACTTTCTCATTATTAGTAGGTTGCTAAGAGAGAATTCACCGTGTAAGGGATTGGAGTTCTCAGAGCTGTGAACAAGTAATAAAGCTGTTGGTCGGCAGTTCATCAATTATGCTCTAGCCATTAGTATCTCCCCCTTAAGGCAAGAGGATGGTACTAAAGTTATTAGCAAACCAAGTATTAGCTGGAACTCAGGAGTAGAGTTCTTCATTTGAAGGAAAAAAATTCGATGTCATGTTGTAGTGCATTATAGTAACTCAAATGCTTGCTTCTCAAATCGAATATGCCAATGGAATAGCTCACGTTGGAATGTGTTGAGCCTTGATTAACATTGAGTTCAGACTTCGTGATAAATCTCATAAGCTTGGAGTTTAAAGAATGTCAAATATAGTGTAGCCATGTACGAGACTTACAATTCAATTATGGCTTGGTTTAGTAGCTCGGTTTGCTATGCTTGGCTCCTATCTGGATTTCCACATCTTAGGAATTCTCTTCAACTTAGGGACACCTTCAAGAAAACGTAGATGATAGTTTTAAGTATGCTCAAAATAAGTAGCTCAGCCTTTCTTAGATACACATGAGCTCGAACTCATATGCATCACAAGTGATCGGCTCGGGCGTGTATTTGCTATACCTTGTAAGCTTAATCACAGCTCAACCAATGGAAGGAACTTCAAGCAAAATCGAATCAAGTGCGGCTCATAAAATTGGCCCAATAATTGGATCGCTCAAGTGAAGGTTTCATTTAGCTGTAGTTGCTCATCTATCCTTATGAGCAGTTCGGACATAAAGTCTTCTTCAAACGAAGACTTGTTGTAAGGAACTTGGATCTCAGAATTGTTTCATCTTAAGCACAACGATCAACCACTGCTCATGATTACTTATTAGTTTCTACATGGATTGCTAGGCAATTTAACCATCAAAAGCATAGTGGCTTGACGCTTCACTATCAAATAACTTGAATTTGCTTGTTTCCTTGGTTGCATTTCGCTAGTTTAGCAATTGTATGGTGCTATCCAATAATGCTCTATTGTTGATTAGCAATTCTTGGATGTGAGTTTCTCAAGATCAACTTGGCTTGGTCGCTAGAGTGTTAGAAAGCTTAGATGGTTTCTTGGCCGCAGACTACCGTGTGAGTGAGATTGTAGAAACATAACTCAGCAAGAGTTGTTCGACCAAACTTCTTGGCATCTCGGCAACTTACAGGCCAATAGAAAAAACTCGGCCTCAAAAGTTCGACATCAGCTGCTCGGTATATTTGGAGTAGCCTGGCAAGCGTGAAAAGCGAAGCTTAATTTTTATTCACTTAATTATCCATATGCTTATACTGGATGTATGGGTAATTCAGTACGTAAGCATTGAAAGTCAATCACAAAAGGAAGCTCGGCCTCGTTAAGGTGAAAGCCGGTGTTGCAATAGGTAGGAAGAATTCAAGTCTACTGCACATTTAGAAAGAAAGCTTGGGATGCCGATTAACTGTCATGGTGATACGTCTCGGTTCGGCTGAAGATAGCTGCCGTAATTGGTGACTTTAGTTCGGTAATTTCAAACACAAGGCATGGCCTCTGTGAGATATTTGTTGGTGAGAGCTCGAATCTTGTTCAGAACTCAGCTGGGAATGGAATCCCATGTGAAAGACATGGAAACATTACTCGACATTGCTATCTTAGACTTGTGGTCATAGTTTCTCTTCGGCAACCCGGCACGGCCATGAGCAGTGTGGATATGACGTACTGTACGTCTTGATGAGCGCCTGAACTTAGTGGAGCTCGCGTGTAAGTCTAATGCAAGGAACTTGGTTCGGTACGACCAATGGATCTTCAACTACTCGGCAATGTGCTGGTCGGCAACACTTGCTCGGATACTCGGCATGATTTGGCCCTTCATACTACGGATGAAACAACTCGACAAAAGTCAGCTGCTCGGCATAAATAGTTCTCAGCATCTGGCCATGGAAGCAGTCGTTACGATACTCGGCAAAAGATTGTTCAGCAACGGATTGCCGAGATAAATTAAATAATGACGGAAATGAGTCTCCGTCATGGCTACTCAAAGAAACTCGGCGACGGCTGAGAGAGCTGACAAGTGTTGATCTTGTTGAAGACTGGATTACTAAATGAATAACAGCGCGAATTAAGAAGTCGCTCTCAGCGACTTAATCCATGAATGGACTTCACTTAGTGAAATAGATCGGCATGGATCATAGTCGTTCAGGTCTAATTATCAATGGAGCTCGACTTAGTCGAAAGGAACTCAGAATACAAGTTTCCAATTCAAAGAGACCGTGCCAACCAAGCTTCACGATCGATTGATGGAGGCTATCCACATGCTGAGAAGTTGGAATTAACTCTTCTAAAACCAGTTATTGGATCACAACATGCTTATTCCCCGCATTGGAACACAAATTGGATCGAGTCCTTTAATTAGCCTTTATATGATGCCTTGCTGTCATGTTCAACGTGTCACCTCAGACAAGCCAGTACAATTGTTGTAGGTCGGTAAAAGTTGCTTTGTAGGGAGATGAGCAATTGATCGGCATGAGCTTAACTCATAGAAATCCTCCATACTAATCGATTTGTTAGGTACAACGGCCTTCGTAGAACATTCGGTGGAACGAAGTTGCCGAATTCACTACTAAATTATTCACATCGAGTTCAAAACCTGGTGCACGCACAAGAAGTAGCGGTTACCAGCATAAAAAGTAAGTCACCCTTTGAATTCCTGATATCTTCTATTGGATGAGTATTCCACAGCTTGCATATTTGACTGAAGCGTTCAAACGCTTCCTCTAATTCATTGCAGTTAGGGTACATATAAGCCGTCGAACATTCCAAAAACTAGACAAATGGCAATTAGCCGAAATGGTTCTCAATCTTTCGACCGTAAAATTTTCTCAACATGTTGTAAGATGACCATTTCTAAGGCAGTTTCCTCAGCTTCATACTCAATGTCGTGATTTAAAAACCAAAAGAATGGAGGCATTCCCCCCTCTAAATTATAATAATAAACTATAGATGTGTTTGGCCAAATGTCCAAAAGAAGTGAAGGAAACTGAATAAGATAAACCAGATTTAGAAAAATCCATAAAAGAGATATCTTCCTGAATCTTTTTAGACAATCATTCATTTTCTTCGATTCCCATAAGCGGCCCCAATTGTTGACGGGTGATTCTTGTTTTGATAGATGAACATCTGCAACATGAGAGAACGGTTACGGGGGTGCTGGAGGGTGCTCCGATGTGGCTACTCCATTACCTAAGTCAGCTCTCTTATGATGAGAGTAAAATCATTCAATGATTATAGGAGTGAGAGAATGGAAAAAGGAGATCTCTTACCTGGGAATCTTGCTTGGTATTTATAGTAAGTTAATGGAAATCATACCCATACTGGATTATTGGATTGGATTTAAGTATTGGGCTGACTAATATAAGCTCATATAATGATAATCTAAAAATTCCTATCAACAAACGAGTCTTTTGCCCTGATGTAAAGTAGTAAGCTCCCACATTTTATTAGATTCAAGTGCTTGAATCTCTTTGTGCATAGCATTTATCTACTACTCATCCTTGGAAGCTTGAGCAAATAAACTAGGTTCTTTGGTTAGTAACACATTGGTCATTGAACAAGCAAATTGAAAAGAATAAGTTGCAAATGAAAAAAAAAAAAAAAGAGAACAATGGATATTTGACAGAAGAAATAGACAAAACATCTTGTACGTGAACGAGATTAATAGAACGAATGTAATCATTTAACCATTTCAGTGGATTATGTGGTCGAATGGAATGTCTAACAATAGGTGGTGTAGCAACAGTACCTAGACAGTAGGAGAAGACACTAAAAAAGGCTGGATAGAAGATATAGAAGGCGGATTAAAAGAAGAACTGGTAGAATTATCGTTATAAGAAAATTTAATAGTGCTAAGAGAATGACAATGGGACATTATAGAAAATTCTAAAGGAAAAGAAACAACAAAAGATTCATTAGAATGTAAAGAAACATGAGGGAGAATAGGTTTAGAAATAGGAAATGAGGAACTTATACAATCTTGAAATGTATCAAATACACTGTAGTCCTTGTAAGGAAACTTATCTTCATTAAACACAACATCCTTATTGATGAGTACTTTCTTAGCTTGAATATCAAGTACTCTATAGGCTTTATGACCATGAGCATATCTTAAGAACAATCATTTCACTCCTCTATCAGCAAACTTGTCCTTATGAATACCAATTTTAGGAACAAAACATAAGCAGCCCATGTGATAAGCATCGAAGTACCGACCCAACCAGACTGCCAAAGCCGCGATCTTCTACTTGCTGACTCATTCTATCTGTCAAGCTGAATAATACTATTTCTTGCAAATAGAGTGTCGAGAAGCATAATGCCGAGACAACGGCCGATCCTTACCTATGCCTGAGCAATTACCTATTTAGCATCATGCTTGCTGATAGGTCGATGTATCATGTTTTCAAGAGTTAGATTCACTCGGCTAAAGTCTGTTGTCGACTTAGTGGTTGAGAGATCACCTTAAATGTTGGATCCACTCGGCACACCTCACAGAAACTATCGCCGATTGACTTCAGAACTCGACAATTATACGTTAACCTCTCTGGTGTCTTGGCCAAGCATTACGAGACTATTTTTAAGGCACACCGAATGACCACATGCTGATTTCTCCCTATAAAAAACACAGTTTTATATTTTTGTACATGTTTGTCTTTATTTTATTTATGGGCTCAATTCATTAGGGTTTAAAGCCTTGTATGTTATTTACAGTTTTGCTATTAGAGTTTAGAGCCTATTATAACTAGTAACTTTTGTAACAATGCAGGGATATAACAGAATTAATGAAAACCCCCCTTTGGAGTCTTTTCTCTCGGAAAGTTTTCTCTCTTACCAGCTCTTATCAATCTTTTTAGCAAGGATTATAGTGAGCAACCCTATAACTCGGATGGGTGAGTCACATCCGGCAAATCTTAGGTCTATGTATGGTTTTACGGTGTGTCATATCTGTAAAGTTAGTGTGCAGGATTCGCTAAACCATCGACTCCCATTTTCTCTTCATTCCTTCGGCAAGATTTAACCCACTACCCCTACGGTTGGCCTTGTCTGTCCTTGGCCCCAGTCCGTATCAACTTCGTATTAGAGCTCAAGGTTCCATATATGGTTGAGAGTTTTAGTCATTGTGTCTATTCTATTTGGTGTTTAAGAAAGTGCTTGCTTATTGGGTTTGTTTCGGATATCGAGGATTTATTTGCTAGATATTAGTTTGGTTTCAATTGAGCTTCCTTTGGGTAGGTTGGTGAAAATTTTAGATTACAATTTCTTTACATCGTAAGTCCCATATTAAATATATATATTAAAGAAAAGGTTGGGAATTCTAATCTGGGTTGTTTGCTAAGATATCACTTCTTCAAGATGTTCAATGTGTTATCCTGCTTTTTGGTATTGTGATAGTAGCCGAGAAAGTACTGTTGTATCTATCGAAGCTTGCTGCTATAACAAGTTGTTGTGACGTGTTACTACTGTACTAGCCGTGCTGTTGTGGCCAAGTGTTGAATTGCTATACTACTCTGAGTTGCTGTTTCCTAAGTATCAAGTCATTGTACTTTAAACAAGCATCAGAGTTATCTGAGCTCTTAGTGTGTAAGTAGCCGAGCTGTGCTATTTGAAGGCTATCAAATCGCGATTATGGAATTTATCCAAGCTGACAAATAACTTGCTAAACTCCGAAAGGAAAAGAATTGTTGAGTTGCACAATTGATTGTTTGTACCGTGTTTCTTTAGTGCTGTCGAGTAATTCTCTCGCATATAAGCTTAAGTACCATGCTATTGAAATTGAATATCATCAACATGACATATGAAGCTCGATACGATTATGAATATTATTATTATGAAGACATAATATCATAAATTCTAGAGTTTGATGGATATGGCACTCCGAATGAATATATGGATTAGGAATTTCAAGTCGATCGGGTTTTTAAAGATTATTCTTATCTTGAGCATAAGAGAGCCTATGCTATAAAGAATTTAATTATTGGCTTTGCAGCTACTTAGTGGAAGAGAATGATAAATCAAAGAATTGATAGGGGAAACATTCAGATCATTACATGAGACGAGATAAAATGTTTGATGTGAATAAAATTTGTATGCCCAAATTATCATGACAGATTTTATAAGAGATAACTCACCTATGAAGCTAACCTCTCAGAAGTGAAAAATCAGCTGAAGGAGATTGAAAGACGACTTGAAGTGTTCTAGGATGAAATAAGACAATAGAGGAATGCTGAATTAGAGAGTATTAAAGGAGGAGCTAAGGAGGTAGAGATTACTAGAGAAGTGAGTAGTAGAGAGGCAGAGGACTAAGCCGAGCTAGAGTTAAACCCCTATATTCCCGACGTATCCCCATTATCGACCATCCAAACTAATAAGCATGACCTTAGGTGGAAGGAGGAAGAAGAATCAATTTGCTAGAAAGTAGAGGGAATACTAATTTCAATGAATGAGAAGAGTGTGAGATCCAAGCTAGCTGAGCTTAAAGAGTTGGAAGTACTTACGATTGATGAGCTATCTAACGTTCTGTCAGCATCGGGCCTATACGCTCATAATCTTTTGTATGACCTAGAGATTGTGTTACTTTCCATACTTGATAGTTGCTTGGACTACCAAGGTGTAGTTGATCGGATCTATGATGAGTGGAGGGAAAGATTTGAGACAAAAGGTGTAATTGATAGAGCCTATGACGAGTGGAGGGAGCATCTGCTGGTGATGCCTTTGTTGCAAGAACTATAGTATACAATGTTTAAATTTAAATTTTGTTGACTAGTTTTTAACCCCAGAGGGATCTAGAGCAACTAATTACTAAGTTTTGGGTTGAAAATTCTCTAAAGGAGAGGAAATAATAAGCTTTGGAGTACTGACCTAACCCGATTGCTAAAGATGAGATCTTCTACTTATTGACGCATTCTATCTACCGAGCTAAATAATACTATTTCTTGCAGATAGAGTGCTGAGAAGCATAATGCTAAGACAACGATCGATCCTCACTAATGCTTAAGCAATCACTTACTCAGCATCATGCTTACCAATAGGCTGAAGTATCATGTTTTCGAGAGTTGGATTTACTTGGCTAAAGTCTATCGTTGACTTAGTGGCCGAGAGATCACCTTGAATGTTGGATCTACTCGGCATACCTCGAAGAAACTATTGCCGACTAACTTTAGAACTCTGCAATTATGGGTCGACTTCTTTATTGTCTCGGCTAAGCACTATAAGACTATTTCCAAAGCATGCCAAATGACCACATGCTGACTTCTCCTTGTAAAATGCACAGTTTTATATTTTTGTACATGTTTATCTTTATTTTATTTATGGGCCCAATTCTTTAGAGTTTAAGGCCTTGTATATTATTTACAGTTTTGCCACTTAGGTTTAGAGCGTACTATAAATAGCAACTTTTGTAATAATATAAGGATATAACATAATTAATGAAAAATCACTTTTGGAGTCTTTTCTCTCGGGAAGTTCTCTCCCTTACCAGCTCTTATCAATCGCTTTAGCAAGGATTGTGGCAGGTAACCCTATAACTCGGATTAGTGCGTCACATCTGGCGAGTCTTAGGTTTGTGTGTGGTTCTACGGTACGTCCTATTGGTAGAGTTAGTGAGCTGGATTTGCTAAACCATCAACTCCTATTTACTCTTCGTTCCTTTAGTAGGATTGGACTTACTACCCCTACGGCCAGCCTTATTTGTCCTTAGCCTCGGTCCATATCACCTTGACTCTTAAATGATAATACATAGGTACTTTACCAAAAAGTACTTCATATGAAGTCTTCCAACTAAGAACCAATGTTGACATTCTATTTATCAAGTATGTTGTTGTTAAAACACAATTTCCCTAAAATTTTAAAGGTAAGCCTCTATGAATTCTAAGAGCTCTAGATGTCTCCAATAAATGTCTATGCTTTCTTTCTACTCTCCTATTATGTTGGGGAGTATAAGGAAGGGATTTTTGATGTACAATACCAAAGTCTTAAAATGAAGCTTGATACTCCTTAGATAAGAATTCTCCTCCATTATCACTTTTAACAAATTTAGGATAGCAAGAGAAATAATTCTTCACATATACTAAAAACTTCTTTAAAACTAGATACACTTGAATTTCAACAAGTAAGTTCATGTAGCTCTTGAAAAATCATCCACTAAAGTGAGAAAATGTTGCTCACTGTTATAAATAGGCACTTTATAAGGTCCCCATAAATACATATGAAACAATTCAAACATGGATTGTGATGTATTCAAGTTCCTTTGAAAAGGTAATCTATGAGATTTAGCAAGTTGGCAAGTTTCACAAAAGAAATTATCGAAAACAAAGTGTTTACAACATTTCAGTTGTTCAAGTTTAGATAAGGATGAATGACTTAAATGAGCATGTATTAAAGATAGAGTGTTACGCCCCGAAATCGCAGAGTCGTAACAGTCCCGCCGTGTAAACCATTCTATGATAGTAACTGGCCTCACAGTGCCTACCATAGACATGACCTATACAAGGCGTCGACGAATCCTTGCTTTGAAGTAAACAGTCCGATTAACAATTAAACTACAATTATGATAAATAATGCAAATTTCTAATAACATGTACAATATTATATATATATATGTCCACAGAGCTTCCTAGGTAGTTTTACATAACATAATAGTTTACTAGATTACAGAATAACTACCATTCTTTCATTCTTATTACATGGTCACTCTAGTTAAACACTATACTAAGTAACTTGATCCTCACACCCCTGGCTTCCAACAGACTAACCTTTGGGTAATTGTAGGGCGCATAGTGCTTTGAGTGTTCAGAAATCAGAACCTGCAAAAAGATCTATAAGGGTATGAGCAACTACAACTCAGTAAGTTGAATTGGAAACTCATGAATGCATACAAGCATAAACAGGGTTATCAAACAATTATTTTTATGCAATGCAACAATCAAGTGTCATCGCACAACGTAGTCTGGTCTGTTGTGAAATCAGAGAAATTTCACCCGCTCTAATCCGGGTTGAGGAGTTTCCATGTTATGCAGCAGCTCACAACCAAACCCAGGCTTGTGCAATGGAAACCTCGCTCCTCCCGCGACTACCTTCGAACCATTGACTTCACCCTCGCTGCGACCTCCTCTCTTGTCACTTAGTTCGACTAAGGATGAAGAAGGGACCATTTTGCAATCCTACGCTATCCCTTTCGAAGGGGTCGATATTTGGTTGGAGAATCCTATAATCCCCTAACGGGTTGCAATGCATGACATTATTAATTATTTGGGGTCGACTAATATTAAATTCCGTTTATGGTGGTCAAACAATTTCATACCAATTCAATCAGTCACAGAATCACTCATAATACAAATTCAGCACGAATTCAGATACATCAAACACATGCGTAAACTACTTACAATCACAATCATATACAAGCCTAACTCTCCGAGTACTACAAAACTAGTACTCTATTACAATAAGCAATAACCCAACTTACTTGGATTTGCTCGATCGCTTGATCCCTTAATCGCAAGCTGATTTTGTCTCTGGATGTCCTATAATACAAATAGGTCTTTTTAGTATTTAAAATTTACGGTTTCATATTCTAAGTTATATTTTAATTCATTTTTGTCCGTGTATGCCCATTACATCCTAATGATTCGTGTACTCTATTTCAGTGTTCAAATCGTAAATGAGATTTTAAACTTTGATTTCTAAGCCTGAAATATGCTCGAATCCTAATGTGAAATTAATCACATTAAGCTCGAGTGTCCAAATATCCTATTGGGTCGTAATTTGGTATTCTAATCTATTTGGTACACGCTAACCCTAATCGCGGTATCGGATTTATTCCCGATGTATAAAAATCTTACATTTTGAGACTTTTTCTTAAGATTAATTGTTATTTTCAGATTTATTATTTTTCTGATTTCTATTATAATATTATCTAAATAACTCTATTTTTTTAGATTTATTAATTTACAATATCACATATTACTAATTTCTTATATTACTTACCTAATTTCCCTAATTAACCATACTTAATACCTAAAGGCTAGGATTAGGGTTCCACTTCAGAGATTAACATGCTTAAACATATAATTAATATCCTAATCAGTAATTAACATCCTAATCACCTAATTAACCCTAAATCACCCAATTTTCCCATCATTATAAGGCTAAAAATTAACTTAAATATTTCAAAAATTAATTTAAAAAAAATGGCTTCATAGCATTGCTCTACATCATATGAGCATCCTACACAAAAATTTTGAACTCCAAACTACACCTCTAAGCATATTTATTTTCCGGTTTAGTCATGCTCGGTTTTGAGCAATTTGTTAGGGACCTTATAATTACAGATTTAATTAAACGTAACCAATATTTTTTCCTAAATCTACATACAATAAAACCTCAGAATAACAAGTTTCATAATTTTCTGGGCAAAATAACTAATTTTACAAAATTATTAAAAATCTGGTCATTTAAGAGATTAACTGGTCCAAAGTTTTCTGGCCGTCCAAGCCCGGTCCAAGGTTGTCGGCTGGTCCAGGCGGTGGTTCTAGTGTAGGGTGGTGGTGGTGGTTCGGTCCCAGGTGGTGGTGAGTGGTTCGTTTGATTCACTTGCCTAATCTGCACAGTTTTTTTTTTATTTTTTATTTTTCTGGATTTTCTCTCGATTTTTTCAATGTTTCAATTTTTTTTAGATCCTAAACTGACCAAATGACTTTTGGAAAATTTTCTCCTATTTATAGAAAATTGTAGCAATTAATTTGCATTAATTTGATAAGACTTTGCCCCAATTCCTTGATTTTTGGCTTTTAGGTTGTCTAAATTTGATTGGTTAATTTTTCTTTTTCTGGTTTGAACCTGCCATGACCTGATCTTGGTTTAGCTTATCATCCTCTGATTTTTTCTGTTTTTTCTATAATTATTTTATAATTTTCTATAATTATTTTATAATTTTCTTTAATTATTTGCTTAGTTTTTAGCCAATTTAGGTAAATACGCGTATTTTTTATCTACAGGTAAATACATGTGGTGTACACGTGAACATTCCTAACTATTATTTTGGTCATTCTAAAATTTTTAGTATACATATAATCTATCTCTAGTAATTTATTAGTTATTTCATTACACTTTTTGCCTTTTCGGTAATTAATACTTATTATGCTTAAAATTTGAAAATTTTATAATCTCCTATTTTATTATTTATTTTCTTAAATTCAAGTTTACGGGGTCAGTTTTACTAATATTCCTCTCAATAATTTATAATTTGGGTTTGATCGGATCCTTTAACCGATCGCCTTAAACCTTGGGTTCTAAGTTCAACTTTACGGTTACTTGGCTTGGCTTTAGGGCTTACATAGAGTATGACATTTTGAATTACAGAAAGAAGAACAAGCACCAAAAGCATTGCAATCAGGATTAGGAGTAAATTGTAGAGCATATAGACTACACTTTCTTGCGGCAATAGCTATCACCTTCCTAGTTCTCTAGTCTTGGAAAGAGCAACAAGTTTTATCAACTTTAAGCACAAGAGATGAAGTTGATAACAATTTCAAGACTAATAGTAGATTATGCTTAAAACCATGTACTAACAAAACATTGTGAAGGACTAAAGAAGGATTAATAATGATTGTACTAGTTTCTTTGACTTCTTTGGTAGTTCCATTAGGTAAATGTACAATGATAGGAGGTAAAAAAGTTTGTTTATTTTGAAAAAGACAAGGATAAGGAGACATATGATCGTCGGCCCCTGTATCTACTACCTAAGAAGACATGTTATTTTCTAAAGCAACTAAGCAAATAGTCAATTAAGTACATGCACAGTTGACAATGGTTTGATTGGAACTTTCTCCATCATATGCTTGTTTTGACTTCATCATTTTGTATACCTTTGTAGCTAAAGATTGAATAAAACATTGATTAATAGAAGAAAATTCAATATTATTAATAATATTAGTAACATCCATGTTGTGATCAAAAGGAGTATCGTAATTAGTAACAAGATTCGTACTATTAGCTGCCAAATTTCCTTTAGCTTCAAACTTCTTTCCTTTTCTTCACTTATACCACTCAGGATACCCTATCAATTCAAAGCTTGATTCTATACTATGGCCTTCTTGTTTGCAATTTTTGCAGAAAAATTTGTTCCTTTTGACATCCTTCTTAAAAGTACCTAAAGCTCTTTGTTTGACAGTGAAGGTTGAAGCTTTAATATCATTTAAACTCATATTAGTGAACTGTTTTTGCTTTTATACTTGTAGAACCAAGTAAAAAGCCCTATTTACTAGTGACAAAGGATTTGAAGAGGGAATTTGACTTCTTACTCCTTCATATACCTCAAATAATCTCATCAAGAACTGAATAAGTTTTGTTTGTGAGTCATTCTCTACTAGCCTATCTCTAAGATCACAAGTGATACGAACTATGACCAAGAATAGATAAGGCCGGTTGCTAGATGGTTCCAAGCTTGTAGAAAGCTCGAAAAGGGTTAATGGGAAAGGTATGAAAAGGGTGAGAATTGAAGAATGAAAACAGTAAGCAAAACTAAGTTTGTAAAAAAATCGAAAAGGGTTAATGAGAAAGGTACAAAAAGGGTGAGAATTGAAAGATGAAAATAGTAAGCAAAACCTATGAATAGCTCCAGAGGATATTATGCACCAATGGAACTTCCGAGGATTCATGATATAATTTGATATGATGTATGAATTGGTCTAATGAGATTACTTACCATTCAACCTTGTTTAAGGAAAAGGATAAAAGTGATGTCGAGAGTATACAATAGTGTTTATGCAAGGAAGAAAAGTATTCAATTGTATTGAAGGTAATTTGATGATCTTACAACCATAAGTATAGGGGTATTTATACCCGCAAACTAGGGCAACTTGGCCAAAGGGGAAAAGACAAAAAGGACATTTCCTAAAAAAGCAATGTATATGATTCAAAAGGGTAAAAATGAATATAAAAGGAAAACAATCATTAGTGCTACAGATTCTATACATGATACTGTACACGTGGTGATGCTATATTGATAAGGTTGTTAGGATATGCAGATAAAAAGTATGGATGGATGGGTTTGTCTGAGCAAGGATGGCTTAGTTAGTTCGGTCTCTCTCTCTTGACTTTTTGGTAAGGAAGATGCCAAGTAATTAGACGATTTGGTAATAGAGAGTAATCGTCAACTAAGTATATTACACAATAATTGGTGGTCATATGGCACAGTAGTAGAGGTGACTCGGCAAGGAGGTACTTGACCTTGATAGGGGTTGGTTGGAACATAAGGATTTGTCTTACTAGTCCCTTTAGTCCTTGAGCTTGGTTGTGGGTCAAGGGCTCCGTAGCTTGATTCCCATCAATAAGTATAGTTGTAAAGGCATCCACATGTACATTTATCATAAGGTGTCAAGGCTTAAAGCTCTTCCCAATACTTCTTGAGTTTATTATAGTATATTGTAATAGTCATATTATTCTGCTTAAGATTCATTATCCCACTCGTTTGGCTAAACTGTTCACAAACATCTTTTCGTAGATCAAATGAAGATTGTACATACAAAAAGCTTTGAGAAATATCAAAAGTCATAGTAATAAACAACCAACAACGCACCATGTAATCATTACACATCCACTTAACAAAATCATTTGACTTCTCATTAGGCTTAGTAACTGTATTACCTATGAACCTTAACTTGAATTTTGCCCTAAGTGCCATTCTAATTGAACGATTTTAGGCCAAGAAATTAGAAACACTAAAATTTATGTTCCCTAATGTCATAGCAAGATGATCGAAAGAAGATACGAAAAGATATCGAAACTTTTCTGATCACCTATTCTAATAGTGACTAATTAACTTGCTGTAATCAACAGAGTAACAGGAGACTAAGTTCTAGATTACAAGAAACAAAAATAAAGGAACATTACCAATTACACTTTGATACTATGTAAATTGGTTAGAAAGAATCAAGATGTTGTCCTCTATCCATAGAGATCTCTGTCATAGCTTCTTGATGACATGAAGTAGTAAGCAAAACGTAAAATTAAGAAAATGAAACTGTTCATCTGTTATAGATTACTTTCTACTATTATTGGAAGCAAGTTCTCTAGCATTTTTTAGGTCTTTCTTTTACTCTCTATCTTTCTTTTCAAATTGGAATCTATAGTATCATATCATTAATCTTCATGCTTTTCCACATGATTTCATTAATTGACTTGTTTTGATCAATATGTTAGTTTAAATGTAAATTATAAAAGAAACAAACTAAACTAAGTATGTCCTTTGGATTTCCATGCCCCTTTAGTCAAATAAACTAACATCTCATTTCAACATACATTTTTTTTAGTCAATTTGTTAGTTCAAATGTGGATTGTTCCAGAAATGAATGGAGTTTACTTAATTTATGTTCAAATTCAATGCATTATTTGTTGTTTCATGCTTTTTCTTTTGATTCACTTGAAATTCCATTTGTGTAAGATTATTTTACATTTATATACTACTTCAAGTTTGAATTACTGAATAAATGAGCTCAAATTATCTAATTACATTTGGTTGGTTGTTGCTTCTTGTTGTGGGGATATTGAGCTTGGCCTAGTAAGCCTTGAAAAATTGGTGGAGTTAGGTTAGCCTACACAAAGAGCAAAAGTGAGCTAGAAACCATCTAATGTTACTTTAGTATGGCCACTTAAAACACTTAAGCTAATGAGATAAGAATGCGATACCAATATATAAGAGATTAACATAGTGTTTTTGATAGGAATCAAACTATGGGGCCCCTGACTTACAGTTGAGCTCGAGGACTAGAGGGGCTAGTACGACGAATCCTTATATTCCAATCGACTCTTGCCGAGGTCGAGGCCAAGTACTTCCTTGCCGAGGTCGAGGCCAAGTACTTCCTTGCCGAGGTCGAGGCCATGTACTTTCTTGCCGAGTTACCTCTAATACTGTATTGTATGACCACTCATTATTCTGTGGTATGCCGAGTTGACGATTACTCTCTATTGTTGAATTGACCAATTACTCGGCATCTTCCTTACCAAGAAGCCGAGAGAGAGAGAGACCAAACTAACTAGGCCATCCTTGCTCAGATAAACTCATTTGTTTGTACTTTTTATCTCTATCTCCTAACAACCTTGCTAATGTAGCATCGCTACGTATATAGTATCATATGTAGAATTTGTAGCACCAATGATTATTTTCTTTGTACATTCATTTTTACCCTTTTGTCTCATTACATTACTTCTTTAGGAAATGTCCTTATTGTCTTTTCCCTTTTGGGCAAGTTACCCTAACTTATGGGTATAAATACCCTTGTACTTGTAGCTATAGGAGATCAGATTATCTTCAATACACTTGAGTACTTTCTTTTTTGCGCATGTTTACTCTCAACATCGCTTGTTTACTCTTAACATCTCTCTTATCCTTTCCCTTAAGTAAGGTTAGGTGGTGAGTAACCTCATTGGACCAATTTATGTATCATATCGAATTGTGCTATAAGTCCTTGGAAGTTCCTTTGGTACGGCATATTCTTTAGAGCCATTTGTTGGTTTTTTCTTACTGCTTCATTTATCATTTTACCAATTTTTGTACCTTTCCCTATTAACCCTTTTTGAGCTTTCTACAAGCTTGAACCTATCCAATGACCAGCTTTGTCTATTCTTGTTTACGGTTCACATAAGTTTTAGCTGGAGCCTATTAGAAAAATGATTCATACTATCCCAAATTAATCCTTGCCTAAAGATTACTTGAGGAGAAAAGAAGTAGAAGTGTACTTGATTCCATAAATGAGATAATGTCAATCTAGGATGAATTGATCTTTTAATTGATCGTACCTACTATCGTAAGATGGGAACCCTAATAACTAATCGGTTTGTAATGTACATTAATCAAGGACTACATCCATTATATATATACATATAGCCTTAATGGGCTAACCACTAATTTATCCCATCATTAATTAGTAATTAGCCTTAGGAATTTTAGACATTTATTTGTTTATTTTTAGCCTTCACACTTTATCGTAGATGATTAGGACCATTGTACCTTATTAGATTAATATTGTTAGGTCCTTAAACTTTCTTATAGTAATAAATATACAATCATTAATGCAATACATATGCATCCATATGTCCAAATGTGCGTATGAGTGTTTGCATACATGGCATGAAATCTACAATTTTAACAATCTCCCACTTAGACTACATAGCATGTGAGTGAATAACCCATCCTCCAATCACATATAAATTACTTTATACAAGATGAATGTGCATTACATTTAAGTTATCTTAACGTCTTGTCTATTAGTCTCACCAATACAGGAACTAAAGGGGTGGTCATTGTAAATTTTAGTGCAACTAAACCCATATTGGTCATAAGTACCAACTCAACCAAATGACATAGATAGTGTGATTGTGTGGCATGGTAAATACGTGTAAAGTGATCTATACATGCCTATTCTCAACTGGTCCAATTTAAAACTTAACCAAATGAGATCGGTGTTCAAAATAACATAATAATTGAATAAAAATATTATTAGTAACCAATGTTATGACAATAAAAACAAAATGTATCAAGCTAGATAAACAATGATAAGAGGAAAACCCATTGATGAAATGGCTTCCAAACTGATGACATCCATGCCATACAAATGCTCATGAAAAATTGTAGGTGTTAATGCCTATTGGATTGCAATCATAAAGTTTGTCCTTATAAACTCAATACTAGTCAAACAACTTTGAATGCTTTCCTTCACAACAAGGAAGTCAATTTGTATATGTTTCAACTTTGACAAACTTTTGTTGCTATTTGAGTATAAGACTATAGCCCTATTATCACAGTACATCTTAAGCGGCCTCTTAATGCCATCAACAATATTTAGTCTAGAAACGAAGTTACACAGCCTTATAGTGTAATTAGGTGGCTCAAAACCTGCAATGAGCTCCGCTTCCATAGTAGAAGAAGTGATAAAAGCTTGTTTGGCATTTTTCGTGAAATTACACCTCTATCCAATAGAAACACATAACTAGACATAGATTTTCTACTATCTTGGCAACCAGTGAAGTAAGAGTTAGAATACCCTACTATCTCAAGTTTCTCTGATTTCTTGTATGTGAGCATATATCCTTGTGTCTTCTCTAAATATTTGAAGACTCTCTTGGTTGATACCTAATGTTGCTGTCTTAGATTACTTTAGTATTTGCTTAGCATTCCCACTATGCACATAAGATTTGGACATGTGCAGATTTTTGCTTAAATGAGACTTCTTGCTATAGATGCATATGGGATGGCTTTCATGAATTTAGAATCTATTTCATTATTTGGACATTGCTTTAGGGTAAATCTTTCTCCCTTTGACATGGGTGTGTCTTGTGGCTTACAATTTTACAAGCTAAACGTTTGTAGTACCTTTTCGATGTAACCCATTTGGGATAAAGTGTGAATTCCTTGTGAGCGATTATGATGAATCTGGATCCTTAATATGTATCATGCTTCTCTAAGATCCTTCATTTTGAGACATTCTGAAAGAGATTTCTTAATTTCCCAAAAAAGCTCTAGGTTACTTCTAGCAAGTAGAATATCATCTACATACAACATAAGGAATATAAATCTACTCCCATTGAACTTGTGGTACATATAATCTTCAACAATATTCTCCTCATAACCTAATGAGAGAACAACCTAGTGAAATTTAAGGTACCACTAATGGGACACCTGCCTGAGCCTATATATGTACTTCTTAGGTTTGTAGACCAAGTAGTTATTTTCTTTTGAAGATAACCTCTTTGGTTGCATCATATAAATGGTCTCCTCAATCTCTTCATTCAGGAAAGTTTTTTAATGTCCATCTACCATAACTCATGGTCAAAATATGCCATAAGTTCTATAATGGTCCTAACGGAGTCCTTTGCTCCTTATAATCGATGCCTTCCTTCTAAGTAAATCCTTTCGCAGTAAGTTGGGTCTTATACCTTTCCACATTCTCCCACGAATCCCTTTTGGTTTCAAATATTCATTTATAACCAATAGGTTTCACACCTTTAGGTGATGGGATAAGGTCCCAAATATCGTTGTCATTCATGGATTGGATTTCCTTACCCATGGCTTTGATCCATTTCCAGGAGTTTGAACATTTCATTGCTTCATGAAAATTGAGTAGCTCATCTCCCCTTAAGTCATCCTTTATTTCATGTTCATTGAGATGTACAATGTGATAACTAAATGTTACATTTCTCTTTTCTCTTGTGAACCATCTAAGAAGCACTAGTTCTTCTTAGGTTTGAGGTTATTTAGTTTAACCGTGAGGTTCCTCTTGAGGCACTAGTTGAATAACTTCTTCTTGATGGGTGAAAGGTTCGGCAATTTCATTTGTTTTTATGGGATGCTATGGAAGGATCATGATAAGAATGGAAATTTGATTGTGATCTATAGTTATTAAAGGAGAGGTAATAGAATCCTCTTTAAAAACGAAATTCTTCACCTTATCTTCCCCCTAAACTCAACATCCTAAAAGAATTAGGCATTTCATTTCTCAAAGAACATATTTGTCTTGGGATTGTAGAATTTATTACCCCTTGACCTTTAGAATAAGCTACAAAATAGCTGCTAACAGTTCTTAAGTCTAGCTTCTTCTCATTTGGCTTATAAGGTCTAGCATTAGTTGGACATCCCTATATTTATAGATGCCTTAAGACAGGTTTCTTACTTGTCCACAATTCATAGGAGTTTTGTTAGTAACCTTTGTTGGTACGCAGCTGAGGATATAGACTATAGTTTTGAGTGCATCACCCTAAAGTGACTTAGGCAAGATTGTATGATAAATCATACTTCTTACCATGTCTTGAAGGTATCGATTTTGTCTCCTTGCAACACCATTCATGTTTGGACATCCCAGTATGGTATCTTGAGGAATGATCCCATAGTCTTCTAAATGTATTGCAAAAGTACTTGGATGATGTTCACTTGATCCGTCGTATTGACTATAGTATCCACTACCGTGATTGAATCTAACAACCTTAATAGTCTTACCAAGTTGATTTTCAACTTTAGCTTTGAAATACTCAAAAATGTCCAGCGCTTGTGACTTCTCATGAATTAAATATAAGTAACCATAGTAAGAGTAATTGTCAATGATGTGATGAAATAGCATTGGCCATTCTAAGTAGCAGTAGAGAATGGCCTGTAAATGTTAGTCTGTATTATTCTAAGATGTCTTTTGCTCTTTTAGTGGCTATATTCTTATCATTTCTCGTTTTGCCTTTCATACACTCAACACATATTTCATCATTATCTATTTTGTTTAGTGCTTGTAGACACCCAATTTTTACACTACACCCTAGAATTTTTAGAATAGGGTAAAGGTTAAAATAAGCTCTTAGAGCTTGGTATGAAAGACTAAGTGTTTTTTTAATTAATAATGGATTCTAAAAGGGTAAGGTAGATACCACCTTGTTTTTTAAACACTATGATCATGATATTCTAGCAGTTCAAATATATATTGATGACATTATTTTCGGATCTACTAATGAAATATTTTACAAAGAGTTGTCTAAGCTTATGCGGGTTGAGTTTAAGATGTCATTAATGGGTGAACTAAATTTCTTTCTTAGCCTCTAAGTCAAACAAAGCAATGATGGGATCTTTTGCATCGAGAGAAATACATCAAGCAGATCCTAAAGAAGTTTTATATGGAAAATGTCAAAGGTATATCTACGCTCATGGCTTCCTCAACTAAGTTAGATCTTGATGATGTAGGTAAAAAAGTCAATGAAAAGCTTTATAGAAATTTAATTGTTTCACTTCTATATTTGATTGCATCTAGACTGGACAAATCGTTTAGTATGTGTATCTATGTATGTTTTCAATCTAAACCAATTGAAATATACTTATCAACTGTAAAAAGGATTTTCAAGTATATATCTTGCACCACAAAGTTAGGAATTTGGTATCCAAAGAATTGAAACTTTGATTTGATTAGTTACTCAAATGCTAACTATGCTGGATATAAGATAGATAGAAAGAGTACCTTAGGTACTTACCAATTTTTAAGGGACAAATTTGTTTCTTGGTATTTGAAGAAGCAAAATTTTGCTATCCTATCTAAGTATGTTTCAATTGGCAATTGTTGTGCTCAAATTTTATGAATTAAATAACAACTATCTGATTATGGGCTAAATTTGAAAAAGTTTCCAATAAAATGTGATAATAAAAGTGCAATTAACTTGACTAGAATCCAGTACATCATTCTAAATCTAAGCACATTGAAGTAATACATCATTTTATACGTAATTATGTTAATAATAGTGATAGAAACATTGAATTTGTGTCAACTAAAAATTAGTTAGTTAATATTTCACTAAGCCTCTTGATAAGACAAAATTTGAGCTCATGAGAAATGGAATTGGTCTTTGTTATCTTTTTGCATGAATAGTTGAATGACGAGCATATTGTAAAAATTGTGTGTATTATTCACATGTTTAATTAATTCTCAAAGACTATATAAATTGTGTGCATATGTATGTTTATTTTATTTGTTGATTAATTTATTTTTTGTATTTTATTATAGCTCTTTAATTTATTTTTTATAGCTAAATATAGTACCTTAGCTAATAAAATAATTTTATTAATTACCAGATGTGAAATATTAGGATAATAGATTTTTTAAAAGACTTAGGAAACTTGATTGATTCTTAATTTTACCATTGAAGGCAATTAATAAACCACCATTTTTGGTTTTCCCCTATGTCAATCTTTTGTAACAATCATTTCATCTACTTTTCAATTTCGTATGTGCTCCTCTCCAATGACTAGTGAGCTGCTTATTTTTTTAACAACCATCTTTCTCTTTCTTACTCTCATTCTATCTTTGAATCTAACTCTACTTCTCCACTTCTTCACAATCTTTTTTATTACGTTTTATCTCTAACTTCTTTAAATCCCCATTTAATCATAACTGTAAGTCACTTCTCTTGCAATTCATCCTTCATTCTCTTACGCATTTTTTGATTTTTTTTTTTTTTAAGCTCATTCCCTATTATTCTTCTCATTTTCTCTTCATGGTTCTAAGAAAATCCTCTTGTCTTGGTCTTAAAACTAAGAAGGATCCAAGAAACATTAAAGAGAACCCATACTCTCTAGTAGACGAACCTTTAAATTCTGAATAAGCCTCAGTTCAAGAATCTGAAAACCCTAGTTTTGGATACCCTAACCTTAACCTTGATGAAATCGAAACTACTAGCAAAGAAAAGTGTAATGGTGACAAGGTGGGGAGTTCCTTAAGTGAGGAAATTGTTGAAATTGAGGAAGAGTATAAACAAAAGCTTGAGGACGATGAGGAAACAAAGGAAAGAGGAAAATCTACGAGTGAAGAAAAGGATGCTAAGATAGAACCACATTCAAAACCATACGCAGAGTCAGATTTAGAGTTTGAACTAGAAGTAGAAACCATTGCTGAGTGTTTTGAGTAGATTAAGACAGAGAAGAAAAATAAGGCCTAGAACTGTGCTTGTTTCATCTTCCAAACAAAAGTAGTTCATAGAGCTAAGTATAATTGAGTTTGAGTTTTTTGAAAAGAGTGGATTCTATTGAGATGAGTTCTTAGATATTCTAGGATGCAAGAACACTTGTACTATTGAAATTATTATGTATGGTGAATTATTGGTTGAGTTCTATGATAATCTCAATATGGATTAGAGGGAAGTGTAGCTGTCCAAAGTGAATGGACAAAAATTGGAAATTTTGAAGGATGATATACAAAGATGCTTTGGGATTCCTAGAATGATAGAGAATTGATGAAATGGTATAGGAAACAGATTTTTCAAGAACTAAATAAGGGTAAATGGATTTGGCCTAAAAAGGAAGTTAGTATTTTTAACTTTAGGCTGATTGTATGAATGCTCCATAAGTTGGTTATTAGTTGTATACTTCCAAAGAAGGGAAGTACAACTAGAATTTCAGAGGAAAATGCCATAGTTATCTTAGCCATGATTTTACTAATGAAATTGTTTGAATATAAGAAGGTCAAGATTCCAAAAGTAACAAGGAAGGAAATACCCATTCAAGTGATCAGAGGAGATCACTAGCATCACATGGCTATTAATGTAAAGAATAAGATCTGGTACATTGATGATTAGGCATTCTACGTCCATGATAGGCAAAAGAAGAACAAGTTGCCTAGAGCAATGTTTGAGGGAGAGTTATTAAAAGCAATTTTAGGATTTGATTCAGAGCTTGAATTAGAAACAGTGAAAAAAGTAAGCAAGAAGAGAAAGGGCATGAGATTTTAAGAGGAAAGAAGAAATCTAAGAAGGATTATGAAGTCAGAACAGGAGGGAAGTTTGAGATTAATGAACAAAAGAAAGCACCTGAATCAGAAGATGATTCAAAACCAGTTTTGAAGGAAAGATCTTGTGAATCTTCTAAGGTAGAGGTAGTTTCAAAGGAAGAGATTGAGCACATGATAGAGATAAGAATGGATTGGCTGTTAAGAAAACTCCAATCTTCATTGATAGAGGAATTTGAAAAACAATCGTCCAAAAAATGTCTAACAATTATCTCTTCACCTAAGAAATCTTCTCCTTAACCTTCAATGGAACCTAAGATTCCATTCTTTGAAACTCTAACTTTTGATCAATTTGATCATCTACCATCTCTAAAATCTTTAGCACTAATAGAACAACAACAATTTCTTGTTTCTATTGCATCAGAACCACAATCATCTCCTCCAACTACAAAAGTTCCATCTCTACAAGCTGATTCTATCTTGCTTACTAATCAAGTCCCTTAAGTTGATGAGTCTGCTTAAGTATTAGAGAAACTACCACCATAAATTCCTTTAACAACCATTTTGATGCTACCATTGAAGGAGTTCTACTCTACCTCCACCACTTTAACAACCAAGTTCTTCTAGCACTCCTTGGATTAAGAAGAGTTGACCTAAGAAGAAAAAGAAGAAGCCTACTTAGTTTTAGTCTTTTGTGTTTAAGTGTCATTGTCTATTTGTTTCAAGTTTTTTTTTGTCTTTAGTCAAAATTTTGTCTAGTGTTATGTTTTAGAATCAGATGTTCAAAGTTATGTTCTACTTCTTTCTTTTTAGAATCATGTTCAGAGTACAATTCAGAAGCAAACTGATGTATTTAGATTAATTAATGAAATATTAGTTTTTCTTTCTCCAAGCATGTTATCAATTTTTTCCTATCTATATCAAATTCAAAGGGAGTAAAAAGTAAGTGATGATAACAAAAGGGGGAGAAATATAGAAAAATATTGACTTAAGAAGTATAATTGGTGACTCTTTAAGAGCGAGAACTGATATAAAAGGATTTTGGAAAATTATTGGACTTTAAAATTCTCTAATAATCTGTGCTTAAATTTGTCGTGACTTGATATGAATTGCTTAACAAAACCTTTCACAAATTATTTAATGTTTTTTTGAATCATCTAAAAGTAGGAGAATGTTGAGTTCTTTCATAAGTGTTTTGGTGATAACAAAAAGAGTAAAAATATTTAACAAGTTTGCTAAGTGTATAGGTCAACAATCAGAACATAGGATTTTCGCTTTAGTACTTATTTTGAAAATTAGAACCAAATTCAGAACCACTGTTTAGTATTAGAAGTTATAGAGCAAAATGTTTCATGAAGTATTTTGGACTTATAAGAGTTTGAAGGCCTAGCTCCACTTGTTGGATATATTTGGGTGATGTATCCTAAATGTTCCACTAAGTTAGTTAATTAAATCTATGGGGATTAAGGAGAAATTAAAATATTTATTTTAAGGATAAGCATAATAGGATATGATGTCTTATGACAATGAGTAAGATTTTATTGAAGGCATTTTGTTAGAACTATCACGAGATTTTTGAAGGTTTGTTATCAAGAAATGAAGAGAATTTTAAGAAATTCAAAACTAGATCTTTATTTATATTCAAAATAAGAATGGATAAGGATATATGTATGTGAAGATATGATCAGATAAGGATGAATCTTGTCTTGTTGATGTAGATTTTTATCAAACTCAAATGTATTGTTATACTAGTACTTTCTAAGCTTATGTACTCAAATATATCAGATTTTCTCAATAAACACGAGTAGGTAACATCAAGAAAATTATTCCAGAAACTTTAAGATTTAAATTCAAAAGCATCAAGCATCAACACTTGCTCCTAATTTTTAAGAGATATTTATTTTCAAAAAGGAATATAATTTTTGAAAGCTTTATTGGAGAAACATGAAGGGCAATAAAAGCATTTTACAAAAGAGTGCCTACAGAATACATCAAATAAAAGCACAAGAAGTGTAACGTTCAAATTCAGTTCAAATTCAAATGATTTAGTCTCCACAATTTATGGGATTACAATAACCAATAGATAAATCAAGACTTTTTTGAATTATTTAAGATTTGATCAAGAGTTATCCACAATTCTAGCAAAGAGATGTTGCATTAGAAGACATAAAAGTAGACAAATTTAAAAATTTCAGGATAGAGATCAACATATTAGAGCTCCATTCATTTTCTAAAATCTTAATATTTAAGAGAATTAAAAACCATATTTAGAATCTAATTCAAAGACAATACTCTCTAGTCTACTTTCATGGTCTAAACTTATTATATACTTTACTTGAGAGGATCTTTGTATTTTGTCCTCATTTCATTTGTAAACACAATTGTTTGTATGATAGGCTTTGTGTGAAGAAGAGAATCAAATTTCTATAGCTTTATATGTAGGCAAGGATAGTCTTGTGAGACAAAGTAGAAAGATTTGTAATTATTTCTCTCTTGTTAAAGTAGTGAAAAGTAGATAGTAGAACAACATTAGTTAGGATTATCGAATCCCTAGTAGTAGAGTTGGAAGAGTACAGTAGGCATAAGGCCGAAGTATTATAAAACTCTTGCTTAATCTTCTCATCCTTAATCTCCTTTATTTTTGTGCTTTATTTATTTTCATATATTGTTTTGCACCTAATCTTGTTAAAGTAATAAAAAAGGACATCTTTAGTTTTGCTTAGCACAAAAGTTTCAAACATTGAAGTAACCAATTTACTCCCCTCTTAGTTACTTTTGGGACCTACAATTGAATATAAGATGTGTTAGAGTTGCTGTAGTTGGTTAATTAGGGGCCTTAAGTGTACTAGTCAACCTTAAAGAAGTATTGATTTGATGACACTCGAAGGATAATCTTAGAGAGAGGCTTAGATGGAGGAACATGTAAGCCTGATGTGTTGATGAATTTGGTGCTTGATCTTCTACAAAGTTATTCTAGTAGGGAAACGATGTATGCAAAAAGTATGTTGATGCTTTTAATGTTCCAAATGAGGAGTAGGAGACTCATATATACAAATTTTAGCCTTTAAAGATTATTGTTAGATGAAGTTGAGATGGATGAAATGGATTCGTTACTGTTTAGAGCCATTAGATTGACTCTAACAATTGAGGGTCATGATTGAAGCCTTTAACTCTTATAATAAATTGTAGACTTTGGGCTTAGCTTGGGGCTAGGCTGGGCTATTATGCCTTAAACTAAGGAGTCGTAACATCCCTGTTGTGTAAACTAATCTATGTTAAAAGCGTTGCCTTAGTTGCTAACGTAGATATAGCTTACACAAAGCGTTCACCAGTCCTCTACTAGGGGACCCGATGAGACTCTATTAATTTTCTTAAAGGTTAGTACAGTTGATAAACCAATAGAAATCCAGTCGAGTAGCCTTGAATCTCACTCCCTAACCTCATTCTTTAATTTTCTAAATTAAATAGAAATCTAGTCAGGTAGTCTTGAATCTTACCCTCCAACCCTATTCTTTAATTTTCTAAAGCTTGAAGTAGTACTGGTGAATCTACCGGGAAACCTACAAAATAGTTATAAGGGAATGGGAGATAATTTACTCAGTAATTGGGATGGAGATAATAATACATATCTAACTCAAAACAATTAAGGTTTTCAAGCAAAGTTTAGTTATATGTTATGCATGTATAAGCAAGTACCATCGCACGACGTTATCTAGTTTGTCGTAAGATTATAGAAATTTTGCCACTCTAATCTGGGTTGAGGAGTTTGAAGTCGTACACTTCACAAATTGAAACCAAACCAAGGCTTATGCAATGGATAATACACTATATCCGATACTTTACTTTGAACCATAGTTCCTAACCTTATTGTAACTTTCTCTCTTGTCACTTAATTCGACTAGGGCTAAGGAGATGATGATTTTAGTTATCCTCATCGAACAGTCCGTGTTTGGTTCGAAAATTCTAATTGTTTCCCCTTATAGGTTGTGATGCAAGTCCTGTTTGTAGTTAAGCAAAATTTGTATTGGATTACTTTTGAGGTGATTGCATTATTTCAGACAGTCCAAAGTAAGTAGTATCATAAAGCAATCAATGTAGAAGTCTAACACTCAAAATAGGACGACCATATTTAAGCACATACATTACATATGTACAAACAACTAACTTACAATCATAAACAAGATATATACTAAGGTCTCTAAATATTCTTAAATAATAGTTCAAAGTGTGGTGAAACACTAATTTCACTTACTTGGATATTAATATTTGTTCTTCTTATGTATCGCTCTTATCTTCCTTTATTATCCCTAATATTTAATATGTAACGTGTGAGTTCATCTTAACATTTAAATATGTATCTCAATTGTGTTAGGTGAGTTTTCTAAAGTGTTTATTAGGTATCAATAGATTCTTATAAGTTATAGGCAAGCGACTTCCTTATTTACTCTTCAGCTTCTACTGATCCAATATTTAGTACCAACCAGTCTACATTCTAACCTAGTTTCTGACCTTCAGTCAAAAATTAGATTTTTATTTAAGAAGTTCTTGATTTATAGTTTGTCTCTAAAAATAGGGTAAAGTCAAAAGAAAAAGTTACTTTCTAATCCAAATCCAATTTTTGTATATTTAATACTAGGTTATATTCTGACTTACTTTTTGACATAATTTCTCACCTTGTTGTTACTAATACATCTAGCTACTTTACATGTACTTCACTTACCCTGAGTTTCTAGATCTCCAAATCTTGCATATAAAGTAAGTGTCAACTAAGTACTTCCACTATTTATATTCCTTTTCATTATATCATCAACTAAATCATAGTTGCATTAAAACTTGACAAATTTTACCATAACCACCAAATGCCTAGTTTTATTTAAAAATCATCGTTCCTACACTTATGATGAACCACTTTTAGCTACTATATGTATGTGAATATAGACTTTACCTTGATTTTATCAAGTATAGATCAACCTCCTTAACAAAATACTTTATCTAATGCATTGATTACATGAAAATAGAATTTTCTTAAAAATTTGGTAACTTGATTTAAAAAATCTAACCACTTAACATTAAAATCTAACATCTTAGAAGTATATCCATAAAATTTCAAGTCGAAATTACACTAATTGGTTTTTCAAAAACCCAATTAAAATTTAAACCACGGGACGTTTTTCTTAAGAACTTCATATCTACACTCAAAATTTTGAAGATTTGAATTTTTTATATAAAAATATTTAGGAAAACCAAATTTCAAAATTTTTGAAATTTGTTTGCTATTTCTAGTTAAAAATAATGAAATTGAGTACTCATAAAAAACTAAGAGCTCTGGCCACCATGGAGAGGAGAGTGATTGTCGGTAGCAACTACCACCATTCGTCCCTTCAAGAAACTACTTAGTTTCACTTCCAACTGATTGTTTTCCTTAGGAACCCCTAAATCTCTTATTTTACGCAATATTTTTCTTCATTTCTTTTCCCCACTTTTCTCTCTTTATTTTTCTTTCTCAAAATTTTTGAGAGCTCAAAATGAGCAAAACCTTCATCCAAAATATATAATGCATTTTATATTATTTTCTAGTGTTAGTTTGATTTTATTAGCCTATAATTTACATGTATTAGTAGTTTAAATTAGGTGTCAAAAAAGTGATTCCTTTTCCAATCTTGTTTCTCCCATTTCGCCACACCTCAACTAGGTTTCCTCAGTTGTCTAAGAGTTTACTATAATTTTCTACGTATTTTATTTATTTAGTTAATGAACTTTACTAGTTTTTGGGTATTTACAATAATTATGGATACATATATTAACATAATATTTATACCTGATGTATACAAATGTCTTTTATATATTATTTTATGTATCATATTAATTATATTACACTTGTAATTTATCTTTAAGAGTTCGTTAATTTTCAAAACCTACATTATTTGTTATCGTTAATTATATAATAATATAGTAAATTTTTATTATTTTAGCTATATTTTTAATATTTTATTATATTTTTAAATTTTGAGTCTACGGGAACTCCTTGATCAATATTTTCAAGCCCCTCATAGGTTCTTAGCCTAATTAGGTTACCTTTCTAAATGCCCTAAATCGGTTACTAGACCTAGTCGCGCTAGTACAGGTCTCACATGGGCTTAAGACTTTATAAGGTTTCAAGAAGAAGCCAATTTCCTTTCATAAGAAAGCCCTTCTTAAGGTTTACTAGACCAAGGGATGCCTAAATGGATATCGAAAGATCTTTTTCAAGTCTATTTCCGTGCATAAAACAATTAAGTAAGGTTAAGAGCATAAAATCCATTCAATAATCCCTATTTTGAGCCTACTAAGTGATAGATCCTTAAAACATCCTTGATTAAGCTTAGTTTCTTGGACCAAATGAATAGCTTAAGAATTCAATTTGTAGAATTAAATTAGACTAAAAACTTAATTGCCAAAATAGCCCTCTACATTTGGTAATATGTAAAGTTAGTTCAAGAATGTACTTGAGAAGGCCATTGCTAAGGTGAATTTTAAATGCTTGCAAGAGGGAAACCTATTTTATGCCTGTATATTTACATATGATGACATTAAATTGGTAAAGTGAAAGCAACAATGAAACTTGAGACAAGAGTGCTAACATTTTGTATTGTAATTTACTTATTTCTTGAAAAAATCATTTGCTTTGCTATTTTAACTTCATTATAGATATGGTTAGTCTCTTAACTATAATTTCAACAGGCATTAACAATTTCTCCATTTCCTTTGCAATGGATAATCATGTTTAATGGTTCAAATTTAGTTACTTCTTTTAATTCAAAAAGGAAAAGATTGCATGTGCATGCAAGGAATGATATATAGTTTTTATCATCTTTGAAGTTGAGATCTTTTGTAAGAAGATTATGGATGATGTCCTAAGTACTAGGTACGAATCTATTCTAATCCATGTTTACCTATGGATTTGTATTTGTTTTTCAATGTGAAACCCAACTGTTATGTAACATGCAAATTAGAGAGTACTTTAAGTTCTTTCAATGGGTAGATTGTCTAATATGATATGAATGGTTTTCCATTTATGAGTTTAAGCGTGGAAATAATATAATTTAATGAAAAAAATAAATTAAATTGTCTTTCTTGTTTTTACGGCTTTTGAAATTTTTAGGGTTTTAATGGATTTGATAATTTTTAGGGATATTGGAAATTCAAGAAATAAGAAAATAAATTGGATGTGAATGTATTATTCTTTGGATACTACAACATCAAAAATAATACAAGCTAAGGTTTCTGCTCCTTTTAATTGATATGACATCACGAGTAAAGATTAAAAACGGATTTTAAAAACAATCAACCTGTATAATAGCATGATTGATCAGTTTCAAAGGGAAGGGTGGTTTGCCATTACTGTTAGTTTGCCACCATTAATAAGAACTAGGGTTTTAGAGAATAAAAGCTCTAGGGTTGTTTGATTTAATGTGGAATTCACTAATTTAATGAAAATTGCTTAAGAGGGTATTTACAATAGGCTCTGTAATCCTAACATCAGAAAAGTAACGTAAGTTCTTATAGTAAGGACTTAATTATAGAAGACAAAATAGAGCTAAATCTAATACTAAAAAAAAAAAATGACAAAATACTTAAAAAAAATGTCATAAAATAAAACAATGGAATAAATTGCAAGTCTTCAATAGTCCACACCATGTATGAAGTTGGCACCACTTGATTAGCATCTGTGCAATCGCCACATAAAGTTAACCTAATCCAATATTTCCATAGAAAATAAGTGTAACTTCCCATACTCCCATACAAAAGTCACCATAACTTGCTATAAGTCTTCAAATTGCTAGAACAAGGAATATGATCCCTATTAGGATGGACTGATCCAACCATCTTTATTTTAAGCATATCAAGTTAAATCTTTTTAAGTCATCTTAGGTTTAAGGATTTAACTCTCTTTTCTAGGTCTTATCACTTAGTCTAAGGAGTCAAGTGTATACTACTACTGACTTTAAAATCCAAAATCAATTTTAGCCTTTTATGAAAAGTAAGCAATTTTCTTTTCCTCCATCAATTATTGAAGCACAACCTCATTTCATCCATTACTAAAAGCATAATGTTGATGTAACCATAAGATATAACGAAAATTTCAAATAAGATAGTAAGTGAACTTTTATTTTTTTAATGTCTTAAGTTTTGCTTTTAGTAAATTGGTGAGACAATGATACATTGTTGCATCACATAGTTGGTTTTTTTTTTTTTTTTTAATTTTAAATTCTAAGAAATTGAAGGTGGAATATATATATATATATATATATATATTTGTATCAACTTAGGTTCTTAAATATCAAATACTCAACATAATATTAATGTGTATGTTTATGTATATATCGTGTCCATGTGTTATTAATTCCATATCCTCTGCCCTAATGGTGTCCATCTCAGCTATAGCTTTTGGCAAGATCGTATTGAACTGGTGATCATGCTCGCATCTGTATATAATAAAATTTAACTACCTTTTGCAGTCCTTAAGTTTACATAGCATGCCGCCCAACATGTGTACATTATCAAACAAGTGAGTATTAAACTTGAGTTACATCCTAAGACGTTACTCAAAATTCAATAATAGTTGCTAAATAATTCATGAATACTTTAGAGGATTCGGACATAATCAAGTCCACCTAGAAAATGCGGTGCTGCACGGACAAATGTGAATGTGCACTTTTCATCAATGCTATACTTGTTTCTACAAAATCGCCTGATAAGCATTACAAACATGCATCATAGCGTAGCATTTCATGAATTCGGAAATATTAGAATACCAAATGGGCCAAAATCAGTATTAGCATCATACTAAGGTACATAATATTTGATCAGTCGCATAGCATGTGTGTTTGAGGAAGAAGTATTCGCAAAAACAAAATCCTAACTAATTGTAAGATCAACAATCATAACATCAACCGTCTGTGTATCAAAAGAAACCCCATTGCACTAGTCATAATGAATTGGAAAATTTAACCATAAATGCTAATTGAAGAAGTAATAATATTGGCAAAAAATGAACCCATTGCACTAACCAAAATACTAAAATTTAACCCTAATTTCTAATTGAAGAAGGGGAAGTATTGGTAAGTACAACAAAAAATGCTAGAACTAGGACAATGGTTAACAGCGCCTGGGTGCGCTTCTGTATAGGAGTGGCGATCGACGGAGGCACTCTCTCTCATTGAAGTCTTGCAGCTTGGGTGAGAGCAAATTTGAAAAAAAAGTGATGACCTAGCCTCCTCCTGCTCCTCCTCCTCCTCTCCTTCTTCTTCTTCCTTACTTGACGGTTAAAGTTACGTGTTCGAAATAGGAGTAGACGTTGTATGTTATTTCGAATTTTTTAAGAAAAAAAAAAGTTTCAATTTTGAATTATTTTATTCATTATTTTTTGTAATAGAGGTTTTCTATAAAATTACTATTACAAGTCTAAAATATAACTAAATATCGCAATAGTAATTCTATAAGGAAATAGAATTATTACATGTAAGATACATAACAGTCCTCCGATCCCTTGCTATTCCGAATAAATATATTAAGGCCTTTTTGCTTTATCTTATAAGAAAACATAGTTGTCACGTTTAGAACTTAAAAGAGAATGTAAATGTTATTCCAGCAAATACTCGAGAAGAATCACTTTCATCTTTTGGAAGCTTCACAGTAAAAAGCGGAAATATAAAATCTTATTCAATATATATACACTTTTACCATCTACTTACTTCCAATGCTTATTTATTCCACGCAGATGATACCTTGGCAGATAATGCTATCCGCACGTGATAAGTGTCTTTAGTTTTCCTAACACTAATCATTTTTAACATTATAATAAATTGGGGTAAGAAAGGCATAATCAAAATGTTCATGAAAGCAACATATGACTGAAAATTTAAATTTTCTGCAATAAAACTGGGATTATGTACTCAGCCTCTTATACATCTAAATGCGATGGTACCATGTAAGTCCATTTATTAATAAGAAATGCCATAGATAATTCAGAGAGATAATCTTGCCTAAAACTTAGGTATCCTTGTTTTTCTTTTCTTTTTGTTTTTCATATGTTCGATAGTTTAAAATATGTGACTGTCTTTTTAATAAGCTTTGATGTAGGACTAACACTATCAATTTCATGTTAATGGGTCATGTTTTGTGTTTAAGTCAAATAGCTAGGCTTATATCAAGACACAACTCATTTATTAATAGTGTTTGAAAACCTAAATATATGTTTTAATTTGTTTTATAAATGAATTTTGTGTTTGAGTTGAACCTGTTTGTCAATTAGGAAAATTTCGAAATAAATATATCATGGTTATTGAGTCTCAATTTGAAAAATATGTTTTTTGTATCATCCATAATTTGCTCATTGCTTCTAATAGAAATTATATTGAGAACTATACTCATACTTCCAAAGATATGTTTCTATTTTATAAGCTAGATATATAAATAAATCTAGTGAAATCATAATAGAACAAGAATCAAACCATGTGACTTACTTAAACAAAAATTTAAAACAATTGTTTAATGAGTTGATTTGCAATATTACATAAGCAATAAGTTAGACAAAAACTTGCTAATATGTTCAATTCGATTCTTACTAAATGTATCACAGGTGTCACTAATAAGGTTGGAACTTAATAAAAATATATGCCTAGATAAATATGTATACAAAATGTGTCATAGGTTTCACTAGTGAGATAGGAACTTAATAAAACATATGCCTAAATAAATATGTATACAAAATGAAGTTTGACATTTATTATATTATAACTTTTTTTTCCAAAGAAATATGTCAAAAATTAAAATATAGAAGAAAATGTAAAGTTGTGAGCATTACTCTTATGAAACTGTAATCAAAGTAAACAAGGACAATGATTAGAGAGAGAATGGCAGCAACTATTAGGGTAGATGATAGAGTGAGAGTGCACAAGTGGAAACTAGAGAATAGATTAGAATAACAATATAGTAGATTATGAGCTTAAACTACAAATATGAGAAATGTTAACCTTAAACAATGGGTTTGCTAGTGAGATCCAAAAATATGTGAGAGACTTACATAATGAACAGGTTCATAATTAATAGGTTTAGATGCTAAACTAAAATTCGCTGCATCGACTCATTTATTAATGGTATCTAAATTTTTACAGAAACCTGATTATGATCGTGGTGTTGCATCAATATTAGTGGGCCGGATTCCAAATTGTGAGCCTTACAACGACGAAATATAGGAGAAAGTGGAAGTATATGAAAAGAGGAAAATGGCTTATGTGTATATTATATTATGAAGAGATTTTAGTAGATGAAGGAAAGCTTCCTGTTGACACTAAAACAAGGGGGAGTTAGTGAGAGATTAAATTGGGAGGAAAGTAGATGTAAGCAAAATAATTAAATAGAAGAAGATCAATGAAACTCATTAATTCATGAAAGCATGTCAGACAAATCAGCACCACTCCAAGTTTCTCTGAAACTTTAACGTACTTGTATTTTTTATGTTAAGGTAAGGCGTAGTATTATTAGTATACCAGCAACAGCAAGCACTCGATAGATTACAAAAGGAATCTCCAGCTGCAGCTATGCTATTTTTCCAGCTCTCATATTAATATAATATATAATATGATCTATATTAATTTTTATTTAATGAAACACTACTAATGCGATAATCAACAAAACAAATCTTGTACCAGCAAATCAAAAACTTTTCACGAAAGCAGCTTCTTTTGTAAATATTATAATGTCAATGTGTTGTGTAAACCCCCGTGGAGAAAACCCAAAATATAGAGGCAAACTTTTTGACCTAATCAAGTATGTCCATTATGCTTCTTCTCATATTGCGAAAAAAACAAGATGAACAGGAAAAAGGAAAAAAAGAAAAAACAGAGTAGAATTCATACATTCACATCGGAATATAATCTCCCAAACGAGAATTAGAAATAGAAAACCTAATTTAATAGAACATATCGTCGTCAACACATGATTATCTTCAATTTGATTCTTCATATCCGATACCCACCCTAAACGTTTGTTTTACCACTCATCATAGCATTAGAAAGAGGGAGAGAGAGAGAGAGAAAAAAAAAATAGAAAAAAGAAAAATACGACTCACTAACTAGTAACTAGGTAAAAAGGTCACGTACATACGTACCATATTATATAACATATATATATGGATTATCGAAACATCAAATTCCTCGATCAAAATGGTGGACGAACGGTTGCACTATTTCCATGCCATCCTTCAACACCCAATTGATGAACATTATTTGCCATACTATTAATTGGCAAATTAAGGAAAGGTAGACCCGAAGACGGATCCGGAAATCCCAAACCACCTCCACCTTCACCTCCACCCGCTGCCTGCGATCCTTGAGGTGGCTGCATTTGCACCTGCTCATCCTCCTCCAAGGGCAGCCTCTCGTACGCAACATTAGTAAACGATGCTGCGATGACGATAACGGGCCCCGCCGCCACCAGCTCTCCCACCACGCTTCCTCCCACCACCTGCCCTTGCCCTCCAGCCAAATATATAGTCAGGCTGGTGGCTCCTGGAGGAGCTGGAGGAGGAAGGAAGGATCCCGAAAGCGATAGTATCTCAAACCTGCCGTGTAAAGTAACCACCGCGCCAGCTGCCGTGGGCTGGCGTAGGCTGACATTAGTAACCGTGCCGCTTCCACTCATGACGCAGACTCCACGCTGGCGGCGGCGTGCGTATGTTGCTACGCAATCGAATACATCACATCCATTCCCGACTTCAAGGATGTGTGCCCTAAGACAGTTGGCACTTTCCCTAGTGATGATGACTGGGGGTTTAGGCTTGTTCTTGGAGCCCGGTGGACGTCCACGGGGACGACGCGCGATGAAATCGCCTCCCTGTTGACCACCAGAGGCGTCGATGTCCTGGCCGACTTCCGATTCGTGACGGTTGTCGGAAAATATGTTGCTGGGGTTGTTGGATCTATTGTTGTTGTTGACGTCATCCTCGGACTCAGGTTGTGGGGGTCTTTGGAGCCTCAAATCAGGTCTTTGAAGATGAGGGAGGTAACCTAAATCCAAACCAGCCATGTTGACAACATCCAAAAGGTAAAGAAGAAACAGAAAACAAGGGGGAGAAAAATAATTAACAATAATAATAATTTGGATTATAAAACCCTAAAAACAAACAACTGTTTGTGGATTTTTGTTTATTATTTGTGTGATGAGTGAGTGAGTGAGTGAGAAAGAGAGAGAGATTATTATAAAGAAAGAGGAAAAGGGAAAGGAGAGATCACTTGTTCTACTTGGTCACTTGCAAATTTAGATTTGATTAGAGATTTTAGAAGGAAAAAAAAAAAAAAAAGAAAAGGAAAGAGAGAAAGATAGAAAATTGAAAAAAAAAAAAAACAAAGAAGGGAAGCAACAGGGCAACGAGAGGATCGAGTGCAGACGAAGGGAGGAGAAGAGAGAGAGAGAATACAAAGACATATACAGTCAGTTGTTTCTTACATGACCAAAGCATAAATATAGGCTATAAAAAATTCTCTGCTTTCTTGTATTTGTTTGAGGAAGAAGACAATATGGTTGAGTTGAGGCCGAGTCTCAGTTCTAGCGCGTGAGATCAAAAGGAAATATGATTGAAATATGCAAGTTGTATTAAGAACCTGTTCACCCTTGATTAAAAGTGGTAATCTACCTCAAATGAGCAGGTAGGTCCTTGTTTGAAGATGGGTTATCTAAATTTTTACAAATTGTATTAATTAGATATGATATAAGGTATCATTTTATATTCATCTTGAAATATGTTCAGAACTATTTCTAGAATTTCAAGGTGTCCAGTATTTATATCTTTGTGTAAAAATAATATGCTTGTCTTTGTGAAATATCATTAATAAATATCAAATACTATTTTTTATAGAATAAATATTTAGATAACCAAACTACCATTTTGCCTTATTAATAGCAAAGATGTGATCTCAATTTAGCTTCAAACACTAAACAAAGCGCCAAGATTTAGGACCTCATTATGACGACTGATGAAGTTGAAGTTTCAATTTATTTTTAGGCAACGTCGAGCCTGTATTGTTAACGTTATAAAATTTGATCATAAAATTAGCTATATTATTCAATCACTATTTTTTCCCAAACGATAGTAGCATATAAAGTAATATTGTTATATCATAAAAGATGAATAAAAAGCTTACAGGTCCCTTCAAGAATCTTACAACCTATAGGTTCCATTAATGACAAGTCTCATGATAGTTTTAGGATCTCGAGATTACAAAATAAAATTTGGTTTTAAATGTTAGAATGTACATCTATAGGGTAAGTTAGTGGTTTGCACTTTCTAGATTACCCACTTTGAACTCTCTTACTCTTTTGTCACTTCTAATGGTGGATTAGAATGAACCAATGTTGAAAACCCATACTTAACGAATTAAATAGTAAATAATTGCAATTTCTTGCATATTAGTTTATATAATAGAATAAAATATAAAATAAATAGGTAGTAAGATCCCTTTTGGCTTAACAGATAGGTAATAAGACTAAAATAACTAAGTTGCTCATATCTTTTTCTCATCCAAACCCTAGGCACTATATTATTTACAACCCTAGATAATAATATCAACTCATACTTTAGCTATCAATAACTAATCCCATCAGCTTAGACCGATGCTCTAGACTACATCCACTAAGCCAACCATCTCCCCTTCTAAACCTAGCTATTCGACTCACCTGTATTGTTACATAGATCACATAACCTATAACCTTCTTGTGGATTTGCTTTCCTTTCCTCACTTAATGAAGAGTATGGACTTGAGTTACCATTACAAAAGCTCATTAGACTAAGGATCTTTCATGTATTTGCTTATCTTAGTTTGATGGAGGTCGACATCCCTAAGGATTTGTGCTAAGGAGTATAGACTAGTGCTACATGGGTGATCTAGGCTAGCATGTGGTGTGTATTTATCAATTCATATGTGACTAGTTTTAAGCGACTAGTATCACTATAAGTTGATGAGTTAGGGCTTGGTCTAGGTAGATAGATTTATCTAGATATCTTCTTAAGTCCAACACTTGCTTTGAGTGGCCATAGTGGTCTCAATCACCATGGATTGGTGCCTAGCTTTTCTACCATGGATTTGGCCCTATTTAGGTGGCCTAAGTGGTTTAATTTCAATGCAAGGGTATGGTGGTGGTTTTATGGAGCTTTAGTGACTTGATGGTGGTTATTGTGTAGGAAAGGAAAGAAGGAAAATAGACCAATAGTCTAAGTAATAGCTATTCATGATAATATAGGGATGAATTGCTATTTGGAATTTTATGTAAAAGAGATTCCTCATGAAATGGTTATTGAAATGATCAAATTATAAGTACTTACAAAATAGCCATTCCATTAGAAAAAGGAAAGGAACGAATACTGATTTCACTTTAGTATAAAATAATATATGTAAATATTCCCTTTCGTTTCGCTATTGGCCCATTTACTTCATTACATGAAATAAAAGAAGGATTAAAGCACAAATTAATAGGAATAGATGGAAGATGTATTAGATATTATGTACATTAAGTTGTTTAGTTGACATGAAAACAATATTAAGAATAAGGTGTCATTAACTCAAAGTGTTTATTATACCTCCTCTCTTTTCAAAACCTTAAAATTACTTTCTTTTTTTCTTACCTCCAGGTACCAAATATGTTTGATCTTCATATGTAGAATATTCACTCCAAATTTAGATAGAAAACTTCAAACTTGAAACAAATCAATCACTAATAATAGTCAAATATAACAATCTAAGAATAAATAAAGGATAGAAATGATGAAGAAGCAGTCAAGAAGGATGATTAGAGACTAAGAATCTGCTTATTTCTTATTAAAACCATCATACGAATCTATGTTTACAATCTCTTATAAGAAATGAAACGACAAAGACATCACATGATCATCACCTAGAATTAGCAAGAATGATGACCTGAAGCAAATTGAAAAAAAATTTGATCAAATTTCAAATACGTAGATCTAAAAAAATTATGATTATATTGCTTGATTTTTTTTAAGGCTTAGATCAAGAGAAAGATTGAAAAAAGATCCAAAAGTGCTAAAGAATTTAATGAGATAATTGGCCTAAGAAAACTTTCTTAATTGTTTTTTGTTCTTTAGACACGTTCTTTGTAATATAGGATCTATCGTTAGAGATTAGTTGAGAGAGAAAAAGAGAGGAGGGCACATGAGAAGAGAAATAGTTGAGTTTGTTGGTAATGGAAGGTTATAGTAAATAGTTGGTTTTGTTGGTGGTGGTTTGGTGGATGATGATATTAGTATTCGTTGAATCAAATGGTGTCTCTAAGGAAAGGCATATGTATGAATAATAAAAATGTAGATCAATGAATAAAAATTTAGAAGAGTAGGGGTATGAATTGCTATATAATATTTTGTATAATAGTAGTTGATATAAAATGACTATTTAGTATCTAAAATACAAATAAATACCATAGTAGCCACTTCACATGAAATAAGTGGAGAGTGAAATGGTTATTCCTCCTTAATGAACATGTAGATCATTTTTTTTATTGCTATGCCCTTTATACCTTGCCATGGGAACCTGATGTAGACATTTAGTAATTTTAGAAATGTCATCACCCCCAATTGAGCTTCGACCAAAATCTAACTAGTATATCTCTCAAATATAGTTGCTTTGATGGTAGGTTGCTATGATCTCATGTGGCACAGATCAAATATATCCAATAACCAATTCACATCTCAAATATCCTAAGATATCTAAATCCTATAGTGAGAGGAAATTCTTATTTGTTATATTTAATAGATTGGGAGCCTTTGATTAAGTTTGTATCGACAATTGGTTGAAAGATTTTATTTAAGTTATGGCATGTAGCTAGGCTACAAGTGAACATTAACTTCTAGAAATGCCAACAAAAAAGAGAAAAGATTGCTAAAATCTTAGGTCAAAACTCATTTGGAATAGTGACATTCTTAAAAGTCCTAAACTCTAGTGATGAGTGGCAAAAATAAAAGATGTGTAGTTTGTACTAATATATCTGGTGGTCTAATGGTCTATATAATCATGTCCATAATAAAAAGCAAATGAGAATTAAAAAAAAAAAGCAATTTCCAATCTTCAAATAAAATTTTATCGGCTCTAATTCTTAATTGTTTTCATTTGAATGAATTATCATTGTTTTTTTTTTCTTTAAAAAATTGTAACGTCTAATAAACAACATTTTTGGTGAAACAATCACAAAAACCACCCTAATTTTAGGTAAAAATGACAAGAAGTACGAATGAGATTAGCATTCCCATGTTAAGAGTAACATTACATAGCAAAACTGCGTATAAATCTGAATATAATTAGTTAGATTCAAAATGTTTGGAATTTGGCGGCATATATATTTTTGTGTGTTTATATATATATATATATATCATCTATGTATGAATGTATTCATATATATATATATATATATTCATGCCCCTGTAGAGAAGTGAGAATTATAAATTCCAGTTTTCATATGGACTAATCATGGCATTATAATCAATACACCTTAGATTAATATGTGTGGATGGATTTAAATGATCAATACCTTTCAAGTATTGGTCTAAATATGAGAATTCGAAACCCAACCATGGATGTGGCAAGTTAACCACGTTGGGTAAAGGCAAAGCATTTGCCTCGACAAACCATTTCTTCTTATAATTAAATTCCTAATTTAAGTTACTCAAATGTTAATTGAGAATTTTACCAGCATAAAGCTGATTTGGAATGTTCCACGTTGGCTCTATCATTTATTTTTTAGCAAATAAGTATGATTCAACATAAAAGTCTTTTTATCATATACGCTTTCTTATTTGTGTTGCTAAAGAGACATTCAGCTTTTTTCTTTTTCTTTTTTTGGATAAATGACCAATGATAATGTGCAAGGACCAATATGTTAATTTTAAAATTTGAAAATACTTAAAAGAGGAAATTTTCAAAACTTAGCACATGGATCTTCAATGCATGCTACAATAACCTATTTTTTAATAATATTTTGAGAGAAAAGAAATATGAAAAAATGGAAAACATAAGACGTGGAAAAATTCTTCCACTTGATTTCACAATGAAATTACTCTCAAACTCTCACAAAGTCTTCCACTTCTTCATGCTTCTTCAACAATCAGCACTCCCTCCATTTTCAAATTCTTGAATCATATTAAGTGTTCTTTTTTTTTTTTTTTTTTACCCCTCCAAAATGGCATATGGATGATTTTTAGAAGGTTCCTTATACTTTGATAACAAGAAAGATGAAGACATATAATTAACCAATCTTCTAATATAAAATGATTTTCTCAATTTAGAATGTTTGATTATGCTAAATATAGTCAACATGATGCATTTTTATCTATTTGTTTTGCTTGTTATTAAAGGAATAGGGCATAAGAGTAGCAAGGTCTCAAAGTGTTGTAGGGGCATGGGGTTAGGGAAGATGCTGAGATACTATGGTATATGTAAGTGGTGTTTCTAATGAATGTAGTTGTTTCTTTTTAGTTGATAATTTTAAAAGCCATAGCATATGTGATTAGATGTTATTGTGAATCTTTTCTTATGCCTATAGGCTTATAGGCTTGAATGAGATTATGCATAAGTAAAGGTTATTGATGGATTAGGAGAAGCACTAATACAACGAAGCTGGTGGTGGTACGATTATTGTGCAAATGAATCATATGTGGTGAGTGATAATTTAAGTATGGTACTCTATACTTAAAATTAATCAATTTATCACTATACACTTTTTGAGTTCATTTGTTGTAACATTACATAAAAATAAGAAGTGTAACGATTTGACTAAAACTCTTCTTGCTAAGGTATTACCTAATTAGTGTCAAATGTCACATGATTTTGTTTCTTGGTGTAGTTACTTCCTAAGAGTTTACCCATCTTACTATTGCACTTACCCTAACACACCCAACCTTGGAGTATCAATTAACTTTAGGTTGTTAAATCAAAAGGCATCTTGATGATTAGAATTTTATACTTTTTATATGAGAGATATCATAAGTCATCTTCCACCTTCTCTCTATAAAATTGATGTCCTCATCAATTTGTTACACATGTTTAGGTGCACCACCAGGTAGGGATGATATTAGAGGTACTCCCTTATAGGTTGAAGAGTTGCCCCCATCTTATGGCATTTTGCCATGGATGGCACTTAATTCCCCCTCTTTTTGCTAGTAAACCGCTATGATATCTTAAAGGCAAACCCCTTAGTAGATGTACGGTATAAGGAGGACCAAAAAGCAAGAGAATCTAAGCTTAATTGTAAGGTTTTATGAATAAGAGTCTAGTGACAAGAGTCTTACAATGAGGACGTTGCATGTTTTAGAAGAGGGATTATGATATCTCATATGAATGGAGTCTCACATGAATTTTGAAAGATATTGATTAATATTATATAAGTTCAAAGAGTGAATAACATATCAACACTAGTTAGAAACATTTCATTAAGTGTTCGTAATGGCTAATTAATATTTATTAGCTTAGTTATTAACTATTTTTGACATAGAGCATCATAGGAAGCACCTCAATCGAACTCTAAATGTTATTTTTTATTTCTCTAATAACAAGATTTGTTGTTGAAGAACTCAACTTTGGCTCTCCATGTGACATTTAGTGCCATTATCCATTGCATGACCTATGTTAGCAAATATTAGAGCTATTTAATCTTATGGCTTAGTACTTTACCAAGGGCGGTGACCCTTACGTAAGCATTAATGAGGATAAGGAGCAAATACTCAGCTATTTTGCAATTTGATTCAATCAAATGATTCATAAAGCTATTTACACAATTTTAGACATTTATGGAACACCTCCAACAGAGGGAGCAATAGTCAAGTTTGAAATGAACAGAGATGGTCACGATATCTTTATTTTAAGTGATGTAAATAAGGTAGACCTTATTGTTTAGCATCCAGTAGTTAGCATGATAAAGATTGATTAATGAAGCATCAAAAAGCTTGCATGCTATTATGGACAAGATGTTTAGGGTTAAGTAGGTCTTATTCACAATAGATAACATGCTAAGTCCAACTTCAAGAAATAGGATCTTAAGAGAATATGTATATGTTGTATGAAATGTAGCACTTGTTTAATCATTCAACTAAGGAAATTTAGTACTTAAATGGCTACATCCAATCATTTGTAAATGTAGATATAGGGATTTGGTTGAATGAGTGAAATGAAATTGATGAGTGGAGATATGATTTGGAGAGAGAGGTAGGGATTGAATAAGCATTCTTAAGAAAGCTTTATCATATAAGTGACAAAAGGAGCTTTAGAACATCAACGTCATTTTGAGTGTTATTTGACCTTTAAGAGCGGAAGCATGACAACTTGGCATCATTTCTCTAATCTCAAAATTATGTTCGAAGAGAAGGATCTCTTGAGTATTTCTAGAATTCGACCATCAATGACATTCCTTGGATTGCATTGGTGGTTGACGACTAAAATTGGTTCTCCTTTAGATGAACCCTCCATGGGCTTAAGCTCCTTTTGAATCTAAGCCCATATAGAGATTCTTTGATAAAATGTACCTAATTGAGAAAGTTTTAAAGTGGATTAGCCTATCCAACAATCATTACTTCCTAATGTACCATGCTAATTCTTCTTAATTCATCCTAAGTGCATGAACACAACTCCTTATGTCTTGTTACTAGCCCAAGATGTCAGGCTTGAATTGCTACTGGACTTAATATTTTTAATCTTGGAAATCCATTTTAGTCTTCTATAGTAAGTATGAGGATAACAATCAAATATACATTTGAGATTGTTTGCTTTTTGATGGTGAATTCTTTATAAAAGTCTTTGTATTGTAATTGAAGTTATGAATTTATTTATGCTTTGCAGTTTAGATGCAAATTTCCTACAGATTTCATACTAGAGGTAGAATTTATTGTTAGAAGGTCTAATTATCCTCTCGCACATTGTTTAGCATAGACAAATGAGAAGGTCTCAAAACTATAGATGAAGATTTCTCTAGTAGATGTGGCAAGGGTGAAAGAGGTAGTAATAAGCATACACCTAGTGAACTTGCATGTTACAGCATCAACACGGTGCAAAACCAAGTGTGTCATGTATGAGTAGTTGTTGTAGGATTTGTTGATGAAAGAAACTAAGCTCACAGCATGTGTAACTGCAACTCATCAAAATTATTAGGTCTATTGCATCTTTCATTATATTAAACTTCATTTTTATAGTGGTTACTTGTTTTCCATCATAACATCTACTACTCATTATAGGGTCTTATAGACTAGGTTGATAGGCTAAAGAATAATGTTCATGAATGTAGGTAAACCTTGGCTTTAGTGAAGGAGATAATGGCTATTGTAATTTCAGAAGTCAAAGAGGTGCATAACCTCTTGGTGGGGTATTAATGGAGCTTGATTTGATGGTTTGAATATTTTAATTGATACTACTAAGCTAGCCTTGAGGAATACCAAGAAGAAGATAGAGCGAGTAGAGTAAGCTTAATCGATTAAAGCCTTTGGTCTAGTAGAATGTACTCCCCTCTCTTACACCCCCTCCCATAACCTAAGTTGATATTAGTTTTGCTCATAGATTAATGTTGTATTGAAACTAATGAGAATACAGTAAGATCATCCTAGATGGCTTCCATGTAGTGCATAGAGATGAGGAGGCCTTAACCTTGGTGGATGCTTCCTATAAATTTGAGGAGCTTTGTGATGATAATGAGTGCTGAAAATTTTTGGACATACTTACCACCTACATGGAAATATGGGGTTGCTAGCTCTTTTATAGCCCTACTTCCTTAGGCCATTGAAAGGGAGGTCCATTCTTATGAGAAGGTTTTCATACAAGTGAATAATCAAACTGTAGAAGATTTTGATGTAAAATTTCCAATGGTAATGCTCTTTCACTTATATTAAACCCTTTTCTTATATTTCCTTCCACTAATTAGCACGTTATGCTGTAGAAGGGTAGCATGGCTTCGTGGATTAGCAAGACACTTAGTCACATCTAAGTTTGTGAAGAAGACACATAAACTACTTTTGCAAACTATATTCATGTCAAAAAACATGCTATGCGTTTGAAATAAGAAATGTTAGCGATTCAAGAGTTAATTTTACAAATGAAAAGTTGTGGATGCAAAAGGATAGATGAGTTATTTTCTTGGTAGTTAATCCTAATTTGAATTGTTCTTATGTAAGGCTTTTGTCTTTGCAAATTATTAGTGTAATGCTCTACTCATTAGCATATTCATTCCACCATCTTGAAAACTTACCTTACCCTAATAATTATTCGTTCACTAAAGAGAATAAAACTTATAGCTCTTGTGTGCAATCACTTCCAATGGATAGCAAATGATGGTTTATCCATCTCTGTATGGTTGGATTTTTTGTAATCACTTCCATTAAGTCCATCAAAAATTTAAGTTTACCCTTAATTAATGTCAACTTACCAATATCTATAATATTTAGTGTAATAAAATAATATCATGAAATATATATAATCAAATAATATAACAAAATATTAAAATAAAAAGAAAAAAGGCCAACGAAAAATACAACCATTTACAGGCTTAGTTAGCCATTATATGGTTGGGGAATGGTTGGTTACCACTATCTATGAAATGAATCATCACCTAATAGCTGCAGATTAGGTGTTTGACTAGTCGAATGTTGCTGAAATGTGACATTTAGTCTTTAACGTGTGTTGGTTAGTTGTAAATAGTAATTTGTTTGACTAAATTCTAACTTTAGTATGTTAGTTTTAGCTAAGTTAGTTAGTAGAAATGAGACCTCTATTTATATCAGTTTTATTTCTATTCAATAACACATTCATTCTTTCCTTTAATACAAAGCTTTACATTGTTTCTGATCTATTTCACATATACTCTTCTTAATTTCAAGCTATAGAGTTGCAACATGATCAGATTTCCACATGGTATCTAAGCTTGTGGAATGGATTTGAAGTTGGGTTTCTTCTAGTAATTGTTTGTTCTAAATATAATCTTTAGTCTTGATACATAACATGAATATAACATAAGATTAGTTGAATAGTGATCCGCTTTACCTTAGCAGATCTAATCATATTGGAATATCCATTAGAAATATTCTTTTTGATAGGACATACTATTATGTTTGGAGTAGATTTGATTGAATGGCATTTGGTGCTAAGCTAAAGCTGGGATTTGTTGATGAAACTCTTGCCAAACTTGATGAAAATTCAATAGATTATGTATGTTAGGTGCTATTAGACTACATAGTTTGCTATTGGGTGTTAAATTCCATGGTAGGTGAGTTGTCACAAGGATTCTTCTATACTCAGTCAGCATATGAGTGATGGACTGAAATCAAGGAAAGGTATGGAGCTTATAATGGCCCTGTAGTTTTCCAAATTCAACATGAAATTGGAACTCTTAAATAAAACAATTTATCAATAAGTGCATATTATAGTAAAATGAAGAAACTATGGGATGAGTTACAAATGATAAATTCTTGTCCTACTTGTAGTTGTGAGCATGATACTCACTATGATCGTAGTTTCAAAGATAATATTATTGAGTTTAGATCTTGTTCTAAGTTGATGCAATTCTTGGTCTTAATGAAGTGTATGAGGATGTGTGGAATTAGATCATTTCAATGGATCTACTTCCTACTATTAATAAAGCTTTCCATTTGTTACAACAAGTTTAAAAACAAAAGGAGATTACTACTCTAGTTGTTCCAGATTTGGATACATCAGCTTGTCTTACAAAGACCATTATTGAATATCCTAGAAATTTTGATAATCGTAAGAAACAGAGGCCATAAAGTGGTGAGTTTTGTAAACACTATAGAATGGATAGTCATGTGATTGAAAATTGATTTCAATTATTTGGCTATCTGGATTGGTATAAGTGATAGGAATCAACTCTTCGTGCTAGTCATATGCAGTTGAGTGAGAGGACTATAAGGACTCACACTAAGAATGTTGGCTCTAAACCCCATTCAAGATGAGGATTCTTATCTTGATCTCCAACTTTCACATTTTTGCCGACCCAAATACCGAGCTCTAGTGCGAATTAACACAATTCTTGAGTTTTTAAGCAAAAGTGTCGACTTATCAAGCAACCTACATCCATTAGTAAGCTCATATCATGATCTTGTTAACTTCTGAGCCAACCAATGTTAGACCTCTATCCGAATTGAGCTGCGAGATACTTAACCTAAAGTGGATCTAAACATCCTTTAGTGACCTAGCTTTAGCTTCAACCAAATCAGGTCTACTCTAACTAATGACTATTTCTTTTGACTTCACTTAAATTGTATTATATTAAAGCTGAGTCACCTTAAGATATACTTAATTGAGACTAGCTGCATTTAAACTACTAACCACTATACGACACATGTCTTCTACCAAAACATTATAGAAGGATTCCTTACTTTTTCCATACAAGATATCCTTTGTCTCTTTTATCCTTTGTAGTAAGTTTCATGTATTCCATTTGCAATTACCCCTTTGTCTTTTCCTTGTATGTCTTATAACCCTAGTGGGGTTATTACATAAACCCCATTTATTTGTATACAGACAATACATTATGACATTATTGATTATTACAAGTTTCCTTTCCCGAGAAACCTTAGTGTTCTCATTTGTCTCTTAACTCTTATCTATTTTCTTTAGCAAGGAGTAGTGACGAGTGACCCTGTAGTTCAGAATAGTGAGTAACATCTAGTAAATTGTAGGCCGAGTGGGATCAATTGGTGTGTCATATCTAATTGGTAATTGCTCGAATTTGCTAAACCCCTTTTTCTTTCTTTTAGTTCTCATTTGTTGTGGTGTTTCTCTATATGTATGATCTCAAAGACATATCAACTTCAATGTTATCAAATCACGATTCTAAGAGAGAGTGTGTGAAGTTATAGTGAAGTTTTTTTTGTGTTTGCTGTTACTAGCTACAATGTTCCTTTTGTTGCTATTGCAATGTGTTTAGGTTAAGTAAGTTTAAAGTTATGAGCTGTGAAGTGGAGGTTTGTAGATTGGTAAGTGTAGTTTATGTTGCTACTCTATTATACTTTGTTTTTTCACTACCAGAAAAAAAGTGAGCTCGTTTCTATTGTATTCGAGTAAGTGTTGGGTGTTGAAGTTATTGTAGTCTGTTAGTAAGATTTTAGGTAGTAACTAGTAGTGTTTGTTGTGTAATGTGTTGTCAACCTAGTGGAGAAGTATTACATTATGTTGGATTCAAGTTTTTAAGGTGTTATTGCAAACTTGAGTAGTGGTGCTCATGTTGGTCATAGTCAAAGTGATAGTAATACTCTTGAGTTAGTTGATGGCAAACTTAATAGACTCACCAATCTTTTTGAGAGTCTGATTACTGCGACGCAAGCCAATAGGTATCAACCATAGGGTATACCTCGTTGTAACCTACTTAAGAATGTTCCTAAGAGACGACATAGCCAAGATGGCCAAGCTAATCGTCCAGTTTGACCCTATCAAGCTAGAGGATTGGTAGACTTAGTGGTTAGATGAAGGTTGGAGTTGGAAGGGATTGAGGAGGATATGGAGGAAGTATATTTAGAAGATGATGAAGAGGAAGAAGAAGAGGTTGAATACTACCGAGCACAAAAGTGAGGACGCCAAGCTCTTTGAGGACTTGAAAATGTTAAGGTCCAAATCCCATCCTTCAGTGGAAGTGGAGATGCAGATGAATATTTAGAGTAGAAAGAGAAGGTATTTGACTATTATAGGTATGTAGATGCAATTGAGGTTTAACATGTTACACTTGAATTTTCTGGGTATGCTATCATGTGGTGGAAGAATCTAAATGTAACTAGAGTGAGAGATAGACAATGAGGTATGTGAACTTGGGAAGAGATGAAGAGATTTTTAAGGAGAAGATTCGTACCTAAGACTTATTTGTAGGATACATTTACCACATTGTAAGAGCTTTGCTAAGGAAGCCGATCTATTGATGACTATGTAAGAGAATTTCAGGTGCTGATGATCTGAGCAAACATAGATAAACTCGAGGCTTACATAGTTTCGAGGTCCATTTTTGAACTTAAATTTGAGATTTGTAATATTATGGAGGTACGAAGGTTCTATACACCAAAAGAGGCCACTAAAGTAGCTACTGAGCTACTAAGCTAAAAAGGCAAGTAGATGAATTGATAGAATGAGGATATGTAAGGGAGAGCGTGAGTCCTTGTGTTATACCAGCTCTGCTCCACCCAAAGAAAGATGGTTCGTAGTACATGTACATTGGCAACCGAGCTATCAACTAAATTGCTATCAAGTATAGATACTTAATACTGAGGCTCGATGACATGTTGGATGAACTTCATGGCGCTAAGATCTTCTCAAAGATTGATTTGCGAAGTGGTTATTACCAAATTCACACAAGGTGTAGGGGTGAATGGAAGGCTACTTTCAAGACAAGATATGGTCTCTATGATTGGTTGGTTATGCTATTCGAACTTATAAATGCGTTGAGTGCATTCATGTAGCTTATGAACCATGTGATGTATCCTTTGGTCGAAAGATTTGTGGTTGTGTACTTGACGACATATTAGTATACAATACTTGATGTGGACCAAGGCCAAGAATAGATATGGTCGGTTGCAAGGATGGGTCTAAGCTTGCTGAAAGCTTGAAGAAGGTGATGGGATTGTGTGAAAATAGAAAAAGTAAAGTAAGCAAACCCGTAAACAGCTCCAAATGATATAACATACAAGTAAAATTTTCGAAGACTCACAACACAACTTGATACGATACACGAGATGGTTTGGTAAGGTTACTCACCACCTAGCCCTACTTAAGGGTTAAGATAAGAGTAAAGAAAGAGTAAAAAAGCTAATAAGAGTAGTGTTCATGAAAGGAAGAATATTCAGTATATTGATGATAAGATAATGATAATGATAGTGTGGCTACATGTACAGCGGGTATTTATACCCGAAAAATTAGGGCAACTTGCTTAAGTTGGAAAAAGACAAAAAGGACAATGTTTAAATGAAGTAATGTACATGGAATACAAAGGGTAAAAATGAAATTTCAAGGAGATCAATGATTATCTTAGTAAATTCCTTTATGTGGGTCTAGGATACGTGGCAACAAGTCCTTTGGGGATGCTGTTGGTAGAAATAAACAAGATGGTAGGGTCAGGATGAATGGACAAGCAAGGGTGCCAAGTAAACCTCGAGTTAGTACAAGCCGTAACCAAGAACAGATAAGGTTGGTCACTAGATGGGTATGAGCTTGCAAAAAACCCAAAAGAAAGTAATGAGGTATGTGTGAAAGGTCAAATGCGAATGAAGAGTAAGTAAAAACCTATGAACAGCTCTAAAGGATATGACACACCAATGGAACTTCCAAGGACTCACGTCATAATTCAATATGATGCACAAATTGGTTCGTTGAGGTTACTCGCCACCTAGCCTTACTCAAGAGTTAGGATAAGAGTGATGCTGAGAGTAAAAATAGTGTTTACATAAAATACTAAGTGTATTAATAGTAATCGGATCTGATGATCTTTATAGCTACAAGTATAGGGGTATTTATAGCCATAAGTTGAGGCAACTTGCCCAAAAGAGAAAAAACAAAAAGCGCATTTTCTAAGGAAGTAATATACAAGATACAAAAAGGTAAAAATAGATATAAAAGGAAAATAATCATTGGTGTAACAGATCCTATACATGATTTTGTACATGTAGCGATGCTATATTGGTGATGTTGTTAGAAGATGTGGACAAAAAAGGTATGGATAGCTTGCTTGTCCGAGTAGGGGTGGCTTAGTCAGTTTGGACTCTTTCTCTTAGCATCTCAACAAGGGTATGGCCGAGTAAGCAATTGGCCAGGTATGTATGAGAATGAAGATGAGCTGCTATCTCGGCCTTCCACTTCTCAATATACAATATTCGAGAAATAAGCAGTCACTCGACTTGGCAAGCAGAATGGGTAGGTAAGGAGATACTTGGCCTCTGCATAAGTTGGCTAGAATAGGAGGATTGGTCTTGCCAATCCCTCTAGTCCTTGGGCTCGGCTATAAGTTAGTAGTCTAGTAGCCTAATTCCCATTATTCCTTCCAGGTTGTTTTAGATTTGGGATCAAATTCGAATGGTCTTTATTTAGCTCTTCGTCAAGTTGATATGGTTGAGGTTGGCAATGTTAAAGGTGTTAGAAACCTCATAGTCCTCGGGTAACTCCAATCTTTAGGCATTATCATTGATCTTCTAGAGTATTCTAAAAGGTCCTTCAGCTCTTATAGAAAATTTGATCCTCTTACTTGGGGAATTATTCCTTGCTAAGGTATAGCTATAGTAAGTCTCATGGCTCGAATTGTTTAGCCGTCCTACCTTTGGTCTTCTCTCGCATTCTTTTAGTAGCTTGGTTGATGTGTTAAGTATCTTTGTCATAGAACTAGTGAAGGGATTGTGATTGAGCTCTTGTGTCAAGGTCCTCTTGCACGGGTATAGGTACAAGGGTGTGATTGAAGGGTAACTCGGGATTGAAACCATAGACTACTTTGAAGGGTGTTTGCCTAATGGTGTCATGCACCTTACGGTTGTAAGTGAATTCGACCATTGGCAAGCAAACATCCTAATTAGCCAAGTTCTTTCCCATCACAACTCGGAGTAGTGATCCTAAAGTGTGTTTATCTACCTCCGTTTAGCCATCAATTTGGGGGTAATAGGAAGTACTGAATAGTAGTTTGATCCCCATCTGATGCTATAAGGTCTTCCAGAAATGGGTAAAAAACTTTTGATCCCTATCGAAGACTACATTTCTTGGTATGCCATGTAACCACACAATCTCCTGCAAGAAAAGAGAAGCAATAGCCAAAGCGTTGTTAGTTTTTGAGCAAGGCACGAAGTATGCCATTTTGCTTAACCGATCCATGATGACCATTATAGAATCTTTGCCTCGGATAGTTTGTAGTAGTTTGAGAATAAAGTCCATGCTCAATTCAATCTATGGCTTCATTAGAACAAGTAAAGGCATTGCCTTCCCTTACTCAGCTTGGCACTTAGCCCTCTTGCACATGATATAACTATCGACAACTCTATGCACATCTCTTCTCATCTTTAGCTAGAAGAATTGACCATTTAACAGTTTATAGGTCCTTTTTTCTCCAAAATGTCTGGAGAGTCCTCCATTATGGATTTCCTTAATCAATAGTTCCTACAGTGAATAGGTTAATATGTGTAATTTTCCACCTCGGAACAAATAACCATCTTCCACATGATACTCATCTACTGTCCTTCCATCAATGCATCACATGATTATGGGTCTAAAGTATAGACCCTTAGAATATTGCTCTTTGATACTTGCAAATCTAAATAGATTAGTCTATAGTTTAGCTTAAAGTGCATGTCTCCTTAAAAGAGCATATGCAGCTACGTTGCTCTTTCCTTACTTGTATTTAATCATAAAATTGAATCCTTTAAGGAATTCAACCCATCTCGCTTGCTACTTCAATAACTTTGTCTAACTTTAGAGGCACCTCAGTGATTCATGGTTAGTATATATGACAAATTATCTCGATAGTAAATAGTGTTGCCACACTTACAGTACTTGAATTAGCCCTAATAGCTCCTTGTCACACATGGAGTAATTTAACTGTGGCCCTCTGAGCTTTTTATTGTGGAAGGCAATTGGTCGGCCTTCCTGCATTAGGATAGTAGCTATTCTAATGCCTGATGCATCATATTACAGCTTAAATATTTTCTTGAAGTCAGGTATAACCAATACCGAGGCAGAGGTCAATCTTTCTTTTACCTCGACAAAGCTCCTCTCCTCCCTTTCTCCCCATCGGAAGTCAGTGTTCTGCTTTGTGAGCTCAATAAGAGGCACGGCGAAGGTGTTGAAATTCTTAATGAATCGTCTATAGAATGAAGCTAGTCTATAGAAACTTTTCATGTCGACATAAGTAGTAGAAGTCAGCCACTTTACAATTGCTCATATCTTTTCGTCATCCACTTGTAAGCCTCCTCTGCTGACTATGTAGCCTAAGAATACCATTTCCTCTTAACAAAAGCAACATTTCTTGAGATTACCAAATAGTCTCTTGGTACGAAGGATATCCAATACTTTTCGGAGATGCTCACGATGACTCGACATGTCTACACTGTAGATTAGTATGTCATTAAAGTACACTACAACAAACCTTCTAATCACATGTCTTAATACGTAGTTCATCAATCACATGAAAGTGCTTGGGGCATTCGATAGGCCGAATGGCATGACCATCTACTCATAGAGTCTATGCCAAGTCTTAAATGTAGGCTTCCATTCGTCTCCTGACCTTATGTGGCATGATGGTAGCTAGACTTTAGGTCAATCTTATTGAAAATCTTGGCTTCACTCAGTTCATCCAGCATGTCCTTGACTCTAGGAATGGGATACCTATATTTGATTGTGATTTTATTCATAGCTCGACTATCTACACACATTTGCTAGGTCCCATCATTTTTCAACATTAGAAGCGTCAAAATAGTACAAGAGATGAGACTTTCTCTGACATATCCTCTCTTTAGCAACTCATTGACTTGATGTTGGAGCTTAGAAGCCTGCTCGGGATTCATCGATAGACTGGCTTATTCTGCAACGTGGTACTGGGTAGTAAGTTAATGCAGTACTCTATGCCTCATATTGGGGGTAGCCTTTAGGTAACTATTCTCGGAATAGGTTACCATACTCGTTAAGCAACTCTTTGATTTCTTAGGGTTGTTTACCCTACTCCTTCATTTCTAATAGGCACCTAGCTTAACATAAGGGTTAGTTTGTTAGCATTGATGGTTTTTCGGAGCTCAGCTCTACTCATTACTAGAGCCTTTCTCGATTCGTGGGTAAGTTTTGTCTGTAATTTATTTACTTCTCTCAATAGCATCAAGTTCAGTATGATCTTCTGGTCATCCTTCTCAAACATGTATGTGTTCTTGTAGCTGTCATCGATAACTCTCCTATCAAACAAACATGACCTACCTAGTAACATATGGGAAGCATACATGGGTAGTACGTTGTAAAGAATCTGGTCAGAGTAATTCCCTATAGTGATCAGTAGTAGTATTTGCCGAGTGACATGTAGTGCTCTTTTATCACTCAACCAGTGCAATTTGTATGGCTTTAGATGTGCCACGGTCGGCAACTTCAATTTTGAAATAAGATCTGCTAATGCCACATTGGTGTAGCTTCCACTATCTACGATGAGGGCACACACTTGATCATTCACTTTACAGGTGGTATGAAACAAATTTTCTCTTTACTCCTCCTATTACAAGCGTTCTATGTTTATAATGCATTAGACAACCATGAGCAACTGATCTAGGTCTTTAGCAAACATGTCTTCCTCAATCGGTTCTTTCTCGATAGTGATATCTTCCTTAGGTTCTTCATCTGTACTGTCTACTTCTAGCTTTGGGACGTCTCTTTTGATGACCATTGTCCTTCAATTTGGGCACTGAGTAGCTATATGTCCGAACCCTTATCACTTGAAGTACTTAATTTGACTTGTCTTCCCGCTTGATCCTTGCCCCTTCTCATTAGTTTGGGTCGGCATTTTGCCATCAAGTTGGCCTTTCTGTTCGACTTGTACATCCATCTTTCGGCTTGACTTGATATTCAACTGAGCTTAATGACTTGCTTGTTTACGTTGGCTAGTCGACATCCTTATTGGTACTCGGCTCCTTCTTTGCCTTTCTACAAGTTGGTCTATTCTAATGGCTTCATCCAATGTAGTAAAGCGTTGGAGTTTCATAATATCTCAAATTTCACCTCCTAATCTAGTGATGAATTTTGAGACTGTTTGAGCTAGTGGTTCCTTTACTTCGCAATGGATCATAAGCATTTGAAATTTTTGAACATACTTGTTAATAGTCCGGCCTCCTTGTCTCAGCTCCTTAAGCTGAGTGAAGATATCTTGAAGATAAGTTTCCAGGATGAATATGTTTCTGAGTATTCTCTTTATCTCAGGCTAAGTATTAATCTCTTAGTAGCCTTCTCGTCTCCTTATGGCCTAGAAATTCTTCCATTATGTGGCGGTATATTCAAAGAATCAACAGCAGTAGTTCTCACTTTCTTGTAATTCTCGTACTGATAATAATAAAAAATTTGCTCCACCTTCTCTTCCCACTCTAAATATTCATCAACATTCCTAGATCCATTAAAGCTCAGAATCTGAAGCTTCACATGGTTAGATGTTCTAAGGGCTTGTACACGTGCTTCTTCAAAATATTCTTCCTTGTCCTCTTCATCAAGTTCTCTTAGGTCTATTCTCCGTCTTACTCGTTTGCCTACTCCTTCACCTTGAACTAGTTGAGTTGGGTTCTGATCTTTAATAGGTTGAGTAGCTTGTGGGGTATTTTACACAGCTTCAGTTGGTTGATAAACCAATGCATGAACATCTCAGGTCAAATCTATTAAGAGGTTAACTACCTCATCAAGTCTCTTGTCAGTGCTTCTCAGTGTTCCTTGAGACTATTGTCCATGGTAGACAACTCTACTATTGTTATCTCCATCACCAACATTTACACTTGGATTTGTCATTTTCTTCACTGATTTAAGGCTTAAACAAACACTTCTAGAAAACTTGAAAATTAACAACTAGCAAACACAACAATTAAGATGAACAAAGTAACTTGCGTTGTTTCAAACACGCAAAACAAAGTATAAGTAGAACTTCAAAAGCCAACTACATTTCAAACAAAACCTCCACTCTAATACCAAGATGGTGTGAGCTATGACCAAGAATAGACAAGGTAAGTTGTTAGATGGGTTCGAGCTTATAGAAAGCTTAAAAGAAAGCGATGAGGTATGTATGAAAGGTCAAATGAGAATAAAGGGTAAGCAAAAACCCACTAACAGCTTTAGAGAATATGATACACCAATAGAACTTCTAAGGACTCATGATACAATTCAATATAATGTACGAATTGGTCCGGTAAGGTTACTCACCACTTAGCCTTGCTCAAGGATTAGGATGAGAGTTATGTTGAGAGTAAACAACAGTGTTTACATAAGGAAGAAAATACCAAGTGTATTAATGGTAATCTAATTCTAATTATCTTTAAAGCTATTAGTACATGAGTATTTATAACCATAAGTTAGGGAAACTTGCCTAAAAGGGAAAAGACAAAAAGGGCATTTCCTAAGGAAGTAATGTATGAGATACAAAAGGATAAAAATAGATATATAAGGAAAACAATCATTGGGGCAATGGATCCTACACATGATTTTATATACGTAGTGATGTTATATTGGTGATGTTGTTGGAAGATGCGGACAAAAAGGAATGGACAACTTACTTGTCCGAGCAAGGGTAGCTTGGTCAATTTGGACTCTTTCTCTCAGCATCTTGACAAGGGTACTGTCGAGTACGCAATTGGCCAGGCATGTGTGAGAATGAAGATAGGCTACTGTCTCGGCCTTCTACTTCTCAACACACAATATGCGATAAATAGGCAGTCATTTAGCTTGGCAAGCAAAATGGATAGGTAAGGAGATACTCGGCCTCTACATGAGTTGGTTAGAATAGGATGATTTATCTTGCAAGTCCCTCTAGTCCTTGAGTTCGACTGTGGGTCAATGATTTGGTAGCTAAATTTCTATTAGGACTCATTTGAGAGAAAGGTACCTTTAGATATGTGATGTGACTCTCAGCTTCTTGACACTAATGTTGTTGGGCTAGAGGTCATCTTGGTCAGGGTTGAGCAAATGTATATGGGTTTAGGCTATTAGTAAGGTATTCATCTAGTCATCACATGACTTTTGAGAAATGAGGAGTTACCAGGTTTAGCACAAGGAGTTGGTTGGCGACAAGATCATCTCGACTTTAGTAGGAGTAGGTTAGGGCAGGAGGATTTGTTTTATTAGTCCTTGAAGGCCTCGAGCTCAGCGGCATGTCAAGGGACCAGTAGTTTAATTCTTATCATTCCTTCTCGATTAATTTGGATTTAGAATAAAATCTTACTGGTCTTTGCTCAATTCTTCCTCAAAGTGATAAGGGTTGATGTTGGTAATGTTTAAGGTGTTAGAAATCTCATAATCTTCGGGTAGTTCCAATTTGTAGGCATTGTCATTAATTTTCTAGAGGATTTTGAAGGGGCCTTTAGCTTAGGCAGATAATTTATTCTTCGTCTTGCTTAAGAACCTCTCTTTGCTCAAGTGCAGCTACACTGAGTCTCTAGGCTAAAATTGTATCAACTTCCTCCCGTTAACCTCTTCTTACATTTTCTTAGAAACTTAGTTGATCTTTCGAGTAACCTTGTCATAGATGTGTTGTAAGGACTGTGCTCAGGTTCTTGCTTTAAGGTCTTCTTACTCGAATATGGGTACAAGAGTACGATTAAGGGGTAACTTCAGATTATAACCAAAGACAACTTTAAAGGGGGTTTGCTTGGTGGTGTTATGTACTGTATGGTTATAAGTGAATTCTACCACAGGAAAACAAACATCCTAGTTGGTTAAGTTTTTTCCTATTGTAGCTAAGAGTAGTGATCCTAAAGTACAGTTGACCATTTTTGTTTGGCTACCAGTTTAGGGATGACAAGAAGTATTGAATAGTAGTTTAGTCTCTATCTAATACCATACAGTCCTTTAGAAGTGACTTAGGAACTTCGGATGTTTGTCTAAGATTGCACTCTTTAGTATGTTGTGTAAATGAAAAATTTCCTTAAAAAAAAGAGAAGTAATAGCTGAAGCATCATTAGTCTTAAAGTAAGGCAAAAAGTATGCCATTTTACTGAATCTATCTATGGCCACCATCACAGAATCTTTGCTTCAAGCAGCTCTAGGTAATTCAAGGACAAAGTCCATGTTCAACTTAGTCTAAGGTCGAGTTAGGGTAGGTAACGGCATTGCTTTCCCTTGCTCGGCTTAGCATTTTGCCATCTTGCAAGTAGCACAACTCTCAAGATTTCAATGTACATCTCTTCTCATTTTCTACCAGAAGAGCTGCCCTTTCAACAACTCATATGTCTTTTTCTCTCCAAAATGTCTAGAAAGTCCACTAAAATGAGCTTCCTCGAGAAGTAGCTCTTATAAGGAACAGGTAGATACACATAACTTTCCACTTTAGAATAGATATCCATCTTTTACATGATACTCATCTATTGTTTTGTCATTGGTAGAGCGCTCATATATAGGTTTGAAATGTAAGCCTTTAAGGTACTATTCCTTAATGCTTATAAACCCCAATAATTTGGTTTGCAACTCAATCAAGATGACATGTCTCCTTGATAAAGCATCAACAATGATTGTGTTCTTACCTTGTTTGTTCTTTATCACAAAACTGAATCCTTCTAGGAATTTAACCCACCTCTCTTGTCGCTTCTAATAACTTGGTTTGACTTCTGAGGTACCTCAAAAACTTATGATCAGTATAGATGACAAACTCTCTTGGCAATAGATAGTACTGCTACACTTAGAGTGCTTGGATAAGGGCTAAGAGTTCTTTATCATATATGGAGTAATTCAATTGAGGTCCTCTAAACTTCTCTTTGTGATAAGTAATTGGTTAGCTTTCTTGCATTAAGATGGCACCTATAACAATGCTTAATGTGTCACATTTCAACTCAAAAATCTTCTCGAAGTTAGGTATGGCTAATATGGGTACGGAAGTCAAACTTACCTTCACTTCAACAAAACTTCTTTCCTCTATTTCTCCCCACTTAAATTCAATGTTCTTCTTCATCAATTCGGTAAGGGGTGCAGCAATGGTCCTGAAATTCCTAATGAACCTTCGATAAAAGGATGCTAATCAGTGGAAACTTCTCACCTTGACATAAGTAGTTGGAGTTAGCCATTCAACAATAGCTTAGATCTTTTCATCATCCACTCGCAACCTACGTCTACCAACTATATAACTTAGAAATACCACTTCCTCTTAGCAAAAACTACATTTCTTTAAGTTGTCGAATAACCTCTTGGCTCGGAGTATGTTGAGTACGTCACGGAGATGTTCATAGTAGCTTGTAAGGTTGGTACTATATACAAGGATATTGTCAAAGTATACTACAACACACTTCTCGATTAGATTCCTCATTACATGGTTCATTAGTTTCATGAAGGTGCTTGACAAGCCAAAAGGCATTACCATCCATTCATAGAGTCCATATCAAGTTTTAAATGTTGTTCTCCACTCATTTCCTTGTCTCATTCAGATTTGGTGGTACCTTGACTTCAAATCTATCTTACTAAATATTATTACACCACTTAGTTGATCTAACATATCGTTTAGCCTTGGGATGGGCATACCTATACTTGATCATAATGTTATTGATAGCTCTGCTATCCATACGCATACGCTAAGTTCCATCCTTTTTTGGTACTAAGAATGCCTATACAAAACAAGGGCTAAGCTCTCCCTTACATAACCCTTTTCCAGAAGTTCATCAACTCGTCACTAAAGCTTAAAAGCTTACTCATGTTCAGTGCCTTGGAGATGGGGTAGCCCCTCTAGTAATTATTTAAGAAACAGATCGGTATATTCATTCAACAGTTCCTTGACTTCCGAGGATAGTTCACCCCGCTCCTTCAACTTTAGTAATTACTTGATTAACAAGAAGGTTAGTGTGTTGGCTTTAATAGCCTCTTGGAGTTTGGCTTTACTTAACACCAAAGCCTTCTTTGATTTGAGAGCAAGTTTAGCTTACAAACCTGCTAACTTGACACGACATCATGGGGTTCAATGTAATCTTACTCCTATCTTTCTCAAGCACATATGTGTTCCTATATCCATTATGGATAACTCTTTGATCGTATAGCCAAGGTTGGCTTAATAGTACGTATGATGCATACATAGGTAGCACATTACAAAGAATTTCATTGGAATAATTCTCAATAGAGATTGGTAGCAATACTTACTGTGTGACATGCAGTACACCTTTCTTATTCAACCAGTGTAACTTATATAGCTTTGGATGTGTGAGAGTCAGCAACTTTAGCTTCATGATTAGGTTAGCAGATGCCACATTAGTGCAACTCCCATTATCCATTATGAGTGTACATACCTGATCATTCACTTTGCAAGTGATATAGAATAAGTTCTCTCTTTGCTCCTCCTCATATGAGGGTTCTAAACTCATTATTCGTCAGATAACTAGGATCAACTGATCCAAGTGCTTGGCAAACACCTCTTCCTCGACTAATTCATTCTCCTTTGTGGTTTGCTTCTTGGAAACAACCTGGTCCTCAAGTTCTTCGTCAATACTACCTACTTCAAGCTTCGAGACATCTTCGTTGATGATCATAGTTCATCAGTTTGGACATTGAGCAGCCATGTGTCTAAACCCTTGGTATTTAAAGCATTTGATCTGACTCATCTTCCTCCCAAATCCTTACCCCTTCTCATATGTTTAGGTCAGCACATCACTGTCTGTTCAACCCTTCTATTTAGTCTTGACATCTATTTTTTAGTCGGCTCGGTACTTAGTTAAGCTCGATAGCTTCCCTAAACAAGCCAGGTTAACTGATTAGGTTAGCTCATCGAGGGTTTGGTCAACATTCTACTCCTCTGTCTCTCTATTCGTTAGGCTATCTTTATAGTCTCATTCAATGTGGTAAACTGTTGAAGTTCTACAATGTCTCAGATATCACTTTTTAATTTAGTAAGGAATATAGATACTATTTGGGCTGACGGCTCTTTTACTTCACAATGAATCATGAGTATTTGGAACACTTAAACATACTCATTAACTGTTTGGCCTTCCTACTTCAACTCTTGAAGTCAAGAAAAATTGTCTTACGAATAAGTATCTAGCACAAACCTATTTATGAGTATCGGGCCTAGTATTGACTTCCCTATATCCTTATTGTCTTCTCATAATATGAAAGTTCTTCCATGACATGGAGGCATATCTTAAGAACTCAACAGTAATAGTCCTTACCTTCTCTTGATCCTCATACTGGTACTAATCAAAGACTTGCTCAACCTTCCTTTCCCAATCTAAATAATCATCTGCACTCTTAAAACCACTGAGGTTCAGAATCTTAAGCTTCACATGGTTGGTAGCTCGAGGTACTTTAACTCACTCTTCTTCTTCATTATATTCCTCTTCATCATCATCATCCATATCTCCCATGTCAATCCTTTGTTGTACTCGTCTTCCTACTCCTCCACCTCGAACTCGTTGAGCTAGGGTTTCTCCTTTAGCAGCTTGAGCAGCTTGTGAGGTGTTTTGCATGGCCTTAGTAAGTTGATAAACCATCGCATGAACAACTTTAGTCAAATCAATTAGGAGATTTGCTACCTCATGAAGTCTTTCATCCATACTTTTGAGGGTACCTTAGGATTGTCGGCCATGGTGGACAACACTACTATTGCTATCCTTAATATTGGTATTAACACTCGGGTCAATCATTTTCTTTAACAAATTTGGTTTCAAACTTCAAATCTGAGTACAACTAACATTATTCCTCTAAACTAAACAACATGCACACTCTCCATACAAATTTCCAATCAACTCGTAAACACTTTTAACTATATTGATGAACAAATCACTACATCAAAACTTACTTTGTTTTTAGATGTTTGAAATAAGGCAAAATAAAGTATACTTAAGAACAAACTTCACACTCTATTACTTACTCAAATACTCTAAGGATTCTCTTCACAACTACGACACACTATTATAGTGAACCTTACTTCACAAAACACAAATACAACTTACCCAAATGAAACCTAAGCTTTAATATTAAGATGATGTAGGTTGAGGCCAAGAACAGACAAGGCTTGTTGTAAGGATAGGTCCAAGCTTACTGAAAGCTTGAAGAAGGTGATGGGATTGTGCAAAAATAGAAAAAGTAAAGCAAGCAAACCCATGAATAACTTTAAAAGATATAACACACCGGTAGAACTTTCGAGAACTCACAGAACAACTTGATATGATGTACAAGATGGCTCAGTAAGGTTACTTGTTACCTAACCTTGCTTAAGGGTTAGGATAAGAGTGAAAAAAGAGTAAATAAGCTAATAAGAGTAGTATTTGCGAATGGAAAAATATTTAGTATATTGATGATAAGATGATGATAATGATATTGTGGCTATATGTATAATGGATATTTATACTTGAGAAACTAAGGCAACTTGCCTAAGTTGGAAAAAGATAGAAAGGACACATAAAAAATAAAAAAAAACTAATGTACAAGGAATACAAAGGGTAAAAATGAAATTTCAAGGAGATCAATGATTATCATAGCAAGTTCCTTCATGTAGGTTTAGGACACGTAGCAACAACTCATTTGGGGATGCTCTTGGAAGAAAAAAGCAAGATGGTTGGGTCAAGATGGTTGGCTAAGCAGGGGTATCGAGTAGATCTAAACCCATTCAAGAGAAAGGTGCCTTTGAATATGTGATGGGACTCTCGACTTCTCGATACCAATGTTGCTAGGCTGGAGGTTGGCTCTGTTAGGGTTGAGCAAATGTATGGGGTTAGGCTATGATGTGATTAGGAGCTCAGTTATCACTAGGACTTACCATTGCTAATTTGAACTGGTGGGTCCTTCAAAATATCAAAGAAAACAAAGTGCGTAGTTCTATGAACTGATTAGAGTAGCTGATGTGAAGCTGTTTGGAGAATATGATATACAAACGAACACGACACAATTTGACACTTCACTTGATATGACGTATAAGTTAATATCAAGGTCCACCCACCACAAATCCTAGGCTACTCGGCAAGATTAGATAAGGGTGTATGAAAGTAGACTTAGAGAGGGTTGTCTTGCAAGAACCATATATTCAATGTCTATGTGTAAAGTCAGATGATTCCAGCTTACAAGGAGAAGGGACTATTTATTGTAAGTCCCTAGGGCAACATTACAAATAAAGAAATTACAATAAGGTATATACAAAAGGGGGATTCCTAGTACATACGAAAAGGGGAAAAAGGGATAAAAGACAAAAAGAGAAAAATAATACATTATCAGATGTCTAGGACAGGTAACGGTATGATACTAGATCCATACAAGGGTTCTCTAAGCACAGTTGGCGAGAGGAATTAAGGTGTCACTAGTACAAAGAAGTTGAGACGTAAAAGGATGTCATGAGATTTAGAAGGAAATTGGAAGAGAAGTACCGGGCTGGGAGCTAACTGCATTTACTTAGTAAGAGACTCTCAGTTGTTAAAAGCCTAATCACTTGGTATAGAGCTTTCAGCTAAAGGAAAGTCAGCATTGGCACACAATAATGAATAGAGCATAATATAACTACCCGGAGCTCTCAAGGAATTTAGCCATCCTCCTTTATCATACTGTTTCTTGTCATCAACGAGTTGATGAGAAAGAATCCTTTAGGTGAGGGATTGGAGGCCTTTGAGGTGTGCACGAGTGATTAGGCTAGTAATCGGTAACCCATCAACTCCTTGAGGTTGTTGGAGATTTGCCCTCAAATCATGATCCTCGTTATCATCTAGTACATAGGGAGTTAAATCGGTGACGTTGAATATGGTGGACACATTGAAACCCTTGGGTAGTTCAACCTCATAGGCATTATTATTAATGTACTTAAGAATCTTGTAAGGTCCATTTGTTCTAGGAGATAAGTTATTCGTCCTTTTGCTAGGGAAGCGTTCCTTGCTAAGATGGATCTAGACAAGGTCTCTAGGGGTATAAACAACTCGTCTCTTCCCTCGGCTTCTCGCTTCCTTTTGTCAGGCCACAGTCTTGGCTAATTACTTAGCAATCTTCTAATGTAACTTCTGGAATTCCTCGACATGCTATAGGTCGAATTGACTTTCCCCTTGTGTAGGTGGATTGTTAATTAAATCTAAGGGTAAATTCAGGTTAAGTTCACAAACCACCTCAAATGGTGATGCTCCAGTTGAGTAGTGAGTCGAGCGGTTGTAGGTAAATTTAATAACGGGCAACCATAAATCCCAATCATGTAAATTTTTCCCAACAATTATGTGCAAGAGGTTACTGAAGGTTTTGTTCATAACTGTAGTTTGGCTATTGGTTTGGGGGTGACAAGTAGTACTGAATAGGAGCTTAATGCTAAGCTTCCTCCATAGGGTCTTCCAAAAGAAGCTCGTGAACTTTGAGTCACGGTCAAACACAAGACTCTTTAGCACTCCATGTAGTCATATAATTTCTTGCAAAAAGAGCTTAGCAATGAATATAACATCATTAGTTCTGTGGCAAGAAATGAGTTGGTCCATCTTGTTGAGTCGATTGACTACCACCATGATTAAGTTGTGTCTTTTTGGCGTTTAGGGAAGGCCGAGCATAAAATCCATGCTTAGATCAATTTATAACCGCTCTAGAATAGGTAGGGGTATGTATTCTCCATAGGGTTCTCTCTTCCCCTTTTCATATTTATGTACCTCGTACCTCTCAAGTACTTGGTGCACATCCTTCATCATTCCAGGCCAATAAAAATGCTCCTTCAATATCTCAGTCATTCTCTTTTCCCCAAAATGGCCAACTAAACTTCGGGCATGAGCTTCTTGAATGAGTAGCTCCCTTACTGAACTACTTGGAACATAAACCTACTTTCCCTTCATTAAGAACCCCTGACTCAAGTAGAACCCTTCTATAGCACCTCCAACATTGCACTTGGCCACTAAGGGTCCATAATGTGGATTATGTTCATATTGATCATGTAAAGTGCCAAATCCAAGCACCTTAGCTTACAACGTTATGATGAGGGCATAACGGCAAGAAAGAGCATCAGCTACTGTATTGGTACTCTCCCTTCTTATATTTGATGACATAGCAAAAGGTCTCTAAAAACTCAATTCATTTGGCGTGACGTCAAGAAAGCTTCTGTTTTCTATGAAGATGCTTGTGAAACTCATGATCTGAGTAAATGATGAATTCTCTTAGCAACATATAATGCTGCCAGTTCCAGAGTATTTAGACAAGGGCGTAGAACTCCTTGTCGTAGGCTAAGTAATTTAGGGTAGCACCTCAGAATTTTTTGTTGAAGTAAGCAATGGGCCGGCTCTTTTGCATAAGGACAACACTAATACTAACACCAAACACATCACATTCAACCTCAAAAACAATTTCAAAATCCAATAGGGTAAGTACTGGAGCAAACGTTAGCTTAGACTTCACGTCTTCAAAGATCTTCTTAGCTTTCTCCAACCACCTAAACTCAACATTCTTCTTGGTCAATTCAGTTAATGGAGGAGTTATGGAACTGAAGTTTTGAATGAATCTCCAATAGAATGAAGCTAGACCATAGAAGCTCTTGACTTCAATAGCATTAGTCGGTGTAGGCTACTCAAGAATAGATTTGACTTTCTTATCATCGACTCAAACTCTCTTCCCCGAAACAACATATTCGAGGAATACATCCTCGCTTTGACAAAATACACATTTCTTCAGGTTGCTGAATAATATCTCGGCATAGAGGATGTTGAACACCAATCTTCAATGCTTGACATGAGTGATGAGGTCGATACTGTAGACCAGAATATCATCAAAATAAACCACAACACATTTGCCGATCAACATTCTGAGCATATGATTCATCAGTTGTATAAATGTACTTGGCACATTAGTCAACCTAAAAAGCATCACCAACCATTCTAATAGACCATCTCTTGTCTTGAAGGCCATCTTCCATTCAGTTCTAGGTCTCATTCATATCTGGTGGTAGCTATTCTTTAGTTCAATCTTAAAAAAGATGTGGGCACCATGTAACTTGTCAAGCATATCATCAAGTCGTGGGATTGGGTATCGGTATTTAATAGTGTTCTTATTGATGGCTGAACTGTTAATGTAAATTCTCTACGTTCCATCCTTTTTCGGTACGAGCACAGCAGGTATGGCATAAGGGTTCATGCTCTCATGCAAATAGCCAAGGTCTATTAACTCATCCACCTATTTCTTCAATTCAGCGACCTACTTAGGATTGAGCCTATAAATAGGTTGGTTTGATAAGGTAACTGCTGGTTAAAGGTCGATGCAATGCTTAATACCTCTCAAATTCAGTATCTAAGCAAGAAATAGGTTGAAAAAGTCTTGAAGTAGCTATTGCACCTCAGTAGGTAAGTTCTCGGTTTCTTTAACCTCCAAGAGTCTCTCATCGGCCAAGACTTCTTGGGAAAATTGAGCTCAAGAAATCACTAAGGACTTCCGCTGCAGTGATCTAACAACCTTCTCTTGGGTTTCTTGCACTTCTTTAGGACTCATGGGTACCAATATAATTTTCTTCTTATCCTTTTGGAACATGTAGGTGTTCTATATTGATTGTGCAATACTCTCAAGTCAAATAGCCATAGTCGACCAAGTAATATGTGAGAAGCGTACATGGTAAGGACATTACACAACACCTTGACCCTATACCTATCACCAATGGTAATCAGTACCCTAACTTGTTTGGAAACGTATAACCCTCCTTTTCTCATTTAGCTAGTGAATCTTATATGGCTTAGGGTGTAGAAGGGTTAGCAAATTCGTGGCCTTAACTACTCCTTTAGCTATGACATTGGTATAACTTCCTCTATCAATGATTAAGGCGCATAGCTTACCATTCACTTGGAAATTCATATGGAAGAGGTTTTATTTACGTTAGCCACAAAAGCATTGAGAGATCATCGAGCGATAAAGTTATACTCGGCACCGCCCTTAGGTGGTGTTTCGGCATCGAGGTCTTCTTGAAATTCTTCTAGCATCTGATCAACTCCCCTTTCTTCCTCTCCTTCGCTTATGCTCTCTACTTCAAACTCTGCCTTGTCTCCTTTCATAGTCATTATTCAGCGGTTTGGACATTGACTAGCTACGTATCCATACCAAGGTACTTAAAACATTTGATTTCTCGGGTCTTCCTTTTTTAGCTTTAGCCTTAGTCTCTTCAGATCTCAAGTTACTCAGTCTTACTCTTACCTTGGCCTTTGTCTAGTTGACTCGGCATCTGCCCTTGACATTCTACTGCAGAACTATTTGATGTTTAGTCATTCCCTAGTTAGCTTGGCATGCCGCTCTTATTCAGCAGCATTGGTTGGCTACTTGACATTCGACTAACCTGGATCTACCTTTGCCTTTCAATTCTTTGTACCATCCGGATGGTTTCATCTAGAGTTGTGAGGCTTTATAGCTCCATGATGTTACCAATCTTAATCTATAGCCTAGAGATGAATCGTGCTATAGTTCACATCTTAGTTTTGTTGACATCACATCAAATCATGAGCAACCGAAACTCTTAGACATAGTCATCCAATGATTTGTTACCTTACCTCAAGTCTAGGAGTTGTTTGAAAGTGTCTTGCTTGTAGTGCTCGGGAATAAACCCACTTCTTAGGACTCTCTTCATTTCATTCCATGTTCAGACTTCTTATCTGGCTCTTATGTGAACATTCTACGACTTCTTCCACCGTATTGCCACATATCCAGAAAACTTCAATGCAGCCATTCGAATACGAACAATGTCTTCATAATCATAAAAATCGAATATTTTTTCGATCTTCTCCTCTTAACCTAAGTAGTCATTAGTACTACTAGACTTGTTGAAGCTCGAAATCTGTACTTTAAGGTGTTTAGCTCCCTTAAGAGCTCTAAGCTTACATTCATCAATTCCAACATACTGCTCCTCTTCTACTTCGTCCAACTTTAGTCTTCTTCTTATGGCTTTATCGATAAAATAGGGTGGTGCTTAGTTTACAGGAAAGGCTTCTAGTGCTCATTCATTCATTTGTCTTCTTAGCTTATCTCTCATCTCTCAGCCTTATTCAACAATTCTCTCATGTGGCCTAATCTCTAGAACTCTCTGTACTGATGTAGCTAAATTAGCCACAATAGTAGTAAGGTCTTGTATGTGCTCATCAGTAGTACAAGGTGTTTATTGGGTCACTCGACCGTGACCATGAGCATCACTTTCAACATTGTTAATTTCTCTTTGAACACTAGGATTCGACATTCTCTTGAGGTTTTAGAAAAGTACTCTCTACATAAAAAATCGTTACACATACACAAATACCATATAGCTTTCGGTCTCAACCTCAAGCTCTGATATTAGGATCATATTATGTGCCTAGGAGCTTAGTTATCATTAGAGCCTACCATTGCTAATCTAAACTAGTGGGTCCTTCAAAATACCAAAGAAAACAAAGTAAGTAGGTCTATGAACTAATTAAAGTAGCTGACGTGAAGCTGTTTAGAGGATATGACACACCAACGAATACAATACGACTTAACACTTTACTTAATATGATGTGCAAGTTAATGTCAAGGTTCACTCGCCATTAATCTTGAGCTACTCGACAAGATTAGATAAAGATGTATGAAAGTGGACTTAGAGAGGGTTGTCTCGCAAGAATGGTATATTTAATGTCTATGTGTAAAGTCAGATGATTCTGGCTTACAAGGAGAAGGGACTATTTATAGTAAGTCCCTATGGCAACATTACAAATAAAGAAATTATAAGAAGGTATATACAAAAAGGGATACTAGAAGGGGCTATTTATAGTAAGTCCCTATGGCAACATTACAAATAAAGAAATTATAAGAAGGTATATACAAAAAGGGATACTAGAAGGGGCTATTTATAGTAAGTCCCTAGGGCAACATTACAAATAAATAAATTACAAGAAGGTATATATAAAAAGGGATTCCTAATACATATGAAAAGGGGTAAAAGGGACAAAAGACAAAAAGGGAATTCCTAGTACATATAAAAAGGGGTAAAAGGGACGAAAGACAAAAAGGGAAAAATATTACAATGTCAGATGAAGAAGATAGGTAGTTGTGTGATATTGGATCTATACAAGGGTTCTTTGAGCACAATAGGTGAGAGGAATTAAGGTGTTGTGATGATAAAGAAGCCTAGACATGAAAGGATGCCGTGAGATTTAGAAGGAAGCTGGAAGAGAAGTACTTAGCTAGGAGCTAGCTACATTTACTTGGCAAGAGACTCTTGATAGTTGAAAGCCTAATCACTCAGCACAGAGTGCTCGGTTAGAAGAAAGTCAGCATTAGCCTATGATAACAAATAGAGCATACTATAACCAACCGAAGCTCTTAAGGAATTCAGCCATCTTCCTTCAACATATTGTTTCTCATCATTAGTGGGTTGATGAGAAAGAATCCTTTAGGTGATAGATTAGAGGCATCTAAGGTGTACGCGAGTGATTGGCCGGTAGTCGGTAACCTATCAAGCTATTACTAGGGCATTCATCCAGTTGGCACATAACTTTCAAGAAATGAGGAGTTACTTTACTTGGTACAAGGATTAGCTCGGCTTTCGCAAGATTTAGTTGGAGTAGGAGGATCCGTTTTGTTAATCCTTCAAGGTCTTAGGCTTATCCATACATCAAAGGTCTATTAGCCCGATTCCTATCAGTAGCAACCTAAAAAACCATGTTCAACATCTTCGAGCTGTTTTTGACAATTTACATACTAAGAAGTTGTACAAAAATCTAAAGAAGTGTATGTTTTATCAAGGTAAAGTTATCTTTCTTGGGTATATAATATTTAGAGACAGAATTTGAGTAAATGAGGAAAAGATTTGAGCTATCTTAGAAAGGTTAATTCTAAAGAATGTCATTAAAGTATGGAGTTTTCATAGCTTTGCTTCTTTCTATAGGTGATTCATTAAAAGCTTTAGTACGATTTTAGCCCCCTTGACCAAGTTGACAAAGAAGAATGATGGATTTTAATGGAATGAACAAGCTGAGTAGAGTTTTAGGGAGATCAAAGAGAAGCTTACCTCTACCCTTATCTTAGTTTTGCTAGATTTTGACAAGCCATTTGAATTGGAATGCAATGTGTCAAGCATTGGCATTGGACCAGTCTTGATGTAGGAATGTCGACTAGTTGCTTACTACAATGAGAAGCTCAATGGTGCCACACTAAACTATTTTATGTATGAAAAAGAGTTGTACTCACTCTTCTAAGCCTGTACTATATGGAAACACTATTTATTACCACAAGAGTTTGTGATTTATATAAAGCGAGAGTCTTTAAAGCATTAGAGGAGTCAAACTAAACTATCAAAAAGGCAAGTAAGGTGGCTAGAATTTATAGAAGGTTTTTCCTATGTGATTTGACATAGGAAGACATAGTTATAGATGCTTAGTTATGACGGCAACCTTACTGACCACCTTGCAGATGAAATTATTAGGATTTTCTTTTATTATCGAGTAGTATGCTCATAACCCCCATTTTGGTCTTATTCTTAAGCAGTATAAAGAAGGAGTTGTTATTGGAGGATACTACTTCAAGGATGGCTATCTGTTCAAGGAAAGAAGGTTATGTATACTGAGCTATTCTACACATGAGTTGTTGGTTAAAAGAGCTCATAGTGGTAGATTATTTAGTCATTTTAGAGATACCAAAACACCCAACCTATTTAAAGAAAACTTTTACTCATCTTGTTTGGCCAAGGAAGTTCATAAGATAATTGATAGTTGCAAAGTGTACAAGAAGGCCAAGGGAAAGAAAGAGCCACATGGAGATTATATGCCTTTACCTACACCAACCTTAGCATGGACTTTGTCCTTGGGTTGTCTTGAACATCTGGAGGAAAAGATTTAATCTTTGTTGTAGTGGATTGCTTCAGCAAAATGGTACGCTTCATCCTATGCCATTGAACTAACGATGCTTTATATATTTTTTATTGGTTTTTGTAGGAACTTTTTCAACTATATGGAATGCTAAAGACCATTGTCTCAGATTGGGACATAAAATTCTTAAGCTATTTTTAGAAAACACTTTAAAGAAGACTTGGAGCTAAACTTATGTTTAGCTTTGGTAGCTATCCGAAGACTGATGGCTAACTTAAAGTGGTCAATAGGACGCTAGGCAATCTACTTTAAGTTGTCATCGAAAATAATTTAAAAGATTGATTTGTGTCTACCAGTTGTTAAGTTTACATAAAACCAAACTATCTACAATACCACTAGGAAGACTCCTTTCGAGGTCATTTATGGCTTACTACATCATTCCTCTAGATTTGATTAGTACCCCTATAGCTACTCAAGAGAATCATTTTGAAGTCACCTAAGCCCAAAAATTATAGGAACTGCATCAATCCATGGTAAGGAAGATCACTAAGTTCAATCATAAATAATACGAGATCGGTAGCAAAGTCGTCAAACTGTTTCTTTCAAATCGGGTGACTTAATATCAATTCACTTCAACCAAGAATGATTTCTGCACTTGAGATAGAGCAAGCAATCCCCGCAAGCTGATGGTCTATTCAAAGTCCTGAACAAGATCAACTGTAAAACCTACTAGATTAAATTACCAAAGAATTTTGTGTTTCCTCTACCTTCAATATACCCTACTTGATTCTATACATACCAAAAGAAGACCTCATAGAAGCTATGACAATGTAAGAACCAGAAACCTCTTTGAATTTGAGGACAAATTTGTCTAACCCCTAAGTAGATGATAGGAATTAGTTCTTTAGGCCAATTACATGTAGTCAAGTAAAAGGACCAGAAGGGCTCGCCTAAAGAATACTAGCTCTAAACCCCATTCAAGAAGAAGATTCCTATTCTAACCTCTACCTTTCACATTTTTACCAACTTGAATATTAAGCTCTAATATGGACTGATACAATTCCTAAACTTTGAGCAGAAGTTTTGACCTGTTAAGCAACCCCAATCCATAACTGAGCTTATACCATTATCCAGTTAGCTTCTAAGCCAACTAACATTAGACCCCCATCCAAATCGGGCTAGGAAAGACTTGATCTGAAGAGGATCTGAACATCCTTTAGTGACCTAACTCTAACCTAAACAAGATGAGGTCTACTCTGACTAATGACTCTTTCTTTTGACTTCATCCAAATTGTATTATATTAAAGCTGATTTGCCTTAAGATACACTTCAGTAAGACCAACTACATTCCAAAACGCCAACTACCATGTGATATGTATCTTTTAGCATAACATTTAAGAAGGATTCCTTACTTTTTCCATATAAGATATCTTTTGTCCCTTTTATCCTTTTTAGTATGTTTTATATATTCCATTTGTAAATTACCCTTTTGTCTTTTCCATATATGTCTTGTAACCTTAGTGGGGTTAGTATATAAACCCCATTTACTTGTAGGCAGACAACACATTACAGCTTTATTGATTATTACAAGCTTCCTTTCTTAAGCAACCTTAGTGTTCTCATTTATCTCTTAACTCTTATCTATTCCCTTTAGCAATGAGTAGTGGTAAATGACCTTATAGTTTAGACTAGTGAGTCACATCTGGCGAATTGTAAACTAAGTAGGATCAATTGGTGTGTCGTATTAGATTGGCAGTTTCCCAGATTTGCTAACCTCCTTTTTTGTTCTTTTAGTTTTCATCCATTGTGGTGCTTCTCCATGTATACGACCCCAGTGAGACATTAGCTTTGTTAGTATTAGAGCATGGTTTAGAGAGGGAGTATTTGAAGTTACAGTAAAGTTTTGTTCATGTTTGCTATTAGTAGCCGCTATGTTCCTTCTGTAGTTGCTGTAGTATGTTCGAGCGAAGTAAGTTTAGAGTTGTGAGCTATAAAGTGGAGGTTTGTAGATTGATAAGGGTAATTTCTATTGCTACTCTATTATACTTTGTTTTTTCACTATGAAAACAAAGCTAGTTCATTTCTGTTGTATTTGAGTGAGTGTTGGGCATTGACGCTATTAGAGTGTGTTAATAAGATTCTAGGTTGTAGGTAATAGTGTTTGTTGTGTCTTATGATGTCAACCTATTGGAGAAGTATTATACTATGTTGGATTCAAGTATTCAAGGTGTTATTGGAGACTTGAGTAGTGGTGTTCATGCTAGTCGTGGTCAAAATGATAGTAATACCCTAGGATTAGTTGATGACAAACTTGATAGACTCACCAATCTTATTGAAATTCAAGTTGCTACGATGTAAGCCAATAGGCAACAACTACAGGGTGTACCTCATTGTAACCTACTTAAGAATGTTCTTGAGAGACGATATGGCTAAGGTAGTTAAGCTAATCACCCAATTTAACCCTATCGAGCTAGAGGAGTTGCAGACTAAGCTGCTAGATAAAGGTTGGAGTTGGAAGGGATTGAGGGAGATATTGAAGATGTAGATTTGGAAGATGATGGAGAGGAAGAAGAAGAGGTTCAATATTACCAAGCACAAGAGTGAGGACGTCAAGCTCTTCGAGAACTTGATAATGTCAAGGTCCAAATCCTACTTTTTAATGGAAGTGGAGATATAGATGCAGATGAATATTTAGAGTGGGAAGAGAATGTATTTGACTATTATCAGTATACAGATGCAATTAAGGTTCAACTTGATGCACTTCAATTTTTGGATATGCTACCATATGGTAGAAGAATCTGAATGAGGCTAGAGCGAAAGATGGACGATGATGTGTGTGAAATTGGGAAGAGATGAAGAGATTGTTGAGGGGAAGATTTGTACCTTGAGACTTACTTGTAGGATACATTTGATAAGTTGCAAGGACCCCACTAAGGAAGCTAATCTATTGATGTTTATGTAAGAGAATTTTAGATGCTGATGATCTAAGTAGATTTAGATGAACCTAAGGATTGCACAATGTTTAGGTTCATTTCCAGACTCAAATTTGAGATTTGTAATGTTATAGAGGTATAGAGGTTCTATATACTAGAAAAGGCCATTAAAGTAACATAGAGGGTTAAAAAGTAGAGGAGAAATGCTTTAAGCAATCTTTGGTCGAGTTTTTACCGAGCTCCTACTCCTTGCCAACTTACTCATGTTAAGTTAAGGAAACTTCCCCTAGCTAAGGAAAAACATGATCGACCTGATGATAGCTGGGCAAGCCAAAAGAGTTGAGTTGAAGATAGGCCTACCTCAAGGATATATGAGAAATGACAGACCTCTGGATAGAAGATGACCAAAGTGAAATGCTTTAAATTCTTAGGTTTTGAACACATGGCTATTAAGTATCTGAACAAACGTGCCATGGTGCTTCGCAGAGATGTAGTAAATAGAACTGACAAAATAGTGAGCCAGAAGAGGAGAAGAATGTTAGAAGAGTTAAAGTTGAGATGGAAGAGGAGACCTGTGTCTATGCTAACCAGGGAGAAGTGATGACACTAGTACTGAGACGAATGTTGAGCTCCTTATTGAGCTTTAAGGAAGAGCAAAGGTAAAACTTATTTTACACTAATAGATTGCTGACCTCTGAACCCCTCACTCACACTTACCTCTGAGGCCTCTAATCCTTCACCAGAAAGATCCCCTCCTGTTAGCTTACTGAGGATAAGCTCCAGTACATGGAAGAGTTGTAGAAGAACTCCTTAAGGTCTTAGCTTGGACATACTTTGCTTTACTCGAATACTTGCTTAGTCACTGACTTGCCAAGTGCCGAGGCTGACCTACTGTTTGTAGAGCCTAAGGTCAATCTACATCGAGCTCTACTCTTCCAACCTACCAAACTAAGGTCTCATCTAGTCATCTCGACTGTTTCAAGTGCGATTCAGTTCAGCTTTGCCACAATGCCCTAGGATTCTAGAATATGAACTCATTGACAAGCTGCTACCTATCCCTTACTTTTTTTACACTTATACTATATTCCTTTTTGTCCTTTGTCTTATTTACCTTTTTCAAACATATACTAGGAATCTTTGATAAAGATTATGGACCAATCACTTACTCTCGAGCTTAAGGACTCACTCATATGGTTCACCGAGTTACCTAAGGAAAGTTGAACTAAGAATAGTAATCTCTAGTCTAACCTATCGAATAACTCTACTTTCTACCTCATCACGAAGACTCTTGAGGTGATTGACTTGTTGCTAAGTCAACCCCTTTGTAGTACTAGACCAAGGGTAAGCACTAAACTTACCTACTATCAACCTCATACATTACTAAGGCTAAGTTGCCCTAAACTCAAGCTAACCAAGAAATGGGCCATCTCCAGAACCAATCTTTCCTCAATTCAAAACATCTGAGCTGCCAAGAATCTAATTTCAACCTAATTTCTCAGTAAACAGCATCATTGGGATCACATAATGGATAGTTGACATGTACCCCCTTTTTCTAACATTCTTACTATCATTTTATACCCGAGTATCCCCTTTTTGTTCAACTACAACTTTACCATTATAATTTATTCCTTTTTTCCTTTTTTAGTAGGAATCCTTTTTTGTAATTTGTATTTACGTAGGACTTGCCTTAATTGGGTCATATAAATACCTGTAATTTATATCAACCGTAACAATTAATGATCATTGACTTTCAAACATTCCTTTCTTACATGGGCTAAGTATCCTTACTTACTCTTTTTTGCTCTTATATAGTCTATTATAAGCATGGATTAGTGGTAAATGCCTTCTAGTCACACTTATGCATAATATCAAGTATGACTTGAGCTCATGTGAGTTGTTGGTTCATCATATCTATCATTGGTACACGAGGACCCCTACTTAACCTTCGACTACCATTTGCTCTTTGGACCATCTTATGGTTCGAACCAACCTTTAGTTCACATGATATTAGACACTGTATGTTCCCTTCTTGATGATCCATATCATCTTAGTATCAAAGCTTGCCTATGTTTGAGCTAGTTCTTGTCACTTGTACTCTGAGTGGTTTATTGCTATTGTAAGTGTTTTAGAATTTGTTTATTGCTTTCATGATTGTTCAAAGAGTGTTTAGTGTTAAAGAAACTTTGTGCTCTATTCTCCCCTATTTCTTACTTGTAAACAGAGTGAGTGTGCATTTTGCTTGGTTCTTTGTGTGTTTGGTTATAATCACTATAGCATTGTGTTGTTTTGTTAAGAGAAAGGAATTTTGAGTTGTATTTTAACTATTAGTACACAACAATGTCTAATTCTAGTATTCAAGGAACCCTAGAAAACCAAGAGAGTGGCGTTCAAAATAGCCAAGGTCAATAAGAAAGTTTTATACCATAGTCTGTAGGTGATTGACTGGATAGACTTACTGACTTAGTGGCTAGTTTAGTAACTACCATAAACGAAGATAGACAATGAATTAGAAATGGTCCCTACAGAGGATGAGCCAATGAATAGTGCGAGAAAGGCAATGACTAAAACGCTCGAACTAACGACTAGGCTTGACCACACTGAGTTGGAGGGGTAGGTATAGTTGCTGGACATATACTAGCATTATAAGTGATCACCTCTAAATAAAGCTTCTAAGTATTACAAATTAGATTCCTATATTTTATCCTTTACTCGGTTAAATAGGCAAGTATACCTATCGTTGTTAGTACGGATAAATATAGGGTCATCTCCATTGGGAAAAGGATTCAAATACTAGTATTAAATATTCTTCCTATTAACTAGCTACCAAATGATTTAATGAAGTAATTTAACTACTCTTTACAACTAAACTATACTAATTCTATGATAACAACAAGACAACACAAAAAATTGAATTATGACACAAAAACAACAATTTACAAAACAAGTTTACTCCATCATATTAACATAGCTTATGAATTATCCATCTTAACAATTACTCATCTACAGAATTCTGCATTCATGAGTATCCTTGTCATAATTACTTAATTCTAATCCTGATTGCATTCCTTAGAATCTCTTCTCAAAGAATGGATAAGTCAAGATTGCATTAAAATCTTACTAATCTATTAAAGGGATTAGATCATTTTAATGATTAAGATCTACTCAATGGAATCATCTCTCAATGTGTTCCATTGAAATCTATTGTAAGATTGTGTCGTGTACTACACTATCCCAACTTATATGAAGTTCTAATCACTAAAAATCCATAATTATTAGGAATAATAACAATTTACAATATATTCATGTTAAAATGACTTCATAAACCCTATTGTTATTATTCACACATGATAGAAAAAAGATAAATATAGAGAAAAAAGAAAAAGAAATTAAAACACAATATAAAAGAAAAGAATAAAACCCCTTTTTAATTCACTTGAAGTGTTCTGGTACAACAGTATACATATACTTGATTCTTCACAATTTTCTCGAATTTAATGAAGAATGTTATGCACAAAACTCACGTTACGTTTTCCACTACACTAAGAACATAAAGAAGATAATGGATTCTAATGTTTTGTTGTGTTTCTTAGTGATATTGGCTCTATTGAAATTCTCTCTATCTTCATCTGGTGTTCTCTTCTCCTTTTATCTCCTTTTTTTTTTGTTTTAAAGTCATAGTATATCTATACTCTCCCCATTAAAGGACTTGAATCTACCTCTTCAAGGTACTACCTGACGTTTTCCACGTATTGATTCATGTAAAAAGGTTGAAAAAGAGCGGTCGTATCTCTTCCATCATGCCTATGACTCGAGGCATGACCGTCTTGAAAAAAAAAATTCTTTACTAATCATGATTGTGATGAATAGCATAAATTCCTCGTTACTTTATTACATTTCATCATACCCACAATTTTGGCCATGATCACCCTCTTGCTATACAATCACAGCTGTGATTGGTAGGGGAATCATTAATACTTCCTCAATCACACTTGTAATGAAGAGTGTGATCAGGGCTGGCCTTTTCATTCCTTCATTATCACGGTCGTGATTAAGTGAATCTTGGTACTACTTCAATGTTTCCTTCTTCTCGCGACCATGATTGCATTAAAAATTATTATTTTTGTGTAAATTTCATCCTCTTGCACATGATTTACCTAAAATCAATACATTATACAATTAAGTACAAAAACTTAAGAATTGAATCATAATTATGATAAATTATATGCCTAAACAAGCCTTGAAAGTATAGAGTAATTTACACTCATCAAACTTCCCCACACTTAAGCTTTGCTTGTCCTTAAGCAAATACTCAAAACAATCAATTGTATATTTGACAAAGCATTCCTAGCTGCTTAACTTTGTGCATACCCCATTATGTTCTTAGAACACAAAAAGCAATATCCTAAGACTAATCAAAGTAAAACATACTTCACCCTTACTATTTAACAATAGCTTCCAAAGGCCCAAAGTTAACACAAAGCCAAATAGATCAAATGAAAATTGCTTGTACTTCATCCACTTCCTGAAGTGTATAAAAACCCTTCAATTACTTCTTAAGAACACTAATCTAAAAGAAAAGTATATTGCATTCATCTTTCTCTTATATTTCTACTTCTTTCATTGAATCTCTCCAATAATAGATTATACATTACATTCGAATTTTTCTTTCTTTTCCCTTTTCTTTTCTTCTCTTCTTCTTCTTCTTCTTCTTCTTCTTCTTTTTTAGAAAAGAATACCAAAGATCAACAGCAAAGTCAGACTTCGCTCTTCCGAGGGACCAAAGCTTACTCTTACTAACTTGATCCTTATAGATTCTTATTACAATGGTGTAAAGACAAAAATTAGCAGTGGGGTCATACTTTGCTCTTCTGAGGGACCAAAGCCTGCCCTTATTAATTTAGTTCTTAAGCACTTTAGTTTACTCTAATTTGAAGAGATTCTCAAGAAGTATCAATAAGTGAACTACTTCATTTACCCTTTTCATTCAAGATTAAATAAACTCCCAAAAGTAATTAAAAAGTAGATATAATACTTAGAAAATTTAGAAGCATAACCAATTAACTTTGAACTAAAGACTCCGATTCACCTCTAACCTCTAAATGCATTCATTAAATAGCATGTAAGTTTGCTTCACTTAGATTTTATCCTACAATATTAATCATGTACACTAAGTCTACAAGAAGTAATTAGGTACAAAATTGATTGCTGCTATACCAAATTTACAATCTACTTAGTAAACTCATAACTTGAGAACAAACAGCTTAAGTGGAAGACTTTTGATAAACAAAATTTACCCTTCCCACACTTAATGAGCAACCTTATCCTCAATGTCTAACACAGAATAGGTATAGAAAAGTAAGAACTTGAAAGATAAAATTGATAAACAACAAGAATCAGACTTCCTTAGTTTGACCATTTCATTGATTCTTAAATCATTAGAGAGTATAGCTCCTAATATCACGACAACACGAACAACAAAAGACACTTAACCATCAAGACAAAACAAAAACAAAATACAACAAACTCATATTATGAGAGTCTCTATTAATAGAACATTAGTGAAGGTAAGCTCTCAAACATATAATGAGTCTAAAACTAACCAAATACAACAAAAGAAAGAAAACAAACAAGAAAGAAAACAAGTCAGTCAGCCTCATCTCCCGTCTCCTCATCTAAACTGTCTTCATCCTCCCCAGATGAATCCTTTTCACTCTCATCTCCAGTACCTTGTCTAGCTGGTGCTTGCTAAGTTCCTTCTTCATCATCACTATCATCCTCTTTTGACCCTTCCTCTTCATCTGTAGAGCCAACTCTTCATCTCCTTCTTCTTCTTCCTAGGGAGTTCTTATTGGTGGGGGAACTAAATGTTGACTAGTACCCATGTCCTCCTGGGTTTGAGGATGAGAAAAACAAGAGGGAATAGTTGCTCTTACTTTTGTCATGATGTTCTTTAAAATCTCAACAATTCCTTTCTAGGTTTCCTTAATCTCAACCACTTCAGTTTCCAATCTCTTCAAATTTCTGACTGAAAAGCTAGATGTTGATGGTGCAAAATCAAGAGCACCGGGTCCTTAATGTCTAAATCAGGATTTAAAACTCTTGCAATACCCTATTAATTAAAAAAGGTTCTCGTAAGTGGTTTTAGATCAACACAAGACTCGCTTAGCCTGTTACTTATGGGCCACAACTTCAAATTCCTCAGGATCTTAATAATGAGTCCTCCTACAAATATACCCTTACTCTTATTAAACATTTGTTGGTAAAGTCCAAATGCGGTTAAGATACCCACATTTACTAGAACCCCTTTAATACACTATATAAGGGCAATAGATCATGCTTCCCCATTACCCCAAGGCTCTCATGCTTCCCATAAATTGTCCTCACAAGAATGTAATGGAAGACTCGATCACTAGTCTTCTTCAAAGTGGAAGACTTAGATTTGCTTACCCTAAAATTGCTATCATTGGAGATTTCTCTCTAAAACTCATTCATTGAAGTACCTCGAGGAAATCTCACTAGCAGATCGACAAACTTCTCATCCTCAAGCTCGGCCTGGGAATATAACCCCATCGCTTGTACAAATGTTAACATATTGAAGGTATGAGTTTGTCCAAACGTGAAGAACTCCAACTCATTGTCCATTTTGGAGCCAATGTACTCATACTTTATCTTGAAAGATGAGAGGAAAACTAAAGTTGTTTGTTTATAAGTCTTCTCTTGATCTATAAACAACTTTAGCTACGGTCCATTTCCTAACAACTGCTACATAGCTATCATTAAGTTGTACTCCCCAAGCACATCCCAATCTACCATAAAGTATCGCTTGAATCTCTCTTTTCTGCTCTTCAATCACCAGTTGGTAGAGCAACTGTCCTACTATAACTTATTACATCAGATCGTTTGGGAGGAGGAGAACGAGACCTATCAGCCCTCAGTCTCTTACGCTGAGAAGTGGTTGATTTTTTTGGTACCATCTTAGAAGAGTGTTGTTGTAATGAGAATGATTGTGCAATTGTTAGAATGGGTTGGATTAGGGATTGATGTGATGAAAATGATGAGGGTTTTTCATAGGAAACAGGCATGGAGAAGGTTATCATGAGGTGGAGTTTTGAAATGTGAGAAATGAGAAGAGAGGGAGAGGAAATTTTCTTATATAGTAGGATGTTAGGGACATGATCATGGCCATAACTTGGGTTGTGATGCCTTTTTTTAAGCTTGGTAATGGGCGTAATGAGCCCCATGATTAACACTATGCCCAAAATTTTTGAACCATCACAACTTTCATCCTTTGATAGTCATGAGCATGAACAAACCCATAACTAGTACTATGGTAAAAAAATTTCACATGTAACTCATTTTATTATGGCCGTGATTGAAGTGAAAGACTCCTGGAGTAGTGATAATAGTTATGACTGAAGTGTGAAATTTTCTAAGGAAGTGATCATCGCCATGATGGACAAGTGGATTAGCCTTGTTAATTTATCATGGTCGTAAGATGTTGTACTTGAAAAATTAAGTACTTACCTTTTTATTACGGCTGTAATGCATGTTAGCCTTTTAATCTCTATCTATACCCTTACACTTAGTGAAATTCTTCTCTTCCCTTTGAATTTTCATGACTTCTACTTAATGTTTCCTTTCTTTTTACGTCATACTATAAACAAATACCCTTAAAAAAAATCAAACAAATAACAAGAATGACAACAAATAATTTAAACCTAACAACATCAAAGGAATAAATCGAACATAAGTAAGTAAATCTACTTAATCGATACATCGTCTCAAGCTTGACGTTCCTTAAGTTTTCAGCTTCATTTCTTGAATTGAAGAAATTTTAACTCCTCCTTGCCTTCTTTCCAATCCACTTCCCCATGGTATATCTTCAACTATTGTCCATTTACCTTGAATGTCCCTTTTTTTGGATGCTCAACTTCTACCGCTCCAAATGGAAATACCTTTTTCACTAAAAATGAACCTGACCACCTAGACTTAAGTTTTCTAGAAAATAACTTAAGTCCAGAATTGTACAAAAGTTCCAGATTACCTTCCTTGAGTTGCTCGGGGTACTTAACCCTGCAATCATGAAGATGTTTAGCTTGCTCCTTATGCATTCAATTATTCTCATAAGCTATCTAATACCACTCATTCAACTCATTGAGTTGGAAACACCTAACTTTATTGGCTGCTTCATAATCCAAATTTGCTATCTTCAAAGCCTAATAAGCCTTATGCTTAATCTTCACTGGTAAATGGTAAGCCTTACCATAAACCAATTGATAGGTTGTACTACCTAATGAAGTTTCATAAGCAGTTCAGTATGCTTACAAAGCATCATCTAGCTTATCAACCTAATCTTTTCTATTATATGCTGCAATCTTCTCTAAAACCTTTTTTAGGTCCCTATTAGATATTTCCACTTGGCTACTTGTTTGTGGATGGTAAGAAATGTCCATGCTATGGTGTACCCTATATCTCTTAAGGACTTGTTGAATTTGACCGTTGCAAAAGTGGGTTCCCCTATCACTAATCAATGCTTGGGGTGCTCCAAATCTAGAAAATAAATTTCTCAAAAATTTTGCTACCACCCTAGTATCATTTGTTGGTAAAGCTTGAGCTTCAACTTACTTTAACACATAATCCATTGCAACAAAAATGTACTTATTTTCATAAGAACTCAGGGAATGGTCCCATGAAGTCTATTCCCCAAATGTCACAAGCTATTCTCGATTCTTTGACACCTATCACAAGCTACAACATAATCATGAGTGTTTCAAATTATACTTGGCTAGTAAAAACTAGCCTCTAACACCTTTTGAGTTGTTCTATTTACGTTATAGTAACCACCTATTGATCCACTATGGTAATGAAACAAAATCTTTTATCTTTTTTCATATTATATACAGCACTAGATAATTTGATCAATACACACTCTAAAAAGAAAAGGATCATCCCAGAAGTAATGTCTTAACTCCGAGAAAAACTTCTTTTTCTTGTGGTAATCCAAGTCTTGAGGTAAAATCTTCCCCACCTAATAGTTCCCTATATTAGCAAACCATGGAATGTTATGGGCCTTTACTATGTAAAGAGCAAACAAGCTTTCTTCTGGAAATTTATCATTAATGCCATCCTCATCCAATTCTTTCAAATGTGGAATATCCAACCTAGATAAGTGATCTATAGCTGAATTTCCAACTCCCTTCTTATCCTTTATTTCTAAATCAAACTCTTGAAGCAACAACACCCAACAGATCAACCGAAGTTTTGCATCTGATTAGATAGAAGGTATCTTGAGCTGAGTGGTCGGTGTAAATAATCACTTTTGAGAGAATCAAGTAGGGCCTAAACTTGTCAAAAGTAAAGATAATCGCTAACAATTCCTTCTCAGTTGTGTGTAGTTAGCTTAAGCTAGAGTGAGGGTCTTGCTAGCATAATGTATTGGTTGAAAGTGTTTGTCTTTTCTTTGCCCTAATACCATTCCTATTGCTGAGTCATTTGCATCACACATTAATTCAAATGGCATGGTTCAATCTAACACTACCATAATAGGAGTGTTGGTAAATTTTTCCTTCAAAACATTAAAAGCTACTAAACAACTAATGCTAAAATCAAACGGTACACCTTTTTCAAGGAGCTTTATCAATGGCCTAGCTATCTCAGAGAAGTCCTTAATGAATCGCTAATAGAATCTAGCATGTCCCAAGAAGCTTCTCATAGCCTTTATAGATGATGATGGTGGTAACTTCGATATCACTTCTACCTTAGCCTTATCTACTTCAATGCCCTTATTTGATATGTTGTGTCCTAAAACAATACCTTGTTGTACCATAAAATGGCACTTCTCATAGTTGATCAGTAAATTCATCTTTTCACACCTCTGTAGTACCCTTTTTAAATTTGCAAGGCATCCATCAAATGTATCACCAAACATAGAAAATTTATCCATAAAGGCTTCCATCACATCCTCTACTAAATCCCTAAAAATAGCCATCATGCAACACTGGAAAGTGACTGGTGTGTTACAAAGTCCAAAAAAAATTCTACAATATGCAAAAGTAACATAAGAGTAAGTAAAGGTAATCTTCTCTTTGTCTTCTAAAGCTATCAAGATCTAAAAATAATCGGGCATCTCATCTAGGAAATAGTAGTATTCATAACCTACTAATCTTTCCAGCATTTGGTCAATAAAAGGTAGTAGAAAGTGGTCTTTCCTTGTGGCATCATTGAGTTTCCTATAATCAATGCATACTCTCCAACCAGTTACAATACACATCGGTGTTAGTTCATTTCTCTCATTTAGTACTACCATCATGCTGCCCTTCTTTGGAACTACTTGAACCAGACTTACCTATGAACTAATTTTATGCGTCATATCAAGCGAAGTGTTAAGTCATATTGTGTTCGTCGGTATCTCATATCCTCTAAACAACTTCACATCAACTACTCTAATAAGTTCATAGGCGTACTAACTTTATTTGCTTCAATATTTTGAAGGACCCACTAGTTTAAATCAGCAACGGTAAGTCTTAGTGATAACTGAGCTCCTAAGCACATCAACATGGACTTCATGTTAAGATTGCTGAGGACATTTCAGGGGAAGGACTCCATCATGGTGGTTATGGACCAATTTAGCAATATGGCATACTTTGTGCCCTACTTTAAGACTAATGACACTTCGGCTATCTCTTTTCTTTTCTTATAGGAGGTTGTCAATTTTTAATGGAGTGTCCAAGATAATTGTTTTAGATTGAGACTTAAAATTTATGAGCTACTTTTGGAAGACCTATGGAAGTGGATGGGAACAAAACTATTATTTAGCACATCTTATCATCCATAGATGGACGAATAGATTAAGGCTGTTAATAAAACTGTAGGGACTTTACTCCGGGTTGTTATTGGTTAAACATGACTGATTGGGATTTGTGCTTACTTATAGTTGAGTTCGCTTACAACAAGACTGCCAATAGTATCATAAGCATATCACCATTTGAGGCTACCTATGGATTCAACCTAGTGCTCCCATTTAACTAGATGCCCCTTCCAAGCTAAAATGATGATCAACTAGTTATAGAAAGATTCGAAACCATTAAGGCAATGCACTAGAAGTCTGTAGAACATTTGAGCCAAGTTGTTACCAAGCTCGAGAGATGAAGCCGAGGATAGAAGAATAGAGAATTTCAACCAGGTGATTTGGTTTGGATCCACCTTAGTAAAGAACGATTTATAAGTCTAAGGAAGAACAAGTTATCTCCTAGAGTCGACAGAACATTTAAAGTGCTTGAAAATATCGATCCTAATCCTTATAGGATTGAATTATCCAAAGACTGGGATCTCAAACTCCTTCAACGTTGCTGACCTCTATCCATATGTTCCTAAAGAAGAGCAATAAGTAGTTGAACCAAATTTGAGCCCAAATCTTAAATAGCCCGAAGAGGATGATAAGGATTACGGACCAATTACTTGTTCCCAAGCTTGAGGGCTTGCCCATATGGTTCGCTAAGCTATCCAAGGAGAGTTAAACTTAAAAGAGCAATCCTATCTCTAGTCCGACCTATTGAATTACTTTTCTTTCTACCTTGTCAAAGAGACTCCTGAGGTGATCGACCTATTGCCGAGCTAACCCTTCACAATACTAAACCAAGGTTAAGCACCAAACTTGCCTGCTATTAACCTAATAAGTTACAAGGCTAAGTTGCCATGAACTTGAGCTGACCATTTGAGGCCGACTAAGCAACGGGCCATCTCTAGAACCAATACTCATTAAACTAGAAAGCCCGAGCTACCAAGCATCCGATCTCGACCTAATTTGCTCAGAACCTATTATACTCAGTAAACATCATCATTTGGACCACATAATGGACAATTGATATGTATCCCCTTTTCTTGACATCTGTACTATCCTTTTATACCTGAATATCCCCTTTTTGTCCAATTACAACTCTACTATTGTAATTTATTCCTTTTTCCTTTTTTAATAGGAATCCTTTTTTGTAATTTGTATATACATAGGACTTGCCTTAATTGGGTCATATAAATACTTGTAATTTGTATCAGCTACAATAGTTAATGATTACTGACTTTTAAACATTCCTTTCTTGCATGAGCTAAGTATCCTTACTTACTTTTGTTTGCTTTTATCTAGTCCATTGTGAGCATGGATTAGTGGTGAGTACCTTCTAGCCACACTTGTACATAATATTAAGTGTGACCTAAGCTTATGTGAGGCATTGGTACATTATATCTACTATTGGTGTATGAAGACCCCTACTCTACCTTCGATTACCATTTACTCTTTGGACTATCTCATGGTTTAGACTCACCTTTGGTTCGCGTGATATTGGATGTTATGTGTTCCCTTCCTATTGACCTATATCAATCTCCTTCTCACATTGTTTTTTTTTTATGTAATTTTCCATTATTGAATTGTTGCCCTAAAGGATTTACTATAAATAGTCATTTCTACTGTAGCCATAATCATCTTATACCTTTAAAGTTAATGAATATTCTTGTTCTTGCGAGCTACCCTTCTTTGAGTACATTTTCTCTAATGTTTTTATCCAATCTTATTGAGTAGCTTGAGATTAGTGGCAAGTGGACCTTAGTATTAGCTTGTGAGTCATATCAGGTGAAATAGTGAGTCATATTAAGTGAAATACTAAGTCTTAATCTGTTCATTGGTGCATCATATCCTCCAAGCAGCTTTATAGAAGCTACTATGTTTGTTGATTGGTTGAGAGAGTTCATTATCTACACAATTCAAGCACTTTAAAGCTGGCAACACTACCTATTGCTAAGGGAGTTCATTATCTACACATATCATAAATCTCTTAAGCATCTTCGAGGATAACAAAAATTCTCTTAATGCTATGCTAAGTAGGTTGAGTACCTGCAAACCTTTATTTATGTCATCAAATACAAGAAAGGAAATACAAATACTTTGGTCGACACATTTTCTAGGTCCTTATCACAACATTGCTAGCTAAGATACTTGGGTTTTGTACCTTACCTAATCAATATGAATATGATCCATACTTTGGACCCTTAGTGGCTTAGTGTAACATTGGAGGAGTAGTAGATGGGTTCTATTTGAGCTAAGGATTTATAATGAAGGGAAATCGAGTATGTGTGCTGAGTGGTTTTGTTAGAGAATTACTTGTTTGAGAAGCCCATGCTGAAGGTCTAATTGGCCACTTTGGCAAGAAGAAAACTGTTACGTTGCTAAAAGAACACTTCTATTGGCTTGCAATGCAAGTTATGCAAGTGAGCTTAAGGGAAGAAAGTAGCCATATGGAGAATATACACCTTGACCCATACCTAAGTGGCTATGGACCGATCTAAGCATAGATTTCATGCTCGGTTATCCTAGAATACCTTAAAAACATGATTCTATTATAGTGGTCGTTAATTGGTTCAGCAAAATGAGCTAGTTTGTCCTTTGCCACAAAAATAATGACACTTTATTTGTTGCTAAAATCTTTTGCAAAAGATCGTACGATTGATGGAGTTTAAATGAGAATTGTGTCTAATCGTGATTGGAAGTTCATGAGCTTTTTCTAGTGAACACTATGGAAGAAACTCGACACTAAGCTTATGTTCAATACATCCTACCTTCTATAGATAAACAACTAAAGAGAAGTTGTAAACCTCCTTTGAGCTACTATTAAGAATAATTTACATGATTAGGATCTTTGCTTACCCATCATTGAGTTCGATAGGAAGGATGCCTTTTGAGATCGTTTGTGGACTTAACCTGAACTTACCCTTAGACATGAAGCTCGACCTCTCTAAGAGAAAGTCAATCAGGCTTGCAGCGTATTAAGGAGTTTTAGAAACTACATCAAAAGGTTGCCAAGCAATTAACCAAGATAGAAGGTAAGTTATTTACAACCCTAGAGACCTTATTTAGATTAATCTTAATAAGGACTGATTCCTAAGGAAGAGAACAAACAAGTTATCTCCCACATCAAATGGCCCTTTTAAGATCCTATAATGTATTAATGACAATGCTTATGGGCAAGAATTACCCGTAGGTACGGAGTGTCACTTACTTTCAACGTCACCAATTTGATGCCCTTTGTGCTAAAAGAAGAAGAAAAGGAAAATCCACATTTGAGGGAAAATCTTAAACAACTTCGGGGAACTTATAGATTACTGACCTTCAGAACCCTCACTCACGCTCGTCTTCAAAGCCTCTAATACCTCACTAGAAGGATCCTCTTCTATCAGCCTACTGAAGACAAGCTCCAGTACATGGAAGAGCTATGGAAGAACTCCCTACGGTCCCAATTCGAACACATTTTACTTTGCTTGGACAGTTGCATAATTATCGACTTGCCAAGCACCGAGACCAACTTGCCAAGTGTCGAACACATTTTAGCTTAGCACAACCACAATGCTACAGGATCGTAGAATATGAACCCATTGATGGGCTCCACCTATCCTCTACTTTTCTTATACTTGTACTATATTCCTTTCTATCCTTTATCTTATTTAGCCTTTTTTGAACATACTAAGAATCTCTTTTGTACATTATCTTTTTATGTAATTTTCCATTATTGAATTTTTGCCGTAAAGGACTTACTATAAATAGTCTTTTCTACTATAGCTGCAATCATCTTACACCTTTACAATTAATGAATATTCTTGTTCTTGTGAGATACCCTTCTCCGAGTACATTTTCTCTCACACTTTTATCTAATCTTGTCAAGTAGCTCAAGATTATTGGTGAATGGACCTTAGTACTAGTTATGAGTCAAATCAGGCGAAATACTAAGTCGTTTTATGTTTGTTAGTATGTCATATCCTTTAAGCAGCTTCATGGAAACTACTATGTTTGTTGAGTTTTCCATGACTTCATTCTTCAATACTTTGAAGGACCCACTATTACTACTTCCTTGATAAGCCTTAATGATCAACTCAAGTCCTAGGCACATTACACATCAAGTATACCATTAAAGGACAGTTGTGCACTATCATTGTAGATGGAGGGAGCTGCACCAACGTTGTTGCACAATCTTTTGTGTAGAGGTTAGGATTACTGACCTCTAAGCACCCCCATCCTTACAAACTACACTAGCTTCATGATAAGGGTACTTTGTATGTTACTGAATAAGTAACTGTACCTTTTAGTGTTGGAAATGTATACAAGGATGAAGTTGTGTGTAATGTCGTCCCCATGAGAGCTTTGCATCTATTACTTGGACAACTTTAGTTGTTCAACTGATTTATTAGTCACGATGGATATAAAAACACCTATGCCTTTATCAAGGCTGCAAAGAAGATTGTACCAAGCCCATGACAATAACCAAAGTGAATAATACCCATAATCAGTTCACTCGAGTTAGTAAAAAGAAAGCCATAGTAATGAGCCAAAGAGAGCTTTAAGTAGCTAAGAAGGTTGAAGAGCCTATGTTTTTATTGATCAAGAGATAATTGGAGATGAGAGATTGAGAAGATATACCTAATGAGATCCAAAGATTGATTAATGAATTTTCTAACCTGTTCCCTAAAGAGTTACTTAAGGGATTACCCCTAATATGAGTCATAATATACTATATTGATTTACGGCCAAGCACTGCCCTACCAAGCCAACTTACCTACAGAATGAATTTTGAATAAGCTATCAAGCTAAAAAGGCAAGTGGATGAATTGATAGAATGAGGATATGTAAGGGAGAGCATTAATCATTGTACTATACTAACTTTACTTGTCCTAAAGAAGGATGGTTTATGGTACATGTGCATTCACAACCGAGCTATTAACCAAATTACTATCACATATAGATACCTAATACCAAGGCTCGATAACATGTTAGATGAGCTTCATGGCGCTAAGATATTTTCGAAGATTGATTTGTGAAGTGGTTACCACTAAATTCGTAGGCTTGGTAGTGAATGTAAGACTACTTTCAAGAAAAAGCATAGTCTCTATGAGTGGTTGGTTATGTTATTCAGACTTATAAATGCCTTGAGCACATTTATGCAGCTTATGAACCATATGATACATCCTTTAGTTGGAAGATGCGTGGTCATATATTTTGACGACATATTAGTATACAATACCGACCTGAACAACTGTATTCAATATCTTTAAGTTATTTTTGACATTTTATGTATTGAGAAATTGTATAAAAATTTGAAGAAGTGTGTGTTCTATTAAGATGAATTTGTATTTCTTAGGTATGTAGTATCCGGAGATAGAATCTAGGTAGATAACAAAAAGATTCGAGCTATCTTAAAATGGTCGATGCTAAAGAATTTCATTGAAGTACAAAGTTTTCCTGGCTTTGTTTTTTTCTATAGGTGATTCATTAAAAACTATCATTATAAACTCATAGCCAGCATCGCAAAATGTCATGCATGTGCCCATTTTTACTCATAACCTACTTTCATTACAAAGACTACTTAAAGACTACCATTTAATTGCAATCTTTAACAAAGAAACTTATACCTTTTAGGATCCAACATGTGAGATATTTGTAGCTTTTGCATCAGCTCTTCAAGGTCTATATGTGCTTGTTGCTTTAGCTAGTGACAATTCATTTAGTATCAACTTAATTGTTCATTTTTCTAATTGTAATTCTTTGAATAATTCTCCCATGCTGCATTTGTTTCATGTTTGAACGGGACATCCTTCTTTGTCCAAGCTACAACATATGTTACCATGTAAAGATTTGAATGTTACTATTTTTTTTTGTGAAACTTGTAGCCTTGCTAAACTCCATAAACTTTCTTTTCCTTATAGTGTTCATTATTCTACTTAGACTTATATACATTGATATGTAGGGCCTCTACCATGGTGAATCTGTTTTTGGCGCTAGGGACTTTCTAACTATTTTAAATGACTATACATGTTCTACTTGGACTTATTTGTTCAAATTGGAAACATAAGTCAGCTCATTACTTCATCAATTGTTTTGTTATGTTCAAAATAACTTTAACATTATACCCAAAAGAGTTCAAATAGATAATGGTAAACAGTTTGTTTCACATATGTGTATGAGTTTATTTCAAAACTCAGGCATACTTCATCAAAAGTTGGTTGTGTACACTTTATAGTAGAATGGTAGACTTGAGCGCTAGCATAGGCTTTTATTAGACATAGCTTGAGCATTAAGATTGTATGTTGGTTTGCCTATCAAGTTCTAGGGTGAATGCCTATTAACGACTACATTTTTTTATCAAATATATGCCAATGAAAAGACTAAAGTAGAAAACTCTATTTGAGCTACTGTACGGATGTCCACCTAGCTATGACAATTTACGCACATTGGATGTCTTTGTTTTGTAGGAAAACAACCACCTCCTGTAGAAAAATTTGATTTTAGAGCTCATAAATGCATATTTTTAGGATACTCATCTAATCATAAAGGGTAGACAGTTTTTTTATTTTGAACAGAACAAACTTCTTGTTCCACTAGATGTTATCTTTCATGAGAATATTTTCCTTTACAAAGATAACATGTTTTCTTCTTCCACTTCATTCTTAAGTCATTCTGAGTCCAACTTCAAAAACTTTATCTTGTTTAAGTCGCTAAGTTTTGCTAGTTGGTCACCTACTAATCATGCTTCTCCTCCTTGTTCACAAACGCATATTCCTTATACTACTGTATCTAATTAGGCATTTGAACAAAATCAATATGTTTTATCCTTGTGCGAATCTACTAGAAATCGTCATCCACTTACTTGGTTGTTTGATTTTGTTCGTAGTATTTCATCAAATACAGTAGCATTGTCTTCACAAAACACGGTTACTATTCTTTCTTCCCCCCACTAAAGTATCTTCTTGTTAATGCCCTTTATTTGACATACAAGCTTTTAGCTCATATCTACATGAATATGTTGCATCATTTACAAATGTTTTGACTACAAAAGAACATCATTCTTAAAAGCAAGCATCTCAATAGAAGGAATGGATTAATGCCATGGAAAAAGAGTTATTAGCCTTAGAATGTAATGATACTTGGGAATTAGTATCTTTGCCACTAAGCAAGTGTACGGTAGGATGTAGATGGGTTTGTAAAATAAAATATCGATCAGATGGCACTATTGAGAGTTATAAAGCTTGATTAGTGGCTAAAGGATACACACAAAAAGAGGGTATTGATTACTAGATCATTCTTACTAGTAGCAAAGCTAAGTAGTGTTCGGTTGTTTATAGCCATAGCCATTGCACATAAATGGCCTATACATCATATTGATATTAATAACACATTTCTTCATGGTCATCTTGATGAAGAAATTTATATGTAGCCATGAGAGGGCAATTCTAAAGCTAAACTACAATAAGTTCGCAAGTTGAGATGATCCTTATATGGCTTAAAGTAAGCTTCCAGGTAGTGGAGTCTTGAAATCTTCCAGTTTTTTACTTCTCATGGTTTTATCTAGTCATATCATGATTACTTACTCTTTTTTCATCAAGCATCAATAAGCTTTGTTGCTATACTTCTATATGTAGATGATATGATCATTTTAGCTTTAAATACTCAGCTTATTGTTGCTATCAAACAAAAGCTTGATGAAACTTTTACTATAAAAGATTTGGGTCATGCTAGATTTTTCCTTATACTTGAGTTATGCTCTATTAATGAAGGTACATTTGTTAGTTAATGGAAATTTATTTTAGATTTACTTTCTAATGTGGGAATGACTACTTACAAGCCTGTTTCTACTCCGATGCCTATAGGCTTATAGCTTGATTAAGACACTAGAGATCCTTTGCTTGATCTAACTTCTTATAGGTGAACAATTGGTTGATTGCTATACGTTACAATGACTTGACTTGATATTAGTTACTCTATTCAAAGACTCATCTAGTTTTTGTCATATCCTCGAGCACCACATCACTAAGCACTCGTTCATCTATTGAGATATCTTAAAGTTAACTCATCTCTTGGGCTTTTTTACAGCACTCGCAATAACTCTGTTCATATTACATTCTTTGATGAGAACTGGGGACGTACTTCTCTTAATTGAAAATCACTCACCATTTTTGCATTTAATTAAGGTCAGCCTTGATTTCTTGGAAAACAAAGAAACAACCGACCATGTCTACTTCAACTATTGTTGAATATCATAGTCTAGCTTCCACCACAAAAGAAGTTCTTTCACTTTCATATTTGTTATGAGACTTTGGTATTTCTATTGCTCATCCAATTTCACTTTATTATGATAACAAATCCACTATCCTCATTGCATGCAATCACTGTCTACATGGTCACACCAAACATATAGATACTGACATCCACTTTGTATGTAACTACATTTGATACGGTTTTCTTCAATTTCATCATATTCCTACAAAGTATCAAGTAACCAATCTATTTACCAAGGCTCTTAGTGATAGATATTTTCATTTTGGGGGAGGGGGGTGGTGCGGTGGTGGGGAGGGTAGGATATGAAATGAATCATCATTTAATAGTTGCAAATTAAGCATCTGACTAGGCAAATGTTGATGACATGTAATAGTTAATTTCTGAAGTGTATCAGTTAGTTATAAATAGTAGTTTGTTTAATTAAATTCTAACTATAGTTTGTTAGCTTTAGCTAAGTCAATTAGGAGAAGCAAGACTTATATTTATATCAGTTTGGTTTCTATTCATTAATACATTCATTCTTTCCTTCAATACAAAGCTTTACATTATTTTTTATCTATTTCACATACACTTTTCTTAATTTCAAGTTATAGATTTGCAACATGATCAGATTTCCACATTAGGCAATGAGGTGGGTAGCTAAAGCTAGAAGATTATAGTGGGCTATGAGCAAAAATCCAACTACAAAAGCTTCTTAGAGAATGTACATAATTGTTGAGCCTTATTTTGGTTTCTATAATTTAATCTATATTAAGTCTAGCCCGCTTAATATAAATTACTCAATATTAAACTTAAGGAAATACTTTTCTAAAAAAAAAAAAAGCTTTAAAAATCGAAGTTACCAACCGATTTAACCGGTAAAAAATGAAATTAGGGTTTTTAGGTGGTAAAACCCTAATTTGACTATTAATCTACGAATATTCTAAAAAGTTTTGATTTTTAGAAAATTAAACTAGAAAAACCAAGTTCGGAGGCTAACTTATTAAAACTAAGTCACCATGTGAAAATAAAAATTGATAGGCTTTATTTTTTTATAATTTTTCTAAAAATATTAAAAATATACCTAAATTCACAACATCTAACTAAAAATTATCTTTTTTATTATTACGAATTTTCTAAAAAAAAGGGAAAAGGTTTTTTTTTTTTAATTTTTAACAGTTGCGCCGAAGGTATCTTATATCTGCTAATTGGAATCAAACTGGCTGTAGTTCTTTTTTTTTTTATAAAATATTTAGTGGGTAGGTTATTTTTATTTTAAACAAAACCAAGCTAAGTTTACATTTTTATCAATTTATTATTTAAAGAAAAACCTTAAAAAATCTAATTTTCCTAAATTAAACAAAAACCCTAATTAATTAAATCTTTTTTAAAAACTCAATTTAGATTTTTTATTTAAAAAAAAACCTTAAGTGTCAAAAATATATTTTTATTAAAAAATGATTTTTTTTCAAGAAAGACCTAACTTAACTAAAAAAATTGCAAAATAAATAATAACAAAAAAAACCTACACTTAAAAAAAATTAATTAATAATAAAGATAAATAACCAATAAAGCAAATTAATAAAAAAATACTAAAATGAATAAATAAATAAATAAAATACTGGAAATTTTACCTAGTTCCGAATTGTTGATGTTGGGCGGTGATTTAGGCTTGTACGGGTGACATTGTAGGCAAGTATGAGCGGTGAACTGGGCATGCATGGGGAGTACCTGGGTGGTAATAAGCATGCGGATAGGCGATACTGGGTAATAGCTGCAGGCAAGACTGTGCGTGCGTGAGGGCGACAGTAGGTGAGCATTTAGGCGAGAGCTAGGTGACACTAAGCAAAGGTGATGGGTAGCACTGGACAACGCAATGGGCGATGCTTGGCAACGAGACGGGCAATGTTAGGTAAGAGCGATGGGCGATGGTTTAATGGTAGCTTTAGTGGCAACGATGACACTAGGGTAGTGATGTGGTGGTTATACGGCTTGCAGTAGCGCTAGGATAGTGATGTGGTGGTTGTGCAGTAGTGGTGTGGTGTTTTTGCAGTAGTGGCGTGTGGGGTATGTATGGTGGTACGTGGGGTTGATTGGTGGCGCATGAGGTCACATAAGGCTGATTGGTGGCACGTAGTGTATGTGTTGTGTTTTTTAATAGGAGGGTGATTTTTTTAAAAAGCCATCCCTGAATCCCTTGCTAACGTATTACTTATAAGCTCAAAATTGAATCTTTCGTATCAAAGATACGAAAGATTTTATTGCGATTTTTCTAAGATTTACCCTAGCGTCTAGAAACCTTAGTTAGCTTAGGCTTTTCTTTCTAGGCCCAACCCGATTTAATTTAGCCCAATAATTCTCTAATTTGATTTAAATCCTTAAATTAGACAAATTAATTAATTCAACTCATCTTACTACTTGATCTAATAACCCAACTTACTACAACTTGATACAACTCAACTCATGACTCAATTCACTATGGCCTAACTTAATTTTTTATTTTTTCATTTTTTTAATTATTATTATTTTTTAAATTTTTGTTTTCATTTTCGTTTTTTATTGTATTATTTATTTTTATTTTATTTTTTATTAACTTGGCTCAATTAACAAAATTAAAAAAATTTGACTAAAATAAGGCATCTATAATTGGTCCTCTTTGTAGTGAAGTTCAATTAGAACTTTGTTATAAAGACAAAAGAGATATTCATTTTTGCCAAATCCTACTTTGAATTGATTAATTAAGTTGTGTTTTATTTTGATGAAGGATATCAACTTGAAAGGTCGATGTAAAGAATAAACCAACCATCTTAAAAAGACAGGGCAAATGAATGCTTGTCTTGAAAGAATAGAGCAAAAGGTTAAGGGGCCTATCTTGAAAGGACAGGGTTTAATGGTGTCTATCTTGAAAGGACAGAGCAAAAATTTTAAGGGGGCTTATCTTGGAAAGATAGGACTTAATGGTGTCTATCTTGGAAGGACAGAGCAAAAATTTCAAGGGGGGCTATCTTAGAAGGATAAGGCTTAATGGTGTCTATTTTGGAAGGATAAAGCAAAAATTTCAAGGGGGTTTGGAAAGATAGGGCTTAATGGTGTCTATCTTAGAAGGATAGAGTGAAAATTTCAAAGGATAAAATTAACTTGTTTTGGTTTAGCGGATAATTTGAAGAAGATAGATTTCTCCGAGATTTCAAAAAAAAATTATTTTGGTTTAGTGGATGATCTCTTCGAGGATGGATCTCTCCAAGATTCCCTTTTGGTTTGTAATCTAAAGAGGATAAATCTCTTTGAAAACTAATTTCTGGTGACCCGAAGATGATAGATAACTATGAGATTCGTGCTTTGTTTGGTTGGTGAATGACTTGAAGAGGATAGATCTCTTCGAGATTGGTTTCAGTTAATTTAAAGAGAATAGATCTCTTTGAAATTTAAAAAGAAAAACTTGTTTTAATTCCTTAAATATTACTTCCAAGGACTTTTAGGGTCATTTTTCCTCAGAATAGAAAATTTCTTAGATAGCAATCAATTGACATGCTCACATTAACTTCCGATATTCACTCATTCAATTAGCAGAATTTCATCAAAAGACTATGATTGCTTCTTTTTTGTTTTTTTCCCTTTTCTTCTTTTTCTTCCCCCCCCCCCCCCCCCCCCCCCCCCTCCCCCCCTTTTTTTTTTCCTTTTTCTAAAATTTCTCAAACTTTTGAGTCTTGTAACTAAACCATGCTCATGCCTTGAATTTGCTTTTCTCAATACCATGTTTCAATTTCCACTCTCCATGACTTTTGAATGATAAATCTCTTTTCGAAAGAAACAAAATTAAATTATTAAGAACATTTGATTTCAATTTATTTGGTGATTTAGATTCATTAGTAAGGGTTTAGTGTTTAAGTGTATGAAGTTAAGAAACATGGTATACAAGGGTTTATTGGTAAAGTGTTTGTTGGTCAATGACCGTCTGAATTCAAAAATATTCATAGATATCAACTTTACTTTTAAACGATTAAAGATTAACCACAAACTTTTCAAGAAAAATTGAAATCTTTATTGAACCCAGTTTTTGTAGATAATACAACTTGATTGCATCTGAATTCACTGGTACCCTTAATTTTAGGTTATCCATCTCTGTTAACACTAATGCACCCCTTGATAATACCCTTTTCACTACATAAGTGCCCTCATAATTCAGAGAAAACTTGCCCCTAGGTTCTTTTGCATTCGGCAACACTTTCTTCAACACCAAGTCTCCATCTTTAAAGTACCTCAGGTGTACTTTGTTAAAAGCTTGGATCATTCATTATTGGTAGCATTGACCATGATATATCGCTATAAGTTTTTTCTTATCTAGGAGATTCAAATGCTCCATTCTCTTCTTTACCCACTCTATTTTATCAAGCTGAGTTTCTGCCAATACTCGAAGTAAAGGAATTTCTACTTCCACTAGTAGTACTGCTTTAGTTCTATACACTAATGAATATGGGGTGTACTAGTAGAGGTCTTGACTGAGGTTCTGTAAGCCATGAGAACAAAAGGAAGCATCTCATGCTAGTCTCTATAAGTGATTGTCATCTTCTCAGTCATTCTATTAATGTTCTTATTTGCAACTTCAATGGCTCCATTCATTTGAGGTCAATATAGAGTTGAGTTTCTGTGATTGATCTTGAATTGGCTACATACTTCATCCATCAACTTATTATTCAAATTCGTCTTGTTATCTGTAATTATAGACTTAGGTGCACTATATCTTGCAATAATATCTCTTTTCAAGAATTTAACCACTACTCCTTTGGTCATTGTAGCATACGACATTACTTCTACCTACTTAGTAAAATAGTCAATTGCGACTAAAATGAATCTATGCCCGTTTAAAGTTGTTGGCGAAATTAGACCGATCATGTTAATTCCCCACATCAAGAAAGGCTAGGGAGCTGATAACACATGTAATTCTTGGGGAAGAGTGTTGATTTTATTAGCATATACCTGGCACAAGTAACAATGCCTTACGTGCTTGATACAATCCAATTGCATCATCATCCAAAAATACCCCATTCTCATGATCTTTCTAGCTAGCATATATCCATTAATATGAGGACCATAAACTCCTTCATGCACTTCTTTCATCAATTTTACGGCTTCTTCTTCATCCATATATCTCAGCAATGCTGCATCTGGTGATCTCTTATACAACATGGCTCCACTTAATAAGAAATGAGTAGCCAATCTTCCTAAAATCTTTCTATCTTTTTTATCAGCATATTTAGGAAATTCACCAGTTTGAAGTAACTTCTTGATATCGTAATACCTAGGTTTTTTTTATTCCTTCTCTCTAACTATAAGGCAAAAATCCGGTTTTTTTTCCACTTCAATCTTCAAGGGTTAAATTTCTATTTCGTTTGTGACTTTCACCATTGATGCTAATGTAACCAATGCGTTGGCAAACTGATTTTGGATCCTAGGAATGTAAGTGAACGAAATCTCTTGGAATTTTTCAATTAGCTTACTTAAATGTTCATGGTAAGGTATTAATTTCTTGTCCTTCATCTTATATTCCCCTAAGATCTAGAGAATTATAAGGGAAGAATCTTGGTATACTTTCAATTCTTGTATTCCCATGTCTAGCACCATTTTGAGCTCCAAAATACAAGCTTCATATTCTACTATGTTATTGGTATATGGGAATGCTAATCTTGCTGCTACAAGGAAATGATTACCCTCAGGTGATACCAATACTACTCATATCCTACATCTAAACACATTAGTTGCTCCATCAAAATACATTTTCCATCCTAACTTATCACCACCCAATTCATTTGCCACTGTCACATTTTCATTGGGAAATTATACTTCTGAACCCTCATCATCATCTTTTAATGGATATTTTGCCAATTGATCAGCCACTACCTACCCCTTAATTGAACTCTGATACACGTACTTGATATCAAACTCGGAGAGTAACATCTGCCACTTCGATATTCTCCTAATCAACACCGGCTTTTCCACTAAATACCTCCACGGGTCATGTTTCATGAACAACTCTATTGAATAATAGAGAGTGTACTGCTTGAGCCTATGTATCACCCATATTAGGGTATAACACGTCCTTTCCACTTTTAAGTATTTTTGCTCACCTTCTGTGAACTTCTTGCTTAAATAATATATAGAACGCTCTTTTCTCCCCATTTCGTCTTTCTGTCCCAACATACATCCCATAAATTCTGGAAGGATTGTTAAGTAAAGGATCAAGGGCCATCCTAATGTAAGAGTGACCAGTGCTAGAGGATTCATGAGATATTCTTTGATTTCAACAAATGCTTGCTTGTACTTTTTATCCCATTCAATGGTTTCATTTTTTCTCAAAATTTTAAATAACAACTTATATCTATTAGTTAGCTGCGATAAAAACCGAGCAATGAAATTCAATTCTCCTAGTAGTCCCCGAACTTCTTTGACAGTCTTTGGTCCAGGCATGTTCATGATTGCCTTAACTTTATCTGGGTCTACTTTGATCCCTTTTCTACTGACTACAAAACTCAATAATTTTCCTAAAGTTACTCTAAAGGTATACTTTTCTAGATTTAGCTTCAGTTCCCCAATCATTCAAATAACTTTTGTAAAATTTTCACATGATTTTCACCTTCTTTAGATTTGGCGATCATATTATCTACATAAACCTCGATTTCTTGATGCATCATGTCATGGAACAAGGCATTCATAGTGCATTGATAAGTTGCCCCAGCATTCTTCAACCCAAAAGGCATCATGCGATAACAAAATGTCCCTCAGGTGGTAATGAAAGTTATTTTGATTTTATCTTCTTCTGCCATTTTAATTTGATTATATCCTAAGAAACCATTCGTAAACGAGAAAAGATGGTTCCCAGCTGTATTGTCCACTAATACGTCAATATGTGGCAAAGGAAAGTTATCCTTTGGTGTTGCCTGGTTTAAATCCCGAAACTCTACACAAACCTTAACTTTCCCATTTTTCTTTAACATTGGCCACCCATTCAGGGTAATCCAATACTTCTACGAATCCAACTTCTTCACTTTTTCTTTTATTTTGAGGAGTATGTTCACCTAAATCGATTGAGCTTTTGTCTTTTCATTTTTATTTCCTCCCTGGTTAGCAACTTGTAAACCACAATAAACGAGTCTAAACCAGGCATATCTTCATAAGACCAAGCGAATATGTTTAAGTATTCGGATAACAATCGTGACAACTCTTGTTTTTTATAATCCGTTAAATTACCACCAATTTTCAAGTTTTGTGAATTTTGTATTATCCCCAAATTAATCACAACCATTGGTTCGTCAATAGTCACTCTACTCTATTCATGTCGACGCCAACTCTCCTGAATTTCATTTAGAGTCTCAATATCATCTCCGACGTCTGACCCAGCAAGGCCAAAGATGATATTAGTACTTTTATCATTTACATGTGCGAGATATCCATTATGTTCATTGTTTTTATTAGATTTGAAGAATAAAGAAAAAAAAAGAAAAGGACAACAAATAAATAATAAAGAAAGAATCAATATAAAGAAATGAATGAACTTTATTGAATGAATGAATCCAAATTGCCTAAAAGAAAGGCCTAACTAATCGGACTAATTGTCGAAATCGAATGCTCCTAATTAATCTAATTTTTTGTTTCTAAAGAGACCTATTAGTGGGAATGAAAAACCAGTTGCATAAGGAAACTGGTACGTCGACATCTTCTCTCTCATTAAGACCAATGCTGCATTGCTGAACTAAGGCCTTAGATAAACTGGCTACCTCAGGTTCTTGAACACCAACTGGTGTTAAGAATGTCTGGTGGATGTTTAGAAATTCCATGTGAGTATAGTACAGCTGATCTCCTCTCTTGCTTCTAGTTTTAGCCTTCATTTCTCAAATTTCCTTTTTAGTGGGCTCAAATCCACGCCCAAACACTCCAATCTACTACTTAGGCTATTTTAAATGATCTCATGCCCCCTATCTTGCTTCTTCAATCACACTAACTTCATCAAAAATCTGTAACCCTAGCTCTTCCAATTCATAATCCTCGACATAAGGAATAGTCATCTCTCTGTAAATCTCATAGTCTTGCTCCTCGAGAATAATAACCAATTACCGATGAATTTCACTTTCTGATGTAGAATGGACGGAATTGCCTATATTGAATGAATCCATGGTCTTCCCAATAGAAGATTAAAAGTTTACGGTATATCCAGAACTTAAAAGGGAATAATAAACACCTGTGGGCCAATTTTAACTTGCAACCTAATTTCTCCAATTATCTCTTGTTTTTATTAATCAAAAGCTCTTATTGAAATCGAGTTGGGCTTGATCTCAGTTACATTGACTCCGAGTAAATTTAGTGTCGCCAAAGGATATGCATTCAGTGATGACCCATTATCTTTTAGAACTCGAGCAACCACTTTCCTTGCACACTTAACCACTATGAAGAGGGGCTTTGTGTGCTGATCTCCTTCTTTACCTAGCTTATTTAGCAAGAATGAAATCAGATCGATTGCAAATATCGAGTTCATTACCAATACTAATTTTTCAGTAAAATCCCTTTAAGTACTTTGACCTCTTTTAGAATTTTGATTAATGCTTCTTGATGAGTATCTGATGAAAACAGCAGGCCCATTAAAGAGATTTGGGTTGGTACTTTAGCTAACTAGTCCATTATCGTGTATTCATTAGCCTTCATTATTTTCTTAACAATATTCTAATCTTTATCATCCGTATCTTCAAAAATCTTTCAAGAAGCCTCTTCTACAACAGTCTTCCTCATTCTTGTCATAAACTCATCCCGAGTGTGTAAGCCCAATAACCATGGGTGATGAGGGTTTGGCTATTTGATTCACTGCCTGGTAATCCAAAGGTGCTACTTTGTAATTTTCTAAGGCTATTGGGACATTAAAAGCAATCTTCTTGGGATTTCTCAATTCTTCAACCTTCTTAGTCTTCCCATCATACTCAAAAACCAATAGCTTAGGCTCATCTCCGATCATTCCAACCATTTCAACCGTCTTCTTGGCTTCTATAATAAGTCTATCTTCATCCTTAAATTCTAAACCCCATCTAGTGGGTGGTACGTTAGCATATACAACAGGTGAAACGGCGTAATCTATCAAATACTTAAACTTCCTTATCAGTTCTCTTAAGGTGTCAACCATCAGATCTTCGGTTTCATATCTTTTCTTAAGCTCCTTCTGAGTACTTCTCTTTCATGGTTTTGGAATCTTCATAGCCATGATATCAGCTTTCTTTATCTCCTATCCTTCGGCAATCGATATATTACTGGTCTAGTCTAGGTTCTATCCTTGAGATTCATATTCTGTAAGTACTCGGCTTGACTCAAATTCTAAGCTATTTCCTCAATAGTGATGGGGAGACTATCTAGATCAATCTCTAGTTTAAAAATTTCAATAGTGATCATATCGATCGAATTTTCATGATTCGGTAGAGGGTTGTTACCCACATTGAGAGTAGGAGTTTGAATGAAATCCAATCAAACCAATTTTGCATCGATAAGGCCCCAGATCTTATGTCTGAGTCTCCAATATTGGTCCGTAGCCCTATTTACCTTAAATGAATAATCATACCGAAGTTCCAAGTTATAATCCCTCGGTCTTTGTCCTTCCTTCGATATTTCAAATGTCGAAAGGTTCTCCTTCCTTAATCATGCAAGAACCTAGCTTAGAGGAATGGGAATATGTATGAACTATCTTCTTTGTGGGCAATTATTTTGATTTGGATTCGGCAGGGGGATTAGATCCTCCCTTCATGGCTACTGGGGTTGCAGGTCAGACAAGGTTGCCGATATTGACAATGCTTGCGATGGCTTCTTTAGCCTTATTAGAAAATCTTACGGGGAAGTGTCTTCTTCTCAGCTACTTCGGGATTAGGAAGCCTCCTAGTAACAATAGCTTCCTCAATTTAGTACCCTAAGGCTACAATTTCTACAAAGTTGGAGGTAGGGTATCTGACCACATGCTGGTAATATAGGCTTCCAAGAGCATTAATGAAAGCAAAGGTCAAATCCTTCTTGGTTAAGGGTAGAGTCACCTTAGCTTCCATGCCCCTTCATCTGTAAGTATATTCCTTAAAGTTCTCATTGGTCTTTTTCCATAGATTATTCAGATCCCATATGGACGGGGCCACTTCAATGTTAAACTTATATTGGTTGTAGAATGCCCATGCTAACTTGTCCCAAGTATTGATCTCATTCAAGTTCAGTTGAGCATACTAGGTTAAAGCAAGCCCGATTATGCTATCCTGAAAAGCTAGACCATCACCTTGTCATACTTCATGTATCTCCCCATTTTACTGATGTATAACCTAGTGTAAAGCTTTGGGTAAACAGTCCCATCGTATTTCTCAAATTCCATCATACTTCGTGTATCTCCCCATTTTACTGATATATAACCTAGTATAAAGCTTTAAGTAAACAGTCCCATCGTATTTCTCAAATTTTGGCACTTTAAATTTTTCTGGGAAGTTATTGTCTTCATATGTTGGCAAGTTAATTATCCTCATTTGTTCAAACCAGTTAACCATTTCTAAGGTTTTCATCTTTTTGGTCAACTTTTGCATAAACTTTCTTTCTATCTCTCGATGTCTTTCCTCAATCTCCTTCCTCCATACCTTAGCATTAGGGATCGATTTTTCATCTTTCAATTAAGAGGGAAGGGTCATTTTTGCATTCCAATTTGGGTTGACTTGAGATCCTTATCTGTTATTAAGAATCCCGATAGCTTGAGTGAGAGCCTGAATTTGTTCAACCATCTTGTTCATGCTTTCTTCTAAAGTTGCTATTCTCGGATTGGGCTCAATTTAACTGACATTTCCAGTATCTTGAGTTGACATCTTAGCTTTAAAACGAGTGAATATCGAGCTTCTAGTTGTGTCTACTCGTTTGGATGTTATCTTCGAAATCCTACGTGGAAACTTAAGTTTTAAATTTTTTGATAAATTAAAGATTTTTTTATTGTTTTTTTTTCCTTTTTGTAACTTTTGTTATTTTGCTCTTTGCCTCTTTTTGTGCTTTTTTTTAAAGGTTAACTAAACAAATAAATAAATAATAATAATGAGTAAGAGATTGTGTAATTAATGAAAATTTTATTTACTAAAGTTGTAAATTTATTAATCATAAGACCTAACTTATATAACAAACTAAACAAAAAGAAAAGAAAAACTCCTAACCAATTTTCTCAAAAAGCTTAAATCCTACATCTACAAGAGCCGACAGATCTGACTGGGATGAGTTTCATTAACTTTTTTCATAAGTCTTCGTACTATAACATCCCTTTCTCAAATCTTGCTTTTCAAGAATTGATTTTCTTCTAGCAGTCTCTCATTTTTTAGCTTCAACTCCTTGACGATTCTCTTACTTTATTGGAACTGGGCTTTAACTTTAACCCGTATGGTATCTTGATAGGCTTGCTCAATGGGTGAAAGATTTGCTGATTCTGGCTTATGTCTAAATATGTTTGGTGCTTCATACTGAATCTTTCCAGTCTTCTTCAACTGATCGTAGATGAACTGCTTAGTAGCTCAATACTCTCCGACTTTACCCCTTAAAGTTCCCACATTGACTATCTTCTTGACTTCTCTCTAATCCTACAGCTTCACGAGTTCTGCTAGTTGTTAGATTAAAGCAGCCGTAGGTAAACAAGGATCTTGATAATTTATTATGATGATGTCCAAGGAGTCTTTGTAGGTTATCCCTTGAAGTGGACCCAAATGTTTGGTAACACAAGCTGAGAAATGACCGGTACAGCCTGTAATATCAATAAGGAGGACTTCTGCATAATTAGTGTACCCCACGACGGCTTGAGTGCGGTGGCTCCATCTAGCTATCCACATAAAGTCTATTGGCTGCATTTTGCTGATAACCGATTCCCATCCATTAAACTGAGCTTCATCCGGTACCTTGAGGTAACGGGTAAAGTCATCAATCAAATTAGTATTTTCTATCAAGGACTTTGAGAAGATTCCCTCCATACCCTTGTATGCAACTAAAAAACCATATGGCAAGGATTGTGGGGTTAGCCGTCAAATAACTATGCCTTTGCTTCTTCAAGTGGGTCCTGAATTGTTCTACTAATGGCATTGGAATATAGGATTTACCAGCAAGGATTTGAGTCATTAGCTTGGCAACCTTATAGTGGACTTGACCATATTTGAAGGGAAACAGCATCGTTCCAAACAATGCTACATTAAATGCGTTGACCCTCTTCTCGGCTCACGACTCATATCCTCTATAGAAGATCTGGCGATATCTTTGATAGGCTTTTGGCCTTGAAAACCACTCCACTAGTCTTAGGATGTTAAGACATTTCTAGCCCTCTAAAGATAAGAATGGTGCCAAGGCCGACTTCTTGACTCCCAACAATGTTATGAAAACTTTCTTAAGCTGGACTCTGAAATCAAGGATAGCTATGCTTACTTTAAGGGGAAGGGTACTGAGTAACTAAGAGTACTCTTCTATAATGGGTGTCAATACATGTGAGTTGAAGTTGAAAGCTACAGTTTTTAGATCCCAGTAATAGATAAGGGCCTGAATTAAAGGCCAATGGAGCTAGACCCCCATAAGGGATACGATTGGCCCGATATTCTTACGAATGTGATCTTGCTTTGTAAGAGGAAGTTAGTTTAACCAATCACTCAGGATGGCCTCAAAGAAGGAATACTTATTAAGCTGGACTTTATAAACAGGCTCTAGACTAACACTATCCTTACTCTCCATATCTATATTACAAAAAAAATATAAACGAAATAAAATGCAATGATTATTTACAACAAGGCCACTAAATTCAAAATAAAGTTGAATATAATGTTAATAATTTCACAGCTTTTTCAAAGATTTTCTTAAAAATTGTGCAGCCTTTTACTGATTAAGGAATGATAAAAAAAAAATAATAATATAAATATAACATAAGAAAATAAAACATTCACAGAGACACAAGCATAATCAAATATATAAAATGCAACATGTTACATACAAATGCAATACAGTAGGGATGGGTGATTAAAAAATTATAGGAAATACAACAAATCCGTGGTCGGGAAATACCATTATATATGAGCTAACGTGAAATAGGATTTTTTTTAAAAAAAATGAGGCTCGTGAATACTTATATATAAGGGTTACTGTTATTTTTTTATTTCCTTTTTTTTCTAATAAGAAAATCGAACCAACTGCAGATTAATTGGGCTTTTTCTATAATTTAAAAGTAACTAACCCTTTTTTTCGAAAAGGATGATGCAAGAAGGTGAGGTCTATGGGTCCCAAGCTTTATAGCTTCAAAGCTTTCTGAAGAAAAGCATAGTGGACTACATCGAAGCTTGAGATGGCTCGCCTATTACCGCTAAGAGGGAGTAATAACCCCAACGACCTAATGGTTACACAATGGCGGCCCGTTCTAAGTTCCTAAATCTAAACACACAAATGGTTACTTGAAAAATAAAAATCCCCTATCACCATAAAGGCCCATCGAGCTAGGTTTTTTCTTTTTTTAAAGCCTACATCAATAAAAAAACAATTAATGCAACTATAATATAATACAAAAAGAAAAGAACAATACAAAAGCCCAAAGAAAAATTTTTAACTTTCGCATAGCTAGCTCACTAAGCATCTCCAGTAGAGTTATCGATATATTGATTTTCTTAATTTAATATATATTAAACCGAGTCCGTTTAATATAAATTACTCGACATTAAACTTAAGGAAATACTTTTTTTTAAAAAAAAAATATTTTAAATCAGAGTCGCCAACCGGTTCAATAAGAAAAAAATGAAATTAGGGTTTTTAGGTGGGAAAATCCTAATTTGACCACTAATATGTGAATATTCTAAAAAATTTTGTTTTTTTAGAAAATTAAACTAGAAAAACTGGGTTCAAAAGCTAACCTATTAAAACTAATTCATAATGTGAAAATAAAAAAAAATGATGGGCTTTATTTTTTTTATAATTTTTCTAAAAATATTAAAAATATACCTTAGTTAACAAAATATAACTAAAAATGATTTTAATATTATTTTTTATTATTACAAATTTTCTAAAAAAGAGGAAGAAGTTTTTTTTTTTTTTAATTTTTAACTGTTACCTTCAAAGTGCCTATATACCTGCTAATCGAGATTAAATCAACCATAGTTTTGTTTTTATAAAATATTTAGCGGATGGTTTTTTTTTCAATAAAATTGAGCCAAGTTTACGTTTTTATCAATTTATTATTTGAAGAAAAACCTTAAAAAATCTAATTTTCCTAAATTAAACAAAAACCCTAACTAATTAAATCTTTTCGAAAAACTCAATTTAGGTTTTTTATTTAAACAAAACCTTAAGTGTCAAAGATATATTTTTATTAAAAAATGATTTTTTTTAAGAAAGACCTAACTTAACTAAAAAAAATTACAAAATAAATAATAACAAAAAATTAATTAATTATAAAGATAAATAACCAATAAAGCAATAATAAAAAAAAACTACTAAAATGAATAAATAAATAAAAACAAAATAAAAAAATACTGAAAATTTTACCTAAAGTTAAATTGTCGGTATTGAGTGGTGACATAGGCGTGCACAGGCGACACTGTAGGCGAGCATAGGCGGTAAACTAAGCATGTACGAGGGGGCGCTAGGGCGACACTAGGCATATGTACGGACAATAATGAATGAAAGTTACGGGCAAGACTGTGCGTGTGCGAATGCAACAGTAGGCAATGCTATGAGCGAATGTTTAGGCAAGAGTTAGGTGATACTAAGTGATTCTATGGGCGAGCGTTTAGGCGAGAGCTGGCTGACACTGGGTAAGGGCAATGGGCAATGTTGGGCAAAAGAGATAGGCGATGGTCTAGCGATAATGGCGATGCTAAGGTAGTGATGTAGTGGTTGTGTACTGATGGTTGTACAATAGTGGTGTGGTGTTTTTGCAGTGGTGGATTGTGAGGTATGTGTAGTGACCCATAGGGTTGATTGGTGTTACATAGTGTATGTGTTGTGTTTTTGAGTAGGGGCGTGATTTTTTAAAAAAGCAATCCCTGAATCATTTACTAACATATTTTTTATAAGCTCACAATAAAATACTTTGTATCAAAGATACGAAAAATTTGATTGCGATTCTTTTAAGATATACTCTAATTTCTATAAACCTTAATTAACTCGAACTTTTCTTTATAGGCCTGACATAATCTAATTTAGCCCAATAATTCCCTAATTTGATTTAAGTCTTTAAATTAAAAAAAAATTAATTAATTCAGTACATCTTGTTACTTGATCCAATAACTTAACTTACTCTAACTTAACATAACTCAACTCATGAATTAACTTGCTATAACCTAACTTAATTTTTTATTTTTTCATTTATTTTTATTTTTATTATTTTTCTTTTCTTTTCATTTTCCTTTTTTATTTTTATTTTATTTTTTATTAACCTGGCTCAATTAATAAAATTAAAAAAAAATTAACAAAAATGAGAAGTCTACAATCATTTTATCCTAATATTTGTTTCCCAACTATAACAAATAAATATGATCCTTTCCATTTATATTATTGCAATTTATCCCTTTTAAATAATATTACATACAATTATTGTTTGATATTATAAAATATGGTATTATAATAATATTATAATATTTTATAAATCATTAAAAAATTTCAATTATCAATTCGTTAAAAAAAATGAAAGGGTATATTTCCATCCGGTATAATTAATGCCGAACGGGTTTGAGAAAATATTAATCGCAGTGAGGTTTGTTCGGGAAAAGAAAATCAAAATATTTAGGTAAGTAATAAGCAATATGTTCACAGAAAGCCACAGAGGAAAAGTAATGCAGTCTTTTTTTATTTTTCTTTTTTTTTTTTTTGGCCCATAAAAGAAGTGCAGTCTGATGTGATTATTTTTGCAGATAAAAATTGAGTTTGACCGAAGTAGATATTGGATCAGGAATCAGAAACGTCAAATCCATATCTGAATCCACGTAACCTCTCAACGCAAGGCAGTATTGGATGGGAGTGATTTCTCTCTCTGAGTACCATATGCTGCTTTGTATCGTACTATTTGTAAGAGCCCTAGGTTTGTTTGTTTTCTTTTATGTCTTGCAGGACTGATATTAACCTACTCTACACTACAAACATTAGCTTTTCTCCCTCAATTCTACAATCTACCCTACAATTTTATGACATTCCGTTTATCTATTTATTTTTTTTTACCCCACACGTTACAGGCTAACATAGCCTTACTTTCCATTCTGAATCATGATAAAAACCAAAATTCACATCAAGATATTGTGCAATATCTCTGGCCTTTGGATAAACGGATTTTTTAAAATAATTTTCTTTTTATTTTTTATTATTTTTTTTTTTTGGGAAGGCAGATGTATAGCCCTAAACTGTATTTATGATTTTTTATGAAGGCTTCAATTTTTGAGAATTAGCTAATGATGAATATATTTACTTCATTTTAGTATGTACTTTATCGCCGATGCATTTTCTTATATTTGATTCAGGTAGTTTTCTATTTTTGAGATTGAGCATTCAAGTTTTAAAAAATGTAAGTAAGCATTTTAACATGATTTGAGGATTTTTTATTTTATTATTCTTTTTTCTTTTACCAACCGGGTTAATGATGATTCTCACAAGAAATTCAGTTGTGTTTGTTTGAGATTACTTTGAACCGTATTAGTTTCTTACCGATATATATAATTTATTTTAAAATGGCCTATGGCTTCATGAAATAAAATATAAAGAAAGTTTAATCGTTGAATAACGAAAAAAGAAAAAAAAAAAATTTGCACTGTCGGTCATATGTTGCTTTAGTGGTTAGGGTTCCCCAAAGAATAAAGCATTCTCTTTGGATGATGCAAAATATTAAATAATTAATCAACTAATGAATATGGTAATGCCAAAGCCATCTCAACCACACAATAAAAGAATGGTACATATATTCTTAAATAGCTGATTGATGGTGGTTCATCTCTAATAAGTTACTCGATAACTTTTCACGTCAATGACTAAATGATGAGAGCGACGCCCGTAAAACCTCTTTTTCTCCCTTCCCTTCGATTAAGCCAAAGAAAGTACTCTGATTCATAGAGAGCTGCATATAATTTGCTTGTTCCCTTTGCTCGGAACAAATTGTCCTTGCGCTACGGATGCAGTAACCGGTTTAGATCGATTTTCTGAAATTCAAATCCGATCCAATAGGACCAATATCATCTAGAGCTTTTTAAAATCCAAGAAAAATCCTTTGGGGTTTATTGTCATATACCATAAACCATTCTAAAGCCATATAAGGATTCATCCAACAGATAATTATCGAATCTACTAGAAAGTGTACCCATAAGTTGCGGCTCACAGGCATCCTCATATGTATAGCAGGTATTAATGTTAATTTACTCTATTATTTTTTTTTTTTTGGATTTTAGTTACTATTTTATTATCGAGACTCCACTTAAAACCTTCTAAAATTTTAAAAGATTCAAGACTCAAATCTAAAATCCTATCAAAATTCTCTAAAAGGTTATTTATTAGATTAAATTGGTCGAATATCCTATACAAATCTATATTTTTTTAATCTCTATCTTTCTTTTTAAATAAGATATTTTAATTGAATATTTTTATTTTTTATGGAAATATTTAGAAATTTTATGAGAAAAACTTACATAGCTATATTCTATATCTTATTTTCTCTAAAATAAATACACGACCTAAAATCATACAACAAGCATCACGACCATGTAAATCCAGAAAGGTCTATAGGAACCAAATATGTATATTGCTGATTCACGTTTAAGTTTCATCTCCGTCGCTTTATCAACAATATTATACGGTTAGAAACGGTAGTAATGCGTTCCACATCTCCTTCCTCCTTACTTTAAAAATGGAAAATCCCTTGTAGAGAGTATAGACTATATATGGGTACATAAAAAATGACAATTGACGTTACATTATTTTTCATTCCCATTAAACTTACATTAGTATATTGAAAAAAAAAAAATATCCTCATTTGAGTGTTACGCCCGTGCATAGATTTTAAAGCAAGCCTGTGATTATATTAGTTCTCATATATATATATATTTATATGTATTTATATATGTATGTATATATGTGTGTCAAATACATTATAAGAGAGTATTTGAATCTAATCCTTTTTATTAGTTAAATATCATTTATATTATTAGGTTATAATCATCTTTAACATTTATGAAATATGAACTAGGTGAAGTGATTTTTTTTTTTTTTTACATATAATTACTCTCTTGTTGACATTCTTATTTATGTATTAATTTCATTCTGCTTGGATATAAATAAATCATTAACCATAATGAGAGCTTGCGTCAAAGTCAAAGCAACAGAAGTTTTAGGGCACCATTAGCTGTCGGCCACGAGGCAGCTATCACTGTCCATAGGGAATTGGTGTCTGTATTCAAACTTCAAGTCCTCCCTTAAATTTCGGGAGTGTTTTTGAGATTGCTGTTGTTGCAGCACCAGCATCATCTGCCTGGGCAATACCATGCCTCATCATATCATGCCCTCCCATGTAATTTACGTTCTATTACCTGCCCCCCAAAATTCCATTAAATATATATCTTACTCTCTCTCCTCCGTCGGCAAAGAGCTCGTGGGCCTCGAAAAGCAGTAAATCTTTTTTTAGGTAACATGCCCACACATATACTACCTTGCTCACCGGATATGGTGTGTTGTTGAAATCATCCAACATCTATGGTCTTTAAGTATCAAATATGCCAAATCACATGCTTTTATATGTAACTGTAATGCCTATTCTGACCATCAAATTTTTATAGTTATTATAAGGGATCATTATGTTAAATCAATAAGGATGATATAAGGATTATCAAAACATACTTAAATCGTTTGAAAAAGCATTTATTTGAAGCTTCAGTATTCGAAGCCTAAAACAATGTTTACTCTCAATTCTCTTGCTAATAGAACGTTGGGAAAGTAAAGGAAAAGCCTGTTTACTTAGACCAAGGACCTTAACCTATTTATATTCATAACTTTTATTATTTTATTTTGCTGTGATCTATCTTATTGGTGGGAAAGAAATATTTGAGATATCATATAAGTCCACATTTCAAAGCCCCAAAGGGATGAATTCAAATGCTGCATCTATTGATCAACCAAAAAAATCACTTTTATTTAATAAGCTTACTACTTAACTTAGTTGATTAGGCATCTATTGATCAACAAAAAAAATCACTTTTATTTAATAAGCTTACTACTTAACTTAGTTGATTAGACATTCAGCGATATCGATTAATTGATGTGGTGGCATAAAATTATAACAGTTATCATTAACACATCAAACTAAATAGGTAAAGCAAATTATTTGAAAACTCAAAATGCAAAAATTTCCGAAGGTGCTAAGAGCTTCAATAATAATTAGCTTATATTTGTGAAGTATTTGTTGCCAAATTTGATTCCTACATATAAAAATAATTGCATATTATTCAAATATGAGTGTTAGGATTTAGACTATTGCTACTGAGTGAATAGGTATATGATGGTTAAGGTATGACATTTTAATGGTATCTTACCTTATTGATACAAGTCTTAAAATTTTTACACCTAGAATCTACACTAAGGTACCTCAGAACCTTTCATTCTATAGGATACAAGCTTGTATTTATTTTGTTTTTTACTTTATTTTCTTTCAAAATATTATATAGATATATAATCAATGTCAAATATATAACTATACTAGTGGAGCAAATAGTAATAATTTGAAAGGTTTTTATATTTGCAACATATTTAGTTACAACAATATGAAACCTTTGTATGTACACAAGAGAACATTCTTATAATTGGAAATGTTCAACCTTTGTTGAGTCATACTAAATTATTTTTTTTATTATTTCATTTTGAATCATCAAGATACAATTTTTATCTAAACATAAAATTGTTATATATGGAATACAAAAACCATAAGTTGAGTAGCTCTAACAAAATATATTGGATGATAAGTTAAAAATCGAGAGGTTTTCAGTAGCTTACTAGATTAAGGTTAGTTGAAAAAGGAAGCAAGTAGCATAAAAATGATATAAGAAAAAAAGAGAGAAGGTTTTACCTAAAAAAAAAAAAGGAAAAACAAGAAGAAGAGAGAGGGAGAAGATAGTTCACATAGGAGCGTATAGTTTTAGGATTTTATTATAAATTAAACTTTTATTGTTATTTTCTCTAAAGTTAAAAGAATGCAATAGTATTAATTTTTAATTTATTATATTACTCAATTATTAGTATAAAGTGAGCACATGGTACCTTGAAATATGTACTCTATATATTTTAGAGTATAGGTTCTAGGATGAGCATAAGGCACCTTGATATCATAATTGTACCTTACTTTGTGGGAGTAGTTTTTAAGAAATTACTATTTAGAATCTACTATGTTAACCTCTTTAACTATACAAAACCTAATCAATGGAATAGGATCCAAGTGGATACCCAATAAGCTAATGTTACGTACTTGCCCCGACCAATATGCATTGGATCGAGGTAAAGGGTATTGAGTTTCAAATTTCGTTTTCCTCAATTTTTATTTAATTTATACTAAACCCTGACATTTAATATAAGTTGTTTAACTAAGAAACCTAAGAAAATTATTCTTAAAGAAATATTTTAAACATTTGGAGTCTCCACAAGTTAAATGGGAAAGATAAACAATTTTTTTTCCATCAAACAAATGGTTAAAACAACACAATCGAAATAATTTTTACTCTATCACTAATAATCTTTTTGGGAAACTAGAGAAATTTGTGGTCTAAGAGCATGCTAATATTTAAAGTTTGAAAAAACTACCAAGTAAATTCTAATATAAAAGAGGAAAACTAATCAACTTAGATGATAATTGACTATTTATAAGAAGACACTAAGGAAAGATCTTATTTTATCTTTTAATAAGAAAGTTAATAGAGTTGTCCCAAAAAATGAAAATAAAGAGGACAATAACAAAATAGGGAAACTCTTTTTGTATATATATATTTTTTATGTTTGGGTCCTTCATATTTAAATGCTTATATACCCATTTTAAGGTAATGGACTATTCTAGTCAATTCTTTAAGAAATCTTTTAAGCATATGTTTCTTTTTTATTTTCAATTTTTTAATAATTTTTTTGTTCCTTTAATACAAAGTAGCCCTTATTGCTTAAAAGAAACCATAACTCTAATATCTAATTTATCTTCTAAAAAAGAAAAATTACTCCTTTTGTAAAAACCTTGTACAAAGTGCTACGCCTTGAAGAGGTGGAGCCACAACAGCTTTGCTGTGTGAATCACTTTAAAATAAAAGTTGATCTCATAGCTGTTATTGTAAACCTATCTCACATAAGGCAAATTCAACTCAACCACTTTGAAGCGGTTAATCTTACACTTGTTTGTTATAAACCTATGCTATAATCCTAGAAAATGATTATAAAAACTTGATTTTATAACTACAGTTCTTCAAAAGATTTGAGTTTGAAAAGTGGTACTCAATAAAATATTAAAAAATTACAAGTATTTATGAAATAATATTTATAGGGGAAACCGTAACAAGTCTAAGAAAATTGGTTATGTAAATCCATATGTTTATCAGATGTAATGACCATATTAGTGGTGGAAAACTAAAAAGTCACCTGAGGAAACCTTAGTAGTTACTTTAAAAGTTAGTTAAAATTGACATTGAGGTCACTGTTTAGCTAATTCTTCAAAATCTTCACTCCCTAATTCTTTGTTTAATCTTCTGGATTTTTGTAGTATGCTTGTATATCTATTTTGAACCTATATGAAAATTATAGGGAAATAAGCGATAACTTATTCAGTAAGTGAGAATGAGACAGAAGTACATATTCAACATAGACACAATCAAGGTTTTCAACTAAGTTAGTTAGATACCATATATGTACAAGCAAATACTATCGTATTATTTGATTTATTTTCAGATTAGAAAAATTGCATTAACTCTAATTTGAATTGAGGAGTTTGATGTCATACACTCACGAATCAAAACCAAACCAAGGCTTATGCAATGGGAAACACCTTTCGCCCGACTCTCCTTAAACTATGGTCTCTAACCTTACCGTGACTTCTCTTCGTTCATTTAGTTCGACTAAGGGTGGGAAAAAGAACCATTTTAGTTATCCTTATCGAAAGGGTCTATGTTTGGCCTAAGAATTCTAGTCATTCCCTTAATGAGTTGTGATGCATGTCAAGTTAATTTAGTTTGAGTTAATTTAGTTTCTAGGGTGATCAATCAATTTAGAAAATCTAAAAAAAAAAAAGATAGAATATACATAGCAATTAGTATAGAGCTTAGCTCCCACATTAAATACAAAGTAACATTCAGATGCATGTGTAGTATACACACAAACATCTACATTACAATCACAAGCCAAAGCATACCAACACCTCTAAGTACTTTAAAGCACTCTAAAATACTGTAAAGCATTGATCCCACTTATCTAGATATGGATGCTCGTTCTCCTTGTATGTTACCTTTGTCTTCCTCTATTATCCATAAAATTTAATGAAACCTCTTTTAGTTTCCATCCAAGATGCAATATATGTGTTCATCCTAACATTTAATTATGTTCATCAATTGTGTTAAATCAGTTTTCTAAAGTTTTATTAGGTATTAGTTATATAGTGTCAGTATTGACCAAGGTTCTAACTTGGTATAGGTTGCTACCTAATAGTTTCTAATCCAAGTTTTGACTCTAGTAAATCCTTAAAGATTATAAGTTGGTAATTTTATGATCTAACCTCTAGCTCAAAGTGATCCAATATCCAGTCTAACCATCTTCAACACCCGGTTGCTTCCTATATTTAGCTTCTTCCATCAAACTACTTCCTAATCAAGTTTCTAGCTTAGTTTTTTACCTAACTTTACTGTATAGGTCATTATCCAAGAAGGTTGTCACTTATGTTCTAGCTTTGATAAATGTATAGAATTCATATACAAATCACCTACTGACCTACTATTAAACTCTTGGTGTAATCAAGGATATTCAATATTAGATTACATTCTAGCTCATTTTTTGATAGAGTTTCCGACCCACTGTCCTAAATTAGATTCTTATTTAAGAAGTTTTTTACTTATAGTTGGTCTCTAGAATTTGGGTAAAGTTTAAATATAAGCTACATTCTGGCCTTGATCTAATTTTTAATGTATTTAACAATAGATTACATTCTGACTTAGTTTCTAGCATAGTTTCTCACCCTGCTATCACTACTACATCTTATTATTTAACATATACTCCAGCTTACCATACATTTCCAAAACTCTAGACCTTACATAAATCGTAAGTCTCAACATGTACTTCAATCATCTATACTCTTACTTACTATATCATCATTTAATTTACAAATGCATTAAAACTTTGGGAAAAATTAATCCTTAGACTACTAAATACCTATTTACCCGTAAAAATTGTCATTCTTAAACTTCTAAATAACTATTTTTAGCTATCGTATATAGGTAGATATAGGTTGTACTTCAATTTTATCAAGTGTTGCATAAGCTACTTAGCAAAATAACTCGTCCAGTGCACCGTTTCACACAATTGAGATTTTCCCTAAAATCTAACGATTCACTTTTAACTAACTAACCACATAACATAAAAATTCAACATCTTAGGAGTATTCATAAAATTTAATGTCAAAACTACATGAATTAGTTTTTCAAAAACCTAATCAAAAATTGGTGTGCAAGATGTCTTTTCTTAACGACCCTATATCTATATTGAAAATTTTGGAAATCTAATCAAAGAATGGAATTTGTCATTCAAAAATACGTTGGGAAACCAAATTTCAAAATTTTTTATATACATCTGCTATTTTTCCTAAAATTTAGATAATTTTAAAGAAATTGACAACTTACTAATTACTCTAACTCTAACTACTATGGGGAGGAGCAAGATTGTTAGCTGGCCTAGCCACTGGTCACAACTTCAAGTGGTGGTTCAGCCTTGCTTCTAGGTGGTTGTCTCCCTTAGGAACTCACAAATCCTCCAAATCGTACACAATTTTCCCTAATTTTCCTTACACCACTTTTCTTCCTATTTTGTGTTTCCTAGAATTTTTTCCCAACCTTATAAATGACCAAACTTTGATCTAGGAAGCTAATTGTAATTTTTGTAGCCTAACCTAGGGTTGTTTAATTTTTTGTCCCCTCGCAACATGTGTATTAGTAAGGATTAAGTGTCTAAAGGTGGACTTCCCTATTCAATAATGTTTTATAAACTTGCCATGCATAAAGGAATGCTCCCTTGGTTGTTTATTAATTTTTCCCTTATTTTATTGTTTTATTTAGTGAATTTTACCTAATTTCAGATATTTTTGATAATTATGGGGTATATATATTAACTTATTAATTATACTTGTATACACTAGTCTTTTATATATTATTTTATGTCCATTATCAAGTATATTATTTCTATAATTTATCTTTAAGCGTTTGTTAATTTTTAGGACCTACTTAATATGTTATTGATAACAGCATATATAATAATGTAGTAAATTCTCATTATTTTAATTATATTTTTAATATTTTATAGTATTTTTAAATCTTATGGTTACCAAAATTTGTTGACTAACATTACCAAGTCCTTCATAAGTTTCTAACTTTCTCGAATACCCTAATCAAATACTAAACCTAATAGCATAAGTATAGGTCTTGCATTTCCATCTCCCTTAGAAAAGTTTTCTCATTGAAACTACGACATCTTAACTTACTATCATAGTATCTGGATCAACTTCCTCCTCATCCTTCTTCTTGATGCTAGAATTCATTTCCATCCTTACCTTCTAAGCAAACTTCTACTCAAGCTCTTGAGTCAACTCTTTATAGGTTACTCTTAAGTTGCTCTTTTGTAACCTCATATCTTCTTTACTCCACCAATTCTCATGGTTGCCATTATTATTGCACCTAGATTGTTATAATAGTTTTATCATTATTCCTTGTATCCCTTCCTACTTCCCCTTTTCTCTACTCCTTACTTTTTGAATTGGTTGTATTAATAAGTTATTTATTTTTGTGGGTTTTCTCTAATTTTACAAATTTGAAGGTAATCGAATCAATTAGACTAAATTCATTAGTTTAATAAGGTCTTCTACACTCAATATTCAAGGTTCAAGTATCCGCTGAATAGGTCTCATGAACAGTTACTTTCTGAATAGGTTTCTAAATCAATTCCTAAGTCTAGGAAATCCTAAGTTTCCAGTAAGGAGAAATTTTATAATTCAATTTTTAGATAATCTTTGGCATAAGGCTTATTGCATACTAAAATTTTTGTTTACCCTAAGTATTATCCAAATTTAGTTGGTTGATTAGATCATATATAATCTTGCGATTCAAGATTGGTCTTATGTTTATTATCTTTATATTATGGTCAATTTGTTTGTTTCCTTTTCACAAGTCTTACTTATATTGCTAAAGTGTAGTTTGGTTAAATAAGTATCTATGTACTATTTTGGGATTCATTACTCTTTTTATCTCTCTATTGTCTAACTTTATATAGTGGTATAGTATTTGATTAATAGTTATCCCTGTTTAAGTATATCCTTATACTACAAGTTTCTTATTTATTAAGCTCTTATGAGAAATATTCAAGTCGTTTCGTTACACTTCTTATATCTTCTTACGTTATATTAAATGTATTAAATTTCTTTATTCTTTTTGTGGATTTCGAATCATTTGATGAGGAACCTTTCTTATATTCTCCTTAATGTTCCTAACTTATGGGTCACTAGGTTTCATGCTCTAACTACTATATTATCATCTTAGCACTTATCCATTAATTCATTATTTATCTTATCTCCCACCCTCTATTTTACTGTGTAAATTCAATATAGACAATATTTTATCTTCTATCAAATTTCTAGGTTCTATTGATGGTCATTCATATCCTGATTTTTTTTTTTTACAATTAATATAAATTTGTTTTATTCTTGTCCCAATTAGGTTTCTCATTCCATGATTTTTGTGTTGTTGTTCTAGGCACTAACTTTATATTTTGTGTCACTAGCATAAATGTCAACAATAGAAGGTTTGGAAAATCTTGATTGTTTTGTATCTTGAATTGAAATGGGATAATAAAGGACCTAAATGAGTTGGACTTGACGTGACTTCACAAAAACTAGTACAACCTTTAACCAAATGAACTCATGAAACACCTCTAATTGATATGACTTGAATTCGTTTGAATATGGCATAACTCAAGCAAAACGAAAATGAAAAACTCGATCAAAGGGACTTAAGGATTATCAATTTTCCAATCCTTTTATGTTTACTCAGATGTGCCAATATATATATATATATATATATATATGAGAAATACTATCCCATGATGTTTTAACTATACTTCATGTCAAATCACTATTTCTACCCCCTTCCCCCTTGTAATATAGTTGATTAGAGATTATACAAATAGTTACTTAGTAAGATTTTTGTTACTATAGTTTAATGTAATTACTCAATGCATTCATTCCTTACCTCTCCTTGTTAGTAATTATAGGATTTTAGCTAATCCCTCTATATGTTTAATACCTTATGTTAGGATTTGTATTTTAATTAAGGGTCTTTACCTTTTGACATCCTAGTTGTAACATACTATGATCACTCTAAGATCTTAGCTAACTAAATTGATAATTTCATCCTAAACTCATTTTTTAGAAGTAGTTATTATTAGTATCCTTCTCAATTAAGGTGGCTATATCCTAAAATTTGAGGGTCTACTTTCAATTTGTATCATGTTTAATTGATGGACTGATGGCATGTTTGAGGTATTAGTTAAGTTAAGGTTAAATCTTCTCCTAATTTAATCCTTCATAGTAGAGGGTAGTTTGTAATTTCTTTTAGAATGATTTCTACATATACTTATACATTTTTCTTAAACTAGCACTTAACTAAATTTCTGACTCATCACTTAGGGTAATATTATCCTACTCATGTAACGTGTCATAAGAATAATAATTTGCCATCCTATGAGCATTATGCTATTAACTACAATTAACATTATACCCTTATATATTTGGGTCAACTAATGCATCCCCCGTCATAGCCATACAAATATTTTACTATTTACCTATAATAGGTTTGTGTTGGTCATGCTTATTACATAAGTTAAAGGGGAACAAGCATAACATTCATATAACTACACATTTGGATCACATATTGTTGAATAATCATACCACAAAGGAATACATATTTAATCTTCTTCATATTCAGTGCCATTCTTAATTTCCTAAATATGCTAGATTTGATTATGACTTCCCATTAACTAAAATATTATTCAAATTGTTATTGTGGATTCAAAGTCAGAATATACTATAAAACATCAAAATATCTTGGGAAATCTAAAATATCTTTTAGAGTAAAAATAGTTCCTAGTATTTAAATATATCTAAAGTACTAAGTTTATCATATTGAACAACAATTGTATATATTTGGTTTCCTAACACAAAGTTACCTTCTTCATAACACTAACTATACAATTACCATACTCAACATAAATTGTTATTTTCTTAGTTAAATCCAATTTGATTACCATTTTTAACTTTTAGCTTTACTTTTAGTTCCTAAATCTACATTTGGTAATAGACTTCTAGAAGTTGCTGGAACATTTATAACTTCATATGCCTCATTCTTAACACCTACAACATTATTGTACATAGTAAGACTTTCCTTTAAGTTTACCTTTAGGCTTTTTGAATCAGGTTCTGTCTCACTTTCTGATTTAACTCTATACCTTATAATCTTACTGAATTTCCACGCTTTAAGCTTTCATTCCACTATTTTCTTACCAGAGCAGTTTAATGCCTAGCTCTAAATACCCCTTCCTAACTCAGGTTAAGATAATCAAGTTTCAAGCTTCTCTTATTGAATTACATATACTTTTAACCATTCCAATTTGCTCATTATTCTTAACCATTTCCATTTTAACTCTGTACATTTAACAATTATCCATACTCTATATTACTTATATATTGATTGTATTAATCAATTTACTTCACATGTGGTAACACTTTGTTTCAAATGAAACCATCTTAGTATATACCTACACATACATACACAATCAATGTAAGAGCTCAATATGTTAACATACTTTCCATGTAAAAGACTGAGATGTATGTGTAAGTATCTTGATTATATATTATGTATTTATACAAGATAATGTATTTTAACTCAATACTGTATATATATAATATAAATATATATATATATATAAGCAACAATCTCTAGACCCATATGGTTTATAAATATCTTGAATATAAGCCTAGTTCTCATTTGGTAGAACTATGTTATAACACTTGATAACGTAAATATCGATTTGGCCCTTTTAAATCTTAAATTTTAGAAAAAATGTCATTTGACTATATATATACATACACACACACATACATACTTTAATTTGATGAAAAATATATACATTTTCTATAAAGTTTTCAAGCAAAATCAGTTTGAAGTGTGAATTTCCATTTAGCTTGCTTTTGGAACCTCTTTTCATAAATTATTTATATTTTGCAAATGATACCACTTTTAAATAATTTAATAGTGAGTTGATTACCTATCTTGAAAACTTGTGAATCAATGTTTCCCTTTTATATCAGTCCTAGTAACAAATTATATCTAATTTCTTGAGGACCTTGGGTTAGACTCTCAATTATATGTCTTAAATATGAGCAAGACCCAAACAAGATGTTGTTGCTTGTAGGAAACATACTATCATCTTGGTAACCTTTAAATTAATAACTATCAACACAACATATATATATATATATATATTACTATCACGCCTCGAATGTGAGTTGTTGTATAGTCCCACCGTATAAACTAACCTAAGATAAAAGTTGATTTTATAGCTGCTATCATAGATATAGCCCATACAAGGTGTATATGACTCAATCAGCTTAAAGCATCCATTCCGATACATGTAAACAATCAAACTTGCGATATAACTTTACAGAATACTTATTCTATATAACCTATTATCTCGTAACATAGCAATATTTACATAAATGTTTCACATTTAGAGTTATAATTTACAATCAGAGTTTATCAAAAGTCAAATGTTTAAAGTTTATTTCTAATAAGATAGGAAACTAGAAGTTATCTCTTGAAATAGAATGCATAATACATATCATTAGGTGTGTATGAACCCAATTACATTACTTTTACTAAAATAGGACAGTCTTAGATAATATAACCTATATCTCTATAATATTATGAGAATTTATGTACTAAAATAACCTTACCGTAATTAAAACATGGTTTAACTAATTAAAAGTACGTTTTAATATGATCGAAACAATATATTATATATAATAGTATAACTACGTATATTATTGATATTTAATAACTTAACTTAACTTATATAATAAAAAAAAATATTTCATTATATGGTACTCTTCTAACCAGCATGTATCTCTATAGTTTTTATTTCAATATTTATCATATTTTAACCTATTATTACTAAAATCGAGCCTTAGTTTGTAATTTAAGCTTTTTTTGCTATGTAAATTCATAATAAATAGCTCAGCTCACTAAATAATTTTTTGAAAATTTCTATAGACTCCTAAAAATATGGGTAATTCAGTTATCACTTGGTTTCATAATCTCGGTTTATCGTCTATATACTCAAGTTACAATTTTACCCTTATATTGCATTTAATTAACCTAATATATCCTTTTAATGCCTAATTATTTTCAATATACCTCAATATCATTAAAAATCACTAGAAGTCAGTATATTTCATTTTCATCAATTAATTTCATAAAAACCTTTTTATTTCACATTTGTACCTTAATTCTAGCTATTTTTAGGATAAAAAATGTTGAACCTAGAATTCATTATTTGATTTTGATGAGAATAAAACAAAAAATATATAATTAAACTTATTGTTTTTGAAGAAAAAAAAAACAAGCAGATGATTAAACTAAGTATTATTTGATTATTTTGAGATAATTGAATAAGTTGAATTAGCTTACTTAATGATTAAATATATCAATTATATCTACAAGAAATTTAATCTTTTGAAGTAGTGATCAAATGATCTTGAACTTATATTACAAAGAATATTCGTTTGTTATGTATTAAAAGAATTTTCAGGTGATATTTGGTCTACTGAGTTGATGGCTTAAGGAAGAACCAGGCTGACGATATAAAACCTTGAAAAACACAAAGAAAATCTCACTGACCTGGAAAACAGAAAGAAAAGCTCACTGACTTGGAAGAACCGGCTTGCTAGTAAAGTAATTTTTACTGGCTTGCTAGTAATTCAGAGTACCGATATCCCAGTAGTTCAGAGTACCGACAGTTTTAAGTAGCTGTTGGAGTATTTAATGTGTGGTAATGGGAAGAATTTAAGGAGTTGTTATAAAAGCTCAACTACCCGACCAAAGGCTTTTAAGATCTAACATTCTACTGCAACTTAAAGACATTCTCTTACATTCTTGAGCTCATTTTACTTTTCCTTGGTCTCTTATACACTTATTTGCTATCAAACAAAAAGAGACATAGTTGTGCGTTTGAAAATTCCCACATTTGTAATCTTGAGTAAAGAAAGTGTTTTTCTTGAGTTAGTTGTGGTAAAAGAGATGGTGTAAGCTTGTATAGCTCTTGGAGCAATTGGATTGTGAAATCAATGAAGTGGTGTAAAGTCTTTGGTTGAAGGCATTGTGTGCTCGTGGAGACTAGGGAGCGGTTCAAACTCCATATTATATTCGAGCTTGATTTTCTTTCTCCTTATCTCTTTAGTTTCCGCATTCATTAGTATTCTATTGTTGCTTTGATTACTCTCATTATTGCATTTAGTCATTTATATCAAAAAAAGAATTGAAATTTGTCCTTAAACTCAATTCACCTCCCTTTTAAGTTTAACCTAGTGTTCTTAAAAAAATACTATATATATTAGAAATACATGAGTAAAAAATCAGGTTACATAGCAATTAACTATACATCATACGTATTCTATACAAAAATTTTGAGCTAGAAACTATATCATTTAATATATTTATTTTGAAAATCAAAATTTGAATGAATAGTAACTTTCTTAAGAAATTACATGAAATATTCTAAATTTTTCAAAAATAAAAATATCATACGAAAACATATCTAAAATAACCTAAATATAAATTTTTCCAAAATTTTTTAAATTAATCTAATATTTTTAGAAAATTAGGCATAAGTTTGACTCACCTATTCATTAGAGCTCCAATGGTTGTAGGGTGGTGGGTAGTTGTGAAAACAACTAGGTGGTGGTGGCCTTACATGGTGGTGGAAGGGTGCAATAGTATATCAATGTTTGAATTGGGAATTGCCCTAGCTTGGTCTTTACTCTACTTTTCCTATTTGTCTAAATTTTTCCTATTTGTCTAAAATTTTCCTTTGCATAATCTGGGTTACTAAAGGTGTTATCGATGTTAGGAGTCACTATTATAAAGAATCAAGCCATTTGGAATTTTCCCTCTTATTTTTTTTCTATTTTTTCTTCACTTTTACTCCCTGATCCTTATGCTTCAGGTGCTCTTTCCTCTCCAATTCCCTTTTGATTCAACACATTTCTAAGTTTTGGAGCTTGCTACAATGAATTCCAGAGAAGTCTAACTAATTTTCTTAAGTTTTGGATAAGCTTTAGTTAGTTTCTAGTGAATTTATTAATAATGATATATATTATGTTAATATTTTTGCTTATTTGTTAATATACGTGTATATATCCTATACATATCATGTGTAATGTTTAATTGTACTCATATAATTATGTTTCTAGCATATCTTTTTATTTTTAAGATATATTTTCTATTTATTTTTATGAATTCATCACATATTATATATAATTATGTAATTTCGAGTTAATTTATGAGTATAATTATTATATATACCAAATATACCCATAAAAATATGTGTATACTCATATAGTATATTATACTCTATTATTTTATTTTATAACTTAATTAATTTATCTCTAAGTCGCCATCGTATTCCAAGCTCAATTTTAAGGATTTTGATCAATTTTACTTTATATTGAATAATCATATTTCTAAGGGTAAAATTGAAATTTTAGGTCATTATTTTTGGAATCTAACTTCCCTGAGATACTTCTACTAACTTTTCTATCTTAATTATAAAGTTTAGGCTTAATCGGATAAGTTTCCTTGGAGGCTCTAAATTTAAGTTTGGTTTCCCTAAATGCGATTGCATGGGCTCACATCCGCCGCATATCATTATTGGGAATCATCGTTTAAAGTTTACTATGATTTTTGCTTAGTTATTTAATTTCACCTATTTATCCCATAATCATCTTCTTTTTCTTTTAGATTGAATTCCATGGCACTTCTAGGGTAGATTATAACTCCAGAATTATCTCAAGCTCACTCCTTACATCAATTTCTCACTTATAGTCTATATCTCTAGTTATTCATATTGTCATCTACTTAACCTTTTAACTCACATTTTGACTCTCATTCTAACCTACTGAAGATACTTCTTAAGTCATCAAATCACTTGATTCCATTACCAACCCCTATGTTTCTATACTTTACCAAAATAGTTTAGCATCTCAATACTCATTCACAACCATGATATTAAACATGCCAATCAAACTACTCAATAAATCTTGCATTTCTATCACATTACCTTCCTATTAAACCAGATTTACTTAAAACCCAACTCTATAGGTAAGAAGTAGGTTTTCAGATAATTAATTTAGGGGATATTTCCTAGAATGCATATGATATATCTATGTATACATAATTTACGCCTATCAATTTGGTCTATCTAAACCTTCCTTCCTTCTTAACATTACTTAACCAATCAACTTCCAACAACAACCTTAGAAATCACATTTCATATTCTATTAAGGGTTCTTTCTCGTTTTAATCTTATTCCATTAAAGCTATGATAAATTCCTTGTTAGTACTCTATAAGTGTATTGCTTACAAGTTATCGTCTTTTATAATTCAAACATGATATTAACGTATCTTATCCTTTATTTGGTATATACATAAATAGTAAATATAACCTATGGTCTAATTTTTTTATGACCCACTTAAGTCCCACTCTTAGTGTTTGCTTACAATGTCTAGCTAATTTTATTTACAACGTTTCAAAGAGAATTTTTAAGAATCATACTTCAGGTGAATTCTTAAGAATTATACTCTATACTAACTCAAACTTATTATGCCATAAAGAGACATAATCACAATAGCCCCACCGTATGAACTACTCTAAGATAGAAGTTGACCTTATAGCTACTACCATTGACTTAGTTTACATTAGGTGAACTCAACTCAACCACTTTGAACCGTTCAATCCTGCACCTATTTGTTATGAACTTATGCTGTAATCTTAGAAAATGATTATAAAGACTTGATTTTGCAATCATAATTCTCGAAAAGATTTAAGTTTGAAAAGTGGTACTGAATAAAATATTAAAAAATTACAAGTATTTACAAAATAACATTTGTAGGGGGAACCGTAATAAGTCCAAGAAAAATGGTTATACAAATGACCGTATTAGTAGTGGAAAATTAGAGTGCCACTTATGGAGACCTTAGTAGTTTCTTTAAAAGTTAGTTACAATTAACATTCAAGTCACAATTTAGCTAATTCTTCATAATCCTTACTCCCTAATCCTGCATTTAATCTTCTAGATTTAGGTGGTGCACTTGTATATTTATTTTGAATTTGCGAGACAACTATAGAAGAATGAGTGACAAATTACTTAGTAAGTGGAACAGATATAGAAGTATGTATTCAGTATAGGCACAATCAAGGTTTTCAACCAAATTAGTTAGATACTATGCATGCACAAGCAAATACTATCATATGATATTATTCGGTATGTTGTGAGATTATAGAAGTTGCAACCACTCTAATCCGAGTTGAAGAGTTTGATACCATGAACTCATGATTTGGAACCAAACTATGACTTATGAAATGGAGAATAGCATATGCTTGAGACTCCCTTCAAACTATGCCCCCTAACCTTCCTATGACATCTGCTCCTATCACTTAGTTTGACTAAGGATGGGAAAATGATCGTTTCAGCTATCTTCATCGAAGGAGTCCACATTTGGCCTAAGAGTCCTAAACATTTCCATAATGGGTTGCGATGCATGTTAGGTTAGTAGTTAGGTCAAGTTTGAGTTAATTCAGTTTTGGGGTAATCAACCAATTCAGATAACCCAAACAAAAGAAAATACATAGAACAATCATAGCATTAAGCTCAAGTCCTACTACAGCAACAAAGTAATATGTAGACACATGTATAATACGTACAAACATCTGCATTACAATCATAAGCCAAAACATACCAAAGCCTCTAAGTACTTTAAAGTATTCCAAAATGTTGTAAGATATTGATTTCACTTACCTGGATACGGATGTTCGTTTTCCTTGTGTGTCGCTTTTGCCTTCCTCTATTATCCCTAAAATTTAATGAAACCTCTTTTACTTTCCATCCGATATACAATATATGTGCTCGTTTTGGCATTTAAGCATGTTCATCAATTGTGTTAAGTGAGTTTTCTAAAGTTTTATTAGGTATTAGTTATATAGTGTAAGTTTTGACTAAAGTTCTGACCTGGTGTAGGTTACTGTGTAGTAGTTTTTGACCTAGGTTCTAACTTTGGTAAATCCTTAGAGATTATAAGTAAGCAACTTTCTAACCTAACCTTTGGCTCCAAGTGATCCAATATTTAGTCTTACCATCTTCAAACGTCTTGTCGCTCCAATATTTAGCTTCTTCCATCAAACTACTTCCTAACTGAGTTTCTAACTTAGGGTCTAACCTAGCTTTACGGTATAAGTCATTATCTAAAAAGGTTTTGACTTATATTCTATCTCTGGTAAAGGTATAGAATTCATATACAAATCACCTATTGCCCTATTGTCGGACTTTTAGTGTGATCAAGGATGCTCAATACCAAACTAAGTTCCAACCCATTTTTTTATGGAGTTTCTAACACATTGCCTTAAATTAGATTCTTATTTAAGAAGTTTCTAAATTACAGTTTGTCTTTAGAAATAGGATAGAGTTAAAATATAAGCCACGTTCTTGTCTTGATCCAATTTTTAGTGTATTCAACATATTCAACACCAAGTTACATTTTGACTTAATTTTTGACATAGTTTTTGACCTTGTTGCCATTACTACATCTTACTATTTAACATATGCTCTAACTTACCCTCCATTTTCAAAACTCTAGACCTTTCATAAATAGTAAGTATCAACTAGTACTTTGATCATCTATATTCTTACTCACTATATCATTATGTAGTTTACTTATGCATTAAAACTTTGGGAGAATTAATCCTTAGACCACTAAATACGTACTCACCCTTAAAAATTGTCAATCCTAAACTTCTAAATAACTATTTTTAGCTACTGTATGTAGGTAGATATAGGTTATACCTTAATTTTATCGAGTGTTAATCAATTTCTTTAGCAAAATAACTTATCTAACGCACTATTTTGTAACATTGAGATTTTTCCTAAAATCCAACAATTCAATTTTAACAAACCAATCACATAACATCAAAATTCAACATCTTCTGAGTATACTCATAAAATTTCATGCTGAAACTACATAAATTGTTTTTTTAAAACCCTAATCAAAGATTGGTGCATAGGACATTTTTTTATTGACCTTATATCTATATTAAAAATTTTGAAAATTTGATTAAAGAATTAAGTTCCTCATTCAAAAATAAATGAAGAAACCAACTTTCAAAAAATTTGTTAAACATTTTCTATTTCTTCCAAAATTTAGATAATTTCAAAGAAATTACCGACTTACTGATTGCTAGAGCTCTGACCATTATAGAGAGGAGCAAGGTCTTCGACTGGCTTAGCTATTGGTCATGCCTTTAGGTGTTGGTCTAGCGTCACTTCCAGGTGATTGTCTCCTCTAAGAACTCATAAATTTCCTAAATTGTATACTATTTTCCCTACTTTTCCTTCTCCTACTTTTCTTCCTATTTTTCCTTTGCCATAATTTTTTTCCAACCTTACAAATAACTAAACTTTGGTCTAGGAAGTTTGATTGTAATTTTTATAACCTAACCTAGGGTTGTTTTAATTTTTTGTCCCCTTGCAATATGTGTATTAGCATGGATTAAGCATCCAAAGGTCGAGTTCCCTATTCATTGATGTCCCACAAGCTTGCTACGCATATAGGAATATCCCCCTAGTTGTCTATTAATTTTCTATAATTTTTCCTACATTTTATTAATTTATTTAGTGAATTTTACCCAATTTAGGTATTTTCAATAATTACGAGTATATATATATTAACGTATTAATTATACCGTTGTATACATGATATATTATTTTATGTCCTTTATTAAGTATATTACTTTTATAATTTATCTCTAAACATTCATTCATTTTTTGAATCTACTTAGTGCGTTATCGATAACAATATATAATAATATCGTAAATTATCGCTATTTTGGTTATATTTTTAATATCTTATTGTATTTTTAAATCTCAAGCTTATACGAATTCCTCAATTAACATTACTAAATCTTTTGTAAGTTTCTAGATTAATCAAATTATCTTCTCAAAAACCTTAAATTGACTATTGAACCTAGTTACACATGTATGGATCTTACACAAAGAATCTAAAATACCTTTTTTAACAAAAAAACCTGGGATTGTATTTGAAGTAAACACTAAGAAAAGAAAAATATTTTCTCAAACCCTGAAAACTTATTTCACAAGGCCTATTTTGAAGACTCTTAAGAAAAATGCTTTTATTACTTTTAAAGAAACTCAAACTGAAAAACTATATCTAAAAATACTTAAACGTTATTTTAAGGTAGAGTTTGGTTAGTGAACTTGACAATACAAGCAGTTTTTGAGGGTACATTATAAGAAGAATATGATAGTATTATCCTCTTACGTCATGTTTGGTATATGCAATACTAGATATGAATTTTTGTGATTGAAAGAATTAAAATAATTTAAAAAACTAATTATTCGTGTTATAAACTACAATAAAGTATTATGATTTGGGAACTTAACGTAGTATTATTTTTGGAATTTCAAAGGCAATTATTTTGTACCATATGAAAAAGAATTTTGTACACCAAATATATGGTACAAACTTTTTAACTTTTGTTATGCACCTCAAGACTCTTTTGTCTAAGAACTCTGACTAATCTACAAGCCAAATAACAAACAAAAATATTCATCCAATACTATATCATAAAATATGAGAACTAAATGATACCTAAAACACTAATGAGATACGTTTTATTAATTCTTGGTAACGACTTATTTTCCATGAAAATTACTTAAGGACTCTTTTATTTAATTTAATAGGAAAATTTTGTTTTAATGAAAAAAAAAATTCTATCATAAAGTAAAAGACCCACATTTATTATCTCTCTTTTTTTTTCCCTTCTAATAAAGAACATAATGAGCATATTTATTACTACAAACAAACATTAATTGCTATTAGAAGAAGGTTTTTCTCTCATTTTGCATTTTTATTAATGTACGAAATAAAATAAAAACAAGTGAAAGAAAGGTAAGAAGAAAGATATCTTATGGGACATTCATTCGACTTATGCCCTGGTTGGCTACATCTAAAGCACTTACCTATGGTAAGCTTGGTATAAAGATTTTCTGTCTTCCTCCCTTCCTTGATCTTCTAACATATGATGTTTACCTACTGCCTTGTCCTCTGCTATGCTTCTATTACCATTGCCTCTGGAGTCGCTTTTAATATTAGTTTAAACTTTTCACTAGATCTAGTAACCTTATAACTATCATAGCCCCTTTTCATTATGCTCTTATGGCATTAACTCTACCTTTATAGCTATACTTTTAGCGTTTGACAAGGTTTTGATGACCTGAACCCAATCCTATCCCTTAAGATAGGTTTTAATCCCTCTAAGTGCTTAGAAATTTGCTACCTTTTTGATTCATGAAGATTGTTCCTTTCTATTAACCTTATGAATTTTGTTGTGTACATACATAGATTTATTCCCTTATTTATAATGTTGGTATTATAGGAACAAGATTTGGTTATAATCTAGAGGTAGAAATTCCCTTATCAACAAATGTTTCTTCTTATACTAAGTACGTACATAACCCTTTCCTTCTTGCTATCTTCTATACTAAATTCATTCCCACCATGCAAAAGCTTCTTCTTTCAATCTATAAGCTACCAATTTGACCCTCTTTTCTAGTAGAATCTCTAAGTAATAAAAAATCTATCAATCTTTGTAATCTAATCTATAAACTCCTCTATTCTTAAACTTTTATCAGAGTAAGAAATATCTACCTTCAATCTAAAAGCTCTATAATTCTTATCTTTACCACCATAAGTGTCTTTACTTTTATTACCTTGGTAAGGTTGTTGCTTGCCATATCTAAGCAATTCATAATCATTTCAATCATGAACTTGGTTATAGGCATGAAGCCTACAAATATGGTCACTATAAGCTATATTTACCCTAAGCCTTCTATTGTTATGCTGCCTCCTATGTGTATTGATTACTAAACTATCAAAATGATCTGTAATCTCCTTAAGGCACTCCTCTAAACTTTGGAATTTGTAATCCATCCGTACCCTAGACATTACTCTAAACATTGCAACATACTTTTAGTTTTGCATACCCTCCCTCTCCCTTCACCCCCCTAAGCGAATTGGGACCCAACCTCTTGAACAACATCATGAGGGTTGTTATTATTGCCACCAGTCAACATCCTTACTCTAATATTGATAACTCTGACTTTAAACATATTTCATAGGGTGATTTTATAGTATTTTCCTCACATTTTTGTTTTTTTTTTTACAAAAATTGATACTTAATTGAGTAAAATTTTGATTTCTAGATCTGAACGCGTTCTAGGATCGAAAACGAAGAAAATGAATCAAATTTCACTCAAATCGGAGTTCAAATGAAGAAGTTGTGAAGTTTTGAAGTTATGTAGAAAATTTTGTCTTAGTGCAGAAAATTACACGACCTGGGGACACGGCCGTGTCCCAGGCCGTGTCTAGTGACAAAAACAGAATCCTTGTAATACACATATAAAAGGATATCTTAGGGTTTAAAAAAAAGGGTGAGACATCACAGAAACGGAGAGACACAAGAGAAGAGAAAGAGACTTAAGGAGAACATCAAGAAAGAGGCGGAACAACATCAACTTGAAGATTAAAGAGATTGTTCATCAATCAAAAGGGGTTTTTATGTTTTATTTTATATTATTGATGAAACTCGTTTTTAGATTCAGTATGATACCTTAGAATTCGAGTATTTAGGATTATGGAACTTAGGGTTTCATGTGATTCTTGGATTGATTTAGAAATTTCAATAAAGTTTCTATTTTTACTTGATTCAATTATGTCGTTTAAGTATTGATTGATATTTCTAGAATATCAATATATAATATTATGCATATTGATTGAGAAATTGCATGTGTAATTAGATCTTTACATAATTGAAGAGAATTACATGTATAATTAGAGATAAGATACATGTTTCTTCCGGAAAGTTAATTATTTGTATGGGAATTCATTATACATTAATGCAATTCTAAATTATATAACTAAGTGAAGAGATTCCGGTGAATAATTTAGGATAAGGGTTAATATGTTTGAGAAAGGTATTAACTTTAGTTGTGAATCCCTTCGGTTAAGAATAACAGAAACCGAATTGAATATATTTTAAGCAATCACATGATTAACTCTAGGGGAAATAATTCCTAAATATGTTATTACTTTCTTGAAGTCGTTCTTAATTTTATCGCTTTTTCAATTGCTTAATCACGTCTTATAAATAAGTTAGTTTTTTAATTTTAGTATTTTTAATAAATTCAAACTTTTATAATTTTCCGGTTAGATAATAAAGCTAGAGTTAATATCAGTACTCGAAGTCTCTGAGGGATCGACTCGGACTCACATCTGCTATATTAAAACGGATAGGTGCACTTGCCTCATATCAAATACCAACTGATGCAACACATAACATGATAGACACAAATGTTGTGGATGATAAATGTGTATTATTACAAAGATCTAAAAATATAACTAATCATAGAGTATTTATAACCTAATAAGCTAAGAACTAACAAAGAAAGTGAATAAAATTAGAATCAAGAGAGAAAATAAAATAAAATAGACTTTCTTAAACTGCAAAGGTTATCTTCGCTAGCAAATTTGGCATCCCAATGATTCATAATAAAGTAGACTCAAATTAGTCTTTATAAACGTATTATGGGCTCTGTAACCTTCCCATATGTGAAAAGTGATGACCTTTGAAAGATAACTAATATAATTAAGAAATATCAAATTAAGCTTTTGAATTCATGCATGTTAACCAACTTCTAATGTCTTTTGCTTTTGATCCGCTACATTTCTGATCATTTGTAGACTCATTTCTAGACAAGGCTAACTACCTTCTAACTTCTTCTTCCTACTCTTTTGATGATCTTATTGGTCCATGACTTGTAATTTCATTTCATTTGTCATAAATTAGCTTCATTAAATAAAAAAAAAAAGATACTTTATGATATGATAATGAGTGTGCCTACCATAGTGTCTACATTTGATGTGTCCTATGGACCAAGGCAAAAACTTAAGCTTGAGTCCTTGGTTTTTATCCTTTAACCTAGGGTCTACTTGCCTCCTTACGATCAAGCATTCTATGCCCTCTCTATTTGTAATGATAATAAAAAGATTCGAGACAAAGTATTATCATTACAATCTTCATTACTGTGTTAAACTTAACCACAAGAAAAATAATTTCTCAGAGCCCACTTATATGCCTTCTCCTCATGAGGCCTTCTACCACCACTAATCAAGGATGCTCTATTCTAAAGTAGATAATCATTAACCCTACCTACCTAGATTACACAAAAGTTGGTCTCTTCTTTTATCTTAAATTATAGTACCAGTAGCTAGCTTCTTTCCCAAGATTAGTTAGAATTTATTATCACCATACTCTTTGAATTACCTATGGCCCTAGTCTCATAGCTTAGCTTTGTTGACTACTATTGAATAAATGGTCTATTTGAAAGATCTCATATCATGCTAAAGTCAAGGGTTTAACCCATCTAAGAACTACTGGATCTTGTTTTGCATGAAATGCCTTTGCCACAAAATTAATCAGCCAGTTCAACTCGACTTCATATTCCTCATCAAGTTACTCCCCTGCCTTATGTTGAAAATCTTAAGCACCATCTTCTACCTTAAGCTATTTTAGAATAGCCTCTTAAAGAAGGCCTCCCTGAATACCCTTTAAATGACCTACGTAGTAATCATTCTTTAAGCCCCTTTCAACTAATTTAATACAATTACTTCCAGTATCAATGCTACCTTAATCTACTAACTATCCTTAGAAACTTCAATTGTAGCAAACGCCTTGTCTATATCACCATCCATTCTTTAGTCTTAAATGAATCATTAGAAGAAGCATAGAAAGATCTCACTAATTAGATAAATCTTAACAGTATGGTTGTTATCAACTATCTATTGCCACCTTTATTCCTAGTCATACCTAAGTTTCCATTTTGCCTCATTACTTCAATATTACCTTGTATGGTTAGCACATTCTATTATGATTATTGCTATTGCCCTTTAAAGCATACATAACAAAATTGATAAAACTAAAACAAATGAAAAAATGAATTTAAGTTTAAGAGGCTACACCATGGTTACCACTATCACATTAATTTAACCCTAGTAGGTTAACACTCACCTAAGTAGGGGTAAAACCCAATTCGAACACAAATTTGCACACTAAGTGGGTCGCAACTCACAATTAGGGGATTGTACAACCTACTCAAGATGGTGGATAGCTATACGTACCTACTATAACCCATCTAAAATAGTTAATCATTTTCTATGATCATGAAATAGAATAAAAAAGAACATCTTAAATGTGACTTCACCTGACTGGATGATTCACTTTTCTATTTTTTAAGGGATCGATGTCAACTCACTTTATAAATAAATTGTAGACAAATTTTTAGTGGTTGCCTTCCATGCTTTTTATTTTTTATTTTTATTTTGTTGCATTGTTTATTCTTTAAGTTTTATTGATTTGATTAAATGTAACTTAATTGTTATAGATCTATTTTATTAGTGATTGGATGTTTGATAGCATCTTATGACTTAATTATGCATTTTTGATAAAACGAGCACAGAATGCAAAATTCAAATACTTTAAGGCTTTTGACACATTTTATCCTATTCAATATTATCTATAATTTATTAACTATATTATATATTAAGGAGAAGTTACTAATGAATTACACCTAAGACTTAATTCCTTTATTTGGGAAAATCTTTATAATTGAGTAGTTAATCTCCCAAATCTTTAAAATATGCATATGCATGTATATATATATATATATATATATTTGTTGTGAGAAATTCACCAATAGAGATTCTTGATTTGGGTCTTGGAATAAACTTGTATTTGAAAAAATAAAATATCATGGGGGAGTACTTAAAATTATCCAATATGACCACTCTAATGTTTAAGTTAATGGACATTAAGATTATAGAGAGAAAGAGAGCAAGAGGGCTTAAGTGCGTATATGTAAAAGTATCTTACTTATAGGGCTAGATCCCCTATTTATAGAGTTTTAGGAGGAGATTTCGATATATCTATATATATATCCTAATATGAAAGTGTATTCTCTTATTTAGATATAGTTCAAGATCCCCAAACGTGATTTGGCATATCAGTAATTCCCAAGAGTTGGGGTTTCCATGGTATTCCCATAACATTTGGCATTTGGACTTAGTAAGTGAAGCTCCATCATTCGATGTCCCTGAACATAAATGCTACGAGTTGAGATTGATGCTAAGGAACCGAGGCCATAACCTACAATAGGTGGGGTGTGCAATGAAGCTCGGTTATAAGGCAAAAATCCTAATAAGGTTAAGACATAGACTTCAATAGGTTAGTCATGGGTCAAGATAGGCTGGCTCATGAACCCTGTTAATTGGAATGAGTCTTGGAAGCTTATCGTCCAAAATTATCCATCAACATATATATATATATGTGTATTTATATATATATATATATATTATTTTCAAATATTTGGAATCCCAACGTTTTATTTTAAAGATGAAAAAACCAATGTGTATGAAGCAAATATTAAAAAATGTATTTATAATGTTAACTTTTTTATTTATTTTTTTATTTTTAGGAGTTTGATCGCACGATATTAACTTCTAGCATTGCATAATCTCATATATATATATATATATATATATTATGTACGTATGTATATGTGTATACTGACCTCAGGAAATTAAAAGCTGTGAAACTAGAGAATGGGGAAAAACATAGTTATTTTCCTATCCGTTGACTAGCCTGACTTATTGTGGCATGCAATAGGCTTCTTGTGGTTCTTCAAAGTGTGGTGTCCAAGTACATGCACTAATCTGTCGTTTATTGTAATATTATATTTAGCATAATCTTTTCGATAATCTCGATGATGGCACTATAGTCGACCAATCATAGTCTTCGGATTCTACCAAAGTTATTAATCTCCACCTAATACATTTCTTAAATCCGAGGTCCCCACCGTTGTCTGGGTATATTAATCCACTTGTTTAGTATTATAATCTTCTGCCCTCGTAATTGTTAAACAAACATTGGTTGATGTGTAAACTTCCCATGGAAAATGAGTGAATACATTTTTATATCCTCCAAACGCATGCTAAGTTATGATGTCATATTCATATCTCTTTGTGATCTTTTCAGTAGTAGACAGATATATTTGATTATTCATAAGTATCACCAACAATCTGATTAGGGTTTTATAAATAGATATTTCTAAACGCTTATCAAATATATTTGACAAACATTAGGCTTTCAAAATATCATGTATATATTTTACAGAAAATCTAGTACGTCAAAAATGCATCATAGTTTTTATATTTTAGGATTTGTGAGCATTAACAAGTGATCTGTACACTTATTAATAAGAACAATAAGATTAATCATTCATTTAATGCTTCTTTTCATTTTTTAAAAATTCCTAGTACTCTTTTGTTTAAAATTAATCGACACAAATCATGTCATTAAGAAAAATAAAACAGTACATGTACTGTATTGGTGGATAAATGTGCTTATTACTATTTGTGTACTTCCAATCCTATTATGTTTAATAATAATGTCATTTCCTGCCTTGATTGTGAAAGGTTGATAACCGAATCGCCCAAACCTAGGATTATTCATTGATCAACCAATCATCACCATATAATAATGATCATTTTCGCAGATGTCGTAACCACCCATTTCCCAATTGTTTAATACCCAAGCAAAATAAAACCTAGAGAACTGTAGTACCATTATGCATTGCTTTTGGGTTTTTTTTTTTTTTTTTTTTTTTAAAGAATAATGAATGTGCTGGGTTCTTTATCTTATAATAATACTCCAGTTCATGCTTGATAAAATAATATAAATTAGGCTTTCCCAAAATCAATTGATAAAGTCCATTTAATATCATATTTGCGTAGAACATCTAGGGGTAGGCTATTTATTTATGGAGGTCAAATAATAAAGTGACCACTTATTTGCAAAAGGCGTTCCGATAGAGAATTACAGTAAGAAAGAAAATGAAGGGCGTGTCGAGAGAGTTTATGTATTAATAATATCCCCATTAAACTTTATTAGATATCATGTAATATATTGATCGAGCTTATAACACCCCTACGGAGTGGGGAAAAAAAGGGGGAAAATAAAACACGTACAAATATCACATTTGTTTACAAGAGATTTCAACCTAAGGGATTTAAAAACTGCGTAAACAGTTGTGGAAGAGTACATAAATCAGCTTTCTACTCAGAATGTTCCTACCTTAACGCTACTTGCCCTTCGAGAGAAACCCTAGCGCTGCACTCACAATCAACCCCCAAATCAGGGATAGACGTAGAATTGGGAGACTACAAGGCCAGGCTTTCATTATTTAAATTAATATTGGAATTCGAAGTTAAAAAATCTACTTATTATTATAATTTTAAAACATCTTATATACACAAATGGATTTTATTGAAAAAGTGCACTTTTCAATTTAATTTAATATTTATAAAGGGCCAAATTTAATATTGAACTTTAACTCTATTAATTAAATAGATTTAATTCCTTAGGCTAAGGTGGCAAAATTCAAGAAACTAAGCTCATAAATTATCAAGATAATCAAGAGAGATTTGGCATGGCTTATTGAATTTGATCGTCTGATCCAACTTTTCAACTCACTAAAATAATAAATAAAATTCTTATTTAAGCTTAAACCCATAAAAATAATCTACTTAAGATCTATTAATAAAGGGTTTCAATCTTAATCATTTATCACTATTATGATATGACAGATATGATCAACTATCATTTCCTATAAATACCCTATTCATATCCTCATTTAGATAAAAGAAACCCACATTAACACCGTTACTCTTCTAGAATTTTATCTCAAAGATCAAATGCTTAAACTGCTTAAACAACTTAAAAACTTTACCTTATTCTTCATTAATCTTGGAGTTTAATGTCAATGTGCTTCTCAACCTATCACCATACGTATTAGAGCCTTATTAAGATAGCCTACTTCTTCTCCCTACACTCCTCCCCTGATTATCTCATGTGAGTCACTCAAGTTATTTCCTTAGTTATGTATAATGCAACTTCTTCGTAGCACGCAAGTGATCCTTGCATCCGTACCCATACCCTACATTTTCTAGCCACTCCATTTGAGAGGGAAGACTTAATACTTATATCATGGTATCTCCAAGGTGAAGATAACTAAATCCTACTCATGGCATTAATCAAGAGCAAAATGCTACTACTGTGACCAATTACCAAAATCTATCTCCAGCTGGTGACATTAATCAAGGATATAGCATATAAGAAGGTGTCCTTGATAATGTGCAATTAAAGTGTAAGTTGCAAGAGACTAATCGGAACCTAGGTGAACTTGTGGCGATGTTTGCTCAATACACGCTTGCTTTGGCTACCTTTTTTGCTGCACAACAAAGAGCAGCTTCCTCAAATCCTTCTAATGTAGTGTAACAACACACCTTAACTAACCCTCTGATTATCAACAAACATGTCACTCTTATAGTTAAGGAACAACTTCCTATTACAAAACCTATAGCTACGCAATACTTATTGCTTGAAGTAAGGAACCGGGGAGTTCAGATTGGAAGCTCATCATCCTTACATGCTATACTACGTATCACGATTGTTGACTCTGTACAACCAACAGCAATGAATCCCATGTTTGCAAGATCTACACTTACAAATCTTATGCCTATGCACCCTGCTCCTGTGATGTCACTAAGGGCAGAAACATTCACTTAGAGAGGTTCATTTGTGACCAAAGAAGATTTAGAAATGTATTTGAAGGAGATGTAAGTGAAATCTACGATGGGGATACTAGAACTAAAGCTTCCATATCACCAACGCATTGTCGCAAAGTCATACCCTAAGGATTATGTCAGTCTGAAGTTCACGTTATTTAATGGTAAGAAAGGAAGTGCTAAGGAACATTTGCTGAAATTCATCAAGACGCTGTGGTGTGCCAAAGAGCTTAATTATCACAAGGACTTATCGAGGCGGATTTGTACTTAAATGGGTCCTTTAAGATATCGAAGAAAATTAGAAGGAAATGATTCAAAACCAAACAAGAGTAGCTAACGTGAAGTTGATTGGAGGATATGACTCACTAATGAACACAACATAACTTAACACCATACTTGATATAATGCATAAGTTAATATCAAGGTCTACCCGCTACTAATCTTGAGCTACTGAGCAAGATTAGATAAGAGTGTAGGAAAAATGGACTTGGAGAGAGTTGTCTCACAATAACAGAATATTCAGTATTAAAGTGTAAGTTATTTGTGGCTTACAAAGGAAAAGGACTATTTATAGTAAGTTCCTAGAGCAGTATTACAAATAATGAAATGACAAGAAAGTATATAAAAAAGGGGATTCCTAGTACATACCAAAAAGGGTAAAAAGGAAAAACGACCAAAAATGGAAAAGTAGTACAATATCAAATGAAGTAGAAAGGTAGTAGTGCAACATTGGTCCTAAACGAATATTCTTTGAGCATAGCAAGCTAGAGGGGTCAAAATGTTGTGGCAATAAAAGGCTGGGATAAGAGAGACGGTGGCATGTCAAGAGAAAAACTATTCAGCCATTTAAGTGAGTCTCTCATCATTCGGTAGAAACTTCTCGACAGTGTTTAGTCGGATTACTCAGCATAGGGTCCTTGACAAGGGAATGGTCAGCATCATCACTACCGAGTGTACAGATCAATGTACGACAATTAAGGGACCTCAAGGAGTTCAGCCACATTCCTTCGACTTAAACTTTTTCATCATCAGTAAATTGCCGACAGAAAATTCGCCATGTGAGAGATTAGAGTCCTTGGAGTAGTGTATGAGTAATATGGCCGTTGGTTAGCAATTCATTTATTCCCCGGGGTTGTTGAAGATTTGCCCTCAAATCTTGGTCTTTATCATCTTTGGATACATATGGAGTAAAGTCGACGGCGTTAAATGTGGTAGACACGCTGAGACCTTTCGATAACTCAATCTCGTAGGCATTACCATTAATACGCCTTAGGATCCTATAGGGGCCATTTGCTCTGGGAGATAGATTGTTCGTCCTCTTACTAAGGAAGCATTCCTTACTAAGATGGATCTAAACAAGGTCCTTAGGGGTATAAACAATTTGTTTCCTTCTTTCGCTTCCCAATTCCTTCAATTGGGGTACAGTTTTGGCCAGTTACTCAGCAATTCTTTGATGCAACCTGTGAAATTCCTCGACATGCTGTAGGTCGAATTAACTCTCCCCTTAAATTGTCAAACTTTTAACTAAGTCCAAGGGTAGGTTTAGATTAAGTCCATAAACAACCTCAAATGGTGATGTTCCAGTAGAGCTATAAGTGGAGCTATTGTAGGCAAATTCAATAATGGGCAGGCATAAATCCTAGTCACGAGAATTCTTTCCAATAGTAGCACATAGTAGATTACTAACGGTTTTGTTAATTACTTCAGTTTGGCCGTCTCTCTAGGGGTGGCAAGAGGTGTTGAATAGGAGCTTAGTACTGAGTTTCCTCCATAAGGTCTTTCAAAAGAAGCTCATAAATTTGTAATCATGATCAGACACAATATTCCTTAGCACTCTATGCAATCGCACAATTTCTTACAAAAAGAGGTTAGTGATAAATAAAGCATCATTAATTATGTGGCAAGAGATGAAGTTGCCCATCTTGCTGAACCAATCAACCACTACCATGATCGAATCATGTTTTCTCGGCGTATGGGGAAGGCCAAGCATGAAATCCATGCTTAGATCAATCCACGTTTGCTTAAGAATTGGTAAGGGTGTATATTCTCCATAAGGTTCTCTCCTCCCTTTTGCATACTTACACACCTTGTACCTTTTAAGTATTCAGTGCACATCCCTCATCATCCCAAGCTAGTAAAAGTGTTCCTTCAATATTTTAATTGTCCTCTTTTCCCTAAAATGGCCAGTTAGACCCTCGATGTGAGCTTCTCAAACCAGTAGCTCCCTTGTAGATACTTTCCCTTCATTAAAAGCCCTTCACTCAAGTTGAATCCATCTATAGCTCCTCTATCACTGCACTTAGCTGCTAAAGGCCCAAAATGTGGGTTATGCTTATATCGATCAGATAAAGTGCTAAATCCAAGCACTTTATCTTGCAATGTCATAATGAAGGTATGATAGCAAGACAGTACATCAACCACTGTGTTGGTGCTTTCTTTCTTATACTTGATGACATAGCAAAAGATCTCCAAGAACTTGACCCACTTAGCATGGCATCGAGAAAGCTTCTACTGCACCTACGAAGATGCTTGAGAGATTCATGATCCGAATAGATGATGAATTCTCTCAGTAACAAATAATGTTGCAAGTTCTAAAGTGTATGGACAAGGTATAGAACTCCTTATCATAGGTTAAGTAATTTAAGGTAGCACCTTGGAGTTTTTCATTGAAGTAAGCAACGGGTTGGCATTCCTGCATAAGGACAACACCAATATTGACGCCCGACACATCACATTCAACCTTAAAAACCTTCCAGAAATCTAGTAGGGTAAGTACTGGAGCATACGTTAACTTACACTTCACATCTTCAAAACTCCTATGAGCCTTTTCTATCCATTTAAACTTAACGTCCTTCTTGGTCAATTCAGTCGATAATGCAGTTATGGAGCTAAAGTTTTGGATAAATCTTCGATAGAACGAAGCGAGGTCATGGAAGCTCCTAACTTTAGCTGCACTTGTTGGCATAGGTTACTCATTAATAGCCCTAACCTTTTCCTTATCAACTTGAACTCCACTCCTTGAAACAACATATTCGAGGAATACAACCTCGCTTTGACAGAATGCGTATTTCTTCAAGTTGTCGAATAATTTCTCAGCATGAAGTATGTTAAACACCAATCTCAAATGTTCGACATAAGCAAGAAGGTCCGCCTTGTAAACTAGAATATCGTCAAAATAAACCACAACACATTTTCCTATCAATGTTCTGAGCACACGACTCATGAGCCTTATGAATGTAGTCGGTACGTTAGTTAAACCAAATGGCATAACCATCCACTCAAATAGACCATCTTGAGTCTTAAAGGCTGTTTTCCATTTATCTCCCAGTCTCATTCGTATTTGTTGATACCTACTCTTTAGATCTATCTTTGAAAAGATACGTACACCATGCAACTTATTGAGCATGTCATCTATGCATGGGATCGAGTATCGATACTTAGTAATCTTATTGATGGTACAACTATCAATGCACATCCTCTATGATCCATCTTTCTTTGGTACTAGCATAGTTGGGACGACACATGAGTTTATGCTCTTACGAACATATCTGCGATCTACCAACTCATCAACTTAATTTTTTAGCTTGGCTGCCTATTCAGGATTGAGTCTATAGGTGAGTTAATTCAACCGGGTTGCTCTAGGTTGAAGATTGATGCAATATACAATTCCTCTCAAGGGAGGTAATCCTTTCAACATCTTGGTAAGGAATAGTTCAGTAAATTCCTAAAGTATCTGTTGCACTTTGGTTAGTAAGTTTTCGGCCTCTCCAACCTCTAATAGTCTCTTAACCAAAAGGAGTACGTAGTTCTTGGCCTTGACCTCTTGTGTAAACTAAGCTCGGGAAATCACCAAGGACTTCTTACACTTCCTTACGACTTATAGGTGTCAATATAACTTTCTTCCCATCTTTTGAAACATGTAGGTGTTTCTATACCTATCATACCACATTCAGTCGAGTAATATGTGAAATACACACATGGGAAGGACATCACACGTCACCTTGTCCCTGTACCTATCACCAATAGTAATTGGCACTTTGACTTACTGAAAAAAGTGTAATCCTCATTTCTTGTTCAGCTAATGAATCTTATATGGCTTGGGGTATGGAAGAGTCGACAATTTCATGGCCTTAACTACCATATATGCGATGATGTTGGTACAGCTCCCTCCGTCAATGATCATTGTGCATAGCTTTCCATTTACCCGGTAATTCTTTTCAAAGAGGTTCTCTCTTTGCTCATTTTCATTAGCCACAAAAGTATCGAGAGATCGCCAAACAACAAAGTAGTATGCAACTACGCCCTCAGGGGGTATCTCAGCCTCTTGATCTTCCTTAAATTCTTCCAGCATCTGATCGGTTGCCACTTCTTCCTGTCCTTCACTCACACTTTCTACTTCAAACTAGGACTTATCTCCTTTTATCATCATGACTCGGTAATTTGAACATTAACTAGCCACATGTCCATAGCCAAGGCATTTAAAACATTTAATTTCTCTGGTTTTCCTCCCCGAACTTTGACCCTGGTCTCTTTGGATCTCAAGCTCCTTGGTTTTGCTTACCTCGGCTTTCGTCTAATTAGCTTAGTACATAACCTTGTTATTCCATCTCGGAACTCTTGCACGTCCTATCAGTACCTGGTTTACTCAGTAAGCTAATCCTATTCGGCATCATGGTTTGGTTACTCGGCATTCGATTAGCTTAGTTCCGCCATTGCCTTTTAATTCTCTGGGCTACACAGATGGTTTCATCCAATGTTGTAAGGCTTTACAATTCTACGACATAACTAACTCAGCTCAAAGTCTCGAGATGAATCATGCTAAAATTCGAGTCTCAGGCTGGTTAACATCACATTGTATCATGAGCAATTGAAACTCTTAGACATAGTCATCTACGGACCTGTTACCTTACCTCAAGTCTTAGAGTCATCAAAAAGTGTCCTATTTGTAGTATTTAGGAACGAACTTATTCCTCAGAACTCTCTTCATCTCATTCCATGTTCGAACCTCACGTTAAGTCCTCAGGTGAACATTCTGTAGTTTCTTCCACCACATTGCCGCATACCCTGAAAATTCTAACATGGCCACTCTAATGTGGATAGTATCTTCATAATCATAAAAGTCAAATATCTTTTCGATCTTCTCTTCCCAATCCAAGTAATCATTAGCACTACCAGACTTGTTGAAGTTTGGAATCTATACCTTAACATGTTTATCACCTCTTAGCACTTTAAACTCTCACTCATTAATCCCAACATACTAGTCTTCTTCTTCGTCGTACTCCTCCACTTCATCCAACTCTAACCTTCTCCTCGTGACTCTGTCAACACGTTGAAGAGGTACATGGTTCACTAGAAAGGCTTCCGGAGCTCACTCATTCATCTACCTCCTCGGCCTATCTCTTATTTCTCGGCCTTGCTCAGCAACTCTCTTATGCGGTCCATTCTCTAAGACCCTATTTACTAAGATAGCTAAATTGATCACAATAGCAATAAGATCTTATATTTGCTCATCAGTAGTATGTGGTGTTTGTTAGGTAACTCAACCACGACCATGAGTATCACTTTTGACATCGTAAATTTCTCCCTATATACTAGGGTTTGACATTCCTAACACAAAATTTCAGTAACTACACTTTACACGAATGACTATAATCACATACAGTATCTTAAACAGTAAACTGACTATTACTGCATAGCTTTCAGTCTTAACCTCAACCTCAAGATTTGATACTAGGAATATCTGGTATGCTTAAGAGCTCAGTTATCACTAGGACTTACCAAGACGAATTTGAACTAAAATGGGTCCTTCGAGATATCGAAGAAAATTAAAAGGAAACGGTTTACAATCAAACAAGAGTAGCTGATGTGAAGCTGCTTATAGGATGTGACTTACCAACGAACACAACACGACATAAGACCATACTTGATATAATGCACAAGTTGATGTCAAGGTCCACCCGCCACTAATCTTGAACTATTTCGCAAGATTAGATAAGAGTGTAGGAAAAATGGACTTAGAGAGGGTTGTCTCACAATAACAGAATATTCAGTATTAAAGTGTAAGTTATTTGTAGCTTACAAAAGAAAAGGACTATTTATAGTAGGTCCCTAGAGCAATATTACAAATAATGAAATGAAAAGAAAGTATATACAAAAGGAGATTCCTAGTACATACCAAAAAGGGTAAAAAGAACAAACAACCAAAAATGGAAAGTAGTATAATGTCAAGCGAAGTGGACAGGTAACAGTGTAACATTGGTCTTAAACGAATATTCTCTGAGTACAGCAGGCGAGAAGGGTCAAAATGTTGTGGCAATAAAGGGCCGGGATGAGAGAGATGGCGGCATGCCGAGAGAAAACTATTCGCTGTTTAAATGAGTCTCTTATCACTTGGCAAGAACTTCTCGATAGTCATTTGGTCGAATTACTCAGCATAGGGTCCTCGACAATGGAATGGTCGACATCATCACTATCGGGTGTACAAATCGACATACGACAATTAAGGGACCTCAAGGAGTTTAGACACATTCCTTTGGCGTAAACTTTCTCGTCATCAATAGGTTGTTGGGAGAGAATTCGCCATGTGAGGGATTGGAGTCTTTAGAGTCGTGCACAAGTAATGGGGCCATTGGTTGGTAGTTTATCATGCTAGAAGTATATGGTTTAGCTGATGATTTGAAACTAAAAGAATTTTCTAAGTTGCTCATTGAGAAGGCATACACATGGTATGCTAATCTCCCTTTAGGGTCTGTAGATTCGTAGGGTAGTATATGAAAGATGTTCTTGGAGAAGTTTTTCTCCATAGAGGAGAGAGTCATCCTTACTAACATGGGAAGGATTGGTTAGAAGTCCAAAGAAGATCTTATGGACTCTATCGAGCACTTCAAAGAGTGCCCACTAGATATACAAGATGTTTATGATGAGAAGGAGTTGGTTAAGATTTGTATCCAAGGAATGTTTCCTATGTACGCGGTCTACCTTAAGAATCTTTTGTTGACTTCCTTTGCGACATTAGTTGAGAATACACAAAGGACCAACAACTTAATGGCTTGACAAAGAAGTGAAATTAGGTGATTCAACAAGCACACTTCATCTGTAAATGCAACTTAAGGCGAGTCACCAATGGGAGCAAAGAAGCAAAGAAATGATAAGCCCACAACTCTAAGCCATCTTTGACATATCCTTGTCCCATGGCTAAAAATACATCAAATACTTGACCAGTGGCTCCATGATAGAAATATCAAGCTCCCAAGGGTCAAGCGCCTTCCCATAAATGAAGAAAAGAATTATCCCAAGTATTGTAGATTTCATTGGACTATTGGTTACCTGACTAAAGATTGTTTCACTTTAAAGAGAATAGCCAATGATCAAGTTACAAGTGGGGAGTTAATCATCGATAACAATAATGTTAGAAAGGATCCTCTTCCTGCCCTTAACAACTGAAGGGGTATTGTCAATGCCATTAGCCATGATCTCATCACAACTAAAGTAGTTGTTGCCTAGTAAAAGGAATTATGCTACTAAACCTTTGACAAGTAGCCGAGCTTGAGGACTAGAGGGATAGGCAAGATGAATTCTCCTACTCCAGCTGACTCTTGCCGAACTAAGTATCTCTTTATTGACTTACTCTACATGCTAAGCTAAATAACTACTCATCTCTTGGAGATTGTATGTCGAATAGTAAAACATCGAGACAACAATCAATCCTCGCTTTCTCACTCACTCACTTATGCTCAAGCTGACCACTTGCTTGGCCTCACTCTTATCGAGAGGCCGAGAGAATGACACCAAACTAATCCTTAATCACCTGTGCTCGGATAAGCAATCTGTTCGTACTCTTTTGTATGCATCCTCCAACAGCATTTCTAATGTGTCTCTGCCACGTATAAGGACTACGTATATAGGACCACATGTAGAATCTACTACACAAATCATTACTTTTCTTAAATATTCATTTTTATCCTTTAATATTCTTGTACGTTACTTCTTTAATGCAATATCCTTTTTTTCTTTTTCCTTTTAGGTTGATTGCCCTAACTTATTAGGTATAAATACTCCTTATATTTTTAGCTGTAATTATTAGACCACGATTAATACACGACATTTTTCCTCTCGTAAATACTGATTTCTTACTTTCATTTCACTCTTATCCTAACCCTTACGCAAGGTTAGGTGACGAGGAACCTCACCAGACAAATTCGTGCATCATAGCAAGTTGTGCTCATGTCCTTGGAAGTTCCATCAGTGTATCATATCTTTTAGAGTTGTTCATGGGTTTTTGCGTACTTTTCATCTACTTTTTCGATTTCTTCCACGCGTTCCCCATCACTCTTTTTCAAGCTTTCGATAAGCTTAAACCCATCTATTAACCGATCTTATCTGTCCTTGGTTACAATTTACATCATCTTGGTATCAAAGCGAAGGTTTCACTTGAGTTGTAATAGGTAGTTTCAAAGTTTTTTCTATGCTATGTTTTGTGTGTGTAGAAAAGAGTAAGTTACTGTACTTATTTAATTACTATGTTTGCTGGCTATTAAATTTCTAATTTGTAGAAGTGTTTATTGAAACACCTAATTGAAGAGTTTGAGATTTAAATCTTCAGAGAAAATGATGGAACTAAGCGTTAACGTTAGTGTTGGAGATGACAACAATAGAGTTGTCCACCATGGCCGACAATCTCAAGAAACCCTAGGAGCACTGACAAGAGACTTGATGAGGTAGCTAACATCATAGTGGATTTAACCCGAGTTGTTTATGCATTGGCTTGCCGACCTGCTAAAGCTACAAACAACACCTCACAAGCTGCCCAACCTATGAGAGGTTAGAACCTAACTCAATAAGTTTAATGTAGAAGAGTAGGTGGACGAGTAAGGAGAAGGATTGATTTGGGAGACATGGGAGAAGAGGATGAGAAAGAGTATTATGAAGAAGAAGAGTGAGCTCAAGCACTTAGAGCCTTTAAACATGCGAAACCTTAGATTCTAAGCTTTAATAGGTCTAGAAGTGTAGATGAATACTTAGAATAAGAATAGAAGGTAGAGTGTATGTTTGACTATTACCAATATGAAGATCATGAGAAAGCAAGAACTGTTGTTGTTGAGTTCTCTAAATACACCACCATGTGACGGAAGAATTTCCAAACTATGAGGAGATGAGAAGGATACATAAAGATTAATACTTGGCTTGAGATGAAAAGAATACTTAGAAACAGATTTGTGCCAGATACTTATTTGCAAGATACTTTTACTCGACTTCAAGGCTAAGACAAGAAGCCAATCTGTTGACGAGTATGTCTAAGAATTTAAAATGCTTATGATTCGTTGTAAAGTAAAGGAACCACCAGTACAAACAATCTCTAGGTTCCTTATTAGATTGAGAGGTAACATTTAAGACATTATGAAACTCTAACGATTCACTACAATAGATGAAGCCTTTCGATTAGCTTAATGAGTTGAGAGGTATAAAAGAGGTTGAGTACCGACCAAACGGCTGACTAGCTGACTAGGATAGGGAAGTTATTGAGCTCTGTCAAGTATTGAGCCAGTCTGAAAGGTTAGCATCAGAGCTGAATAGAAGGACCGACCTGATAGTGCCACTTATGAGAAAGGGTAAGGATCTAGTAAGAAGACAAGCTAAATTAGGTGCTTCAAGTGCCAAGGGTTTGGACATATGGCTACTTAGTACTCAAATCAATAAACTGTGGTCATCAAGGGAGGTATCCTAAAGCTAGAAGTGGAAAGTATTGATGAGGAACTTGAGGAGGAGAACCCTTTTAAGAAAGAAGCTTCTCATGATAATGAACTGATTGAGGAGGACGTGTTTACTAAGGACTTACATCAATTAGTCTTGGTTATTTGACATGCAATAAACTTAGAACCCTCATGTGAGGAGGAGTAGAGGGATAACTTGTTTCATACCACCTGTAGGGTGAATAACCAAGTGAGCACACTAATTGTCGATAGTAGAAGTTGCACCAATGTGGTATCAACCGATTTGATCATAACATTAATATTGTTGACAATTGCATACCCAAGACCATACAAGTTGCATTGGCTGAGTGAGGAAAGAGCACCACATGTCACTCGGCAAGTACTACTATCGATTACGATTAGAAATTATTCTCATGAAATTCTCTATAATGTACTGCCTATGTGCCCCTTACACATATTAATTGGCCAATCGTGGTTATTTGATAGAAGAGTTATTCATGACAGATACAGGAACACGTATGTATTCGAGAAGGATGGCTAGAAAATTACATTGAACCCGATGCCATCAAGTGAAGTTAACAAACTATAAATAAAACTTGCTTACAGATTAAAGAAGATTCTAATGATGAGAAGAGCCAAGCTCCTACAGGCCATCGATGCGGACAAGCCAACTCTCATATTGGTCAGATGCCTATTAAAAATGAAGGGGTAAGGCAAACTACCCCTAGAAGTGAGAGCATTGTTGGATGAATATGCCGATCTATTTTTGAAATAGTTGCTTAGAGGGTTACCCCCACTTAAAGGCATAGAACATTACATTAACTTAATACCTAGTACTGCCCTGTCAAATAAGCCAACCTATAAGATGAGTGCTAAACAAGCTCTTGAGCTCCAATGTCAAGTCAAGGAATTATTGGAGCAAGGGTATGTTAGGGAAAGTCTCAACCCTTGCGCTGTGCTGGCACTTTTAGTGTTGAAAAAGGAAGGAACCTAGCAAAGGTATATAGACAACTAAGCAATGAACAAGATTACGATCAAATACAAGTATCTTATTTTAGGATTAGAAGACATGCTGGATGAATTGAGTGGAGCTAAGATCTTCAACAAGATTGATCTGAAGTCTGGTTACCATTAAATTCACATGAGGTCAATAGATGAGTGGAAAACTGCATTCAAAACTCGACATAAACTTTATGAGTAGATGGTCATGCCATTTGGCTTATCAAATGCCCCAAGCACTTTCATGAAACTGATGAACCATGTGCTTTGATGAACCATGTGCTAAGACATCTAATAAGGAAGTGTGTTATGGTATATTTTGATGATATCCTAGTGTACAGTGCCAACATGCCGAGTTATTGTGAACATCTGTGAGTCATACTAAATGTCCTTCATGTCAAGAGATTATTAGGCAACCTTAAGAAATGTTTCTTTTGCTAGGAGAAAGTGGTATTCTTGGCCTATGTAGTTAGTGAAGGAGGCTTACAAGTAGACGATGAGAAGATTCGAGCTATCGTCGAGTGGCCAACCCCTACTATGTATGTTGAAGTGAGAAGTTTCCATGGACTGGCTTCCTTCTATAGAAGATTCATTAAGAATTTCAACACCCTCGTCGCACCCTTTACTGAACTGACAAAGAAGAACATCAACTTCCAATAGGGAGAAAAGGAAGAGAGAAGTTTTTTTGAGGTAAAGGAAAGATTGACCTCCGCCTTTATACTAGTTTTACCTAACTTCGAGAAAATATTTGAGTTGAAGTGTAATGTATCAAGCATTAGAATAGGCGCTATCCTAATGCAGGAAGGTTGACCAATTGCCTACCACAATGAGAAACTCAGGGGACCTCAACTAAACTACTCTGTATATGACAAATAACTCTTAGCATAGATCTGAGTATTAGAAGTATGGTAGAATTATCTGTTGTCGAGAGAATTTATCATCTGCACTAACCATGAGTCTTTAAGGAATCTCCGAAGTCAGACAAAATTGTCAAAGAGGCAAGCAAGGTGGGTTGAATCCTTTTAGGGCTCAACTTTGTAATAAAATATAAACAAGGGAAGAGCAACGTAGTTATAGATGCTCTTTGGAGGAGGCATTCATTCCTAACTAAACTGCAAGCTAGATTATTTAGGTTTGTAAGCGTTAAAGAGCAATACTCTAAGGATATACACTTTAGAACGATATTTGTACAATGTGTCGATGGAAGGATAGTGGATAAGTACCATGTGGAGGGTAGGTACTTGTTTCCAATGGGGAAAATTGTGTGTGCGGACCTGCTCTCTTCGAGAATTACCTATCAAGGAAGCCTACAGTGGTGGACTCTCTAGGAATTTTTTAGAGAAAAGGACCTAAGAATTGTTGAATGGCTATTTCTTCTGGCCGAGAATGAGACAAGACATATACCGAGTAGTAGAAGGACATGCCGTATGTAAGAGTGCTAAATGCTAAGCCAAGCAAGGGAAAGCAATGCCTTTGCTGGTTCTAACCAAACCATGGACTGAATTGAGCATAGACTTTGTTCTTGGACTACTACAAACTGCCTGAGGCAAAGATTTTGTAATAATCATTGTAGATAGGTTCAGCAAGATGGTACACTTTGTGCCCTACTCCAAAACTAACGATGCTTTGGTTATTACTTCTCTTTTCTTGTAGGAAATTGTTAGGCTACACAACATACCAAGAAGTGTAGTATCAGACAAAGACCTGAAGTTCTTAAGCCATTTTTAGAGAACTCTATAGTGACGGATAGGGACCAAACTACTTTTTAGTACTTCTTGTCTCCTCCAAACGGATAACCAAATAGAGATAGTCAATCGTACTTTGGGATTGCTTCTTTGAGCTATAATAGGCAACAACTTGGTCGATTAGGATGTCTTCTTACCAATGGTTGAATTCACTTACAACCGAACAGTACATGACACCACCAAGCAAACCTCCTTTGAGGTAATCTATGGTTTTAATCCTAAGTTTCCCCTCGATCACAGCCTTATACTTAAGTTCGAGTGAAAAGATCTTAATGTGAGAGCCCGAACATAGTCCCTTCAGCATATCTACAACAAAATCACTCAGCATATCAACTGAGCCATTAGAAGAATGTAAGAAAAGGCCAAGGGTAGAATTGATAAACAATTTTAGCTGGAAGACTTGGTATGGCCGAACCTTAACAAGGAACAACTTCTGAGCAAGAGGAGGAACAAGCTATCTACAAGAGTTGAAGGACCCTTCAGAATCCTCCAGACGATTAATGACAATTCCTACGAGTTAGAGCTAACTGATGATTATGGGGTTTCTAGCACCTTCAACATCGTAGACCTCAGTCCATATCACCTTAATGGAGATTTATTCAAAGACCATTTAGATTTGAACCCAAATCCAAATCAACCTGGAGGGAATGATGGGAATTAGGCTACCGTACCTTTGACCCATACCTAAGTTCGAGGACTAGAGGGACTAGCAAGGAAAATCCTTCTACTCCATCCAACTCCTATCAAGGCCAAGTATCTCTTTGCGAACCCACTTTTCATACCAAGCTGAATGACTATCCATCTCTTAGAGATGGTGTGTCGAATAGTAAAATGCCTAGACAATAGCCAGTGCTCATTCTCTTACTCACTCATGCCCGAGCTAACCACTTGCTCAAACTTACTCTTGCCGATAGGCTAAGCAAATGACACCGAACTAATCCTCTATCACCCTTGCCTAAACAAGCAATCTGCTTGTACTCTTTTATCTGCATCCTCCGACAATATCATTAATATATCTCTGCCACTTGTACAGGACTACATGCAAAACCTACCACACTAATAATTGCTTTTATTGAATATTCATTTTTATCTTTTTGTATTCTTATACATTACTTCTTTAGGGCAATACTCTTTTTATCTTTTCCTTTTTAGGTAAATTGCCTTAACTTGTTGGGTATAAAAACTCCTTGTATTTATAGTCGTAATCATCAAATTACCATTTATACAATTGACATTTTTTCTCTCATGATCATTAATTGTTTACTTTCATTTCACTTTTATCCTAACCCTTAAGCAAGGCTAGGTAATAAGTAACCTCACCGAACTATTTGTGCATCATATTAAGTTGTGCCGTAAGTCCTTAAAAGTTCCATCGGTGCATCATATCCTTTAGAGTTGTTCGTAGGTTTTTGCTTACTTTTCATCTACTTTTCCCGTTTCTTTCGCGCATTCCCCATTACTTTTTTTCAAGATTTCAACAAGCTTGGACCCATCCAATAACTAGCCTTATCTATTCTTAATTACGGTTCACATCAACGTAGTATTAGAGCGAAGGTTTCACTTGAGTTATAGTAGGTTGTTTTGAAGTTCTATCTATACTCTGTTGTGCATGTATGAAACAGAACAAGTTACTATGTTCGTTTAATTGTTGTGTCTACTAGCTGTTAAATTTCTAGTTTGTAGAAGTGTTTACTAAAACACCTAATTAAAGAGTTTGAGATTTGAATCTTCGGTGAAAATGATGGAACCAAGCATTAACGTTAGTGTTGGAGATGACAACAGTGGAGTCGTTTGCCATAGCCAACAATCTTAGGGAACCCCTAGGAGTATTGATGAAAGACTTAATGAGGTAGTTAACCTCTTAGTGGATATAACTTGAGCTATTCATGCATTAGCTTGTCGACCTACTAAAGCCATAAATAACACCCTACAAGCTACCCGACCTGCAAGAGCTTAATACATAACTCGATAAGTTAAAGGTGGAGGAGTAGGCAAATGTATAAAGACAAGGGTTGATTTAGGAGACATAGGAGAAGAGGATGAAGAAGAGTATTATAAAGAAGAAGAGCAAACTCGAGCACCCAAAGCCTTTGACTATGTGAAACTTCAAATCCTGAATTTCAACGGGTCTAGAAGTGCAGATGAATACTTAGAATCGGAAGAGAAGGTAGATCATGTACTAGACTATTAACAATATGAAGATCATGAGCAAGTGAAAACTGCAGTGTTAAGTTCTTTAGATACGCCGCCATGTGGTGGAAAAATTTCCAAACTATGAGGAGATGAGAAGGATACAAAGAGATTAATACTTGACTTAAGATGAAGAGAATACTTAGAAATATATTTGCATTGGATACTTATTTGCAGGATACTTTTACTCGACTTCAAGAGCTAAGACAAGGAGGCCAATTTGTTGACAAGTATGTCCAAGAATTTGAAATGCATATAATTTGCTGTGAAGTAGAGGAACCACTATTATGAATAATGATAGGAATTAAGGATCGATCAAGCACTCCCGAGCCCGAAGGCTTTCTCAAGTGGTTCGTTAAACTGTCCAAGGTAAGTGAAGCACTAAGGTATAGTGCTTACCCCAATCTATTTTGCTGAGTTACTTTGCTCTCTACACCATCCAAGATGTTACCAAAGTGATCAGTTGACATGCCAAACCAAAACCTCTACTATACACCAGTCTAAGTGCTACATCTGAATATAGCCATCTCCACAGTGTTAAGGTTGAGCCGATAGTGATCAGGAGTTGACCATTTGAGGTTAACCTCGAAAATGAGTTGCCCCTAAACCGTCCTCAGTTTGGTCCCAATTGATTGAGCTACTGAATTGCTAACGTCAAATTGACTTGATTGGGATGTGCCCCTCTTGGATCATTGTGTTATTAGGACTACAGATAGTAAAATGCATGAGTACTAGCCTTTTCCTAACATCTGTACTATCCTTTCTAACAGTAAATATTCTTTTGCATGATTACGTGTTTTCCCTTTAAATTATTCTCCTTTTCTTAATAGTTAGGGATCCATTTATGTAATTTTCTATTATTTAAGACTTAACCTAACTGGGTACTATAAATACTTGCATAATGTAATAGCTACAATAATCAAATATAGAGAATACATTGGACTTTTACTCTCTTAAGCTAAGTGTCCTTACTCTTGAGTTACTCTTATTTAGCCCATCTAAGCATTGATTAATCGTGAGTGACCTCTGGCCATACTTGTATGTCAAATCAAGTGTTACCCAAGCTCATATAAGGTATTGGTGCATCACATCCTTCATTGGTACATAGGAACCCCTACTCAACCTTTAACTACCATTTACTCTTGAAGACATCTCGCAACCCAAACCCACCCTGTTGGTTATGTATGATATTGGGTCCATGTGTTCATCCATGGAATCTATATCATCTTAGTATCAAAGATTGGTTACGTTTGAAGCTAGATTCTGCTATTGTGTTCATGGAGTAGTTTGTTACTACTCTCGTGTGATAACAGTTTTATTGTTAACTTTGGAGTTTAATAGCTAAGAAGTGGTTTGTGCTATGTTTTCCCCTATTCTCGATATGAAAAAAAATGTGGTTAGTTGTTCGTTAGTTGTGTAATTTTCGTGGTGATTAGAGTATTAGTTATTAATCTTCAAGTGGTATTATTAGACATTAATTTTATGAAGTAACCATTAATGTTAGACTCAAGTGTTCAAGGAATTTTAGGAAACCAAGAAAGTGGTACTCGATATGGCCAAAGATAGGAAGGAAGCTTTACACCTTAGTCAGTGGGTGACTGCTTAGATAGGGCTACCGACTAGGTAGCTAACTTAGTGATTGTTATCCAAGAAGACAAGCAGTGAGATAGAAATAGCCCCACTAGGGAACGTAAAGAGTAACGATGAGGCAATGATCAGTTTAGCTGAGTTAATGCCCCAACTCGACTACTCCGAGTAGAAGGAGTTAGTAAAGACGTTAGACGAAGACTAGTGCTTAAAGAGATTAAAGAGGAAATGGAAGGAGATGACAAGGTAGAGGAGTATTACGAGCCTGAGTAAAGAAATATACAAGTCTCTAGAGTTGAAGGATTGAGAATATGTATTCCGAGTTTTTCTAGAAGAAGTGATGCCGAAGACTACCTAGATTGGGTAGATAAGATTAAAAAGCAATTTGAATACCATGAAGTGCCCGATAATGCAAAGGTTAGACTTGCTATGTTAAAGTTCACTGGTTATATTGTCTTATGGTGGAAGAACTTGCAAGCCACCAAAGAAAGGAAGGAGAATGATAGATTAAGAGTTGGGATGAAATGAAAAGAGTTATGCAAAGAAAGTTTGTGTCGAGCTATTATCTGCAGAACACCTTCAAAAGCTATAAGAATTGAGATAAGGAGGATTAAGTGTAGATGCTTACGTTAAGGAATTCCAAATATTAATGATCCAATGTAAAACTGTAGAGATAGTAGACCGAACTGTATCTCAAGTCACTAGTGGGTTGAAGTATGAGATTAGGGATGTCCTGGAAACCATGGATGTTAAGAGGCTTGATGATTCAATCTAAGTTGCTAAAGGATAGAAAGGCGTCAAATAGGAAGCTTACGACCACATGTTAGCCAACTAAGCAATACCTAAATTGTTTCGATCAAACTAGTGCGAGTGGAACCAAGTAAGACTGTTGAGACCTAACCCATTCTGATTACTTGAGTCGAAGAGAAGGAACCTCCGAGCAAGTTTAAGAAAGGACAGAGTTCTGAAAGGAAAACGAGTGAGATCAATTGTTTCAAATGCTAAGGATTTGAACATATGGTTACTCAGTATTTGAACAAGCGAACAATAGTAATCCAAGGCGAGGTGTCGACTATTGTGGTTAATAGTGCTAATGAAGAAGTAAAGGAGTTGAAAGAAGGCGAATAGAACAAACTATCTGAGGAGGGAGTTATCTACAATAAGGAAGACAACTTTATGTCGGTCACTCTAATGTTGAGGAAGGCGATGAACATCAATCCCGTACCCAAAGATGAACAAAGGGAAAATCTCTTGCATATTAGATGCAAGGTGAATGAGTCACTATGCACATTGATCATTGATAATGGGAGCTGTACTAATGCAACCTTTACAATTATGGTCCAGTAATTGAAATTACTAATCATGCCCTACCCGAAACCTTACAACCTTCATTGGCTTAGTAATAAAGGAGCCTTATAGGTGAATAAGCAGGTGTTTGTGCCGATTTACATCAACAAATATCGAGATGAAGTACTCTGTGATGTACCACTCATAAGTGCATCCCACATTTTACTTGGGCATCCATGGATGTTTAATCGAGCTATTATGTATGACAGAAGGAAGAATACATGTTTTGTAGAGTACAAAGGTAGAAGGATGAAATTGAATCCTATGACTACCAAGTAGGTAAAGGTCATGCAGTCCCAACATAGCCAAGCCCTGAAGAAAGAGGCTTTAGTGATGACATGGGTTGAGCTGAAAAGGGAGATGGAGCTTGAAAGACCAACCTACGTACTTAGCCTAAGGATTCTGGAGATAAAGCCGAAGGAGGAGTTGCCTGTCGAGGTACAAACCTTGCTAGAGGAACTTACTGACTTATTTACAAAGGAACTGCCAAAAGGTCTCTCTCCAATCCGAGACTTTGAGCATGCAATAGACCTACAACTAGGAGTCGTACTTTCGAACAAGCCTGCTTATAAGCCAAGCTATAGAAGTAAGTAAATGAGCTAATGGAGAAGGGGTATGTGCGTGAGTCCCTTAGCCCTTGTGCCAATCTAGCCTTATTAGTGTCAAAGAAGGATGGTTCTTAGAGGATGTATGTAGATAGTCAAGCGATCAATCGGATCACCATCAAGTATAGGTATCCCTTACTCAGGCTTGACGACATGCTAGATGAATTAAGCGGAGAAAGAGTGTTCTCCAAAATTAACCTTAAATATGGATATCATCACATTCGAATGCGCAAGGTGATGAGTGGATGCCCACATTCAAGACATGATATGGTTTATATGAATGACTTATAATGCTATTAGGATTGTCTAATGTGCCGGGCACATTTATGTTGTTAATGAATCATGTGCTTCAAGAATTTTTAAGAAAGTTTGTCATAGTTTATTTTGATAACGTTCTAGCATACAGCCTCGACCTAGAGACTCATCAAGAGCATCTCTAAAGAGTCCCCACAAAACTCCAAGCTGAACAACTCTATGCCAATCTAAAGAAATGCGACTTTTTCCAATCCAAGATGATCTTCTTAGGGTTTATTATGAGTAGAGGTGGCATCTGAGTCGATGATGAGAAAATAAGAACGATCGTAATGTAATACCCTAGGGCTTTCTAGCTAGTTTAATAACCTTAGGATTTGAGCCCCTAAATTTAGGAGAATCGTATTATATTATCTGTTTTATTTCAAACTTTATAGTAAAGTTAGAAAAGTTAGATGAAGTAATTTAAGTAACGTCAATTTCTCAAAATAAGCTATATAAAAATATTAATTAGAAAAAAACGTTAATTTATCGATAAAGCTAATAATCGTAAAATTTGAGTTTTTAGATATAGTGAGATATTATAAATAAGTTAATTAACTTTCAAAAATAATAAATAAAGTTAAATTATACATAATATTCATGTATTACATGTGATATAAATTATATGAGTTAAATATATACATATAATAATAATAAATTATTAAAATTTGGTAAAATAATGGAAAATTAAAAAAAAGTTGCATGGATGAGTCAGCAAATAATATGCCAAGCGAGGATTAATTGCATCTAGGGAAAATTGAAAATTGGCATGTATAATTTTACTTTTTCATGCCAAAATAAAAAAAAATCCAAAAGCTTATAGAGAGGACCTTAAACCTCATTTGCAATATTTTACAAACCTAAAAACACAATAATATAATTTTAGAAAATTGGAAAAAAAATTTGAAATAAATGAAATAAAAATAGAACAATATATAGGGTCGAAATGTGTCTAGAGTGGTTTGTATACCAAACCACCACTTGAGATGGAGCGGCTTGGAGGACCAACAAAGGGTGGCCAAAAAAGACTTTCCAATAGGGTGCAACAACCAAGCGGTAGTCAGAGGTGGCCGTTTCAGGTGAACCAAAATTCCATCCGTAATTTGTTTAATTTGTTAAGAATATCAAATTTCATCCATTAAATATGAGAATTTTTTATGGGGTTATTTTGGGTGTAGATTAATGTATTAATTTTATTTTAATTAAATAATTAGTTTAAATATGGGTTCCTTAAGAAAATGTCATATTTGGGTGAAAATTAATCTAATTTTTATAAATATTAGATGTTGTTTTCAAGTTCAATTTTTGTATGTAATACACCTAGTATATTTATTTAATTTTGGTAATAAGAATTTTCGAAATTAAGCATATTTACTATTTTTTATAAATATTTTGAATAAAACTACCAGTTTTACCGAATTATTAAAATAATTAGTTCTTGATGAAATTAATGAATGAGCCCAACTTGTTTGACATCTAGATGTTTATGATTATATTTGGAATATTTAATTTTGATCTCACTCTTAAATTTATTTATTTTCTTTAATTTTCCATAATTACGAGCTAAAACCACTATTTTCATAAAAAAAAAATACATAATAGCTAGTTTAGTATAATTCATGGTTAATAATTAAAATACATATTTTTGTGAGTCCATAGGATTTTTTGTGAAATTAATTTGGCTTGTATACTATTTATTACATTTTTTTTTAGTATAAGCTTATATATTAGCTTAATATGTAATATAGTAATTAGTACTAGTTAAATACTTGTCAAATTCACATAAAATGAATACTTTCGGGGTATATTGAGGGTTATTAGATAAGTTTAGAAAGTGTGATTTTTAGAGTTTTTAGTTCAGTACTAAAGCTTACTCGGGTCAATTACAGAGTTAGGATAGCGTATGGTCAAGTCATAATACGAAAGGGTATTTTAGGGGTTTTGAAAATATTGATCAATCTTGTTTCTTAATATATATTAATAGTACTCAAAATAACGATTGTGACAATATAAAGTTTACTGAAATTAGATAGGAAATGAGTAAGATATGATCAAATGAAGTTTAAAAACATGAAAATGCAACCTTTAATTGTTTAGGTTCGACTTATACTTGATTTAAAGATTGTGTTATATTTTCATGGATGTGATAAGTAAGGAAGGACTATGTCATGACGTTTAGGATTTTGCACTATTACTAAGCCTAGGTAAGTAGATCTAACCTATGCTTAGAGTAGATATATTGCTACTCATAACACTGTGTCTTGTTTGATGTTGTGTTGATTGAATATGAGTATATCTTAGGTGAATTGATATGCTACTATGGTGAATGATGATGTGATGATTATAAATGACAGTAACTGCACCGTTAGTTGAATTGTTATGTTGTTACATTGCATGATGAATTGTGTTTATGAATGATTGTGCTAATTAGGAAAGTTGAGTGATTACTAACTCAATATTCTGGATGTTCACCTAAGTGAACCCTAAGTGAGATATTAGAATTTCACTAAGGAGAGTTTGATAACTAAAATTAGATCACCAGGTTGAATAAAACTAAAAGACTAGTTGTGCTGAGTGATATACTTGAGTTATTATTACATATCATGGCATGGTACCAAAAGAGACCTACGGGTCAGATTTTTAAGAATGAGGCTTCCAAGTAATCATGAAAAAAAGCATAGCTTTATAAACTCAGTTTTTGGAAGTATATAGATTGCAATGCCCAAACATGGTGACTATTTTGATAGTCAAATTTGGTATACTACATTGTATGGTCTAATCTGGCAGTGTTGCCACATTGATGTAGTAGACTATAGTGTGTGATCTAAATTAGCAGTGTTGCTACTTTGATTTGGTGAACTATAGTATGTAGTCTAATCTTATAAAGTTGGGGGTCTTACTCCCAAGTAGCTCCTTGTTACGCTTTTTGAAAATAGTAGACTACAGTGTGTAGTCCAATTTGGTGGGGGTCTTAGTCCTAAGCAGATCCTTATTGCTCTAGGTTTCTAAACATTATATCTAGATGCCCAGCTATGTCAACTAACTAGAAGTTTGGAAGGAATAGAATAGCAGTACCAATGTATGCTACATACATGAGCATATCATGCTACATTGGTGGCAGTAAATGCTTGGTTAAGCGAATGCATTGTGAAGTTGAACTTAAGGGGTTTTAATTTGTTTCAATTGTGATATGCAATATTGTCTATCTTATTGTCTATGTTATGTTGTTTGTTATCTGTTTTCATTCAGCTTTAATAGCTGAAGGGATAAAATGTTTTATCCTCAGGTTAACTGCATCGTGAAGGGCCCAAATACTAAGGGGGGGATATTTGATATATGCACTGAGAGCGTAAGTTAGAGTCAGCGACTTTTGTATGGAGCTTGTACTAAGTCAGAAATCCTATTATTGTGAAGATGACAAAGGAAAAAGCTAGTTAATGTTTTGATGTAAATAATATGTTGTACAAATAAGTTGTAACAGGAAATCTAGCTGAACTATGATGTATAAACCCCTTTATTATGTAAACAATGTTGTCTTTTCATGAATGAATAGGTTGAGTTGAGTTTTCAACAGGTATTCCTATGTGATGGTACATCCAATGCTATGCCAAGATGTAACACGTAAAGTGGTTTGAGCCGACCTAATCTATAGACATGAGAAGTTTCCACAGCTTAGTGTCATTCTATCACCAATTCATAAAGGATTTCATTACAATTGTAGCATCGCTTACTGAACTATCAAAGTAGAATATTGAATTCAGATAAGGGGAGAGAGAGAGGAGGAGTTTTGAGGAAGTGAAAGAGCGGCTAACTACAGCCTTTGTTTTAGCTCTACTGAGCTTTGACAAAGTGTTTGAAGTAGAGTGCGATGCATCCAGACTAGCCATAAGTATTGTGCTGATGCAAGAAAGCCAACCTATTACCTACTTCGGCAAGAAACTTGAAGGAGCTATACTCAACTATTTTGTTTATCACAAAAAGTTCTACTCCTTGATCCAAGCCTTAATAGTATGGCAATACTATTTGCTGTCTAAAGAGTTTGTGATCTACACCGATTATGAGTCCTTAAGGTATTTGATGAGCTAACCTAAACTATCTTGAAGACAAGCCAAATTGATCGAGTTCATGGAGGGTTTTCCTTGTGTCGTAAAGTACAGGAATGGAAGAAACAATGTAGTGACCAACGCCCTATCAAGACGACATACCCTTATGACCGAGCTGCAAACAAGGCTACTTAATTTTTCAACCATAAAGAATTTGTATGTTAAGGATCCACATTTTGTTCTAATCTATGCTCGATATGAGGAAGGACGAACACTAGATAGCTATTACAGGGACGAAAAATACTTATTCAAGAAGAGGAAGCTATGTATCTCGACTTGTTCCAATAGAGAATTGCTAATGCATGAGGTGCATGGAAAGGGATTGACAGGACACTTTGGGCCAATGCTGAACTCAAGAGGTACTGTCCTCCAGATTCTTTTGGCAAAAAATGAAGAGAGGTGTCCAATCCATACTAGAAAAGTGTGTAACCTATCAAAAGGTGAAGAGTCGAGCTAAGAAAGGACACCACTAACCCTTATTAATCCTAACCAAACCATGGTCTGAGTTGAGAATGAACTTCATGTTAGGATTAGTAAGGACGTCCCGAGGAAAGGACTCCATCATGGTGGTTATAGACCGATTTAGTAAGATGGCACATTTCGTGCCCTATTCCAAAACTAATAACGCTTTGGCTATCTCCTTTCTTTTCTTACAAGAAGTAATCAAACTTCATGGAATTCCTCGAACCATTGTTTTGGATCGAGTTCCAAAGTTCATAAGCCACTTATAGAGGATGCTATGGAGGCAAATGGGAACTAAGATATAGTATAGTACATCCTGCCATCCATAAACCGTTAGACAAATTGAAGTTGTTAATAAAATCATAGAAACTTTGTTGCGGGTTGTTGTCGAATGCAACTGTTACGCCCCAAAGCATCAGAGTCATAATAGCCCCGTCGTGTAAACCATTCTAAGATAAAAGTTGGCCTCACAACCGCTATCTTAGACTTGATCTATACAAGGCGTCCATGACTAACCCGCTTTGAAGTAAACGGTTTATAATTTAAATAAATCATTTACCTAAGAAAGTGAGAATATATATATATATACTATAATTCAGTTATTACATTATTCATAAATGAAAAATTCTAAAATAAAAACTTAAACCTTAAGAATATATGTTTGCTCTTCAAATAATTTTCCTCACTCCCTAGGATCCAGCAGCTATTAGCTTCAAAGTAGTTGTTTGCCGCTTCCTAGCCAGCACCTGCACGATGTCTATAGAGATGTGAGCAACCACAGCTCAATAAGTTAGGATGGAGGATTTAAAACTATACCACAAACAAAACAAGGTTATCAATCAACTTATTAGGTGCAATGCATGTTCAAGCAAATGGCATCACACGATGTTGTCCGGCCGGTCATGAGATTAGAGAAATTGCGCCCGCTCTAATCCAGGTTGAAGAGTTGCCGTTAATGCAATAGCTCACAACCAAATTTAGGCTTGTGCAATGGAGAAATGGCTCCTCCCGCGACTACCTTCAAACCATTGACTTCACCCTCGCTGTGACCTCCTCTCCTGTCACTTAGTTCAATTGAGGATGAAGAATGGACTATTTTACAATCCTGCGCTATCCCTTTCGAAGGGGTAGATATTTGGCCAGAGAGTCCTAAGTTCCCTTAATGGGTTGTCATGTAGGTCCGATTATGATTATAAGTCGTATATTTGATTAGGTCCAGTTTAGGGTAATCAATCATTTCATACAAAGCATATAATACAAACTAGGATAACAGACAGAATCATAGCATCATTCATAATGAAGCACATGCACACATCCAACTATCTAACAAGTACAACCAAGCATAATCTTAAGCCTCCAAAATACAACAACGTATTAATCCTAACTTATCTTGACTCCTCGCTCACTCACTCGAGGTTCGACTTGCTTAGGCCATCACCGATCATCCCTATAACACTAACATGGTTTTAGTTTTTCATGTAACTATTATAGGTTCATTTTATCCTATAATGCTTATTGTTATGTTTTGTTTAGGGTTTAATATGCCTAATTATCTAGGTCTTAAGTCTTTTACAATTATTCTAGGTTTGGGGTTAGGTTCGGGTTCGGTTTCCATATCGATTTCTAAATTAGGTTCTAGTTCGATTTCTAAGTATTATTTTATACTCGAATCTTAGAAATTCGTTTCAACCCATAATGTGAAATTAATGACATGACTTCTCGATCTCCTAAATATTATCATTACCTCTAGTCAGTATTTTATTTCATCCAGTATACTTAAATCCGTATTAGTGTATTGAATTCACTCTTGATGTGAGAAATTTTTACATTTTTCATATAATTACATAAATTCAAGTCTTCCATCGATTTTATTATATATCCCTATTATTTATATAATATCAATTTTTATCCTAATATTTTCTATTTATTATATTTCCAGTAATTACATATTATGCATTATCACCTATTATGTATATAATACACTTCTAATATTTTTATCACTCTAATTACCATTTCTAAACATCAATTATCATTTCAAAATTTTTAAATTCATCCTAAATCAGGTTTTACATCTAATTATCCTAATTTAAAAAATTAACTTACAATTTACTATTTTTCCCTATTACTCATTTACTACATAATTAACCTAATAATTACATCTAACACCCTAAATGCTACAAGTATCATACTCCATCAGATTTCAACATTCTAAAACATATACTTATTCACTAAATCAGTAATTAACCATTTAATTACTTTATTAACCCTAAATTACTCATTTTATGCCTCATTTTAAGGCCTCAAAATAATCTAAAAATTTTAAAAATTAATTTTTGAAAACGAGCTTTATAGCACTGTTCTATATCATCTAAGTGGTCTACGCAAAAATTTTGGGTTCAAAACTACACTCTTAAGATCATTTATTTCTAAACCGAAACATCTTCGGTTTTACACGATTTCTTCAGGACCCTATATTACGAGACATATTTTCATCAAAATAATATTTTTTATAAAAACTACATATAAAAATATTCCAGGATAACACAATTCATAATTTTCTCATAATATTTACTATTTTTAACAAAATTACATAAAATCGGACTGGAAACCGAACTCACCGATCTGGGTGACTACGGCCACCGCTAGTCTCCGTGGCCTTATCGGTCGGTTTGGGCATTGCCACCACCATGTGGTGGTGGTGGCCGTCCACTCCCATCTGCTCGTCGAGTCTAGGTTCTCCTTTGTAGCTCTAACTGTACAGTTTTCCTTTTCTTTTTTTTTTCTCTAGTTTTTCCCTTGAATTTTCGAGTCTCTCTATTTTTCTCAAATCTCTAACTGTCCAAAGGAGTTCTTTGAATTTTTATCTATTTATAGACATTTAGGGAAATTATTGTGCATTAATTTGATTAGACAATTACCTTATCTTCTTCCAATTTGACTTTTGTGTTGTTCTAATTTAATTGGCTAATTTTTTTCTTATTTTTCCTAGCTGCCATGACCTATATCTAGATCATTCCTTATTTTTCCTGATTTTGATTTATTTTTTAATTAATTATGAATTTTCTTTAATTATTTAGTATTATTTTAGCACATTACGCGTATTTTAAGTAATTACGCGTATTTCTACATACATGTAAATTCATATATAGTACAAATAAATATTACTAAATATTATTTAGGTTATTTTATGATTTTTAATATGCATATAATTTATCTCTAGCGATTCGTTAATTATCGGAATGCATTTTACGCATTTTCGATAAATAACGAGTTATATACTTAAAATTTGGAATTTTTTATATTCTTTTATTTTATTGCTTATTTTCTTAAATTCAAACTTACAAGATCATTTTACTAATATTTCTAGCTTTACTTTATAATTTAGGCTTGATCGGGTCTTTTAACCGATCGAAACCTCGAATTGCTAGTTTTGGGGCTTACAACAACATAGTCGACTGGGATCTATGCCTGCCAACCATTGAGATTGCCTACAACATGACTGCCAATAGTGTAATGAACATGTCTCCATTCGAGGTTGCCTATGGGTTCAACCTTGAGCTCCCAGTAGACTAGGTACCCCAGCCGATGCTTAAAGATAACCGGCCAACCGTTGAAAAAGTTGAGACCATCTGAGCTATGGACTAGAAGGTTATAGAACAATTGAGCTGAGCTAATACCAAGATCGAGAAGCAAAACCGAGGATAAAGGAGGAGAGAATTTCAACCAAGTGATTTGGTCTTGATACATCTTAACAAGAAATAATTCCTGAACTTGAGGAAGAGTAAGTTGTCTCCCAAAGCTGACAAACCTTTCATTTAAAGTGCTTGAAAAGATCAATCTTAATGCCTATGGGATTGAATTACCTAAAGGATATGGAGTCTTGGACTTCTTCAACATTGTTGATCCCCAACCTTACACTCCAGAAGATGAGCCACCTAGAGTTGAACTAAATTTGATACTAAATCTCAAATTACCCGGACGGGATGATAGAGATCAAGGATCGATCATGTATTCTTGAGCCTAAGGGCTTTTTCAAGTGGTTTACTGAGCAGTCCGATGTAAGCTAAGCGTTGAGGAGCAGTACTTAGCATGGTCTAATCTATTGAGCTACTTTGCTCTCAATACCATCTAAGATGCTACCGAGGTAACCAGTCGATGTGCCAAACCAAACCCTCTGCTATAAACCAGTCCAAGAACCACATTTGAATATAGTTATCCCTACAGTGTCGAGGTCGAGTCGATAGTAATCAAGAGCTAACCATTCGAGGTCAACCCAAAAAATAAGTGAACCATCCCTAGTTCGGTCCCAATTGATTGAGCTACTGAATTGCAGATGTCAACTGATTCGATCGAGATCTGCTCCTCTCAAATTGCTATGTTATTAGGACCACAAACAATAAAATGTGTACGTACTAGCCTTTTCTTAACATCCATACTATCCTTTCTAATAATGAATATTCTTTTGCATGATTACGTGTTTTCCCTATAAATTATTCTCCGTTTTTAGAAATTAAGGATCCATTTATGTAATTTTCTGTTATTTAGGACTTACCCTAACTAGGTACTATAAATATTCACATAATGTACTAGCGACAATAATCAAATATAAAGAATATAAAGAACTTTTACTCTCTTGAGCTAAGTATCCTTCTTACTCTTGAGCTACTCTTATCTAGCCTATCTGATTGTGGACTAGTAGTGAGTGACCTCTGGCCATACTTGTGCATCATATCAAGTTTGATGCGAGCTCGTGTGAAGCATTAGTGCGTCATGTCCTTCGTCAATGCACGAAAACCCCTGCTTAACCTACGACTACCATTTACTCTTTGAGCCATCTTACAACCTAAACCTACCTTATTGGTTAGTGTGATATTAGGTCCATGTATTCATCCACGAAATTTGTATCAACCAATCTTTAGGTTTCTTACTAAATTAAGAGGTGACATTTGAGACATTATGGAACTTTAATGATTCACTACAATAGATGAAGCCTTTTGAATAGCTCAACATGTAGAGAGGCAGAAAAGAGGCCAAGTACCAACTAGACTACCGACTAGCTAACTAGGACAAGGAAGTCACCGAACTTTGTTAAGTACTAAGCCAATCTGAAAGATTGATATCCAAGCCGAACAAAAGGGCCGACTTAATAGTGCTGTACCGACTTAAACTTATGAGAAAAGGTAAGGATCTAGTAGGAAGACAAGCCAGATTAAGTATTTCAAGTGCCAAGGGTTTGGATATATGGTTGTTTAGTGCCCTGGACTGAAGAACTATGGTCATTAAGGGAGGTGTCCTAAAGCTAGAAGTAGAAAGTATTAATGAGGAACCTAAGGAGAACCCTGTCGAGAAAGAAGTTTCTCATGATAATGAACTAATTGAGGAGAACTTATTCACCGAGGAATTAGATCAGTTGGTCTTGGTTGTCTGATGCGCAATGAACTTAAAACCTTTACGCAAGGAGGAGCAAAGGGATAACTTGTTTCATACCATCTATAAAGCGAAGAATTAGGTAAGCACACTAATTGTTGATAATAGAAGTTGCACAAATGTGGCATCAAGTGATTTGATTACAAGATTAAAATTGCCAACTATTACACACTTGAGGCTATACAAGTTGCATTGGATGAGTGAGAAATGAACACTACATGTCACCTAATAAGTACTACTGCCGACCACTATGAGAAATTATTTTAACAAAATTCTTTACGATGTGCTACCCACGTGCACTTCACACGTGTTGCTTGGCCGACAATGACTATTTGATAGAAAAGTTATCTATGATGGATATAAGAATGCGTATGTATTCAAGAAGTTAACAAACTGTAGAAAAAACTTACTCATAGATTGAAGAAGACTTTGATAATGTATAGAGCCAAGCTCCGAGAGGCCATCAATGTAGACGAGCCAACCCTCATGTTGGTCAAATGCTTGTTAGAATGAAGGAATGGGGTGAATTACCCCTAGAAGTGAGAGCATTGCCGGATGAATATGTTGATCTGTTCCCAATATAGTTACCCGAGGGGTTGCGTCCATTCTAAGGCATAGAGCACTACATTGACTTAATACCTGGCATCGCCCTGCCGAATAAGCTAGCCTATAGGATGAGTTCCAAACAGGTTTCTAAGCTCCAATGTCAAGACAATGAATTATTGGAGCAAGGGCATACTAGGGAAAGTCTCAGCCCTTGCGCTATGATGACACCTCTAGTGTCAAAAAAGGATGTAACATGGCAGATGTATGTAAATAGCCGAACAGTGACCAAGATTACAATCAAATATAGGTATCCTATTCTAAGATTAGAAGACATGTTGTATGAATAAGTAGAGCTAAGATCTTCAGCAAGATTAACCTAAAGTCTTGCTACCATCAACTTCGCATGAGGCTAGAAGATGAGTGGAAAACTACATTCAAAACTCGACATGGACTTTATGAGTGGATGGTCATGCCATTTGGCTTATTAAATGCTTCAAGCACTTTCATGAGATTAATGAACCATGTGTTGAGACACCAAATGGGGAAGTATGTCATGGTATATTTTGATAATATCCTACTATATGATGTTGACATGCTGAGTCACTATAAACATTTTCAAGCCATACTGAATGTCTTCCGTATCGAGAGATTATTCAGTAACCTTAAGAAATGTTGCTTTTGCTAAGAAGAAGTGGTATTCTTGAGCTATGTAGTTAGTAGAGTAGGCTTACAAGTGGACAATGAGAAGATCCAAGTCATCATCGAGCAGTTGACCCTTACTATATGTGCCAAAGTAAGAAGTTTTCAAACTAGCTTCCTTCTATAGAAGATTCATCAAGAATTTCAACACTTTCACCATACCCCTTAATAAACTGACAAAGAAGAACATCAACTTTCAATAGGGAGAAAAGGAGGAGAGAAGTTTTTCCGAGGTAAAGGAAAGATTAACCTCTGCCCTTGTACTAGTTCTACCTAACTTCGAAAAAATATTTGAGCTAGAGTATGATACGTCGGACATTAAGATAGGCGCTATCTAATGTAGGAAGGCCAACCAATTGCCTACCACAGTAAGAAGCTCATGGTACCTCAACTGAACTACTATATATATGACAAAGAACTCTTAGCACTGATTAGAGAACTAGAAATATGGCAGCATTATCTATTGTCGAGATAATTTATTATCTACACTGATTAAGAGTCTTTGAGGTATCTCTGATGTTAGGAAAAATTTTCGAAGTGGTAAGTTAGGTGAGTCGAATTCTTTGAGGGCCACAACTTTGTAATAAAATACAAACAAGGGAAGAGCAACGTAATTGCAGATGCTCTTTCGAAGATGTATGCACAGCTAACTGAACTACCAACTAGATTGTTTGGGTTTGTGAGTTTGTGAGCATTAAAAAGCAATACTCTAAGGATACACATTTTGGACCTAAATTTACGTGATGTGTCATTGGAAGGATAGTAGATAAGTACTATGTTGAGGATGGGTACTTGTTCCAAGGGAAAAAATTTTGCATGCCAACCTACTCTGTTTGAGAATGACCTATTAAGGAAGCCCTTAACAGTAGACTCTCCAAGCATTTTTGGGAGAGAAGGACCTATGAACTATTAAATGGCCATTTCTTTTAGTTGAGAATGAGATGAGACGTGGACCAAGTTGTAAAAGGTTGTGCCGTGTACAAAAGGGCTAAATGCCGAGCCGAGCAAAGGAAAACAATGCATTTGCCTGTTCTAACAAACCATAGACTAAATTGAGCATGGACTTTGTTCTCAAATTACTACAAACTAGCTAAGGCAAAGATTTTATAATGGTTGTCGTAAATAGGTTCAGCAAGATGGCACATTTTATGCCCTGCCCTAAAACTAATGATGCTTTAGCTATTGCTTTTCTTTTCTTGCAAGAAATCGTTAAGTTACTTGGTGTATCGAGAAGTATAGTATCAAAAAGAGACTCGAAGTTCTTAAGTCATTTTTGGAGAACTCTGTAGTGATGGATGGGGACCAAATTGTTATTTAATACTTCCTGTCACCTCCAAACAAATGGCCAAACAGAGGTAGTAAATTATTCTTTTGGATCGCTGCATTAATCTATAATAGGCAAGAACTTGGTCGATTGGGATGTCTACTTACTAGTTGTTGAATTTGCTTACAACCAAATAGTACACTACACCAAGCAAACCCCCTTTAAGGTTGTCTATGGTCTCAATCTCAAGTTGCCCCTCGATCATACCCTTGTACCTAAGTCCGATTGAGAAGACCTTGATGTGAGAGCCCGAGTACAATCCCTTCAACACATCTACAACAAAGTCACTCGGCATATCGACTAAGCCACTAGAAGAATGTGAGAGAAGGCCAAGGGTAGAACAGCTAAACAATTTTAGTCGAGAGACTTGGTGTGGCTACACTTAAACAAGGAATGATTTCCGAGCAAGATGAGGAACAAGCTATCTATAAGAGTTGAAGGACCCTTCAGAATCCTTTAGCAAATCAATGACAATGCCTATAAGTTAGAGGTGCTTGAAGATTATAAGGTTTCAAACACTGTCAACATTGTTGACCTCAATCCATATCACCCTAATGGAGTGCTAGTTGAAGACCATTCAGATTTGACACCAAATCTAAATCACCCTGGATAGGATGATAGGAATCAGGCTACTGTGCCTTTGACTGGCAACTAAGCTTGAGGACTAAAGGGACTAGCAAGGTGAATCCTTCTACTCCATTTGACTCTTATTGAGGTCGAGTGTCTCTTTGCCGACCTACTTTACATGCCGAACCAAATGACTACCTATCTCTCAGAGATTATGTACCCAAATTGTAAAATGTCGAGACAATAGCCAATGCTCACTCTTTTACTTACTTATACTCGAGTTGACCACTTGCTCAACCTCACTCTTGCTAAGAGGCCAAGAGAATGACATTAGACTAATCCTAAATCACCTTTGCCCAGACAAACAATCTACTTGTATTCTTTTGTTTGCATCCTCCAATGGTATCACCAATGTACCTTTGCTACTTGTACAAAACTACGTGTAGAATTTACCATACCAATCATTGCTTTTCTTGAATATTTATTTTTATCCTTTTGTATTCTTGAACATTACTTCTTTAGGGCAATACTCCTTTTGTCTTTTCCCTTTTGAGAAAATTTCCCTAACTTATTAGGTATAAATACCCGTTGTATTTGTAGCCGTAATCATCAAATTACCATTAATACACTTAACATTTTTCCTCTTGTAAACAGTGATTGTTTACTTTCATTTCACTCTTATCCTAACCCTTGAGCAAGGTTAGGTAGCAAGTAACCTCACTGGACCAATTCGTATGTTATATTGAGTTGTACCATGAGTTCTCAAAAGTTCCAAGGTGTGTTATATCCTTTGGAGCTATTCGTGGATTTTTGCTTCCTTTCAACCACTTTTCCCATTTCTTCTGTGTGTTCCCCATCACTCTTTTTCATGATTTTAGTAAGCTTAGACCCATCCAGTGATCAGCCTTATCTATCCTTAGTTGCAATTCGCATCACCTATGCTACTAGAAGTGATGAAGAAAAAGGAAAGTCAATTGAAGCCTAAGACGACAAACACCCACCTATCTTTGCAGCGTTGTTAAAGGTAGCTAACTTTAGAAATTTCTTTGATCTCTTAGGATTCAATGCGAAAGCTTGGCTTGTAATAGTAATTGCACTCACGCAAATCTTTGAGAGTTAATACTCGAAGTACAATGCAGCGCAACCTGTGAAAAGCATGACCACAACACACGACAATGTGATTCTATTTACTAATGCAGATATTTGAGTAAAGGAAATCACCCCTTATATGTGGAAGGTGTGCTTAACAGGTCCCCGGTTAAGAGGATCTTCATTAATAATGGTTCTTCACTCAATATCATGCTAATGAGTACTTTTAAGGTTGCTAGAATTAACATTCGACGATTAGTTAAATAGCCTATCTTGATAAATAGATTTAGCCGTACCCCTATGAATTTTGTTAGATATGTTAATGTTGATCTCAAGGTTAGCCCTATCCATGTGTCGAGCCTGATTTTTTTATTTCTTATTTAAAAATTGGTTTCTCATTTCTTGATTAATACTAAACCTTAGGCCATTTAATATTAATCCTCGATTAAAGAAATTGAGAAACTTCGATTTTTTATTGAAAATAATTGTTAGAGTCGCCACCAGACCGAAGATGGGAAAAGAAAAGAAACCGTAACCAATTGGGTGAATTGATTATGATTTGGCTACTAGTCTTTGATTTCAATTTTAAATGAAGAACTAGAAGGTTCTAAGTTCGGGAGCTAACTTATTAAACCCTTAACAGGTACCACTATCTATTTATTGAAATTAGGATTATTTTTGTAATTATAACATTTAAAATAAATAAATAAAATCAAAAGAAAGAAAAAAAAGGACCTAAGTTTCTACATATTTTATCGTCGCCTCGAAAGTGCTTACGTACCCACTAACCGGGATCAAATGATCGTAGTTCTTTTAAAAAATCTTTAATGTGTTGATTTATTTTAATTTTAAAAAACTACCCGAGTTTACGTTTTAATTTATTCGATTTATTTAAAAAAAATCTAAAGGGGACCTAACTCTTGAATGTTATTGTTTTATAAAAAAAATTTCACTAAAAGTCCTAGAATTTAAAAAGGATTTTTATTAACATTTATTTAAAAAAAAAACTTTCTATATGACAAATTCTTAAACAAGATCAAATCTTAATAAAAATAACCAGTCCTAACAACTCCTAAAATAACATAAAATATACATTCACTTAAATCAATACTTAATTTATCTAATCAAGAAAAGTAACGTTAAAAGAAGAATGCCGAAATTAATATATACATATACATATATTATTATTATTAAACAATTATCTCTATATAAAAGACTAAGAATAAAATCTCCTAAAACTAATATGTTCATATTCGTATATATTATATTCAATAACTAAAGATCTAAATAATAATAACAATAATAATAAATAAACAATTAAACAGACAATTTCGAAACTGGAAAGAAACAGACCTAAACTTCTTGATTACGTGGTGCAGGACGATGGCCGGCGTATGACGAAGTTGCTATTGCGTGTGGCTACTGGTGTCGGATTATTGTCTAAGTTGCTGTTCGCCTTGCTGTTGTCTGCTGTACTGCTGTTCTGTTCGCAGCTGTCCACTGTACTGTTGTCCTGTTCGTTGCTGTCTACTGTGCTGCTGTCCTGTTCACTACTGTTCACTATGCTGCTGTTCTGTTCATTGCCATCTTGTTTGTTACTGTTCGCCGTGCTGCTGTTCTATTTGCTACTGTCCGCTGTGCTACTGTTCTGTTCGCTACTATTCGTTGTGCTACCAGCGTGGTGTGAGGGTCAGTGTTGATGATCCATGTATGATCTGCAGCACGTATGTATGAGGGTCAGTGTTGATGATCCGTGCGTGATCTATAGCACGTATGTATGGAGTTTCTGTTTTGTTGTCATCCGAAAGCGGATTGTTGATTGGTTATGTTTGGAGTTTCAGTTTTGTTGCTACAAACGGATGGGTGGTCAGTAGGGGGTTGGCTTCTTTTAGTCGGTGGATGTATGTTTTTTTCGCTACAGAATTTTGCTGTCTGAAAGTGGATTCTTTTTTCTGCTGTCTCCTTTTTTATATGCACATGTATGGGTGTTTTTAAGAGCTAAATCAAATCATATCTGGATATATCTACTGTATCTGATTCGATAACAATCAAACTAGATCGAAATTAATTTAAATCTAATTTAATTAAATTCATATGATTTAATTATATATGAATCACATTTTCATCTCGCTTTTGCAAAGATAGAAAAATAAAGACATAGGTGCCTGCTGAGATTCGAATCCAAGATCTCAAATTAAATCCAACCCAAATACTCCGATACTTATTCGTTAAGCTGTTGGCCTATGCCTTGACATTCAGTACAATTAAATTATACTTAAACTACCCGATTCCCTAAAATAAAATTTTTTAACTAAGCTAAAACTAAAACTATTTGTTCCTAATAAATCTACAAAACTCCTTATAATAATTTTTTCTTTTCTTATTTTTTTTTTTGGTATTTTCATCATTTGTTCAATTTTTATTATTTTTATCTTTTATTAATATTTTTGTTATTTTTATTTTTTAATTAGGACCCTTTTTGTAAAAAATAAAAATAAAAATTAGGATTACAAAGGGGCAAAAATTAGGTATCTACCCTATGGTACTACTACCTTTCATGTGATTGATTCGCTAGTTCGATACCAGCTACTCATCTGTAGGAAGTGGCTACACATCACAAGTTAGTCCCATCAACATTGCATCAATGTATCAAGGGTCAATAGAAAAGGAAGGATATGTTCATTCTAGCTACCTAAAATCCTTTCGAGCAACACGAATCACATTTTACTAAGTCGGCCTACTTTGACGAATTTGATCATGATATCTAAGCCATATGGTATCCTTTTACCTACATGGGAAGAAGTTTAAGATGGCTAGCAAAAGAAGAGAAGGATGCATGGATGTCATGGGGGAAAGAAGAAGAATAAGCAAACTAAGGGAAATGAAAGATTCATTTGAGAAGACAGGAGAAGAGTATACCGCTTACGATGGTCTTTGGGGTTTAAGGAGGTATATTTCTCCTCTTCAAATCCCATACCAGTACAAGAGGTCCAACCCGCCCCACAACAGCTATAAGACTAAATGAGGCCACAAGTTCAGGAAATAGAAGAATTAGATCTAGCGTGACTAGGTGAGTTGCAATGGCCAATCTTCATAAGCAAGATCCTCCTATAAGAAATAAAAGTTCATATTATCGAGTTGTTAAAAGAATATAGAGACATGTTTGCATCAACCTACAAAGAGATACTAGGATTAGACCCTAGTCTCATATTACACAGACTAAGTATTTCTCTAGGGGTTACACTTGTGAAATAAGGACAAAGGGTCTTCCACCCTAAAATTGAAGTGCAAATTAAGCAAGAACTCAAGAAGTTATTACGAGCTAGATTCATAAGGCTTACCAATATTGTTCCTGTAAGAAAGAAGAATGGATAGATAAGAGTGTTTGTGGACTTTCAAGATTTGAACAAGGCTTATCCTAAAGATAACTTTCCTCTTCCAAACGTCGATACTCTAATAGATGTGACTATAGGACATGACTTATTCTCATTTATGGACAGATTTAGTGGTTATAATCAGATTAAGATGGTAATTGGGGACACAGAGTGTACCACCTTTTGAACACCAATAAAATTTTTTTGGAAGAATGCAAGCACAACTTATCAAAGGGTAATGACCCTATATTCCATGACATGATGCATGACTTTATGGAAGATTATGCCGATTATATAGTCATTAAGTCTAAAAGGATACATAATCACATAGTTCATCTACAAAAGTTTTTGAATAATGTTGGCTATATTAGCTTCTCATGAATCATCTCAAATGTGTCTTTGGAGTGTCTTTAAGGAAGTTCTTAGGGTTTGTCGTCCATCGAAAAGGAATTGATGTTAATCTTGTAAAAGTGCAAGCTATAAGATCAATGCCATCCCCTGCTACTTTAAAGGAACTAAAACTTTTTGTAGGGAAGGTCTCTTATATTAGAAGGTTTATACCAATACTTGTTGAGATTTCATACCTATTACACTAACTTTTCAAAAAAGGAATTTCATTTAGATGGGAATAGGTCCATGGGGATGCAATTCAAAAGATCAAGATGATCTTAACCTCTCCTCAGACAATGACCATGCCTGTCAAAGAATTGAAATTGATTTTGTATCTTCGTCTATCGATAGGTCCATTAGAGCTCTACTTACACAAGAAGTAAATGGTCAAGAGCAACCTATATATTATTTGAGCTAAACCCTTTAAAGGAACGAAGTCAATTACCCAGCTTATGAGAAACAATATCTCACGTTTGTATTTGTTATGTAGAAGTTACGGCATTACTTCCTTACACATATTCTTAGTCAATTAAGTATCTAGTAACTCATTCGGATCCAATCAAGTATTTATTGTTATAACCAGCTTTATCAGGATAAGTTACTAAGTGGCTACTCCTTCTTAGAGAGTTTGACATCTCAGTGCAATCCCCCAAGACCATTAAGTTACAAGGCCTGTCCAATCTATTAGTACACTTCTTGAATGCTCAAGAGGGCTCGACTGTAGGCATAATACCAATTGAATTTCATGAAGATACTTCGAAGTAAATGGTGAATGGGACACTTCAATTTGATGGTTCTACAGGAAATCAAGGTTGGGCAATAAGAATCATATTGACATCACCCGAGGGTTAAGAGATGCCATTAGCATTTAAATTTGATTTTCGATGCACTAATAATGAAGCTGAGTACAAGGCCATCTATGTATTTGAGGTGATTCAAATTTAATCATTAAACAAACCACGAATTAGTTTGGATTGAAGGAACCTACACTTGCACCTTATAGGGCTGTAGTATAAGTTATGGTCAGAAAATTTAACTCCATACAATGCGAACATACAAGTCGATCAGTGAATAGATATGCCAATGCATTGGCTACACTAGCATCTAAAACTCCAATTCAAGATGCTAGTGATAAGGTGAATATATAAGTAGTCAAGAAATCCGTACCATATATGGCTTTGAATTTTGTTAATGAGGATGAAGACATGTAAGATGATTGGTATATCCAACTTATGGAACAATTAACTCACCTTAATATAGTCTCTATTTCGACTTTGAAGAACTTTGTTAAAATTAATGGGTTGTTATATTATAAGGGTCCAGAAGGTATTCTATCTCGATGTATTGGTCCTAAGGAAGCTCATCTCAAGTTAGACAAGTATCACCAAATCTGGTATAGGGAGGAAAGGCCACCACTATATCGTCATATTCAATGTGCAAGCTATTATTGGCCATCAATGGCTAAAGATACACTTCAAGTGCAAGTACATTACCTTAAATGTTCTGAGCTCCTTGACCAAAATGAGTGTAATTTTATATCTAGTGCTAGAGATTGGAGGCACCCGTACATTGATTACTTAAGAAACAATGTGTTACCAACAAATAATATGAACACCAAACTTGTAAAGCGAAAGGCTAGGAAATATCTCATGCATGAAGGCGAGCTTTACAGAGTATCATTTATGGGAAAACCCCTAAAGTGCATCGTTACTCCTAAAATAGAAACAATTTTGACTAAGGTACATGTTAAAGAGTACGAGGAACATTAAGGAGGAAGGAAACTATATTATTATCTACTTGATAGAGGATACTACTAGCTAATAATGGAAATGGATGCTTTTAACTTCGCTAAGAAGTGTGTTGTTTGCCAATAGCATGGCGATGCCATTTATGCTCCTACGATCACACTCCATAGTATCATAACTCCTTGGCCTTTTCATACATGGGTATTTGACCTTGTTGGACCTACACACCCACCATCAAAAGGATGCATCTAGATTTTGGTAGAAATAGAATGCTTTACAAAGTAGGTAGAGGCAACTCCTTTAAGGAAGGAAACAGGACCAGCAGTTGCAAGTTTCATGAAGGAAAATATCGTATGTAGGTTTAAAATCCCAAAGAAGCGTATTTTGTCTGATAACAACACTCTTTTTATCAATTCCCATGTCCACCAACTATTAGTTTCCTATAATATTGATCATGTAAAGTTTATGCCTTACTACCCAAAAGGAAATGGACAAAAGCCACTAACAAGTGCTTGTTGAAGATACTTAGTCATATGGTTCATGATAATCATAAGAAATGGCATAACAAGCTACCATTAGTGCTTTGGGCCTATAAGACATATAAACGAAGGTCGATGCAGGCAACTTCTTTTTCTCTAGTATATGGGGCCGAGGCAATAGCTCTTATATAAGTCTTGATCCCATCTGCTAGATTGGCTATCAACGCCAAGCTCAAACTTGACACATTACAAGTAATGGACCTAGAAGTGTTAGACGAAAGGCATAACATCGCTAAACACGATCTTATCAATTATCAGCATAAACTCAGAGTGGCATATGATCGTCTAGTGAGAAAGAGATCATTCCAACAAGGTGACATCATAATTCATGCAGTTAAGCATGTGCACTGAGGTACCCCAGCACCTATGTTTAGACCAAAATGGGAAGGACCTTTTGTAGTTAAGAAAGTGTACAAAAGTGGATATTGCAAACTCAAGATTCCCAGCACAGATACTATTACTACTCCTATCAACTTTCAATATATTAAAATGTTCCATTTGTAGAGAGAGAGAGAAGAGAGAGAGAGAGAGAGAGAGAGAGAGAGAGAGAGAGAGAGAGAGATAAAGAGAGAGAGAGAGAGAGAGAGAAACCATAGTAAAGTTAAATGAATGAAACTTACAACTCAAGTGCATATCTATTTCTACTATTGTCTCTTTTGTACACTATACATTAGAAGAAAACAATAACAAAGTATTGATGTTTATAATGTTGCTACTTGGTAAGAGACTTGTCTCCCAGGTGCGTAACATACATTTACCCTATCAATTGCTGACTAGTTGAAGCTTTGACTCCCAGGCATACTATATGATGCTCTATCAAGTAAGACAATGACTTGCACTATTTGAGTATGCATTTGTGAAGTGTACCAAAATAGTTAAGTAGTACGTAATACCTCTTTAACTCACAACGTAATTGTCTAATGGAATTAATATTCCTTGTTTCAATCAATATCTCCATATTATCAGATCATATATTGACGTCCTTGCTTGCTAATGGGAATACACTCCTAGTATGTAAAGTTTCCTCGAAAATTTATCAAGCCATAAAGTAATCTATCTTATAAGGTGATGCTAAGGAAATGCAATATTTTATAAGCAAATAATGATGTGAACTTTTGAGACCTTGCTAAATCAATAAATAACTTATGTTAATTTTATGATGTTCCACATAAAGACATTGATCTAAAAAAAAGTGAGAAGTGAAATGACACATACTCAGCTCAATAAGTCCTTACGCTCCATGTGAAAAAAAAAAAGGATGCAAAGAGAATAAGAGTAATACTATAAATACTTGACACTAGATGCTCCTTTCTCTCAACTTCTGCCTTTGCAAGTTTAACTTTAAGTAGCTCACATCTCTGCTTAATGTCTCGACTACCTAACACCTTTTGAGCTTCAGTTGCAATAATTTCCATCTTATTGAGCTTGAACCTAAAGGTGCATGCTGCAATGACACTACTAATCACAAGTTCGAGATTCTCTATGGATAATGAGCACTAAGCTTCATTAAATAGCCTTACAGCTTGCCTAAGTAGGCCTAAGATATGAGTAGTCACCTTGGAACCCAAACAAACAGATCTCATCCAAAAATCCCCATCTATCCTATGTAAGCACTTTAATGGTGCTAGAAGGTTAGAAGGTATTGTAAAGCCATGAAAAGAGGCGATATCTTCTAAGCTTGCTACCGTCTTGATTATGGATCCTTTATCTCCAAGTTGTATTGTTCTAATCTCTGGGGAAAATGATGCTGTGGGATCTCTTGGAATTGGAGAAGTCAAGTCACTTCACTTCAAAGGGTAGGGACATTGCTAACTACGGTAGCATCTATAGAAGCATTGGGCGTAGAATGTGTCTCTTTGTTACAAAACCTTACACCCAACAAAACATCGATGAACACCTAGATCACACTCTCTTCTAAGAGTGAAAATTCACTATCTTTACGATCATCAACGATATTGAACCACCGGAGATTCCGATAATACCATGGTGCCTTCATTAACTTACTTTGTGAAGTTTATTTTATCATTGAATTGTCCCTCTTGGTTGTCATCAATGTCTGTCGTAGAATCCCCTCTATCATCATCTATACATTCAAGAGAATCCCCATAATCAACCAACGCAACATCAACTTCTCCTTCATCTACAATCTTGGTAATAGTAGGTGGATCTTTAGCTCGAAGCACCTTTCCTATACCATAGCAACTTAGAAAAGGCCGAATGATAGGAGGAATACATTGACTTGAAGGAGTGCCTTTAGGAGCACCATTAGAAGCACCACCATTAGCTCTATCAAGATGATTTTTCACCACTTTCTATTTAGTAAAAGTGTAGATCTTATCTTTTCCCTTTTGCTCCTGTGATACACAATTAGGCAAACTAAAATGAGTAAACTTCAAGAAAATATTAGTGTATATAAAAAAAAAAAAAAGAAAGAAAAGAGGAGGAAGAGTGTATTGATAATGCTACCCCATGAATACGGCTGCGCTTAGGTTGTTCGATGATCAATAGAGGAGAGGGTGAGCGTTCATTTTGCGGTTTACCTTAAACATCATCAGATGACTTCATATTATTAGAAATTTTGGGATCTTCTTTGAGTCAAAAGTGGAATTCATATCTCCGAATGACTATTTTAGGCAAACCCCCTTTAGCTGTCTCCAAGACATACTTTTTTAAACCAATCTAAGCAATTTTTCCAATATATGAGCTAGCCACTCAAAGTAATCCCAGAAAAACTCATGGAAGGAATGAATAATTTCCTAATCCTTTCATGAATGTTCTTTTGACTCTCAAGTCTAAATGCTTTACAACACTTGTCAAAACTTTGATTAATGACCAAATCCTGAGATAACCCTTGATCAAACCCTAATTGTTGAGCAACTTAGTCGGGTGAATATTTTATGACACTACACTCAAGGATGCAATTAGAAGCATCAACCCAATCGTGAAACTCTATCTCAACATCAAAAAGCTCATCATGAATCTCTATCAAGTTTATCAAATCTTTCAAACCTAAAGGGTAGATTTATGAGTACCATTCATATCCAAGCAATTCCTTTGTGTATGGACAAAAACTCGTGACAACCAACAATGACATTCTTCTAAGTACTTAGGCATTTTCTATTCACTCATCCCCAAAACTGGGGCCTGATGACATCAAAATGTGTAAAAGGGAGACCAAAATATCTCTTATAACGCTCGCAAAAGAACATATGGAGAAACACCAAGTCTATGTATGACACCATAACATAGCTCCCTTATGGGCATATTAAAGCCTCGTAAAAAAGGTCTAGGCACCTATACAAAGAACCTAAGTAGAAAGGCCCCAAAGCAAAACAATCCCCTTGCAAGATGCAAATAGCCAAGTGGAAGACCAAGCATGAATGATGACAACCAACAAGCGATGAAAGCTTCTAACTCGTACCTAAAATGTAAGACAAGATAGATTAGGTTAGGGTTATAAAGTGAACATTAATATGAAAAATGGTAAATGATGACCATGTTACATCAAAATGTAAGAACTTACTCACATTTATATCGAGGCCCCATCTTATCACCCTTATCTAGCCTAAAAAAATGCTTGATCCATATACTAAGCTTACCATGACTGTAAGTATCTAAAGCCTTTTCTTTTTCCACTTCTAATAGTTTAATCAATACTTGAGCATCTTCTAAGATTGAAGTTATAGTGATGTCGATTAATCCAAGATTAGGAAGGCTCAGGTTAACTGACACTCAATAATCCGGTAATACAGGCTTTATGAGCCTAAGAATGTCTTTACTCAAAGAGGAAAGTTCCAAGTATAGGTATATTCTTCACTATATGATAATTCTCTATTAATTACAAATGTTGCTATTTATAGCAAATCCTAGAACCATAGTAGCAAAAATGTAAATAATGTACAAAGCCTTAAACCCTAATGAATGAGCCCATAATTAAAAATAAAGAAAATCTTCACAAGAATATAAAACTATGCGTTTAATAAGAGAAGTTGGCATACAGTCATTCGACTTGTCTAAGAATGAGCAAGATCTAAATTAGATGGGATTGGTAGTTAGATGTCTGGGTTCAAGGAAGAGTCCTCGAAGTCTCACGGTGCTTGGCTGAGATGCATAAAAGGTTGGCTTACAATTGCCGAGTACTAGAATTAGTCGACACTAATCTCTTTGTATCATACCGAGTGGATCTTTGGCCTTGAATTCTTGGTCATGTAGTCTCTTAGCATCTCAGCAGATGATAGACTCGATGCCAAGTGGCTCCTTTCCTTCCTCTCGGTCTCCTGGTATGGCCTCGGCAAAAGTTGTTAGGCTTCGGCCTTGAACAATTTAGCCTAAGTTAGAATAGGTCAATTTCAACTTTCGGAAGGTCAACGCCAGCTTAGGAAAGGTCGGCCTTGAGTTGGAGACAGTCATAAGCTAATTCTTATCATTACCTTGGAGTTGAAAAGAACTCATCCTCGATGCTAAACAATGAGCACGGGCTAAGATGCCAAACAAACTTCTCTTCCTTTTTCTCCTCACCATGGTTGCCAAGTTGCTCTAGACCTCCTCAACACTCATGGAAGGTCAAGAAATAGCTCTTCTTATCTTTCTGAATCATAAAAGTGTTAAGGAAGCCATCATAGATCACCTTTCAATCGTACTCCTATGGTTGGCCAAGAAGTAAATTTGTAGCATTCATAGGGAACATGTCAGATTCAATCTCATTCTCATACTACCCAGCCTTGAATGTTATTTGAGCTCTCTTATGCATATGGACCATACCCTTGTCATTAAACCACTTCAATCCATAAGGTTAAGGATGTAGGTAGGTTGACATCTTCATCTTCTCTAATAGCTAGACAGAAATGACATTAGTGCAATTCCCTCCATTAACAACTAAGGAATAAGTCTTCCCATTTACCAAACATTGAATATGAAATAAATTTTCCCTTTATTCGAGATCTACCTTTAGGTTGGCTCGTCATGGCTAAGAGTTCATCCAGATTCTCAGCATAGACATCCTCTTCTATCAACTCATCTCCTGAACTCTTGTCACTCTGACTCTCTATTTGAGCTTTGGGTCCTTCACCCTTTAAGATCATAACCCTTTTATTCAAACATTGAGAAGCAATATATCCATAGCCTAAGTACTTGAATCATTTAGCTTATCACGCCTTAGTACCGATTATGTTCTCCTTCTCTACCTTCCTTGTCTTGGCTTGATTTGATCAACTAGACTTACCTTTCTCCATCTTCTTCTCTAGCCTTCTCTTGGCATACTTCTTAGGTTTAGGGCTAACTTATTGAGGTTGATTAGTAAGCCTCTAATGCCTTCTTCTCCTCTGTCTTTCTACCCCCAATGCCAAATTGGTCAGGTCATTTAATGAGTTAAACAACTACAATTCAACTATGTCGACAGCATTGTCTCAGAGTCTACTCAGAAACCTTATAATAGTAAGGCCCTGTGATCTCACACCCGGTCATCAAAGTTTCAAACTCTTACAAGTACTCCTTGACAGTTTTTTGGCCCTATCTTAGGTGTTAAAAAGCATGGTGCATCTCCTACTTGAAGTAAGTTGACATTAAGTGTTGGTTCATCAACTTCTTCATAAGCCTCCAAGTTCTAATCGGCTCTTCTCCTTCGCATCTCGCTTAGCGACTAACTTATCCCACTAAAGGCTTACATACTCAGCAAAGGATAATGAAGCTAGCTTAACCATTGTTTGATCATCACACTCATATCACTAAAACAACTTCTCGACTTAAGGAATCTAGTTAAAGAACTCTTCAAGTCGGCTACTCCTACTGAAGGTTGACAATTTAAGTTTAATGTTGTCAAGTCCTCAACTATGTGTTTGAGGTTTATCCCTTGCAAATGAATACTAATTGACTTTTGTAACTACCCATGACTGACAAACACTTCTACAATGATTAGAATCAACTACTGGAAGTACAGTTACTCGACTCAACAGCAACACAATCCTACAACTACTAAAAATATGAACAACATACCATACTTCAAAATGACAACTAACAAATGTTCAATTAACGAAATAATCTTTGAAAAACACTACTACACGTATCTCCTTAAATCTTCGAAACCAAAATGATACGGTAGCAAGTCTCAAAGGAGAATGCGTATGGATATCATACACCAAGACACAAGCACAATCAGGGGTTAAGCTCGGAATAAGGTTCAATCTGACTCACGAATACTAAACGTCGCTCAGCTTTCAAATTAAAGGTTAGATGTGACTCACTAACTTGCTCAAACGAAGGGGTTCACCGCAATCTTAAGGATAATATTGATAAGAACATAAGAAAGATTAAAGAGTTAATCGATACTCAATAATCCGATAATGCAGGCTTTAAGAGCCTATGAGTGCCTTTGCTTGAAAGAGGAAAGTTCTAAGTGTGGGTATATTCTTCACAATCTGATAATTCTATGATACTTACAAATGTTATTATTTATAATAAGTCTTAGAACCCTAGTAGCAAAAATGTAAATAATGTACAAGGTCTTAAACCCTAAAGAATAAGCCCATAATTAAAAATAAGGAAAATATTCACAAAAATACAAAATTGCTTATTTAGTAGGAGAAGTTGGCATGCAGTCATTCTACCTGTCCAAAAAGGACCAAGATCTAAACTAAATGGGGTCAGCAGTTAGATGTCTAGGTTCGAGGAGGAGTCCTCAAAGTCTCGTAGTGCTTGGTCAAGATGCACAAAAGGTTGACCTACAATTACCAAGTACTAGAATTATTCAATACTAATCTCTCCGTGCTATGCCCTATGGATCTTTAGCCTTGAGTCCTTAGCCGTATGGTCTCTTAGTGTATTGGTAGACAATAGACCTAGCATTGAGTGACTCCTTTCCTTCCTCTCGGTCATCTAATATGGCTTCAGCAAAAGCTGTTCAGCCTCGGCCTTGAATAATTCAGCCTTGAGTTAAAATAGGTCAACTTCGGCTTCAAAAAGGTCGGCGTTGGCTTAAGATAAGTTGGCTTCGGCTTAAAGATAGTCGTAGGTTGATTCCTATCACTTTTGGACTCACACTTTATTCTTACACACTCATATTCAAGGTTCATGTTCAAGTTTACACTTTATGATTATATAGAAGCCTTATGTTTTTTTTTCCTAATTAGCCCATAAGTGTTTGTATTAAAGGGTAATCAAGCTCATTTCACATATTACTTCATAAGTGCTTATGTAAAAAGGAGGTTGTGTTTAACTCAAGCATGTTACTCTCCTATGCTCATATCTAAGACTCATGTCTAAATCGTATGTGCTTAGCCCTTGCTCAATTCCCATGTGCTCATGTGTACTTGTCCTTACAACTGAAGAGTCATGATTCAATCCATATTTTAAGTTACAATTGGTTTAGAGGCCATACATGACCCAAGTATTATACGTCTTTACTATCACCTGTTGATGGAAATCGATACTCAAGCTACAATCGCAAACTCTTGACCTTCAGTTGGCAAACAATTATAGTCCAAGCGGTAAAGAATTTACCTTCTTTAAACTGTTCCAATTTGCTAACTATTGTTAATTCGAGATGTGTTCCTCAAGTTGTGATCACAGACTTTTGGCCTTCAATTGCAGGCGGCTATAATCCAGGTGATGAAGAGATCTTCTTTAAACCAAACTCTCAAATGTTAATTATGCAACCTACAAAGCATGGATAATGAGGAGTTGTTAATTTCAAAATTTAAAGAAAAAGGGGAGGAGAATGATGTTATAATTAATTACCCAAAGATACACATCAAAGCATGAGTCAAATTACAAGAAGAAAGGTATTAAGATGTAGAAACTATCTCATTATTCATTGCATAAGAAGAAATATTAGAGCCAAAGAAAATACACAAGTTTGGGCAATGTATAAGATTCCCAACATCTCGAATCAAGCAAACAAGTGACTATTGAAATAGTGAAATAGAAAAAAAAAATAAGGGGAAAGATTATGAAGTGAACGGCACTACTATGGAAAAACCAATTCAGTCATGTTATCTTGAAAGAAATATTATGGAAAACCTTCAAATCAAACACCTAGGGTAAATAAAGATAGTAGGTAAATATGAAGATGGAAACTCATACAATTATTAGTAAAGTTTATTTTATCATGGATAAATATCAAGAGCAAATGCATTAAGTGATGGGATATTTCTACTCTAAGGAATGAGGTTCCAAGTAATTTACATATAGTACATTTGCCTTATTATATCATTAAAGAGAAAATTTTGGACATGAAATTTAGACTTAGTAAATGTTTTCTAGTGACATACACCTAAAATAATGAATTATGACTCTACTTATTATATCTCATTTGCCTTATGCACTTAAGAAAGCATGAGGTTTCTACATTAAATTTGCATGGATCTAATGGTAAGTTACCTAGGAATTGTAAGTTGAAGAAGGCAAAAGAGCCTCTAAGAAGTTCATATCATAGGAGAAAATGGAAGACAAAGTTTGTTTCTTTGTAGATTTTAGTATTGGTTATAGTTGGTTATGTTTGGTTGTACAAGGGTTCTTGTGGGAGTTTCTTTATTAGGAAGATGGAACTGAAATCTCCAGGCCATTGTTTGTATAAAGCTCGAATCTTGATAGTGCAGTTCAATGTAAGCAGGGATCAACTCTAAGCACTTATGTCTCTTCTTTGTAAATCAGATTAAGGAGCATCTTTGAGATGTACAAAAGAAATAGGAACTAAGATTCTATTGATCAAGAACTCTATTTACACTATGAAAGCCCTTTGTTTCCAGAACCTTAGTCTCCTAAAAGAGCATATGTACGATGGTAAAGATGCTAATCTAGGGAACCAATGTCTAGTATAAAATGAAAATATTCCCCGAAGGCATAATACATAGCAAGGCAAGTGAACTAACCCGATATAGAGGTATCTTGCATTGTTTTAGGCCTGGAGGGACTCAAGCCAATTCTAGAAATCGAGAACATCAATGGTCTAGAAACTTTGAAATGCATCTCTTAGTAGAAAAGAAGATAGCTAGATAGATATGAGAAGCCCGCAAAAGGCTTGTTGAATTCTTTTCTTTCAAATATAAGATCAAAGGTCAACCCATTAAGCCTATAGTGACAATATAACAAATAGGTAGTGAGCAAAGACACAGACAAAGGGATAAAGACAATAAATAAATGATTAGAAAAAAAAGGGTGAAAGGAAAAGGAGAGTTATGATTACTGCAGCAAAGGAAGAGAGAACAAAAACCAAACATGAGAGAAAATGACAATAACCAAAGACACTAAGGACATAACTATGACAAATATCAGACTAAAAAAAAAAAGAAAAGAAATAAAGCCAAGGAAGGATTCTTAAGTCTCCAGATTGAGACCAATACGTGCAAAGCCCATATGGAGAAAATCTATTCTCTCCCTATCTCACTGACAATGCTTTCCTCCATTACTCTCCATGTTACAAATTCAGGACGGTTTAATCGTAGCAAATGCCATATACTGTACGAAGAACCCCTGATTGGTTATCCTTCTAATCATGAACTCTTCACATAATATGCAAGGCTCTACAACTACTAGTTTTTCCAATAACATACAAATCCATATGATATCATTACATAAACATATTTATATAAAATTTAAACTATAAAGTTTACAATACACAGTAATTTAGTATATCTAAGTCTATATTACTGATAAAACAAAAGTACGTAAGTAAGAGTCTACATAATCCGTTCTCTTAATACACTAGATGGCTCGTTCTTGCCCAAGTCCCCAAGCTAACCTATGGTATTCCCCGGCTAGCCTCTACAAACAAGTTATCCTGCAGTAAAAGTCTAAAGGGGTATAAGCCTAAGCTTAGTGAGCAAAACCTTTAGGCATACCATAAGCAAGTTATAAATACATTATATTCACGCATATGAATAAATGATCAAATAGAATGCCAAACAATACATATAGTTAACTAGCCCATAGACGTAACTCAAATTTAACACCCTCCGAAGTCAAGGTTAGAGTATATATGGTACCAATTAGATCTGAGTATTATATTAGAACTTACTTTATTACAGAACTCCACGTTCCGTACTTGAATCAAACAAGTCTTTTATTTTCATAAAAATCAAGTTCTAGTATAATCGTGAGTGGGTCCCCGCAATCCACACTCACCCCTAAATGGAGGCTTTTAAACTCAGGCTTTTAGACTCAACCCTTAGCCAGGCGGTTGGTACCTCCAATGCCTAGTATTCTCACGGGTCAGGGTAAGATCATTTTATATGAGTGCACCGTACAAAACCAATAAATTAAGAATAATAACCCTCGAATGGCCTCTCTTTACCTTCGTGTGATATGACGGCCGAAATTAAGTCTATACAATGTATGTTGATGCATGTACCAGTTTCTTCTTATGAGCCAAGTATAATTAAGTCCAATTATGGTGTGACCATTCAATAGTGTACAATCATTTTCTATACTACCATGCAGCAAACAAAGTATTATTCGTACTTAAAATAAATTCACAACTCAGTACATAATAACATACACAAGCATATCCCAATCCCATACAATAATCAATTAACAATAACATTTAAGTCCACTATATGTAATCACATATAAGCATGGAATCCTAAAGTAAATACTCACTCAGCCATGACAAGTCACTCTAGTTGTACTAATCAATTAGGAGATCCTTGCCCGTATCAGGGTCACCTGATCATTACAATATAATAATGCTAGTAATTAATTTTATTAACTAGAAATTCTAAATATCTATTTACCTAATTCTACTTAGATTACCATCAATTTTTATCTGATTAGATTTTATCGCTAATCATATGTAACTTTTTCATTTTATTTCTAATATTTATGAATTTATAGTTGTTTTTCATCATTTTTGGATGTACGTTCATACGGTGATATCCGTTTTGAATGTTAAGACCCATGTTTTATGATGTGGACTAAATTTATGGAAATTTTAACTATCGAAGCTTAATTATTCTTATTGCTTATATTTATATTCTATGTTTGTACTTAATGATTTAGTTAGCCCTTAGATTCTTACACTTAGAGAATTTTACCTTGTTATTACTAATTCATGTACTTAATTAAGTTTAATCCAATTTAAGAAATGTATTAAGGCCTACTAATTCATGTACCTAATCCTTATGTACTTTTCTCATTTTTTATTTTATACACTTATGCTTATGTCATCGCTTATGTCATCAATCACTTGTATCATTGCTTATGTCATCATGTGATTACATCATTGCTTACATAAACCTTACCTCATGCCTAAGTGTATTATGTACACTTATACATATGTTAAGTTTATACTTCTACCATTACTCTAGTTGTATGTATACTAGTATACTCATACATATACTTATACTTATACTGTATTTATACTTGTACATATACCCATATATATATATATATATATATATATACAGTTATATACATATTTTTATACTAATTTCATATGCCTAAATTTCCTTTTAAGAAAGTTTCTCTAATTTCATTCTTTTTGTGTTTTAAGGGTGTATTTAGCATGATATATGTATGTATAGTTAGTATATGTCTTAGTTTAGGTTATGCAAATAATGAATACTTATGTAAAATGGTCTTTATACTTGTATTTCTCTAGTATACCCTTATGTACACATACTTAAAGACATATATACATGCATCTTCTTCCACTTTACAATGATTTTTACTCTTTTACACATAAAGATTGAAACTTTAAGCCTTCTTCAACATAGATGTACATAACACATAACTACTCAAACTAACATACTTCTTCATCTAGCAAGTGAATAATATGAAGCAATACATAATAACATAATAACATACCTTAGTTTGCTCTTGAAATATAGATGCAATTTCGAAAATTTGGAAAGTGAAAGGGAAAGGGAAAGGGAAGGTCACGGTAATGGAGGTGGGGTAAGGGTTTGATATTTGTTTTGTGTTATGTTTGAAAAGAAGAAGAAAGAAGGGTTTAGAAGGGGACAAGGTGTGGACGACAATTAAAGAAAAGAAAGGGAAGAAAAAGCTAAAAGAAAAGAAAAGAAATCATTAGAAGACATAAATATTTTCTAAAGTGAAAGAAGCTTTTGTTGACTTTTCAACATGTTGATTTGGTCAACCTTTTGACCTTAGTCAACATGTGTTGACTTGGTCAACTTTCCAAAAGCATATGCCATTTAGTATACATAATGTAGTAATTAAGGAAAATTAAGGAAAATTAAGGGGAAATTTAAGGAAATGAGACATTCGGTGAATTGATTAGTAAAAATAAATGATGAGATCTTACTTTAGGTATTTATATCCTATATACATCATTTGGTAGGCTACTTAGTATAATTAATATGAAAAGTATCAATTAGGGTATTAAGGTTTACTACATGTAACCTAAGCATCAACTAAACCCTTAACTCTATGTATTACTATCCTAATTACATACTTAAAAGATAAATGTGATCTATGATGCAATATCTTTGTTTCTAAAGAATTACTTAAGGATTCTAAATATGTATGCATTATTGAAAGTTATTTCTAATCTTTCACTAATGATTTGGTATAATACTAAGGTTATATTATCAATTAGGGCTTAAGGGTAAATTATGGTGATTTAGTACTTCTCTATCTTTAAAGTTATATTTTTAGGGTTTTATCACTTTCGAATGAAATCTTTAGTATTTTCATACATTTAAAGTAAAAAAATTTTATACACGATTTACTAGTTATTTTAAGGTTTTCACTTTCATTTGCCTTGTTAACTCCTAGATTATCTAACATACTTAAGTCTACTTCAAAAGTTAGATAAAAAAATGTAGGGGTTTACACTCCACCCATCTTCGCCCCTATTACCTCAACTACAACCATCTCTCAACCACTATATCTCCTTATCATTTCAATACACCGTGCTTCTCCCTTTGTCGCCCTAATACTGTCTACACCCACTACCTCAATGCGGCGCAACCCTACGATTACGAAGCCAAGATAGAGGCTCAGTACCATGTCCAATTCCCTCAAAATTGCTATTTTTAGGTTCAAAAATTAGGGGTAGTTCCTTACTAAAACCCTCATGCGCTAAGGCCACACTATTGTCTCCTACTCCTGTACTGACTACATCAAAACAGTACGGAAATTGGGTGTAACATTCTTCATTAATCCTTATCACTTATGTAAAGAACACCTAGATGTTTTTTTGTTGTGTACTTCGATTATTTCCATTGAATAGGTACTAAAGTCATTGCCTTTCCAAAGATTGAGGAGAAGCACATTGTTTGTTGACGTTTTATCTGTTAAGGAATTTGCAAAACATTTGTTGACCAAGTTTTTGCCTAAATATTTTGATATCATTTGCATACACCCAATGTTTGGACTAGAGAGTGGGAAAAGTGAATCTTTTCTTTATATATGAGAAGGTTAGGATAGGAAATGAGGCTCCAAGGATTTTAAGGGTTGAGAAGTTTCTCAATATTTTTTCAAGAGAAAGGTATCAAATGGTGGAGATGAGTTGTGATAAGCATGATGAATATGCAACTGAATTGCAGTTCATTACAGTTGGGAGACTATTGGATATGTTAAATTTGGAGTCCACCTAATTAACACAAAAGGATATGAGGTATTGTTAGATTTAGTTGAGAATACTTTAGAGGACATGTTTCAAGTAAGGACCGAATAAAAGACATGAGAATGAATGATAAGAAATAAATATTAAGTGAATAAACAAAGGTAGCTATATGCACACGCAAAGGAGAAATAAAAAGATGTGAAGCACTTGCTTTTGAGTTTCTATTTTCACTTAGCTGGTTAACTACTACCACTTAAACTAAGGCTAAGATATTTTAGTTGTTGACTCGTCTTAGATCTTCAAGCACAAGAGTAACAAAACTTTGAGAAGGACCTGTAAGTGGTGACAAAACAAAAAAAAAAGGGAAGAAAGAATTGGTGAAGGATATATAAACATATTGATTAAATCGAAGCATTTGATCTTTGAAAAAATAGAAAAGAAAAGAAAAGAAGAATGAGCTACTAGTCTCTTCTGGTAAACAGCTCGGGTCTTCAATGGCAATATTGATTTTCATTATGACAACTTCTTACCTTTGTCTTCAATTTTCCTCTTCCAGTAGGGTCCTCTTTAAGGAGTAACTTAGCTATTCAAGGTGATGTGAGTTTCTTTAGCATTTGATTCTTCATCGAGAGCTCCAGTCATCAATGGCAGTCCTTCATTTGTCTTCAAACCCTATGGTTGGTTCCATCACAGCTCCAATTCAACTCTCTTCGAATACAATTAAAATCCTTTTAAGCAAATCATCTATAGATGGCTTCAACAAAATGAAAAAAAAAAGAAGAAAGAAAAAGAAAATTAAAAAAAAAAGAAGGTGAAAACAATATGCAATAAAAATATGGGAAAAGAAGATATCACGCCGAAAAAGTGTAAGCCAGCTTTGATTTGTGCAGTAAGTTCATGAAAAGAACTTGCTCTACTGTTTTCTTTTCCTTTTACTGTGAAGGCTTGTAGTTGTACTGAATGTGAAAGGAACTAAGGAACTTATTGCTGTAGAAAAGAAAAGAAAAAAGTGAGGGGACATGTGTCAAGCTATTATTGGTGCAAGAAAATAAAGAAACAAACTATCCCAGCCTTGTCTTTTATCTATATTAATGATATAAGTATTATGTACATGCTATCTCTTTTTTTTCAGAAGAGTACTTCAACATTTAAGTTGATGGGCCCAATATTACCATACCAAGGATTGTAGCTTTGAATGAAGAAAATAGTATCAGAGCATACCTAGATGTCAAAACAATGGGACCACCGAAGTGTTACATTATATGTAGAGACCTTATAAGAAGAATGCTCCAATGTAAGAAGAAAATTAAGGCAATGTTGAAGTCAACCCTATGAGATTGCTAGTGATAACTCAGCATATAAATTCAACTCATTAAAATTGAATAATTCATATGGAGCAAATCAAGAAGACAAATTAGCTTAAAGGGAGGCAACTTGAAGAAGACCTATCTTAAAATGTTGTCTTGGGGGCAATATATAACCTAATCCAATTAAGGCATGACACGAGATTAAGAGGTGTTGTGGATTTGCGTACGAAGACAACTCTCAAATTAATTTGGCAATGATGCAACTATTTAATAGCACATACATGCCTAAGTCATCTAAAAAGGCTCACTCGATGCCCAAACCCGTTCAACTTCATCTGAAGGACTTTGGTCATGGGGCAAAATGTAGAGGGATAAATTTAATATTAGGTTGCAAACCCATTAATTAAATAGGTTTGACTCCTCGGGCTAAGATAATAGGGCTCGAGGAGCCAAGCCCATAAATTACTGAAATGATCAAGGGAGATTTGTTATGGTGGGCTTAGAGTAAGGCCCATTCGATTCAACCTTTTTTAGTTTGGCTCACACTAAAATAATAAATAAAATTCTTATCTAGGCTTAAACCCATGAAAATAGCCTACTTAATATCCATTAATAAAAATCTTCATTTGAATGCTTCATTCATATCCTCATTTGAATAAGAGAAAAATCTCCATTAACACCATTACTCTGCCAAAATTTTATCTTAAAGATCAAACACTTAAACACCTTAAGAACTTTACCTTGTTCTTCATTAATCTTAAAGTTTGATGCCAAAGCACTCCTCTACCTATCATTATATATGTTAAAGGCTTATCAAGATTGCTTACTCCTCATCCCTATATTTCTCTCATGATCATCCCATACGAGTCACTCAATTCATTTACCTAATCACATGTAGTGTGACTTCTCACATGGCACACACATAACCCTTGCATCTGTACTCATACTCCCATAATATTGAATAAGAAAATCTAATTCTTTTTATGAATTAATTATTAGTACTCTACTGACATTGTAAAAGGTTAGAAGTAATCTTTTTAATATTTTATTTCCAGCATATATATCAACTAAAATAAAATTATCAATTTATAAAAAAAATGATGTCAACACAGAAAAGTCATGTAAATTTTTTTTATTAAGAAAAATAAATTACAAGAAGTATTTAAACAAAAAATTATAAGTATAATGAAAAAGGACAACGGAATATAATCAATAGTATTCAATAATTTCTTTATAATGATTTTATCGAAAGAATTTTAGAATTAATAATGCAATTATTATTTATAATAGAGTTATTAATGAATAAATAGTGTTTAATGAAACTTTATTTAATTAATTATCAAATTTTTTAGTGAAATTTAATGTTATTAGTTATTGTAAAAAAAGCAAAAAGTAAAAAGATGATGAAAGTTATTTGTTATAGACAATAAATGCAACTTGAATGTAAAAACTACGAGAATTGAATCCTTGACCTTATGGATATAAAATTAAAAACTTAACCACTCAACCATGTTTAATTATATAATAATATTTACACACTAAAATAAATATAACGCATAAAAGTTTGAAATTTAAGAAAGAATGAATGACATTTATAGTTTTTGTATTTTTTTTGGTACATTTATAAATTCTTACAGATTTTTCAAGTTTATAAATTTGAACGAGAAATAAAAAGGATATGATGTATTATAATTGTAACACCCCGAATCCCAAGATGCTATAGTTTGCTACATATTAATATTGAGTATTGACACGCGAAGGCTCGAAACTTGCTATTAGCTCTATAGATTCTTAGCATATACATATATAACCATACATAAGTATCTCAACATTTAGATGGAGTCTCTCACATGCAACTATTAAAAGTAACTCACATGCACCTATTAAAAGTAACTTACAAGATCAACCATAACTAATCAAGTAAATAACAAAGTTTGACCTCTAATATAATAACAATCCACAACGAGAATAACATATTTAGTTGAATCCCTCCTACTACTCCTCGTAGTAATGGTAGGTATAGTTATTATTGCCTCTTAGGTCATGGACCAAGTTATATCTTAGGGTATTGTATAGATCTTGATCTCTTATGGTATCTACATCTAAAAGCAAGAATCTTTGAAGGGTAAGCAAAAACGCCTAGTATAAGGATTAGCTTAAGCATGCATGTATAAGCATACAGCATTCATCAATACATACATATAAAATCATGTGAGGACACTAACAATTTATTATCTTTTATTTTAGGTCTAAAACCAAACACAACTTTAGCATCCCAAAACTTAAGGCAACTTATGACCCCGAGTCATAAACATAATATGTAACACTTATATAAGTGGTGTTGGGTACTCCCTAATACCTGAAAGTTCAATTAAGTATCCTAAATTTACCCGTATCCTCTTAATGTATAACTCCATTCGTGACAATGCCAAATACTAATTAATAGGATGACACCCTAAGATCATCGGTACTCTCAATCCCTTCGACCCATCCAAACACACTCAACAAAAACATTATTAGAGTAAAAAAAGAGTTAAGTTCATTTTTTACTAATACTACACAGGCGCATGGATCAAGCATGGTAAATCCTGTACCTCAAGTTGTCAACACAAGTGATAATGAATTTATGCCAACATTTGATTCAACACTAACACCTAAAAAAAAGTACATAATTGCCTAAGCATCAGAGTCTTGTTCTCATGTCAAAGACATTCTAGTGTCACTATGGTTTATTCATTGACTTGATTGGTAAAAACAAGTTTAAGATCAAGATTATCACGTTTGTTACATAACAAAGCAAATATCATATAATCGACTCAACCATTAAGCCAATGTTTATGTCGAAAAGGGAGTGTTCTATGGGTAAGTAATGGCAAAATCAACAAGTTTATTAGTCGATTTCCACTTTTGGTACATCGATCCATGATTGGATCAATAAATTAGCTGGTCCTTAGTGTACCCATCTATACAAATTGCATCTTTGACGAATACCTAAACAACTTGTTCAACTCAACATTAATTCTATTAAACTTCCTTCCAAATTCCTTATTTCTCATATAACATTATAAACCCCCTTCTGTAAACATCTACTTCTCAGTTAAACATCATATTAACTTCAAACAAGAATTTAGAAACTTACTTGCAAAAGTGTCTTCTTGCAAATAATGCCTTTCCACACTTCTCTCACAATAATCTATTTAAAAGGAATATGTTGCTGTCAACAATTCTTTACATGGTTTATGTAACACTAAACTTTCCATCTGGTAGCATCCAAGAATTTACTTACCAAACAAGAACTTCTTTTAAGAACACATTTCACTACAAATCCTTACCAAAGTCATCAACTCTTTATGCTTTTGGCTAGAGGTTTGTTTCAATAACATACACATTTGTAAGGATTCAAAGAATAACAAAGAAGACATTGCACTTACCTTCCTCCTTTGATTTGTTTTGCGATTGAGATTTTGGAACTGTTTTGGTTTGAAGTCACATTAAGGAAAGAAGAGGGACGATAAAAGGAATCAATTTTAATATCTTAATTCAAAGGATGAAAGTTTCTTTTTGTTAGGAAAAATAACCAACCTACCACTCATCTTTAAATAGAATCACCATTCATACTACTTCTTAATTTTTATTTTCTTAGAAATTCATGTCATCACAGTAACATTAAATATGATGCACTAAAACTATTAATCAAATTGGGTTCATTTAATTTCTAATTGATACGTCTCATGACTAAAAGCTAAATCAAAATTTCAATTTATTCAATTGATTTTACACATAATTAAATAAGCTATAGATGTTGTCACCATAATCTAGGTAGATTTATGAGATAAAGGTTTAGAGAAAAGTTCTTAGTTTTTTTTTTTTCCCATGAAATCAGTATTCTAATGAATTAAGCCTAAATACGATAATTAATATGTGTTAGAAACCTTGACTAGTTATAACAACAAAACTATAAAATATTGAAAAAATTGTAAGAATAGAAAACAACTTGAAATTTAAAACTAAAAAAATAACGTGAAATAAAAGAGAAGATGGTCTTCATGCAATAAATCCCAAAAGATAGTGTCATTAATATATCATGCATGCAAAATTGACTACTTTATGCAAGTTGACTAGTTAATAATCTTCATTGAATAGCTTAATAAAAGAAGTCTTTCATTCTTAAACGATTGATCCCTATCATTTACTTTATATGTATAACTTTGAGGATCTTACCCTTATCCTCATTCTTTATTTTAGAATCTTCTAATTTGTTTAAAAGTAGGTACTATAGCCCTATAAGGGCTTTAAGTAGAAGTCAGGAGACAGAACATTAATCATAGCCAAATGATCATACTTTTTACTCTCATTTTTTTATAAAAAAATTTACTAGAACAACTAATGCATAAGGTAGAACTACTAATATCACTATCTAATTCACTCATTGTTTCTCTTTTAGTTCAAATTGTTGCTTATTGATGGAGCATATACTTAACTGACTGTCATATAATTTAAGTAAATATAAAGGAGAAATTTCATAAAGATATAGTTTTGAGAAATAACCAATTAGACTCCTTTCCTAATTGCTTAATCAAGACTAACATCATGGATACAACTCAAGTAACTCTCATACATTAGGCTATCGAGTATGGATTACACCTTAGCAATAAGCATCATACATGTTTCAAGTCTCATCTCCAATGTAATAGCAATCTCCTATTAAGTCATGTCTAATGCCTTGCTCTTTCTCCATCTATAGCTTCCTTAACTGACTAATTGTAATGCCATTAAAGGGGAGCTTGGTAATTTTACCTAAAATATTTATATTATATCTACACCAATGATATAAAGACTGCCTTGCAAGTCAGAGCTTACAAGGCTCTAACTAATGAGTTTCTAAGGGTACTTATTCATTTCACATACATCTATTTAACTATATTTTTACCTATAAGTGATCCAACAATCCACAATCACCAGAATCGCAAAGAGTTGAAATCAACTACCAAACAATATGATACGGTATCTAAATTCCAACAATTATAAAGTTACTAAACACTTTAAAATTTTAACTCGACTATCTTACTTGCTTTTCTAAACTTATCATTCTACTTCCTTAACCTGATAAAGTACTCTACACTTAAATCCTAGCTTAGCCTTAGCTTAGCCCTAGCTTAGCCCTAGCTTTGTAAGACTTGTAAAAGAAATCAGCCTTAAAATCTAGTATTCCAAATAGTCTTCGGTATCTTGGACTTAATATCCCAAATCACCTTAAACTAGTCTACACGAGCTCTAAATTTTCCACTAAAAAATGAAATCGAAACATGCTTCTTTAAGTGCAAATGTTTGTCGGTAAGAAACTAAAATGTGTGTGTGACATTTTGATGTTGGTAGTTTATGATTTAATGGTATGTGGTGATGGTAGTGGTGAAAATCACTAATGTGTGTAAGAGAATCCGAAAGCACTTCTTAGTTTTCCTTCCTTCTTTCTCTGATTTTTATTTAGGTTTGTAAAGAGGGTTTCCTAAAGCTTCATAAGAGTGAAAAGTGGAGTCAAATGAGGCATTTATTGGGATGAAATGATAGATATTAAAGGTAAATTAAGCGAGATAAGAGGTGCCCATTTTGAGATAAGGATACATGATCCCGTCTTGGTACTATTGTACCTTATTTGCTTTTTGCCACACAAGGGAGGATTTCATCTCTTAAAGAACAAGTGTCATTTAATTCCCAATTAATCCTTTGTCCTTTGTTCTTAATTGAGTTTAAATTGTTACTAATTAAGATGTAATGAAAATTGGTAAATGGATTAAAGGATAATTAAGCTAATTAATCGTGATTATACTTGATTAAGTAATTTAGGCCTAATTAAGGTATAACTAAGGTCTTACCATATTTTATCACTTTAATTAAGTTCATTGACCTATATTACTTCATTTGTTAGAGTCCTTTATTATTTGGCATCAATTAGGGTTTTTTTTTTTTTTTACCACATATAAGATCAGCGATTTAGAGTTTCCCAATGATTAGAGAAATTATCTATTATTGGCAAATAGTTTAAGGATATACTTACAATTCATTAGTTTAGGGTTTTTAACTTCTAATTAAGGTTTTATTTAGTATATTCATATTTTCTATCATTTTAGGCTTTCCTACATAGTAGGGGTTTTAAGGTTTTACATGTGCAATTAAGGTTTTAAGGTTTTACTCTCTTTAGGGTTTTTCAACTTATTATTTAAGGTTTATGACATATTATTTAAGGTTCAATTGATTTATTCAAGGGTTTTATTAGTTTAACTTTTATTATTATATCTTGAGCAGTTCTAAGGATTATCTATTGACTCTTGTATCCGACTCTAAGGTCGGATTCAAAAGTTTTCGGAGTTCATATTATCTCTCTAAGTATAACGTTGGCATTCCTTAAGGAGATATTTTCATATAATTATTTTGGTTTCATATAATTAATCGTTCTTGATTTGTAGTTAATTATAATATAAAACCCAATTAGTAGATTAAGGTAAGGTGTAATTAAGTTTCTTAATCTTAATTACTCGTATACTTGGCATAAATTAGGCGTATTTTAGGGCTTACTGTGTCAAATTAAGTTAATTAAACCCGTTGGATCATCTTATCTAACTAGTTAAGAGCTATAGACTAAGGAATCAAAAACCCTAGCTCGAAAATGAAAACCCTGAGCCCTAAGTCTAAAACCTTAGACTTGATGAAGCCTTAAATAAATTTAGAAAATCTAAAACTTTATTATGAATTTATATCAATGGATAAGGGAATCAAACTAAGTCTTAAATCACTTTAACTAATCTTGTTTTGAATAATTTTATCAAGTGTAACTTTTGAGCAAAAAAAGAAGAACAAGAACAAGAAGAGAAGGAAGAGGAACACCATGCTTAGCCCCTTCCTCTTACATTTACTTAAGTCCAACAAGTTAGTTAAATAGTAAATAGCCAATTAGGAAGAAACTAAAGTAGCTTAAACTCATTCCTATGTTGACAAGACTTAACCACACATTTAACTAAACAAATGACACCAAATATGGTAAGTTGTTAAGGGATTGCACATCCATCAATGAAAGAAGGAAAAAGAGGAAACTTAAACCACTTCCCCTCCACTACACCTAGCGACGGCACTCCCAATCCCCATGGCCAATCACATCATCTTTTCTCTCCCTTTCAAGATTTAAATGCACTACAATATCCTAAAGGTAACCCCTAAAATTGGTTCTTCCCTTCCCTTCCCTTCCTATCACATTTTACATTTCACATTATAAAACAAACATGACTCCAAATCAAGACCTCCCTAGCTCTTCTCCAAACAACCATTAACACCCCATCTCCCCCACTTGTTTTCCTTTCAATTTCACCCTAACTTAACACTTAAAACTTCCAACTAAGCATCCACACCCTTTGTAAGGTTGTGTTAGTCCAAGCCTTACATGCACTCTTCATATCTCCTTCTTCAATTCATCTTTCAATGAACAAAAGTCTACCTTACAAACCACTACTTAGGTTAGTCTTTCTTGGAGATCTCAAACCATCACTAATCGTTAAGTTGCAGGCTTGAAGCAAGGACTTAAGGAACCTAGTGAGGAGCTTTGCAAAGCTAAGATAAGGCCAAAGGATACTCTATCTAGGTGCTACTTCCTTACACTCAAAGTATAGTAAAGTTTCTCTCTTCACTTTGATGTAATCTTAGAGTACCCATGTATAGGGTTTCTTCATTTCCTTCCTTATAGCATGTCTTATAACTTTAGGAGCCTTTATTCAAGTTAAGCTTGTAGTTTTTCTTAGGAAGAAATCTTGTAAATAGTGGTCCTAAGTTATTTAAATCTTGTAACTCAGCAAGAAATAAGTGTATACTTAAGGATACTTAAAGGAAAGTTTTGTAACTTGAGAAAAACACAAAATATGTTATGTTAGACCCCTGCAAAATACTAGATGTGAGCTATAAAATACTACTAGGAATGTTTTCTTAACTTAACACAAGTTACTTATGCACCAAAATACATCTAGGTAGTTATATGGTAAGTGCATGTAGCATTACTAAGGAAAAGACAATTAAATCTTAAGGGAACCCATTAAAACCCATGGCTACAAAGATTTTCAAGTTAATCACAAATATTTTGTGGAATAAACTAACAAATAAGAAGTGAAAAGAAAGGCTAAACAAGTGTTAAGTTAGAAGATAAGTTGGTTTAAGGCCTCATGTTAGTGTATAGGCTAAAACTCAAGAAAACAAGCTTAGAAGTGGACTTTAAGGACCCAACACCAACCAGCCAGATCTAGAAGTCAAGGAAAAAATGTAAGTCTAATAGAGATAATAAGCCTTATAAAGCTTAAATGAGGTAAAAGACTTAAAACAGGCCCAATACCCATAACCTAGCTTAATAAAATTCCATTACTGGCAGATGGAAGAATAGTAAAAGACTTTGAAGAGGCCCACTAAGAACTTCTTAGTCCCATTAAGACATTTGGTAAGCTCATCTTAAAAACCAAGATCAAATGTAATATAAAAATCGTATAAGAACTCATAAAATAAAAGTTAGACTTGGACATAAAGTAAATGTACTATGTTTAAGAGGTTAACCACAAATGAATAATAAAGCCCAACAAATAAGAAAACCCGATAACTTGAAATAGAACTATAAGGAAGTGAATAATTAACATTCGTCACTATTCAAACCAATAATTAAAATGTAGGCCAAACTCTCAAAACTGATCTCACCACATGAAAGTATGTCTGAAATCGATGGAAATCAAAAATAAAAATCAGACTTAAAATGAAAATATTATCTATGATTGAAGAAATAAGCTTAACAATGAAAATACAAGAAAAGAAAAACTAAGCAAAAAAATAATAATAATAATAATAACAATAATAACCTTAGTGAAATAATTAGGATGAGACTCTAAAATAATAAATTCTTATCTTTCTCTTCTATAATTATCAGGTGAGATTAATTTCGAGGACGAGCTACCACCTAACTACTATAATTAACAAATATGGTTAAGTGAGTAACTCCCAATAACTCTATGTTTACTTGTGCTTATAGTTAGTTACACTAAATAATACATATACATAAATGATAAATCATTGCATGTGAGATTAGGGTTATGCATGTGTAGTGTTACTTACATACTAAAATACTTAATGCTATTATAAGAACCAGAAGCTACTTCCATGATAATTATTGGTGGGGATTATGGTTGTGTGAGAAGACTGGATGGTCACTTTAACTAAACAAATCTAATTCCTACTTGGCTAATAATCTAAGTAGATCATGTGTTTCATTCCATTACATTAATTATACTAACTATCACCTTATGCAAAAAGTAGGAAAGAGCTCATAAGAGCAGGAGTAGGAGCTCTTAAAGGGAGTATTTTTTAGCATATTATATGTTCCATATTTGTTGAGTCCCTATCATAGCTTACTAGCTTAGTAGGAGCTAAGAGACACTAACTGTATGGTTAAAAGTCGTGTCTTGAGATTTCCGCTTAGGGCATATACGTAGACTATGAAGGCCATCACACTACTAAACTTAAGAGTTTTTTAGTTTTGGAAAAATGTATTACTTTCCAAGTATTAGAGTTGTGTGAATATGTGTGTGTGTGTGTGTGTGTGTGTGTGTGTCTTTGTACATTAGTGCAACTGTTGGATAAAAACCTAAGTATTAAAACCTAGTTGATGGTTTGTGTCAATTAATAATCTCTAAGCCTAACTATAGAGGGCATAATTCTGAATTGCATACAGTTCTTAGGTTGCGCATGTATTTGTTTAGCATAGTACTTATCTTATGCATTCATAAGCTTGATAATTTATCATTGCTTAAGAGGGATAGTTCACTAAGTGTAAGGTCATACCCCCATATATTTTTGTTGATGCGAGGTCATTTTTTTGTTGTTGGGCTATGGTATCCCAAGGTCAATGTTCAAAATCTAGGATGTTCCGTAAGAAGGATCAAGCAATGGAGTAGACTTAGATTGAATATTTAGAATCTAGTATTTTCTATTTGGAGACATTTATAATATATTATTATTAATAATCACTCTTGAGACAAATTCATGGCTTATACTTATCTGTACTTTTAGGGATCTAGTATCCTATTGAATTTATTAATAGTTATGATATTTTAATAAATCTGTATGGTTAAATTATTCTGTAATGATATTACTTGTCTAAATGGCTTGGAGTGACTAGAAGTAGAAATAGCCTTGTGCATTGTATAGAAGAGTGATGATTAATAAGGACATTAATCCTCAATCTTCATGTGATGTATGGTAATTTATCACAATTAGGGGACTGAACAGGTCATGTCATGGATTACCTATATTTATATGATGATTAAGGAGAGTTCGAGAGTTTTGATGATTTGGTTCGAAAGTACTAGACATATTTACAAACCTTAGCTGCTATGATCTTAAGATGCTACTTTGTTTTGGGAGATGAACTCTTTATACCTATTATGTTAACTAGTTAGAAGCGAGAAGACTTCCATGATTGCCAACATTTGATTTGTTTTTAGATTGATGAACATGTTAAGTGGATGATGGTATTCATACTCTTATTTTATCTTATAAACTTGCACTTCTAGTTAATATGTTAATATTGGATTTTTCTTGTTTGAGTTGTAAAGCCTTAATGTTTCTTTGGCTAATAGGGGCATCTAGCGAATTGTAATGCACATGGGGCTCCTAAGGCATTACATTACAACTTGCAATAACTTGTGAGGCTATATACTTTATAATTAGTTCAACTCCTAAGCAATGATCATCTAATTACAATATATTCATTTTCTATTTTTGTGAGATTATAAGCACAAATTCAATGATAATTGAACTTATCTTTTACTCCTATTCTTTTATATATATATATATATATTATTAAAACCTTTGGAGGTTTATATAATCGTCATAATTAAAATTACTATTTAGACCAACATCAAATATTATTTGATAGAAAAATCAATATTAAAATAATATTACGAAATTATATATAACTTATATTATAAGTAAAATTATCTTTATTTATAATATCCACATCTAATTTCTCTCTCCCACTCTCTAAAACTGTACTCTTACTTTTTTCTCTCTCCCTTTCTTCTCTCTCTCATTTCTTATCTCTTTTCTTTTACAATTTTCAATAAAGCCCCCTTTTTTTTATAATTTCCATAATTTCTTTCAATCATATAATTTTTTGAAAGAAACCATTCTAAGTTATATAAATACATTAGAAGTAAAATTTATAATGGTAAATACAAAATGTTATATATGTTTCTGTTTTCTTATTAGATGCAAAATAAAAAAATTTACACATATAACACGGGTACACTGACAGTTAGTATATATATAAACCCTTAAGGACCCTAGATTGTTGCCTACTACCGGTTGTGATCTGTGAGTACCTAGAGTCGAGTCACGCCATCTTAAATGTTATTTACAGAATTCTAGTTGGTAATAAGCTTTGTAGTAGAAATATACAGAAACTATTCACATCCATTTGAATTACTAGCTTACGTTAGGCGTTGGTCAAAAATGAAAAGGGGCAGATATGCTGGCTTTAACAATCCGCGCTTTTGAAATAGAATCCATATATACAAATATTAGTCCTATGTCAAAATTTAGTTCAATGTCAGTTAATTACTTGTGTTGGAGAATGTACAGAAAATTCCATACATCCCACATTAAACGCATCAGTCAGCATCGTTATGGAGTAGTGTCTGAACTTGTTTAGGCATATGCAAAATTAGGAATTGATTCATCCCACGAACAATTAGCATTAAATTAAATTAATAGTATAAGAAAAGAGCATAACTTTCTCTGCATGCTTGGACAACTAGAATCCATAAGACATAGAAATCATATCATCACGGTGCCCTTCAAATCTCATCACCATCAAAGGTTGTGCACATCCAAAACATCTTTTCATAATGAATAAATCACTGAAAAAGTTTTAACTATTTTATTTTTTCTTTCAGTCAATTATATATTACTAAAATATAGCAACTTGCAACTAAAAAAATGAAAAATCCATTTTAGAATAAAAGCAAGCAATACCTTATAGGTTTTTCTCTATTTTTTATTCTATGTAAACTGGTCACATTCTTCGTTAACAAACCCACTACAGTATAGATTCCCTGTGATTAAATTCTTAATTATTCCGAAAGGAAAAGATAAAGAAAATTCATGGGCATCACACTCAAACCAGAACCACAAACGGCCCACGTGGATGATAACGACTGCATTGTCCTCTTATATCTTTGGACTTTGCACGCAGTTCACCGTTCCTTAAGTTGTGATTGCTGGAAAATTTGCATCAAGATTTAACATTGATACGAGATTATAATACATTCATGGTAAAGTAAGAGTATAAACTGTATACTTGAAATTAAGGAGAAATCTCTCTTATACTAGTGTTATTTTATGTAAAATTATAAAGAATACAAGAAAATATTACTTTTTTTTCTTGAAAAAAAATTAGGCTATATTAAATGGGAAAGTAATTTTTATATTTTTATCAAATGAGAGTAGGACCTTTCATTAAATAACAAAATGAGTAATCTTACACATCAGAAGTTATTCATATTAAAAACTTAATTACGATGTTCATACCAATAAAATGCTATAATTATTCCATAATTAATTTATTAATAATTCAAAAACATATATTCTAAATAATTAATTAATACCGATCAAATAATATAACATTCTCCCACCTAAATAGCATTAGTCAATTATGAGAAACATATGAATTATTTGGATGAGAATATCAAATATGGTCAAAACACATATTGACCAAAAGTTTATGGAATACCAAGCTTGATATTGCAGATATAATATCCAAATAGGAATATATATATCATACATATTAATATGCTTATATTTCACGAAAAAAAATGGATAAGAGAGATACAATTAAATAATACAAATGTATTATCTCAAAGAATAGTCCACTCATTTCAACAATGCTATAAGATATATGATAATAAAAGTAACGTTATCTCATATATATCTTACAGTAATTAATAAATACACAAATTTAAACCTCCACTAACCCAAAACATTAAAAGGCTTAATCAAGCTTATATGAGTTATATGGTTAAAAAACTTCAATAGTTAGTCTTTAGACAATAGATTTGCTAACATATTCTTTAAAGCAAGATGCTCAATTTGAGTCCAAAACTCTAAAATTTTCTTTCTAACAAACAGATATTTTATTTCAAATAGCCTACCTATCACACGCTATCTATATTAAAAACTCAATTATAGTGTTCATATTAGTAAGGTGCTATAATTATTCCATAATTAATTTATTAATAATTTAAAATGATATACTTTAAATAATTAATTAATGCTAATCCATATAATCAAATAATCTAACAAGGATAGCTAACATCAATCAATTAAAATCATTAAAATGAAATATTAGATTAAAACTAGATAATAAAGAGCATTAGATTTTCTAGTTAAATTAAAATCTTACTCGACTAACATGAAAATTACATCAAGGTGGAGTAGATTGAGTTCTCTTTAGGCCTGCAAAAATCAAACCCTTATAATAGGTATCTAGATTTGAAAATTCAAAACAAAATAATAGTATCTCAACGTCGAAAGAAAAAATTATTAATATGAACATACTATGTAATTTAATTAATGAATATGAATAAGTATCAGTAATATTTAAATACATATTAATAATAATAAGCTTGTATTTTTACCCAAATAGTCTAGATTTGTTTGGCAAGTAATAAATTCATTGGCTTCCCTGCATAAGAGTGATAAATGCTTTGAGGCTCAATAAAATTGCGAATTCTCTGAATGATGTAAAATGTTTACGAATTTGCTGCCGTTTGCCCTCGAATCTCTCCCTCGTTCGCATCTCTGCTTCATTTCCTAATGGTTCACATAGTTTAAGAATGTCTTTCTAAAGTTGGTAATCTTGGAAGCGCTCATAATGGACCTTACTTCTATAAATTTATTGATTCTTATAACTGGCTTTTACATTTTAATTACCCGTTACTTTTTAAGTATTTTCTGTGCTTTGTAAACTTTTTTTAAAAACTTCATCAACATTTTTGTTCATCGTAAATATCCCATAATTCATAATATGGAACCCTTTTATTTATTTATTTATTTTTTTCGTAACATCTATTTATTAAAATTTCTTTAGGGAATTACTTTGTCGTGTTTAGTCATGATCATGTAATTATCTTACTTTCATTGTGTTCTCAATTGTTTTCTAAAGTGACTTTATAGTCATAAAAATCTGTATCTTAGTTTTGATCATTTTTATCATTATCCATCATAATTATCTCCAAAATAATCATGATAAAAAAAAAACCTTGTAATAACTAATGAATTAGTTACTTTAGTGTGACTGGATACAAGAACCTCCCGATACATAAATTTCTTTATAAATTATAAAAATTTTTGGTACTTGAGGATGAACGACGAAGTTGTTATAGTAAACATATATTCAAATCGAAGAAAATTCAGTAAACTAGCAAAAAGATCACCTAGCTAAACTGGTTATAACGAGGAAAAGTTACGTAATGGACATACTTTTCTATTAAAAATTCTGATAACCTGTTAATATAAATGGTATTTTTCTATTGAAATGGTTTAAGTTTTGAATTCCCTTCTCCATTATAGTCACAAAAGAGGGAGACTAATAAAAAAATGAGAGAGAGAGAGAGAGAGAGAGAGAGAGAGAGAGAATGTGAAATCTGATAACCTCCTTTCTTGTTTCACGGATTTTGATTAAAGTTGGAGCTCAAAAGTATTTGTATATATGCCAATTGCTACACGATCACGTGGATGATCAAATAGGAAATCTCAATCACGGATTCAGTCTTTTACTGTGCAGACGTAATTACTAGGCATGTGCAAGAAGGTTTTAGGTTTAATATTGAAATGATTATTCCGTCTCCCACACGCCCCTATTTCCCCACCAGACCATTTTCATTTTCTTTTCTCCTTAAGTGCTAAAACTCCCCTGCACCAGCACTCCCTTTGAGCGAAGCCCTATATTCTCTGAATTTTCACATTTATACAAGTCTAGTTGGCCCCACCCTTTAATTGCATGACTAGAATTATTATATATTTGCTTTATTTTCATTTTAGTTACATACCCTATACTTTCGCACTTTTCCAGTTTAGATACCCATTAAATATCCTATATTATTTTGTGTGTGTGTGTTTTTTTTTCCTCCCCCTCTCTCCCTATTGCCCGTTACATAAAAGCTAATTAAATAAAAGGCTTACTAGATCTACCATATTTTCACGTTTTCCTTTAGGCCTTTCCTTTTTTTAACAACAACGAAGCGGTTTTTATGTTAGGCTCTAGTTGCGTAAATGAAAAATGATAATATAGGTATGTAAAGTGAAATAAAAAAAAAAAACCTAAAAACTAGGATTTCACGATTGAAAATATAAAATATAAATATCGTGAAATGGGGTGTGAAAATTTAGGTTTCTTTTTTTAAAATTTTTATATAATAGTTGCCATAGTTAATCAATCAAATATAGCAAGCATGCCAATTAATTTTAGAGAAGTTTTGATGCGATGATATATAAAGAGATGATCTTAGAGAGTAACATAAGAGGAGGAATGACAAGGTTGTTGGCTCATGATGCATGTATTTGACAGTGGATTGAATATAATGATCTTGATATGTTCTCGACTCGTTCTTAATGGTTTTGGTATTTGATCTTTTATGGAATCGTTCCGATAAAGTAATAACGTTTTGTAAAAAACTTATTAAAACTTCAAATATTATAAATAAGAAAGAGAAGATTCATATATATAGATTTTGAACCCTAATCTTAACCATTGGATGAAGCCGAAATGAAGGATCCAAATCAGTTGGACAATGGACAGTCCAAATTAAAGCCTCTAACTCTTATATAACTCATAAGCTTTGGGCTTGGTTCAAACTTAGGCTTGAGTTTCTTAAGCTTACAAAAAGAAGTCTATTTTCTTATACAACAAGCTTATTTGATCCTTTTTAAAGCCTGTTAACAAGTCAAAATGACTACTTTTCGATTGTATTTTTTTGGGTGCAAACAATCAAGCATAGCTGAGAGTTAGAAACCCAATGCAAATAATTCCTATTCCAAATCTATTAAGCTGAATCTATCTAAGACATATCTAATTGGATTCAATTTCTTAGATTCTTTCATTAGCCCATTAAATTAGTCTATAATATTAAATTAAGTTAAAAACCTAACTATTAAAATAGTCCTCTGTGGTTTTCTTTTTTTTTTTTTTTTTTTTGTCTTTTCGAAACTGAAATAAATTTCCTATATTATTGGTGATTCAAATAAGTTTGTCACGATGAAGCGGAAAACGAGAACTCCAGCTTGGGTTGTGCAAACATTCGTGAGCATCCAGCGTTCCTATATCGAGGGTTATCCACCTTAAAATTATGAATAAATATTCAACCTTTTGCCTTTTGTCAAAGTGAATAAGAATGATAACACGACGATTATTGGAGATCTACATCAACGAAGTGCTGAGTACTGACGGCTTAGGATGCATCTTTTGCTAATTTGCTATTTTTTGGGCAAAGGAAACTGAAGGTGAAAGAATCATACTAGAAGCCCTGTATATTTATACCAAAATTTTAATCAAATCCATTATATTTTAATGGAATCATTTCAATTATCTATGTTTGCGAGAAATTCAACTTATAGCTTTAATGTTTTAAATGAGTAATAATTAAATTTTTCTCTATTTATCTCATTGTTCCAAGTAAGTGATCTATACTTATAGCTATAATCTAGAGCAGATACAAATGAAATGATTTACATGCATGATTCTAAAACACATGCCCAGAGAATTTAAACAACTCGTTAGAACATTGTTGAATTTTAACACAAGCATACAATTTAAATGATTCAATAAAATTAAATATAAGCAATTGAAGTTTACTACAAATATAAGGGATTTGTAGTACACTTTTTCCCTTTGATCCTAATTGATTGAACCAACATCTAAGAAACCTAGTTGGAAAAGATCCCTCGCAACATAAAATGTGCAATAGGTTTACAATGAGAAAAAAGATTTTCGTGATTGAGCAATTGAATCATATAAAACTTTCTTGCAAAGGAATAAAATAATACTAGGTTGCTGAAAAAACTATATTTAAATATTTCAAATCTTAGAATTAGAAAAATTATCAAACCAGCAAAAAATTTTATTAAAAAAGAACATGGCAAATTATAGGTGACCATAGCCCAATGCCATGTGGTTCTAAACTTTTATACAATCACATAGATTGAAAGTTTTAAACTTGATTATAAAATAACAAAAATTTTAGAATTTTTTACACTACTTTTTCAATTATATACATCGTCCAGGCGTCTTTATCTATGCATACTCAAATCTGCAGGACAATCTTCTAAATTAGTTAAAAATGCCGTAATGTACTTAAAAGACAACTTTGGTCTAGTAGTCATTCAACTATAGTTATACACTCATACATGAACAGATATATTGGGGCGGAAGTGGCCAGTCCGCCAGAAAACTTTGTGCAAACTTTTTATACATTTATGAGTCACTTTATAATATTGCATTACATTAGCAATAAAAATAAATAGATAAATAAACAAATTTCCTAATAAATGTATATTAACAATTTAATGATTGTCCTTTCCATAATAGGAGGCACCCAATGATTACATTATGCGTATACAATTTTATCATATTATATGCATTTCTTTTTTGAAAAAAGATTCAATTATACTAATACACCGAGTGTCATAATAAATATATCCTAAAGATAAAAAGGAATAACTAAGGGGGCATTCACTAAGAGGAAATGAAATAGTCATTCCCCTCCTATTCCATAAAGTTTCTCTATTACACCGTTTACTTTCCTTAATTGTAGTTCGTCGAGAGATCTAAATTGGGATTCACAAAGCCAAGCAAAGAATGGGGATTCCAAGTCTAAGTGACCCTTACTACCCTTGCTTTACCTAACACAGTAGAGCACCACCACACACCACCACCATATACTTCCTCCATAGACTACTATCAATTTTGTTCAGACAAGAAGAGAAATAGAGAGAGAGAGAGAGTGAGAGTGATGAGTACCAAAAATAAAATAAGAAGATAAAAGGAAAAAGAAAAATAATAGGTGTTATAAACTAAGGCAAGCTTGGTATTAACAATATTAATAAAAGGCATTTTGCATATAGAAAAGTTTAGCAAACCCTAAGTATAAAAGGGTCGATTAAGGTTTTTGAGAAACCATATTCCTACATTTTTCCTATCACATGTTGTGTTGCCTAGGGTTTTGCACAAGTTCTTGAAGCCATGAAGTGAAAACATTAAGGACTAGCCAAATTGAGTTAAGAAAGCTAAGGTAAGGCTTATGTAATGTCTCCTTGTTTTAAAATCTTAATGAATTCTTGTTAGAAACCTATTTTTTCCATGTAGGACTACCCCAAAAAGAATTTGAGAAAACTTTTAGGGAGTCCTACAGAGAAATCTTGTGTGGTGAAAGTAAGGCTAAAGTCATAAGATATCAAGTAAGGTTGTAAGAAACCCTTTTCCTTTAAATTTTTGTTCAAATCTTTAAAGCAGCTTGTTTTTCCACATAAGCAGTAGGTAAAATGATCCTAAGGTAATCCTACATGTATCCTATAGTGGTTCTTAGGTTGTGGATGTGAGATTTTGGGTCTTAATGGTAAGTATCCTAACCTAAGTTGTATGTCTATTTCTTTTTCTTGAAAGAGTTGTTGAATTCTTAGATTTTGGATGGTGATCTAATTATATATTGATGTTTAGATGATATTTGGTAAGTGGCAATGAAGTGTTGATGTTGAAAAACACCATGGAAGGGTAGTTTTCAAAATGGGGCAAAAGTAAGATTGTGCATAACGGATGAAACTTCGATGCGATTTGCAGGATTCTATAGATTACAACTAACATCTAGACATCATCCCCTAGAGCATCTAGACACCAGGGGTAATTCTGCACCTCTTTGACCATAGTGTTTGGATGCTACTTAAAGTAGCATCCGGATGCCATATACCCAGTTTTGAGTAGTAACGTTTCTCTAAGTTTTCTATCGTATTTTTAGTTTGTTTTCCTATTCTAAACCCTTACCTAAGCATTTCTAAACATAGAACATCATCCAAAACATCTTATGAATCAATACATTCTTATAGTAATCCTAAGCTCCTCAAGTGATTCAAGAGAGAATGAGAGTACACATGTTATTCTTTTATGATTAGGTTATAAACCCTTGTTTTGGATTCTGAGCAAAAACTGCAATCAAGTGTTTGGTTTGGTTGTTGTTTGTATGTATATAGGATTAGTAAGTATTAATTAACTTGATTAATATTTAGCTTAAATAAGTATGCAACGTGTCCTTAGCTCAACATAAGGGATTGGGAAGACCAAACCTTAAGGTCACCTTATGATCTTAGTGTGATGGTGTCCTAATTAAAGTCTCACTTTGAAACAATTTGAGTAGATTAGGTGTTCATTGGTTCCTAAGGTATTAGGGAGACCTAATACCAATAATATAGTATGCCAAAGTCATGAGTTATGCTCAGTTTCAAGACATCGAAACTATATTGCTTATCGAGCCTAAATAAACATAATAACTGGTGGTTTTGCATTTAGTTATATTGAATTGTTAATGTATGTGTATGTACATTACTAAGTGATCATGTACATGTAATTTGCATACCTTATATTGAGCTTTGCTCACCCTACTGAGGAATTGTTGTTTTTAGATGTAGGGACAAGATACGAGGACTATGAGGATACCTATAGCAAGTATGATTACTACTATGGAGATGTGGCAAATTACTATGATCATTAATTTAATGATGGACATGGATTTGTGTAGTTTAAGTTAGGTCATGGAAATTGTTGAAAAGAGTTGTCAAACATTGTTTTTGTTCTTAATTTTGTGTTATTACTTGGGTCATGAGAAGTCTCCTGGGACTTCTGCAGTTATTATCCAGTTAATTGTCAGCTTTCATATATGGTTATTTTAGAAACATTGAAGTTTTGGTAAAAGGTTTCTTGAAACAGTTTGTAATTATATCATGAGTTTAATTCTATTTCATGAAATAAAGCAATTCAAGTGTTCATCTTTATGTATTATTGGTGAATTGGGGATATCTAAGTTATCCTTGAATTATTGTGTTGGAGTTATTACAAGTGATTAATGATTGTTGAATTACGAGGAGATGTTAGTAAGTCATAATCTAGATGTCTGACGTATCAATAGAATATAAGAATACATGGCAAGCTATAATTTCTTAAGTTCTGAGGTGTTACAATTTTAGTGATATTAAAGCCTTAGGTTTTAAATCTAAGTCATAAATAGCCTAGGCATGAACCTAGTAGCTTATACTATGAATGTAAGGTTAGGACACGTAGCTTGTAAAGCTATGTTGAGATTATGTGCTTAATGTAGTTCTTTGCGCTTAAGTTGCTCATTCTATTTAAGTTTATGTAATCCTTCCCTTTGATGCCAAACTTACAGGACTTTGTTCATGTGTCTTCTTCTTGTAACATGCCTAGACACGATGCTACATCCAACTCTTCCTCACATCTTCAGTCTGGTAGGGATACCAACCCAAACCACATCCTTTTACCAAATCAAAACCAAAATGAGTCAAGTTTATCACCTCAAGGATAGAGACCTCAACCACCAGACCAGAGCTAACCTGCCCTTAGCTAGACTCAAGCCCAACAGACTTCGGGCTAAGAGTAGATCCACCCTCCTTTAGGTATGCCTATCTCAAACTAGACCTAACCTTAGTACAATTGAGGTTAAGGATCAAATACTGTGATAGCTACCCAAGTTTTGAATTCAATGAATGCTATGATTGGGGTACTAGTGTAACAACAGCAATAGCAGATTTAGAGCAACATGCATGTCATTCAGGCAAACGCTGAAATTTGGAGGCAAGAGAGACAGGTTACTATGGATACTTTATATGTGGTCATATCGATAGGAATACTTTTGATCAGTTTGTGAAGATCACCTGTCATTTCTACCCTAAGCCAAATGATCCAATGGGAGTTGAAGAGTAGATAACTAAGCTAAAAAGGTCTTTTGCCATGGCAACGGTACCAAACAACAAAAAAGTGACCTATGCCACTTTCTTTTTAAAGGGTTCTACAACTTAGTGATGGGAGAGTGCTCCCAAGACTAATAAGAATGCAACAAGTCTTATCACTTGGGAGGAGTTCAAGTAGTTATCCTTTGATAAGCTCTTCCTTAATAACATCAATAAGCAGATGGAGCATACCTACCAGACCTTGTAGTAGGGTAATTGATCGGTGTTGGAGTATGAGGTAGAGTTGAATTGCTTAACCTAATTCTTGCCAAAGTTGATCGAAAGAGATGAGAGGTGACATACCATGAGTTTCATTCTTGGTTTAGAGCCTAAGCTATAGGAGCGAATGGCAGAGTTCAAGGACACATATGTTGAGATAGTTGAGCAAGCTAGAAGTGTAAAGCAAGGCATGAAAAGAAAGGGAGAGCTGCTAACTTAAAGAGAGAAGAAGGCCTTAGGTAAGAGATAGTCAAGCAAGTGAATGGCAGAGTTCAAGAGGTCTATGCCAAGCTATGGACCCCCAGATAGGTTCAAGAGACTTACTATAGGCATGGTGATCAAAGAGGGTGGCCAATGAAGTGGCACATACTAATGCCAACCCAATTACCCATGCTAGTATCGATTAGGTGCACTTACTGCTATGAACCATATGATATTTCTTAGTGTAAATGGACTCCGAGTGCCTTCGTCTTATGTAGTAAGATCGAACATGTCAGCAAAGACTACAAAGATTACACTTTGATGCATTAGGGTTTTTGCTTCAAATGTAATTAGAAAGGGCATCGAACAGCAAATGTAGAGAATCATAGGAACAGCCCATGCAGACTACTCTGCCTACTACTACTCAGAACAAAGCTAGAGCTATTTAACCTCAACCAGGACCCTACTAAAGAGCATCGGCTCGAGTCTTTGTGCTTTAGTAATAGAGTTAGAGTTAAGAGACTATTGATGTGGATACTCTTCCAAGTATGCTCACTATTCTTAACCAGATTGTATACATTTTACTTGATACTAGATCTTCTTGTTTTAGCATTAATGAGTCTTTGGTGAATGCTTGTGTCTTCTATGCTACATTTCTAGACATTCCCTTGATTGTGAATACCCCTATGGGGATTAAAACTATGTGAATAAAATATGTCAAGATGTAGAGATTATTGTAGGAGGAAGGATTTTACCAATAGACTTATTAGTGCTAAACATGTTAAAATTTGATGTAATCTTAGGTATAAACTGGTTAGTGAGACACCATGCAACCATTGAATATTACAACAAGGTGATCACTTTTGAGCCTCTAGGAGAAGTACCTTTTCAGTATCAAGTGAAAGGTAAAGGCCAGCGAATTGTATTGATTATGAGTTATGGGGAAGGCTTACCTTAGCAACCTTAGGTATAAAGACTGGTGCAAAGTTGAAGTTGGAACAAGTACCATGGAACAAGAATTCCTAAATGTCTTCTCAAATGATTTGCCTAGATTACCACTAGACTGAGAAGTAGAGTTCATATTAGATTTAATACCGAACACCAAGGCTATTTCAAAACCAGCATGTAAAATGGCACTTATTGAAATTGTTGAGGTGAAGATACAACTGCAAGAGCTATAAGACAAGGGTTTCATAAGACTAAGTTCATCTTCGTAGGGAGCCCCCAATCCTTTTTGTAAAGAAGAAAGATGGGAGCATAAGAATGTGTGTGGACTATAAGGATTTGAATTAGGTGACAATCAAGGATAAGTACCCACTTCCCCGACTTGATAACTTGTTTGACTGGTTATAAGGGGCATAAGTATTCTCAAAGATAAACTTAAGGTTAGGCTATAACTAGCTATACAACTAGCTAAAATAAAAGCAGAAGATATGGAGAAAATGGCATCCTAAACTAGATATAGGCTACACGAGTTCCTAGTCATGCCATTCAGTCACATAAATACGTCTACAGCATTTGTAGCCCTCATGAATCGAGTATTTCAAGATTATCTAGATAGATTTGTAGCGGTATTTATTGATGATATTCTCATATGCTCTAAAAGCAAAGAAGAGCATGAGCAACATTTGAGGATCATACTAAGTAAACTTAGAGCAAAGAAGTTACATGCTAAATTTAGCAAGTGCAGGTTTTAGTTAGATCAGGTAGCCTTCCTGGGTCACATAGTAAACAATGAAGGTATATTAATGGATCCAAAGAAGATAAAGGCTGTGGTGGAGTGGACATTTCTAAGTTGGCAACACCCTTGACTCGGTTGACTCAGAAAGGGATGAAATTTGAATGGGATGACAAATGCGAGCAAAATTTTCAATTGAAAGAGAAACTTGTTACTACTCCGGTGTTATCTTTACCTTGTAGTACAAAAGTGTTTATGATTTTCAATGACCCTTTGAATTAGAGAATAAGTTATGTATTAATGCAAGATAGTCGGGTGATAGCGTATATGTTACGCTCACTCAAGCCTTATGAAAAAAACTACTTAATTCATGACTTAGAGTTAGCAACAATAGTCTATGCCTTGAAACTATGGAGGCATTATCTATTAGCGGAAAGGTGTAAGGTTTATACCAATCATAAGATCTAAAGTACTTTTTCACTCAACAATATTTAAATAGGAGGGAGAGAAGGTAGCTAAAGCCGATAAAAGATTAAGACCTGGACATACAATACCACTTTGAAAAAGATAATGTTGTGGATGAAGCATTCAGTAAGAAGCAATATAGGAATCTATATGGCTTAATAACAATGTAAAGTCCATTGTTAGAGGACATTAGAAGACTAAATTTGGAGATTTAGACTAGAGAAACAAGTGTTAAGTTGGCAAACATTCCAATTCAACCTACAGTAGTATACAGGATTAAGATGGCTTAAGTTGAGGATGAGAGTGTACAAAAGATAAAGAGGAAGATGGAAGCGGGAAAGGTAGTAGAGTTCATTGTGGCTGCTAACAGAGTACTCGGGTATAAGGATAGGTTATGTATACCAACAAGGCTAGAGTGGAAAGGTGAATTGCTGAAAGAGGTACACTATTAAGGATATACAATACACCGAGTAACACAAAGATGTATAAAGACCTAAAGGTACATTGTTGGTATAATAATATGAAGAAGGAGATTGTTGAGTATGTATTGAGATTCCAAACTTGCCAACACATAAGAATCGAGCATTGGAGGTAAGCAAGTGATTTACAGCCATTATAGGTACCGGAGTGGAAATGAGAATAGGTTATCATGGATTTTGTGACAATGTTACCAAAGACACTATGTAAACATGATGCATTGTAAGTGATTATAGACTGACATATAAAGTTAGCTCACTTCATTCCTATTAACATCAAATACTCATTAGACAAGCTTGCTAAGTTATAAATTAAGGAATTAGTAAGGTTGCATAGAGTACCAATAAAGATCATATCAAATAGAGATACACGATTTGTTGGCATGTTTTGGAGGAGTTTATACAAGGCTTTAGGTATGAAGTTATAGTTTAATACTACCTTCAACCCTTAGACTGATTAGCAATTAGAGAGAACTATACAAATTGTGAGGATCTACTACAAGCATGCATATTCAATTTCGGTGGCCAAAGGGATGGGCACTTACCCTTAATTGAATTTACCTATAACAACAGCTATCAGGCGACTATTCAAATAGCCCCTTATAAAACCTTATATGGTAAGAAGTGCGTATCCCCTACTCATTGGGATAAGGTAGGAGAAATGCAAGTTTTGGGTCTAAAGTTAGTATGGGAAGTAGTAGACAAAGTGAGATTTATCAGACAAAGAATGTAGACTATACAAAGCTGTTAAAAGAGTTACACCAATAAACAGAGATGCCCATTGGAGTTTCAAGTAAGAGATGAAGTTTTTTTTTTTTAAAGTATTTCCAACTAAGGGAATTTTTAAATTTGAGCTAAGAGGAAAATTATCCCCAAGATATGTTAGACCCTTCAAAGGCATAAAGAGAATCGAGAATATGGCGTACAAATTAGAGCTTCCTCCCAAGTTAAAGGGTACCATAATGTCTTTCATGTATCTATGTTGAGAAAGTTCAAACCCAATCCAGAATATGAGACAAAGCAACACCGAGGGTAAGTAATGGGCCTGGGGACTTTAGAATTGTAGCTAGACTTGTCTATTATGAATCTGTCCATCAAGATTATAAACACAAAAGTCTAAGAACTAAGAAGAAGGCAAATACCATATGTTAAAGTTGAGTGGGCAAGTCACTTAGAAAGGTAAGCAACTTAGGAGCTAGAAGAAAAAATGAGAAAGAAGTGCCTAGAGTTGTTTCAAGAGTAAGGTATGTAAATTTTCTACTTTCGAAGGTAAAAGTTTTTATGGAAGGCGAGAGAGAGTTGTAAAACCCAAAATAAAAGAGAAAATGAAATAAGAAAATAAAAAGAAAAAGAAAAATAAGAGGTGTTATAAGCTAAGGTCAAGCTTGGTATTAACAATGATAATAAAGGGCATTTTAGGTATAAAAAGGTTTAGCAAACCCTAAGTATAAAAAGGTCACTTAAGGTTTTTAGGAAACACTTTTCCTACATTTTACCTCTCATGTGCTATGTTACCTAAAGTTTTGTGCGGATTCTTAAAGCCACGAAGTGAAAACGTTAAAGATTAGTGAAATCAAGTTGGGAAAGCTAAGGTAAGGCTTATGTAATATCTCATTATTATAAAATTTTAATGAATTCTTCTTGGAAATTCTCTTTTCTACATAGGACTGCCCTAAAACGAATTTAAGAAGACTTTTAGGGAGTCCTACAACGGATCTTATATGGTGAAAGCGAGGCTAAAGGCATAACATATCAAGGTAAGGTTATAGGAAACCCTTTTCCTTTAAGTTTTTGTTCAAATCCTTAAAGCAGCTCATTTTTCCTCTTAGGTCAGTGGTTAAAACAATCTTAGGATAGTCCTAAGTGTATCCTACAGTGGTTCTAAGGTGGTGGATGTGAGATTTCAGGTCCTAAAGGTGAGTATTCTAATGGAAGTTGTATGTTTATTGTTGTTTCTTGAAAGAGTTGTTGGATAGTTAGATTTTGGGTGGTGATCTAATTATATATTGATGTTTAGATGATATTTGGTGAGTAACAATGGTGTGTTGATGTTAGAAAACACCAAGAAAGAAAAGTTTTCTGAATAAGGCAAAAGTGGGATTGTGTATGGAGGATGAAACATCGCTATAATATGTAGAATACTACAAGTTACAACTAGTGACAAAGCGCTATCCCCTAGAGCATCCGGACACTAGGGTTAATTCTACACCCCTTAGACCATGGTTTTTGGATGCCACTTAAACTAGCATCTAGACGCCACTTAAACTAGCATCTAGATGCCATTTACCCAATTTTGTGTAGCTGACGTTTCTCTAAGTTTTCTATTGTGTTTCAAGTTTTTTTTCCTACTCTAAACCTTTCCCAAGCCTTTCTAAATGTAGAACTTCACCTGAAACATCTTGTGAATTAATCTATTCTTTTAGCAATCTATGCTTCTCAAGTGATTCAAAAGAGAACGAGAGTATTATTGAGTTGTTATGTTATAAAGTGTAGTTAGAAGAGTTTAGAAACTAAGTACGTGTGTTATTCTTTTATGATCAGGTTGTAAGGCCCTTGTTTCAGATTCTAAGCAAACATTACAATCAAGTATGGGGTTTGTTTGTTGCTTTTATGTTTATAGGATTAATAACTGTTAATAAGCCTAATCAATATTTTGCTTAAATAAGTATGGTGTAGTACTTAGTAAGGTCTAAGGGACTTGGAGGACTAGACCTTGAGGTAGCACCCCGATAATCTTAGTCTAACAGTGTCCTGATTAGATTCTCACTTCGAAATAATCTTAGTATATTAGGTATTCTTTGGTATCTAAGGTATTAGGGAGGACCCAATACCAATATTTATATGTATATATATATAATATATATTGTATACCGGAATCATGAGTTACTCCAAGTTTCAGGATGTCGAAAGCATATTGCTTGTCAAGCTTATACAAAAATAATAAATGGTAGTTGTGTATTTAGTTATATCGAATTGTTAATTTATGTATATGCACATCACTAAGTGATTATGCACATGTGATTTATATACCCAGTACTAAGCTTTGCTCACCCTTCTAAGGAATTATTGTTTTTAAACACAGGGACTGGATATGGGGAGTACAAGGATACCTATAGTGAGCATGGTTACTACTATAAAGATGTGGCAAACTACTATGATTATTATTTTGATGATGAAAATGGATCTATGTAGTTTGAGTAGGGTCATGCAAATTGTTGAAAAAAGTTGTCAATCATTGTTTCTTTCTTACTTTTGTGCTATTACTTGAGTTATGAGAAGTTACTTGAGATTTCTCCTATTATTATATAGTTAGTTATCAACTTTCATAAACAGTTATTTTGGAAGCGTTGAAGTTTTGGTAAAAGGTTCCTTGAAATAGTTTGTAATTGTATCATGAGTTCAATTCTATTTCATGAAATAAAGCAATTCATGTATTGATCTTTATGTATTATTAGTGAATTGAAGATGTCGAAGTCATCCCTAAATTATTGTGTTGGAGTTGTTATAGGTGATTAATGATTGTCGAATTATGAGGAGATGTTAGCAGGTTGTAATCTAGATGCTTGACTTATTAGTAGATACAGAGACGCTTGGCAAACTATAATTTCCCATTCTAGGACGTTACACTAAGTTGAGAGAGAAAGAGAGTTGAGATCTAAGAGGGATTTAGAGAGATCATCAAAGAGAGAGAGAGAGATGAGATCCATGAGATTAGAGAGAGAAAGTTGAAAGAGAAAGAGGAAGAAGGTAAGGACATATATATCTATTACAGTTTATTTGTGTTGCTCTTTTTTTTCTTCAACTAAATAATATAATACCCATTCCCTGTATATTCTATTCATATAATTCAATGAACTAAACCAACTAAAAGTGTATCAAAACATGAACTATGATTACAAAAAGAATGGTTTTTCCATTTTAATAATTATTTCATGAATCTAATGAGGATTCAATCTACTACATTTATCAAACCTGGGTTAACCCATATGGTCTAACCCGGTTAGAACTAACTCAACCATAAAATTGGTTTGATATAATCGCCGTTCAATCCCTAGTCAAATTTGGTTTATGCTTTTAATCTGTGAGCCCCTCATATGTTTGGATTAGCCACCCAAGTTAGATTTGACAGCACCAATGAAGATCTTACATCCATTCTTAGATCTAAGTTTAAAAAACACTACATTACACTAACTATTCAAATAGCTTTTAAAGCAAAAATTTTATAAAACAATATAGTTGTTGAGAGTTCAACCAACCCAAAACTAAGTCTCTTTTTAATGAAAAAAAAATGTAGATAGCAAGTAAGGTTTTTTTTCATTAGAAGAGGAATAATAAACCTAAGTAAAGTATTATTTTTACTAATTAGCATTATGAAGAACACATTTTCAAAATCTATCATGTTTTTAGACTATTGCTAATTTGAGAGCCTCTCTTTAGATTGGTGACCTCCATTTTTATTATAACCCATCATTTTGCTTCTTTCACAAATTTTTCATACTTACAATTTTAATAATACTTTTCACTTCACTATGACATTACAAATTGCTATATACATCTTCATCATTAGGAAAAATAAAAACAATATCCATCGATTAAACTTTGCTTAACCCATCACTAGAAAAATAAAAACCCATACACTTGCATGCACTATGTACACATCTTCATTACCAAAATAATAAACAATATCCATTGATTTATATTTACTCAAGTCATCATCGAAAAGAAAAAAGAAAGCAAAAATCCATACATTGTGATATAATCATCTTTATATTCAATTCGTAGAAATAATATTAAATCTAAATCAACTAACTGAAATAGCATTCTGAAATGTAGAAATTGTAATGCCCCAAGCTAAATATAGTTAATATCCCAAGCAACAAGTATTAATTCGCACATTTTAACCTCTTGAACCAAAAGTTTCTAACTAGTATTAATATTTTATTCAATATTTAGCCTCATATATCAAGACTCAACATCTCCTATAATTCATGTGGGACTTTGTTCACATTGTGTGTTACAGTCTCTCTTTCTTAAACACAGCATTATTATCGAAAGACCTTCCAATTTGGTTTGAACCTTCCCCCTTTTTAATCGTCCATGTACCAAACATCTATAAGTAGGGGATTGCCTCCAATACCCTTTATGATACCGTAGATTAAAAATAGTTAATAACTAAGCCAACAAATACTAATTGGAATATTTCAACCACTTGACTTAAAAGTTTTCAAATAGTATTGATATGTTATTCACTATTTGGCCATATATACCACTGATCAATAGCTCCCATAATCCATGTAGCTTCAACTCTTCTTCTATTGTAGTCATTTTCTATAACAACCCAAGCTCAAGATACTATAGACTACTATGTGTCCCTAACATCTAATGACACATCAAGCATAAGCAATTATAAAAAATCTCCTAAATAAATACATAAATCTCTAATAAACCTCCTAAATTTTAGCTCTTCAAATAAAATCAAGACAAAAAATAAATAAATTTCTTAAATCTTAGATAAGAAATACTTAACGTAAATAAATCCAAATGGTTATAACCTAAGGACCAACCTTATAATTATAATATTAATCCCCAGTTAGGTAATCCTAGTGCTTGTCCAATTTCAATAAATTTTATATCTTCAAATTAAGTTCCTACATCTCAAAGTGATAAGGAGTGAGTCAAAACTAGATAATGAAACCCACAAGCACATACAAGTGTCATGCATCATACATATTTATATATACATAAATAATGTATCAAGAATATCGACTAGTCTATTTAATTATCTTTTATTAGCTAATAAATAGCACAACCTGGGATCATTTGCAACGATCTCTAAACTTGGAGTAACTCATGAATCCACTTTCATAATTCTAAGTTGAGACACTAGTATTGTGGCCCCTAAATACCCTTAACCTAACTAATTCTAGGATACTAGTATTGTAACCCCCATACACCAATACTATCTACCTTAAGTCATTTTTAGAAAGAGGAAAAGCATCACCCAAAGATCAACAAGGTACCTAGCTAAGTACAGGTAACAAGTACAATTTCTATTCTAGATAACTGTAAGTCCATTTAATTTTCAACTATACTACAAAAGCTTAAACTGTAAGTAAGGGTAACACTTACTTGAATTTACAATAAAAGATTTAACTAAAACTAAGTTCGTATCGACTTTCATACCTAAAGTAATTATACAAGTTAATAAGCCTATTAGATTCTATTCTTAATTCCCACTAAGCTCTACTCCTATTTCTATGTACTTCTTATTTTACTTTATATTTATAAGTTAAAAGCATATCTAAGTTGAGAACCATTAGTTAGGGTCTCCTTAGGGAATCATAAACCATTCTTCAATGTTTTTAACCGACAAATTAATCTATATTTATTCAATAACTTTGTAATAGAGTTTAGCAGTATTTAGGAAATGAAATAGGAGAAATTTACTTATTATATAAGAGTAAGGTTTTGGAACTCCAATAATACCTAGTATATATTGCACATACCTACAAAATTACATGTATGTACTTTTGCATTTATATGTGCTTACCACCCATATACACGACGTACACTTAAATGCATGCCATGTATTCCCATCTTGTATGTACACAACATGTACATGCTATGTACCTCTTCTGTCCCTCTTTCTTTCCTTCTTTCCTCTAATTCTTCCCTATCTAACACCTAACATTGACCCTTCAACCACATCTTTTACTAATTCAATTCTAATCAAATCTATACTTTAACCTCTACACTCTTAATCTTTTATCAAACAATAATCCATGGAACACTCAAGTGTGTTCTTATAATCGTTAAATGAACAAGACAAAGATCGTGATCGTTGACTTTGTGGTTATATTGATTATATGACATATAAGATCTATGTGCTATACATCAAATCACATACTTAGTAATCATAAACCAACAAAATTAACTAGTAATCTTTTACTGATGTAAGGTTTTCTAGGGTCCCTATTTTTAACTTACTCATTTCTTAATTCCATTATACTCTATAATTTTGTGAAAACCTCTAAGATTAGGGTAGAATTCAATCAATACTCAAACTAGTTAGTGATCTTACCTTATCCCTTCTTGATTTGCAGCTAATGAATCTAGTTACTTCGTATTGGGTTATAGAAAATGAGGCAAAAATTCTCATCAACAGAGCTATAAATGACCTAGGGTTTTTCTCGACCCTTTAAATAGTCTTCCTAGCTAATTACTAACATGCCTCTTCACTTATCTTTTTATTACTTTTTATGTTCTTAGGTATTACTTTCTTTTTATTCATTTTATTTTACGAGGTATTACATTTACATTTGGTCTTTATTACATACATAAAAGAGAAATTTTCGTAGTGTCAATGGTAGCCTTCATCTTATATTATTTTATTCCTTGTCTATTTATCTTAAATTTGTAAATTCTTTATTCTATGTTTGCGAACAACTTGCATCACTCATTCATTTTCTTTCACTTTATATTTCTAATGTCTTTTTGTTTTTGTTTTTTTCTTTTTTTTTATGTTTCAAACAATATGGAATGCCCAAAAAAAAAAAAATAAAGCCCAATGACATTTTAGTATGAAGATAGTGATTTAGAGAAGAGTTTGGTGCTTAGAGGTAGGTAAAGTTAGTTATTATAAGGACTTAACATACTTGTTAATATGAGTATCTTTAAAAAGGTTTAGAAATGATATTTAATGTTGTTAAAATTGATAAACCTTTTGTTTTTTTCTTCCCTTAATTCTATGAACTTAATGGGAACGGTTATTTTAGGGTATTTTCATTATGGAGATGGAAAGAAGTGTAAAATATTAGAGAAATCTAACTTGATTGCATAGCTTTTTAGATCTAGATTCATGACTTAAAATTGGATTGAATGTTAATCAATAATGTTAAAATTATTGGAGCATCCTTAGGAGTATTGATAGAATGTGAATTTGTGTGGATGAAGTATAGATTAAGAAGAAGCTTTCTAAGGGTGAGAGATAAGATCAATTGTACTAAATCACTTCGAAGAGATACATGGATTAGTATGTCAATGGAGAAGATGTATAGATTAGTTTCAAGTATGAAAGACTTTCTAATTTTGACTTTACTTGTACTAAGTTAGGTCATAAAGCTTAACAATAAAATAGAAAGAATTGATCTAAGGAGACATCTAGTATATTGTTGTGAGTAATTAGGATCAAGGATAGTTTTTAGTCAATAACAAGAGACACTATAGTAAAGGAGGGTATGCGAAGGTGTTTTGAGAAAAATTTGATGTATGAACTTATTGTTGTACTATTATGCTACTGAATAAAGATAACATACCCAAATCAAATTAGAAATATTTTTCCTTATAAAGAGACATTGTTCCCATTATTGAACCCTAATCACCCATAGTAACAAATATAAAAACAACTATGATACCTATACCAACTAAAGCTACAATGCCTAGCATTAATAGAAACTCAAACACCTTTATCTTAAATCCCTTAGATGATTGGTCTCTATTTTCTTATATAGTAGAGTTATCCCTTGAAGATAAAGAAAATGAGACATAAGAAGAAAATCAAAACTTATTATCAAACTAACCTAAAATTCTAGTTTCCAAAATTTCAGTGTAAGCCCTTAAATATTTGTCGTTAAAATAGAGGAAGGAGGAAGAGGAGATAAGGAGTTATGAAAAACAAGAGGATCAAATAGAGTGTATTACATCCAAGAGTGGATGCTAAGTTTCATGTAGGGCAGTTAGATGGTTTGAAAGGCCATGAAAACCTAGTGAAGAGGAAAAAGAGTAAAGGAAGTAGAAGAAGGGTAAAAAAGTTGCTTTTAGAAGATAACTCTCTAGTTGAAGTCACTATTAAAGAAATGAATATGTAAAATAAAAAGCAGTAGTCTTTAGTTCATGATAGCCTATAGTAGCTACAAAAGTATCGAGTTGGACTTACTAAGGGTTCAGCTTCCCTTGAAAGTTAAAAATTTAGATAGATTTTTGCATAAAGATTATTCATGTTTGGTTCTTATAATGGAAAAAGGAAAAATCAAACATAAAGATTATCTATGTTTGGAAAAAAGAAAAAAGAAAAGAGAAAAGAGAAAAATTGTGTTAATAGAATAACGAGGATGATGTATGGTAATGCTATCTATGCGCCTTTTATTGAACTTAATCTAGACTTACTCTAGGGGTAGTGAATGTATTACAAACTTGACACATTTCTTTTTGTCTCAACAAAATAGAAACTTTTCCTCTTCAACTCATTCTTTTTCATTGGTTATGTTATGATTTTAGATATTAGTTAGGCAACTTAATAAATAGTTGCAGCTATTAAGATTAGTTATTTAAGGAAGATAGTAAATAGTTGTAATTAGTAAAGTTTGTTAAAAAATTAATTACTATAGGAAATATTATAAATAGCATTTGTAAGACCGAAAGATCATTGTTTTCTATTTATAATCAAATTTAAGAACTATTGTTCTATAGTTCTCTTTCTTTCTCTCTCAAATTTCTAAGAGTTTATCTTTGACTCGAATTGAAAGCAATTTCATTTTTATTGTTTGTATGAATGAGCTATGCGAGATTTTAACAGTAGTGCTCTCGTTGCTCATACTCATTGATCTATTCTCATTGGTTCGATCCCATTCATTTTTCTTTTTTTCTTTTCTTTCGCTATCGTCACCATTTTGTTTGTTGTTCAATTTCATTTTTCATTTCCAATCATGATTAATTTGCTAGATCCTATTACATCAACATAAATACAAAATTCCTTAGAGCAAGTAATAGTACAAATAGAAATGACAAGATAGAAAATGATGGCATCATTCAATAAAGTGCAAGAAGATTTAAGTAAACTTGTAATATGTAATAAGCACTTAAAAGACTTAATTGTTGAATATATTAAAGAAGAGAAATTGATGAAATGGTACAATAAAGATATTAATTCAACCATAAAAGCTACGAATGAAGACAAGTTTCAAGAAATTGTTCAAAATAGTGATAAAGAAAATGTTACTATTGTAAAACAAGAAGATTCTAATACAATTCAACTATTCGGATTTCCAAAGAATCAAAATATGAAAGTAGTTGATGATAATCTCCTTAATGTTAACTTCGGTACGATAGTAGGAGTGATTAAAGTCATTGCTTACATTTCTCATGAGAAATATATTTTTCAAAAGAAGTTGTACTTAATATTAAAGACAATATTCAAAGACATTAAAGAGCTAAGTCATAAATAAGGAAGATTATTCTACATAAAGACAAACCGATAATGCATGCTTTAAATTTCTTGAGTACTTTTGATAAATTTTTACTTTTATTAAATAGAATTAGTTAATTATTATTTGTTTGCTTATTTTGTTCCTTTAAACTGTAAGGACAAAGTTTTTGTTAAGAGTGGAGGAAATTCTTATAATTTTAGATATTGGTTAGGAAACTTATTGAATAGTTGCAGCTATTAGAATTAATTAGTCAAGGAAGATAGTAAATAGTTGTAATCAATAAAATTTGTTAGAAAATTAATTACTATAGAAAATATTATAAATAACATTTATAAAACCAAAAGATCATTATTTTTCATTCATAATCAAATTCAAGAACTATAGAACTATTGTTCTATAGTTTTTTCTCCTTCTCTCTCGAATTTTTAAGAGTTTGTTTTTTACTCAAACTAAAAACAATTTTATTTTTCCTATCTGTATGAATAGGCTACACGAGATTCTAATAGGTTATCCCTATAAGAATAGAAGTTAGTTTAGAATTTAGATGTGTAACCTAAGGATTATCATTTCATATAGTATATTTATATCAATTCCTTACAAGTGTTTGATTACCTAGCAAAGAGGAAGATTATTCCATATACATTCCATATTGTTCATGGAGAATTGAAGATTAAAGAATGCCCTTATCATATGTCCTTGGGTTTAAGTTGTATGGTTTATTACATTAGGATTAAGGATGATTGAGGAAACATTGGGGATATTTTAGGATAGGGCAGATGGATGTATTGAGAAAGTTAAAAGCTTTAGAGGTCAAGAGAATGAGATTAGGAGTCATATGGTGTAGTTAGCATGGGCGAACGGAAGGAAAGATATACAATGATATATGGTAAAAAGCAACTAGAGCCTACTAATGTTGTGAAAATGGTGCAATTTTTATAGATGAGCGATTAAGGTTAAAGAAGATAAGTGGGGTAAAGAAGAAGATAAAGAACATTAGCTACAGTGATACTTGGGTTACTCAAATTTTGGAAAATTGTACATAAGTTCACTGACATTTTACAATGTCTAAAATGGATATTTGACTATGACATTGACTAAGGGATCAATTTGATTAGAAGTTAGCAACTTGCCTAATGCTTCCACCAATCATTGCATTAGTAGTTAATACGAGGCAAGTGCACCTATTAAATTCTAATGTAGTAGATATAAGTCCAAGTCAATCCCTCAAAAACCTCGAATACTAATACTAAACTTAACTCTATTATCTAATCGAAAAATTGTGATGGGTTAAATAAATTAAAAATACTAAAATTAATAAGCTAATCTAATTATGAGCTTGACTAAGCAATTTAGGAAGTAATAAAATTAAGAAAGACTTCAAGAAGGCAAATAATATATTTAGAAATTATTTCCTCTAGTGTTTAACATGTGATCACTTAAAATATTTCTAATTCCATTTCTATCATTCTTGACTGAAAAGATTCATAATTGAAGTAAACACATTTCTCAAGCATATTAACTCTAACCCTAACTTATTAATCTAAATCTCTTCACTTAATAATATAATTTAGAATCGCATTAATATACAATGAATTTCTACACAAAAATAATAAGTTTTTGGAAGAATCATGTATCTTATCTCTAAGTACATATATAATTTTCTCTAATTATGTTAAGATCTCATTATATACATGATTTCTCAATCATCATGCATAATATCATGGATTGATACCCTACAAATATCAATAAACAATGAAAATACATAATTAAATCAAGAAATATATAAAATTTATTGAAAATTATCAGTAAATCCAATAATCACATGAAACACTAGATTCCAGAATCCTAAATATAAGAATCTTAAATTATGATGATGAAATTGAAAGAAAATTGCAGCAAAATCAAGAACTAAAATATGAAAAACTCCTTTTATCAATAAGAAATCTCTTTAATCTTGAAGTTGGGTGTTGCTTCAGCCTTTTTCTCCTTCCTCCCTTCAAGTCTCTTCTCCTTTTAAATATCCAAAATTATCTCCAAAACCTTTATAAGTCCTTATATAATATATTAGGAAGTTTCTTCTTTCATCACCAAACATAACTTAAGATACAATTGTGACCCCAAATTATGTAACTCATTAACCTTAGGCACAAAAATAATCCTCGGTGTGATACAACCTAGGGATACGGTTATATCCCAAACTATATAATTTTCTAATAAGAAATTTCCTGCTTTCTCCTATTATTTATATAACTTCAAAGCTTCGTAATCCATTCATTTGAACTCTGAATTAAGTGAAACTTAATTCTTTTTCTTCATTTTTAATCCAAAAACGTATTCAAACCTTGAAATCTAAATTTTGCTCAATTAAGTATCAATTTCTTTAGAAAAAAATCCAAAAATAAGATATATACTATAAAATCATCATGTAAAGGGTATTTAAAATAAGTATATACATACAAACTACTCCACTTATAATTCTATGTTGACTTTGTACTCAGATGACTTATATTACTAATTAGATAATCTTACCATCTAATTATATAAAATTTTCCATTTATTACTTTTTAATAGGTACTTTATCATAATTAGTTTATTTTCTCAAGCATTTTTTTTTAAATCTATTATATCCATACTCTATACTAGTCATTCGTATATTTTTGTCATCTTTTATTTTCTTATATACAAATATTAGGTTTTAGAACGGTACCAAAATAATCCCAAAGGAATGGAAGGAAGAAATTTTCTTTGATCAAATAAAAAAAAAAAGGAAGGAATAAATTTCAAAAGAAGAAAGAAAAATACTAGAAAAATCCTTCTCAATGGAAATGTACACATTAATGAATTTGGTAAAATGTATATCTCAATCATGAGACATATATGCACACATATACAAGGATAATGAAACAATAAATTTTCATATTCACTAGGAAATATTGTGAAGTACTATAAGATTGAGCCTAGCTACATGAATTGTGTTTATGTCTAGCATGGCCTAATTTCTAAAAGCCGATTAAATACTTTTGGATCCATTTTCGTTCAATTCTTTCCCATCTAATTTAACTTTCCCGATATTGATAACAAAGTATAGAGAAAAGAGATATTAATAAAAGTTGTCATATATATACACATACATATATACATACGTACATACATACATACGTACATGCATACGTACATAAATATAAAATTAAAATGAATGGCTAAAAGACTAGATTGTTCAAGAAAAGAGAAGCCTTGTTGATATTGACCAATGATATAACTAGGCTTAGATTCAAGCTTGATTTATCTTTAATACAAGGCTTACCTACTCCACTAAGCTATAAGAACTTTAAGTGAAATGGTTTCTTATAAGTTAGATCGGTAATTTTTGCCCTTAAATTCACCATTTGCTTTGCTAACTATTCAATATCAACATTAATAATTTCATAACCATCTTGTTTTTTTAATATTATTAAACCGATAATCTTTTCATTTAAAAATATATAAAGTAATAAATATTATTAAGTACAAAACTTTAAAGAATTAAATACAATCAAAATAACCTCTCCTATTTTCTTTAAAGGATTATTAGACTTCCAATTAAAAGTATGAATGAAAAAGTTCAAAAAAAATACACCGAAAAGACCTAAGTTTTCTCTAATTCTCCTTTTCAAGGCCGATGTTTTTAGGTTTTTTCATTTATGGAGCTAGTTTTTCAAAAATGAGCCCAAATAAGATTTCCTTTATTTTCTATTACCTTCTAATACAGAGTGTTGTTAACATTCAAGTCCTAAAATGAAAAAACAATAGAAAAACATAGGTTCAAAAAATGAAAAAAAGGGTCAATCGGTTTACTTTTACTTTTGTCTTTTAAAAGGGTCTTAGTTCAAAAATAATAAGATAATAAAAAATACAGAAAAATGAAAAGAAGAAAAATCATAAATATATTTTAGGAAAGTAGATTTTTAGAAAGAAAAATGGTTTAAGGTCAATCAGTTTAGTTTTAGTTCGATTCAAATAGTTTTATTTTAAAGAGTCACATTGTTTAAGTATAACTTAATTATACTAAATAACAAGACACAGGTCAACGACTTAATAAATAAGCTTTTGAGTATTGGTATTAGATTAGTCTAAGGTCATGGGTTCGAATCTAACTAAGCACATATGTGACTTTTTATTTTTCTTTCTTTCATTTTGTGAAAGTTGGCTGAGCGTACGGGATTCAAATCTAATCAAATCTTTTACGTCTAATGCAATAAAGATTTGTGAAATTCAAATCTAATTTTATTTTTATCAAATCAGGTTTAAATCGATATAAATGATTTAAGTCTAATTTAATTTTTATCAAATTAAATCCAAGTCAATATAAAATATTCGATTATATATGATTCTAAAGATTTGGTTCTAAACTTTACAAATTCAAATCGCGCAACATAAAATAGAGACAATTATACATTACCAAAAGAACTGAAATTCCTTTTCTTCGCCCTTCACATTCACAATTAGCCATCCATCGTGATTCACCAACTACGCCCCACTAAACACTCAGTACATAGCACCACACTCACATGTAAACTCTAGATGAATCCAATGATGCATGATCACAACTCTAACAGCCTACAAACATCATAAATTATGTCTACTATCAACCCACCATCTACGGCCTCAAACACACTTCACTGCTGAACAACACTCCACGTACATACAACAGCACCCTTCACTTTACACATATAAACACATCATACACACTTGCCCCAACAGCAACCACAACACTTGACCCCCAATACTTCGAGCACACCACTACAGCACACTTCTTCAGTCACTGCAAGTTACGAGCATGCCAAAGCATGACACAAGACATGCGCAATAGTCCATCCATGCTCATTCCTTCACTAACAGCAAGCAACACACTCAGCAACAACTTCACTAACAACGGCCACATACTCTGACCAAGCCATGCAACAACAACTTCATGGCTATTGAACACAAATCAGCCACGCCACACACTCTACAAATAGTAGTAGTCCTCGACCTACTTATTGTTAACAAACAACAACCAAGCTCCATTAATAGTAGAACACACGATGATTACAGATGCCACTGAATAGCCCACTGCTACACACGCAGCACACTCCATGTAAGTCACGACACTACTGCACTCTACGATTAACATCCACCACTGCTAATGCCCAAGCTCATGTACGGCTAGTAGTACACATTGTTCATCCACCCACCACCTGTACAACCAAATAGCATTAGGTTCGATTCTTTAAATTATTTATTATTATTATTATTTATTTATTTATGTTAATAATATAGTATATAAATAGATATAGATATATTAGCTTAGGAGATCTATTTATCATTAAGTTAATTTCTTAAGATTTCTCATTTAAGAAACATTGTTTTAAAATAAAAATTAATAAAAGATCTTTTTAAAAAAATAGAATTTTTAAAGAGTCTTTATGAAATACAATTACTCGAGAGTAGGTCACCTTTAGATTATTTTTTAATAAACTAAATCAATTAAACACGTAAACTCAGTCATTTTTCAAAGTTAAAATAAACTAATATACTAAAATTTTTTGAAAGAACTACGAACGTCTGATCCTGACCCGTAAATATGCAAGCACCTTTGGGGCGAAGTAAAAATCTATAAAAACTTAGGTTTTTTTATTTATTTTCTTTTCTTTTTATGTTCTTAAAAACATCTAAAAAGGACAATTTTAATGAATAAGCTTAATTTCAGAAAATAGATAATGGTACTCGTTATGGTTTAATAGGTTAGCCCTCTAAATTCAAAATCATCTAGTTTTTATCAAATTGAAATAAAAGACTGATAGCTAAATCGTAATTAATCCACCTAATTGATTACGATTTCTTTTTTTTTTCCCGACTTTGGTTGAATGGCAACTCCAAAAGTTTTTTTTAATAAAAAAATATAGAATTTCTCAATTTCTTTAGTCAAGAATTAGTACTAAATGAGTTAAGGTTTAGTATCGATTAGAAAATGGGAAGTGAAATCAAAATAAAATAAAACCGAAAAATCAATCTCGACAATAATAAATGTCTATTTATTGCATAGTTAAGTATAATTTAATTAATAATGAATAACTATACTTCACTTGAATTAAGGATATTTATATGTGAAAGGAAAGGAGGAGGATGACGATGATAATGATGATAAATAATGGTAATTTAGACTTGATAAAACTAAATATGTGTATGTGAATAGGGACAAAATGATGACTTCAATTATTGTATTATGTTGATGGGCAATTTTGTACCATGGACTTGGAAGACCTAATCCGACCCTTACAGACCATGGAATAACTAACCTTGGCTCATGACTGATCTAAGGCAACGCAAGTCCCAACCCAGGAAGATTGGTTACAATCAGGACAACCTTGGCTAACCGCATGACCTTAGCTTGGTAAGGTCAAGACTGTAGTCCTTATACTAAAAATAAACCCATGGTGTCTATACTACAAGTGACCTCAAACCTAAATAGTAAACTTAGTAGATTCAGACCTCAGGTATTTAAAAACATTATGACCCTATCACTTTCCTATTGAGGAACATATCTTCTGGGAGATATACTTGCCTATTTGGGCAAGATGTATATCTATACAAGATTCTCCCCATCAAGCCTATAAATAAGAAACCCAATAGGCAAGACACTTTTTACATATATACATATGAGCCATCTTTATCTTATTTCCTTTACCTCGCAATATCGCTAACTTAAGTATCAGATTGGTTACACTGTACAACCCTCCAGTACCCACTAACCATGTTCTCTTTTGCAGGACTAGGTTCATCTTACAAACCTAAAGCAAAATTTCTATTGGAAAAATTAAGACAAAAACATTAACGCTAGTTTATGGGAATCATTCCATTCAAAGTTGACAATTTTATGCACCTTGAATCAAGAAATTAAGGGTGAAAAGATGGTAAGAACAACCAGGTCTAAGCAATAAGAACAGGCTAACCTGGTAGCCATAAAGGCAATTGAGCTTATTAGAAGCCAAGTTTCTAACGCTGAGAAGGAAATAGAGGTTGAAGATAAGGAAGCCCTAGGTGGCAACAAGAATGTCATTGTGGCCACTAGAGGAAGTTGCTAAAGTAATGGAAGCAATCAAGGGAATCCTACCTAGAATCCTTAGATTGCTCACTTGATTGAGTTAGTGGAGAAACTAATCGCCTAGAATGATGAAATTCGAACTCTGAATGCTTAAGTGGCCAAATAAAATGAATTGCTCTAGGAGTAAAATAAAGCATTTAAGGCATAACTACATGGGAAATGAAGAATCCCGTACTAAGGGTCTTATGTTTTGGGGGAAGATTGAGGGGACTCTGGCATCTCCTACTCTAAGGCTCCATATTCGATCACCAAGCTCCCTATAGGTAAAAGAAGCACACTAAATGAGAGAAGAGCCTTGAGCAATTCGAGGATAAGCATGACTAAGCTAATGACCAAGGAAAAGCTCAAAGATAATGTAGCCATGCCTATAAGATGCAACTCAAGGATAGCAAGAGAAAATCTTAGATAGATCAACTCATTAAGGTTTCTAATTATGATCATTTAACAAATTCAGTCTCTAAAAGGATGTCAAGCAACTTTGAGAGTGGAAAGACGAAGGTTATGGCTTCAAGCGTCAATAGCAAAACTCGTTCTCCTAAGAGATATACGTACATGTGCTCTCAACAATAGTAAAAAGCTCCTTACATTCGACTTATATAAGTAGAAAATTGATCCAAAGGACCATTTGATGCAATTCCGGCCTCTAATGAGCTTACACAACCTTAGTGACTAAGTGGGATACAAGACCATTTTGGGTATTCTTTGCAACGTTGCGAGAACATCGTTCAACAACTTACTAGAAAGTTCAATCTCCAACTTCAAAGACCTTACCAAAATGTTTGTCTTCTACTTCTAAGCAAATAAACCTTTTCTAAAGGACAATTCATCCCTTTACCTTATCTGATAGCGAAGGGGAGAGTCCCTCCAATCATTCATTGATCAATTTAGTAAGGTTGTAATGGAAATATCGCAGTTAAATGAAGGAGTCACTGTCTCTACAACCACCTTGGGAACTGTGTAGTGGGGTTGCTACAGCTAGTTAATTACGTACAATGAGTATGTTGGTCGACCTAGGAGACATCTTAAGCTAATGACATATAGAGAGATATCTCTTGGGAAGAGGCGTAAGGGGAAGAACAGGAAAATTCGGTATCTTAAGTGCACACACATGATAGCAGATCAAACTCGATGTTCTTATTTGTTCTTAAATAGCTCTTAATAAATAGCTTATTTGATCTTTCATGTAATGATTCCAATAGAGCTTCAGTGTTTGTCTCAAACTTATCAATGTTCTAAAGGAATCAAATGAGAGAAGGGGCCACCTATTTATAGCATTTAGAAATTGATATTTTTTGTTGTATGGCTTTAAGATGGACGATTAAGATTAAAATTTATTATTGGAGTTTATCCTTTCCTTTAGCCTTTGTTGGCATGGATATAGGCTTAGGTTCACTCAAGGTTTTATAATAATTAATTATAGCCCGTTATTGTTGTAAATAAGCCTAAAGCACATATAAGCTCCCTTAAGGCTCGTTAAAGCTAAATGAAGCCCAAATGAGCTCAAAAAAGCCATTTCCAAGTCTTCTTTTTTTTTTCACATATGATAATTGAGTAAGGCCAAGAGCCGATAATTTATTCTAGCAATCTCTATTCTAAGCCTCCCAAGCTAAGTCTCCCTATCCTTAAATCATGCCAATTTCTTAAACTCTATCACTAACACAAGATATTGGTTAGTAGCAATAAATTGGGCTAAAAGATCAATTACCAAAATTACCCTCTACATGTGTTGATCTTAATGGTGATTTCATCAAGTCAATTGCAAAGAGCAAGCTAACCAACTTGGTCAAATTCTAGAAGAAGGTTCAAAGGTACATTAATCAAGAAGACCACATCCGCACCCAAAGCAAGGCCTACCTTGAGAAGTTAGACAAAGGAAAAGAAAGGGGAAGGGAAAAGATCTCTATAAAAGACAACATAGGCCTTAGAGTTGATGATTAGGGCTCAAAGGATTGGAAAAGACATGATCCTATACTAAAGTAAGATTAGCATGCCCCCCCTTAATTAAGCTAATAGGGGATATCTTAAGGGAGGTCCGAAGGTTACTACTAAAGCCTAAGAGGTTGAAGACTAGGTCCAAGTACTGTAAAGACAATAAGTATTGCCAGTACCACAAGACTACTAGACATAATATGGATGAATGCTATTAACTAAAGAATGTGTTGGAATATGTTATCCAATGTGGATTTTTGAACGAATACGTTACCAATTCGGTAAACAGAGCTAAGCAACCCTTATAGAGAAGAAGAATCACTACAACAACTCAGGGATTTTAGGGCGGTGAAAACCGCCCCAATAGATATCCAAATGGGGTAGCTTTCCTATTACAGCAATTGAGAAGTTCGTTGTGTCGGTGACTTGTTGCAATATCCTTTAAGGGCGATCAACACCGCCCTAAAAAGGTTTTGCTCCAATACATCTTTTTCATGGCAGTCTTAGTCGCCTTGAACAGCTTAATGAGTTTTTCAACTACAAAACTAATAAAGCAGTTATAGCAGCCCCAAAAACCTATCTACGGTGGTTTAGAATGACCTATTAGAGCAGACATGCTTGCATCAAAAAATGATATGCAATCCCTTTTGTAGCATGCACAATCGCTTAATGTTATTATAAAAGTACTTCTTGATCATTATTAGGACAGCTATAACTGCCCCAATAGTGTTTTTTTTTTTAAATTTTTATGTTACATATGTATTATAACCAAATTTATCACAATCCTATTAATGATTTATATTTATATAGCCATATTTTATGGCAAACATCATAATAAACCATTTCAATAGAGTTATATTTGATGAAGTCATTACACTGCACCTATTCTATTAATTGATATAATAAACTGGACAAAACTCATAACATAAAACATAATGAAATTAGATTAGCTTCTGATTGGTATCAAAATAACCTTACATTGTAATACAAAATAATTTAAGTTCTCTTCTAAAATTAAATATCTTTTCTTTTTTCCATCCTAAACCATTACAAAGAGGAAAAAAAAAAAACATAAACTAAAATCATCTATCTTCATCTTTCCTTTTCTTAACTATCTTTTAAAAATCATCATCTTCCTCAACCTACATACGACAAGTAAATGTAATGATAAGATATTATATTGTAAATTTTACATTTGAAAGGACAAAAAAAGGTTACGTACAAAAGGTAATAGCCAAGCTATTGGTACACCAACAACATCTCTAATAGTCTTTACCCAATTATATGATCTAAGGAGACGTTCATCACCCTTTATGGAAATATGAACAAGAACTTCACGTCAACCAAGACCTATTGTTTCTCCTCTTACTTGCCATGATAGATCAATTTTTTTAACTATCCCTTTTGTAACTTTTTCTTCTGATTTGAATATACTTTTCAAAACCACGAAAGAACCCTCCTATTGAATAAATAAGCAAAACAAAAATGAAAGAAAATCGAATCTCATCAATACAATTTAACAATTATTCTCACCATCCAATGGATACAAAGCCGTAAACTTAATATATATGTACAACAAGAATAACAAATCTTTTCCAACCTTAAAACCAAAGTCATACAATAGCAGGACTATTTATGTATCTATCTATCTCTCTCTCTCTCTCTCTCTCTCTCTCTCTCTCTCTCTCTCTCTCTTCCTCTCTCTCTCTCTCTCTATATATATATATATATATATATATATATATACATTGTCCCAAAAAAGAGCAAAAAAAAAAAATGCATTTTCAACAAACCGAAAATTGAATATATAACTTAGATATATATAAATAATCATGTCAAATCCTAAATTCAAGTAATGATAACGTAAATATGACATAAGAGCACTATATCAAATTTGAATAATCAAATGAAGCTTAAAAAGGGTAAAGAATAGCATAAAATACTTATAACTAGAAAACAAGCAACAATTGTCTAACAAAGAAGGTTACCATCAAGCACAATAAGTAGACCATGTATTCACTAAGCTAAATTCAAAATTTAGCATAATTAAAAGTTTAATTAAATAAAAGTCACATCATTGCCTAGGAATGGTACTAAAATGACTAAACCACAATTATAAGCTAAAATGGACTCTTGATGCCAACCATTGAATATTTTCAATCATCTCATATTCTATTCATTATTTAAAGAACATAAGCTCATTTTTCTTTCTATGTGAAAATAGGAATGAAAGACTTAAAACTACACCCAATATTATCACAATACATTTGACAAACAAATTCAAAATATTATGATACAATCTAGTTCACATACTTATACTAATCGATGTTCAAAGTTTAGTATTAAGGGTATATGCTTGACATTCGATACCGATGGTCTATGCTCTGAGCTTAAAGTCGAGGGCCTATGAAAAAAAATTGACCTTGATGGTGCATCATCTAAATTTAGTGGTGATGAGTGCCTATTGTCCGAGCCTAAAGTCGAAGGCCTATGATCAAAAATTAACCTTGATGGTGCATCAGTTGAATTTAGTGGTAATGGATGCCTTGAAGGACTTTGTGAAGGTCTACGTGAGTTACTTCCTTGGTTCATAAGTTGCCTCAAAAATGATTTCATCTCACACATTTCTTGTCACATTTCGACACATTCTGATTTATAATCCATTGCCATTTTATAGCAAGTAGCACAACTAGGAATTATACCACCAATGTTTGTAGGAGAGACACCTAAACCATACATACGAACACGTCAAGACTTTTCTTTTCCCATTACTTTAGAGAAGACATCATCCTTAATGGTACTTTCATTGTTTTCTAAATCACTGGACATTAATTCCTTCATAGAAGCCTATAAATATGAATATAGTTGCATTAAAATTAAAGAAACATGTAACATAGAAATTGGGGCTAGCATTATATATTTACATTAGATGGTAACTGTCTTAACATATATTAAACAATTAATGACTTAATATGGCTTCGACTGCTGCTACATTTACCATAGTTCCATCTACCTTTGTATAGCAAGTCATGAACATATGCTCTCGCCTTGGTTTATGACCTAAATGTTTTTCCTATAAGTAGCAAGTGTGAGAACATACATTATTGAGCATAAGAATGAATGGATGGTATTACTTTATAGAGTTAGTTGAATTATTAAGTATGTGAATTATATTGAAAATGATAACAATTAAGTAATTGACCTTAAATAATATAAATGGCATAAGTTTGAAAGGGTTGAAAAAGGAACGATTCAGAGGGAGAATTCACAACCAAGCATAAGACACAACTATTACAAAATAGTCCATTAAATCTTACCCTAAATGGGAGAAAAAAAATTAGAAGATAGAATTACCAATTGATAAATTAATTGATAAATGTTGAACAATGAGAATTTGTAGAAGAGAACAGTTTATGAAACTATAATTGGACCATCTAGCATTTGCCCATTATTTAACAACACAGAATATCAAATGACAAACAAAAATGCAAGGTTGCCAAAAGAGTTACTTCCTAACTTGTTCAAACAAAATTCAACTACACCCATACATACATCATTAGCAAATCAAATGAAGTAAGTTATCTCCATGTAAAATCACATGTACCCAACTTATTTCCTCGTTTTCTTCTAATTGGTTACTTCAAATCTCACTTTGCAAGTGTAACTCTACATCAATTATTGGATCACCCATATCAAATGAATCCCCTCACAGTTATTTTGATAACAACATGTCATCCCTTATCTTTAGGATTTTTCACATAAAATGCTTGTTGTGCTTGGGATGCTAATATGAATGGCTCACTATTATTTGGTTGTGAGAAATTAACAAATGTAACACTATGGTCATCTTTTTTTATTTTCCCTTTATCTACCTAATCACAATCAAATAAAATAACTTTCCTATTTGTAAAATACTGTAGCTCAATAATATATTTCAAAATCCCATAGTAAGAGACATCTCCTATAAGAGGATGACTATCACTGGTACTTGAAAAGCTGGCAAGCTAGCAGTTTTCGCAATTACAAAAACACCACTATTCTAAGTCTTTCTCTTTTTTGCAAGTTTCTTTATTTGAAACCTAAAGCCATTGATAATAAATCCTTTTACTGTCTTCTCACCATATAAGGACCCTTACCCAAAGCCTTAAGTTCTTCAGAAATGTTTCTTTGCTCTACAGAGTGAGAATCTCCAACCTAAATAGATATAAATCACACCTCATTATACATAATAGAGAATAAAGTCAATATATATTAATTTAGCATATAATACTCACTCTGTAAATCATGATGCAAATGTAGTTATATGTAATCGCTCAACATCTTGTCTTCGAAGATGAGGATTTTCATCTTGAATCAAGCCATGATGCTCCCTACATGTAATAGCAATATTCATGGTGTAAATAAATCTACAACAGGTATACACAAATAGTTATATACACCATGCTTTTAAAGCTTACTACCTGATGAAAGGATCCACTTCCTCACAATTTAATAGCACATATTGATATGCTTTCTTTAATGTTTCACTATCAAAGGTTACAATTGCTTCCTTCAAAAATGGAAGGCCAGGCATTCTAAATATAAACAACTCTATTTCAACAGATGTGCCTACATCATAGTTTTGTGTAACTTGATTGAATTTGCTCTTTACATCTTCTAAGTATCTTAAATAAAATGTGATACATTCTTTTGCCAAATAGCCTTCTACAATAGAACCCTCAAGATGACTCCGATTAGGCACATATGAGTTAAGTGTGGACAAGTACCCTTCAATATGATACATCCAACAACATTGGATAGGTCCAACTATCATAACCTCACAGGCTAAATGTACAGGCAAATGTATCATAATATTAAAGAATGTTGGTGGGAAAATCTTTTTCATTTGACAAAGTGTTTTTGTAATCTTTCCTTCTAAATACATTAAATCCTAAGCATAGAGAACTTTACCACACAAGTCTTTAAAAAAATTACATAACTCAATGACAGTTACTCGAACTTATCTTAGTAAAACTAAGCGTAAAGCAAATAGAAGCAAGTATTGCATCAAAATATGATTATCATGACTTTTGAGACTTGAAATTCTTTGTGATTTCATATTCACACATCGTGAAATATTTGCAGCATAACCATCAAGAACTTTTACTTTTTGTAATAGGGAACAAAACAAGTTTTTCTCAACCCTATCCATTAAAAAGCATGTTGGAGGTAAGTAGATTCTACCACAACCATCATCATAAGGATAGAGCTTAGGTTTAATCCCTATATCCATAAATCACAACATGCTTTTATATGATCTTTAAACTTGTCCTCAAGATTTAACAAGTTCCCTATAACTTTATAGTACACATTCTTCTCAATATACATCACATCTAAGTTATGATAGATAAGATTATCCTTCCTATATGGTAAATCTAAAAATATGCTTCACTTCTTCCAATTAAACGGTAGCTATAGATTGTTGCTAACCAATCTACCAAATGTGTGTTTAAAACCGCTAACTCATCTAATACCATATCTTCAATCAATCGAGGTAGGGCTTTACCATACTCCTCAATACCATCAAATGATTGTTTATCTCTCTAAAGAACATTACCAACATTTAGAAAGTGTTGATGGCCCATGTAGCAATGTTTGCCACTATGTTTTAACCACCTTGAACATGTATACTTATGACATGAAGGACAAGCTAATTCACCCTTTATACTCCACCCCAAGAGGTTAGCGTAAGTTGGAAAATTACTAAAAGTCCACAATAACATAGCACACATTTTGAAATTTTGTTTTGTTGAAGCATCATAAGTATTCACTCCATTATTCCATAACTCCTTTAACTCTTCAATCAAAGGTTGCAAATAAATATCTATATTATTTCCTGGAGCTACAGGACCTAGTATAAGCAATGATAGCATGAAAAATTGTTGCTTCACACACATCCAAGGAGGTAGATTATGAGGTATCAAAATAATCAACCAGATGCTATGTGAGAGGCTTAAGGATTTAAAGAGATTGAATCCATCACATGTTAATCCAAGCTTAACATTCCTTAGATCTTTGGCAAATTGATCATTTCAATGATCAAATGTTTGCCAAGCTGGAGAGTCAAATGGATGTCTCATATAACCATCCTTCATACGATTATCCTTATGCCACTACATGAACAATGCTGTTTTGGATTACATAAATAATCTTTTTAACCTTGGGATAAGAGGAAAATGCTACAAAACCTTTGCTGGAATTTGTTTAACCTTATGAGATGTATTTGTATCCTCATCAAATTCATATTCATTGCTTACGTACCTTAACAATCCACAAACATGGCATTTGTCGTCATGCTCATATTCTTTCCAATATAATTTGCAGCCATTAGGGCAAGCATGAATTTTACGATAATTCAACCACAAATCACCAACTAGCTTTTTAGCCTCATAATACAAGTTTGGCAACTTTTCTCCAACTAGAAAAACTTCCTTCAAGAACCTAAGTAATGAAAAAGAGCTTTGAAAACTTCATACACCCAAGATAAACCTCTTGCTCGGCATCCTTTAATAGTTTATAAAATATCTAAACTTCTTCATTAGGTCCACTTTCCCTATTATTATCCACAATATCATCACCATTGTCTATACCATGGACTCCCAATGCTTCTTGTAGCATCATATGTGTATCTTCAGGAATAGCTCTTTCATCCTCAAAATTAGAGCTTTGTTCACTAAGAGTAACAGGAGGAATAGATAATGAGACTTCTTCATGTAAAACCTATTGTTCAAAACCTCTTATAAAACCATCACAAATTAAATGTACTTGTGCATCTTTCAATTTTACCCATTAAATGTTCCTACACTTTTTACCTGGACATATAATCTTCCCTTCGACACCATAAGTAGCTAAACTTCTTTGTAGATAGTTATTCAATCCACATATGTACTTTATACTACATCTTGCTTTGTTAATCCAATACCCATTCATCTCTACATAAGGGATTCAACAAATGAATGAAACCATAAAAGAGAGCAAATGGCATACATGTGGATAAAATAACGTTTGGTTTGGTCAACAATATGTAAATTCTGTGTTCACTATTAAGTTTGTTTTTTCATGTTCTACTCATAGGTCTCTCTTACAAACATTATAATTTCATACCACAACAAACAAACTCATTTTGAAACCAAAGTTTACACCAACTACAAGAAGAAAGAAGAGCACTAAGGACAACAACATGTAAAGCACTAAAGAAATATTCATACATTGCTCAACATTATTAATTTCATATGATCAACGTTATGGTTTTATTTCCTTTTTTAATTTTATTATGTTTGTGCAACTCATATATTTGCAATTATAATATACTTTTAATTGAAGTTGGACCAATAATTGGTATGATTTTCAACACAAATGTCTATGATATAAATATTGATGAGTATTCAATATTTAAGCTTAAATTATGTAAGTATTCCATAATAGAAAATTTATTGGTTTTTTTCCTACAATGATTTTTCACCAATATTCAATATTTTACTCAATATATACAATACTTGAAATATATTTGAAAAGATACACATAATTCTAACAAAACGATGTATAATGTGTGATTGAATATTGTATCCAATTCCTCTATGTTTCATGTTTAGTTATTTAATAATATTGCCATTTGCAAGTTTAATTTTGTCAACAAGAAGATGGTACTTCTCACCATATTGTTTGAGACTTCCAGATACTTGAGAAAGTGATTCTACGGTATTCAGATTTGTTTAAAAAAACATTAGAAAAAGGAGGAGAAAGTTGCCAAGGCCTTTGAAGCTCTTCTTAAAGGATCAGCAAAGTGTAATTTCATTTTCCAATACAATTAAATGTACGCATATGCATATTTGAGCTATACTTACTCAACGTATAATCAGCTCGGAAAATTTCTATTTCACTCTCGGGAAACTAGCCTAAAAAAAAATGGAAACAGAGTAGAGACGGTCACTAAAACTTACGACGAAGATGCTACAGGTGCCATCCTTTTCTTCATAACTTGTTTTAGATAAATCAGCTCCGTCTTATTGTGTTCTTGGCTTAGTGTTCTAGCAATCCAACGCAAGTGTGCAGCATTGTAGGCCCTAATGAAATGGCAATACCTAAAAGAATTCTATCCTACCTAAGTAAAGGAATTGCAAGTTTGGTAAAAAATTGACTATCACCACAACCATGACTAATATATGTTTAAATGGGAAAATAACTTTTAAACCATCGATTGAAAAATATTGAGGAATGATTTTCATATTCACCAACGAAAAAGTAAGACTGTTGTTACTTAACAAATGAAAACTTACACCACAACCATGACTAATATATGTTTAAATGGGAAAATAATTTTTAAACCATCAATTGAAAAATATTGAAGAATGATTTTCATATTCACCGACAAAAAAGTAAGATTGTTGTTACTTAAACAAATGAAAACTTACATGTACTGTTGTTATATTACCAAACCTTAACAATTTGTTACAATATAGCACCTATGATGGAAAAACGTTAACAAAGTAAAGGAAAAGAGGCTGCGATAATCAATAGCATCCAATTGGAGACTACGATAGTAGTCAAAGCCGATGAGGGGGGAAAGAAAAAACAAAAGATGGAAATCAGTCTCTCGATTTTCATTAGCATTTTATTTATGTAGTTAACCTGCAGTGGAAGGTGTCACTGCTTCCATAATTGATCAATTGTTATTGATACTAGATTATAACAAAAACGAAAAAAAAAAAAAAAACAGAAAATGGAAATATATTACTACAACACAAACACACCGTGTCAATGAAAGAACACTATTTGAAAGAACACCCATGCCTATTGTTGGGGAAGGAGCATTAGTTCTTATCTCATTAGGAGGAATCATGACAACACTTTTGCTATTTATACAAAAACAATTTTTTGTAGCCTCATGTATGATGCTTCAAAGGAAACTACATGAAGATAAAAGCCATTGGTACGAGAGATAAAAGCAAACCATTTAGAGAAAGCATAGTTTCCATACACCAGCTGGTTAAAATTATAGATAGATAGTAGAGGCTAGTGAGAAATAAAATTATACTCTTAACTAAATTTTTCTGTCTATTACTAGGAACTAAGGAGACATAACACACACTTTTTGGCATAAAAAGGGACGTATAAATTGATAAACATAAAATTCAAATACTCTTTATTATGTTTTAATGTTCCTAAAATACAAACTTCATCAAACTAATAAGGTAACCTATAAAACAAAAAATCAAAATGAAGGACTAGGTGATCTATAATTAGAGAAATTTCAACACATATCCTTACCAAAAAAAAAATAAAAAAAAAATTTTACCTTGCCCAAAATGATGTTCAATAGATAAATGTGTTGCTTCACTTCAATTACCTTAGTTTTGGTGATTTATTGAGAAAATTAAGAGGGCTATTTGCTTCAAAATATTTGACAAAAGTGTGATAGAGGTACTAAAATTTTGTCCAAAACAAGTCGAAAATATGGAGAAACCTGATTTCCATTTCACGTATATCAACATGAAATACAGTATAAAGCTAAAAAATTGATATCACTCTAACTAAATTTGTGAAAGATAGACAATAAAACCTTAAATTTCTTTAAAAGAAAATAATAATCTTATTGGAAAGGACAAATGATGAAACCATAACCTTTTTTCATTTCCACTAGTTAGATTGAAACCTAAATCGTCTTTAGTAATTAATTTTCTTACCTAATATACTGAAGTCTTTCGTTCCAACGATGTAAGTGGTTGTCACTAAAAATACAATGGAGATGGGGATAAGGTTAGGGTGAAGAGAGATCGTGTTTGCCAATGTGTAGTAAGAGAGAGAGAGAGAGCGAGGAAGAAATGTCATAAGGAGTGATGAAAATTCACAACTAAGGCTCGTGTGAGATGAAGAATAAACAATGAAGGGATAGGACTAACAAAGGGTCTATTATCAATGTAAGAAGAGAGAGAGTCTTTATGTAATTGAGGATTTGTTTTTATTATAAAAAGATGTGTCCTTTTACTATTTTGTGTTTTATTATTTTTTACCAAAACTACTTTCCCTCCTCCCCCAATATCATTCCCTCTCAAAAATTAAAGTACGCCTCAAAGATTAGCGTCCGCCCCCCATGACATCTTGTTAGGCGATTCATTGAGCCACTCCTCAAAGTATGCCCCATTAACTAAAATTTGTCGTAGTGAATGGAGGAAGACTACCAAGGTAGCAAAGATTAGGATGATCAACATCAAAACAAAGCCCCAAATGATGTCATCAACATGATAATAGGATGAACGCATCCCGAAAACAGATCGAATGCTCCTAACTTAGGGTCCACCCTGAATGGTAGGAACATTTACAAGGTAAAAGGGAAAAGGGAAAAGGTTAACACCTCCATCTCCTTTACTGACAATGATCTTCACAGGATTGAAGCACCATACTCGGATGTCCTGGTGATTGATAATCACATTTTCGGGTTAAATGTGTAGAAAATGATAGTAGAGACTAAAAGCTTAGTGGACATCATCTTTAAATATGCATATGATCAAACAAGTGAAAAGCTCCCAACTTAGACAAAGTCATATCATCAAAACCTAATTGGCTTAAATAACCAAGCAATCCATCCTAAAGGCATAATTACCTTCGACATGGAGGTTGTAGATGATGAAAATGTGGTCATGTGTCCAATTGATTTTGTAGTAGTTGATTATAAATCTCCCATTAATTAGATCCCTAGGCAACCAAGCATGAACACCTTCAGAATGATCGCCATATCCTTATACATAACAGTGAAGATTCCTACCTCTACAAGAGTTGGGGCATATGCTAAGGCAACTAAGCCCTATCACCAAACCCCTTAAAAGGGATAATGTCTTATCCTCAGAGATTAAGCCACAACAAAAGTAGACCAAGAAGAGGTCGTTCTCAAGAGAAGAAATCGAAGATGTAAGACTTGTCCTTAAAAGGTTAGTGTTTTCTAACCTTAGGTATGCATATCGAGGATGGAGACACTATAGATGCTTGATGCACAAGAATAGGAAATGAAAGCGTAATTTGTGATTGCTTTTACTTAAAAGTTTTATGTAAGACTCATACATGATTTGTAACTTAATAAATTTTCAATATGTAAGTAGTAATGTTATACAAGTAACAAAGGTGTTAAGTTGCCTTGACTTTGTGTAAAAATAAAAATTCATGTATTGCATAAGTACCCAAGTCCAACTTAACCTTGTCCTCACCTTTAGAAGGTAGGGTACTACAATATCACTCTCAAGTTCTATGATGGTTTTTTTATGAACTCATGAAATTACCCATTAGTTTTCCAATTTATCACCTAATATAAACCATCACTAATATGACTTTCACCATTACTAAGATTTCCTTATGAACATTATTGTATAATTTGTGATAATAGTTGATTATTCTTAATTACATAAAGGATTCACACCTAATATTTAATATAACTTATGACATAGATCTATCTTAGGATTTAGAGTAAAAGGAAAAGATGTTAAGGAAACCTTAAAAGTGAGGCAAACGTATCTCAATGAACATAATGAAATTCCTCGATTCTAAGATTATGCTTAGAGTTTCAACAATTGTCTTGCGTAACTAAATCTATAAGTTAAGGTTTGTAATAATACCATAAAAAATAAGGAATTCTTGTCACTTATCATCTCTATTTGTTCTTAGGAAAGGTTATCTTAGTTTTCACTTAACTAAATAAGAAGGTTAGTGTTAGTATCCACAGATACAATACAAGGGAATTGATGAGTTAAGAGAGTTTAATATTTCTTATTGTTAAAAAATCTAAGATGATTTAGTTATGACAGAAGGCGGTTATTGTAAAATTAGGGTTTGACAAAATAAGCATATGTTTTATATCTTTAATGAAATAATTTTCACAAGATAATATACCTGAAATAGAAAATGAATCCATCTCTTAATCACAATGGAAAATGAAAATATTCATTTGGTACAAACAGTTTTTATTCCTTGAGTCTCTTTCATAGTTTATGTTATAGAAGCCTTTTGATAGAATTTATCTTTATAACCCTAATGAGTAGGAAGATATATCTATTTGACTTTTCATCTGATATGTCTATCAAGTAACCAAATAAATGAATTAGATTCAATGTTCCATTGAGTAATTATCTACATTTTGATACTTACAATAATTCCATAAAGATCGCTACTCTACAATAGGCAATCCTATATATTGCATAGTCAAATAATTAACCTAATTTATAAAAATACCTTCCCATTATTAAGCCACCTTATTTTAAAAATAATTAGCTTCTATATAAAGGAAAAGCAAGCAGTGGGATTTTTACCTTGAAGGACCATTGCCATCTTGCAATATAAAAGGCACCCATTAGTTTCCTCATTTATAAAACAAACACTATGAGTAATTTTACTAATTTTTCCCTAATTTTGATTTATTTTCTAGGGTATTTCACAACATATATCTATGTACATATAACATTTTATTACATATGTCTACATGTATGTACATTTGCATAGGTTGTTAGAAAGTAATTATACTAATGAATATAACAAATATTATAGAATGTACAAAAGGTATTTTTATATAGGTAATGTTATATATAACTTATATATATATTACTTAAGCAATAACACATATTAGTTATTTTTGTTTATAAATAATTATATATATAATTATTTAAGCTTTCTAACAAGCATAGTACACAGTATTATACAAAATTATAGTACATACAATACAATTCATATGCATAGAAGCAATTCAATCTTACATAGGCATATGATTTCAAATAGAATGCTCATGTGAAAGTTGCATAAGCAATATGTTGCACATAACCTAAGGAAAATGATGTATATGATACATGTGGAGTGATTAAGAGAGAAATAATAGGAAGGAGGAGTAAATAGTCTCCATTGGCTCTAACACTTAATACAATAAGTAGAGGAGCACTATAGTATCAAACTCCATGATTTATAAGGAAATATAATGCCCCCTTTATTACTGTTTGATCTTTCAAAAACTGAATATGGTATTACATCATTTGTATGGGATACTTTACGTCTAAATGGGGAGAACCTTAGGTACTTATAGAAGTTGGCCATTGATGTCATCTACCGAATTAAATAACGATTAACAATCAATATTAACCACTTCACTAATAGACCCTAGAATGAGTTCTATTTTTGGATTCAAGCATGATAAAGGCCTTAAATTGAGAAATGTTAATATTAGATGAGCCGATTCAATGGGCTTAACTCTAAGCTCACAAACTAAATCTTTCTTGATCATCATATATATATATATATATATATATGGGTTTTAAACCTAGTGATGAATTGGGTTAGAGTCTAGGCTAAGGTTACACAGCCTAGAGAATCAAGTATATATATATATATATATATTTATGAAGCTTTCTAAAGTAGTTAACACATTGAATACAAAATATGATTTATAAAATGCACAAAAGGTATTTTTATATAAGCAATGTCATATTTATAACTTAAGTTTATATGTACTTCTATACGCAAATAGTTAGAATACAAATATGTAAATATATATTTTCAGCTACCATCGCTACTCCTACTCCTACTTCTACTCTTACTCCTATTGCTATTGCTGCTACTATTTTTACTAATACCATCTCTTTACATATTTATATATATGTACATATATATTACTATCATAATACTTCAAATAAAATAACACTTATTACGTGTAAACACCAAAAACTAATACATACTTTTACTAAAATACGGAAATCTTTGGGAAACATATAAATATACTATGTGAATTACATATACCTATATTGCGATGTATAATATTTTGAAAATATTTTGTCGATATATGTACATAAGTTATAGTTAGAAGCATATCAATAGCAAATACTATATCAGTGCAGAATTTTTTTTTAAAACATTTTTATCAAATATAGAAATAGAAATTGTGTATTTTAAGTAATATTTATGTGTTTTGAAATTTTCTAGTATCCTTTACTCATTAGAATCTTAAAGTATTCTAAAATTTTATTATTAACCTCTCCAAAATCTTCAAAAAATTATTATCACGAAAAGGTCTTTCTCACATACTATAGTTGGATCCGTTTTATTTAATTTTTGAATCGCATCCCAAAATTTTGGGATATCACAGATATTTTTCCCATTGGTTAACCACCAATATTGATTATCAATTTGGATTATTATGATAATGTTATACGAATATTTAACAACTTGATTTATTATAACAATTATTAAAAATAAATAAATAAATATGAACAAACACAACCTGACATACTTAAATAGGTTGACACAGCATTTATGTCATAATTATCTCATTAATCATCATAAAATACTGTTTCATACCATCCAACAGTTTGTCGAACTATGGTTTCTATAATGTTATCTTGGTACCTCCGGTTTGCCATTTCTTAATGACCTCTTATACTTGTCTTAATAATAGCGCACATTTTTATCAGTCGAAGAAAATATTTAAAGAAGCAGATGGTGAATATGACGGAGAAATAGATCACCCGTGCCGTCAGTTACTAGAAAGAGTGAGATGTAATCATACAAAGCTTGCAAGAAAAGAAAGTCAAAAGAAATAGGCTATATAATTTTCTTTTTAATTTAGCTGAAGAGTTCAAGTCAGTGCCGTCTCCGGGGAACAAACTATATCTTATTGCCTAAAAACATAGGATTAGGCTAGCCGTTTTAGCCGACCACGGTGTTTAGAACAAAAAAGGATTTGTTAGGTAATATTCATTTTGTGTAAGTACAAATGTGTATATATAAATGCATGGTAATAGTAATAGGTGGTTTTTAAAAAAAGCTACCATCCATACATATTTAAATATCATAAATAATTATACATCATGTATATTTACACACAACATGTATTATTAGTAAATCTTTTTCGTTTAGAACAAAATCCCATAGATGGAGAAAAAAAATCTTAACTTAAGCCAATTCAAAACTTGTAATCTTCATCTCTACATTAACATTCTAAACTAAACCTTGATATATTCTTAATTATATATAGAAGTTTCGGAAATTTTAAAAGGTGTTTAGGATACAAAAATCATCTCTCCAATATGAGTTGTAAGAAAATCACTAACAAGTACACCAAAGGAAGACTTGCGAGAATTGTATGATGAAAATTTAGGCATGATTTGTATAATAGAACACGCCAATTTATGTTGGATTTATGGTGAAAGGTTGTGAAAAATAATGCTATTCGATCGATGAGATGATGGGTGGTAAGTTTCAATCTTCAATTGGGTTCTTTTTCTTCCCACCGCCCACCACCCCCCCCCCCCTCCCCCAGCGAATCCTATTAGTTTTCCTATGTCATCCCTGAGCTACTGCGAGAAAACTTTAAGACGAATTGGGACTTCTTTGATGTGTATTAACCTAGCGCAGATATCATTCTTTTTTTGTCCATATTAGTTTAAGATCCATTCATTTAATCTGATTTCAGAATTGTTATTATACATTGACCAGTGTCATGTTTATTTTCTATTCTTGAATTCAAAACATGAGAAATTTCGAAAAGAAGGGAACGAAATATAAATACATAAGGCGTTTAGGTCCCTTATTAAAGCTTAAAGAAAAGGAAAAAAAAAACTTATTATGTTATAATTTTTATAAGATTTACCATACATTTGATCCAAAGCAATCACATAATTATAAGATGAGAAAGCTGTTATCTTCTTAGAAGTGCCCATTAGGCAATCATTATCGTTTCTCTATAATATAATTTGCATCCTTTAGGATTCGACAAGTCTTTACTGTAGTTTTGAATTTGTATGTGTACTAAATTTCTCAAATTTGTTATAATTACAATATTAAACCAATTAATAGACAATAATGCTTCCCCATCAATCTTGGACTAGGAAGGACGTTCAAGAATGTTATCATATCAATGGCTAGGAAACATGAAAGTGCTTGTATGTTATGGAATTGGGTGACAATTGTTCCTAGACAAGCAAGAATAATATGTTATGGAAATGTAAGCAGCGATGTCAAAATTATTGTCGGAATCAAGTGGGAGATTTATGAAGTGCATGTTTTTTCTTGGTGAAACCGACGGGCGAACGAAGCTTCGCTTCATGAGAGACTACATTAAGTCTACTGCTGAGTTTTACTAGAATAATTAATATTTGTCGTCCTAAGAAACGCAATCATATTCATTTCTTCTGTTGCTGTGTGGTGCGTTGTTTCCAGTTGAGACTTCATCCATGGGATCAACCGGAAGAGTTATTCTAGAAGGCATCCGTTTTCATACACGACAAACAGAAAGTAACAGGAAATTGATATTCGACGACAGCTGCAAAATTTCATTCACAGTTTATTACATGTTAAAATATGAAGGATAAATAATATGGTAGTGCCCATAATGTTATAATCTAGTAATATAAATACTAATATTTCAATCGACTAAATTATGTTGGATTCTTCTTCTCCAAAATTATAAATAGATGGAAAAAATAAATAAATAAATGAAATGAATAAATAAACAATATGTTGGTGTCTTCGGGCAGTTTTTTGGGTAGTTAAGACATGCAGGTATGATTATTGGGAAAAAAATACACCTTGTACGTTTGTTTTGTTTACTTTCTCGTTTTTGGTCTACTGTTTTTGTTTTCTAAAGTTGCGTTCTTTGCTCTAAAAACTTATAAGAATTGGCTTCCAGAATATCAGTGAGAATTAGATCCGAGCAGATAAAGAGGGAGTCGGCTATCCTATAGCCTATTATTGATCTGCTCCTTCCAAAAATTTTGAACCAATTACAATCATGTGGCTCCACTCAATCCTCCTAAACACCATAACGTGTAAAATCTACAATTTCTTGAGAATATTTGGAACTTAATATGTTTTTCTTTACTCTCTTTTAAGTTAAAAATATGACCGCTCATTTATGATTTAAATACGTGATATTCAAATTACAAGTTAATAGTGCTTTTGAAAGTAAATTATTAAAACAAATAATGCAACCGATTTCCATAAAATACAAAACTAGTAACAATATGTGATAACTGCAAGTCGAAATATATATCAGCGTTTAAATTAGAGAATGAGATAAATTTAAATATAAGAGCTACTCTTTGGCCAAAAATTAATAATGGGTCGTAAGTTTGATTGACTTGATTAAATTTCCATTATGTTCATCACATTAAATTATATTTATTAGATATACTGTATAGATAAAGTTCATGATACTCTATGTATATTAAGAAATTATAAAGCGGTTTATAGAATCTCCAGCATACAAAGTACATACTTGCTCTAAAGTGGGATAAAGTCATACGAAGCACCCATTATGACCACAATATTCAAAAATTTGGAATTGAAATTTAGTTTGTAACATCTAATATATTAGCCCGAACTTAGTTGACTATTTGAGGTCTATGAGGCTTTAAGATCTCACAAGCTAGCCACAGGTTCTTATTGTAGCCTCCTATTTAAAATAAAGACTTATTAAGTAATACATGTCATGTATATATAAATAAGGATATAAATGAATCAAACCAATTCTTAAATTACTTAAATTTAACTTGAATTTTATTTGAATTCGTTTCGATAATAGCTGAGTTGAGCTCAAGTTTTAAAATACTAAACTCGCTATTGCAAGCCTAATTAAATTTAGTATAAATTTTAATATATATTTTAATTTATTTAAATATAAATAAATATGATATTATTAGAGAAAAATTATAAAATATTCAAGCTTAATTGATCTAATCTAATTGAACTTGAACTTGTCATATGTATTTAAACATAGTGCATAAATATTTTTAAAATGTTAACTTGAATAACAATGGAATAAATAGTTTTTAAGTCAATTGCTACCTGTTAGTTGCACACCAATATTGCACACTATATGTGCAATCGTTTCTCATTCCCTTCTTTCTTTTTCTTTTTTTTTTCTTTTTTTAATTTCAACCGTATCCAAAAAAAAAAAAAAAAAAAAAAAAGGAACACAAACAACCCTTTGAAAGCACGAGCGAAAGGATTTCTTTTAATTTTATTTGGCAACATAGTGCCTATTATTGTTTTCAGAGAAAAGAAAAAGAAAACGTAGATTTTAAAATGATAAAGCAGGTAAGATACGGGCCTTTTAGTGTAATTATCAAATTAAAAAAAAATTTGTTTAGCAATGAAAATTTTCTATTCTTCACAAATAATTAGCCACGATAAGGACTTTGTATTGAAACATGGACTTCTATATATTTTCACAAGCAAAAAATGGCATTATGTTATCACAAGAAATTTTTTTCAATCGCTATATAAAGTATGCCATTAGAACAAGAGAAATACAATACATTTTTATAGAAAGAAACCGTAAAATTATTTTGAAATTCGATTTTTGTCGGCACTAGCCATGGGCAACAATCCTATTAACGAGAAATTAAAGAAGTATGTTTAAGATGGTAAAAGAGTACATGTATATATATATATATACACCTGGGTCCTTTTTCCCCCGACGTCAAAGAATATGTAGAAACTTTTTCTCTTCAGTTTGTTTGTTGCAGCATTACCAACATATTTCCTAACTCGTAGAGACAAACCAACAATCCTAGAGGGAAGCAAAAATGAAAGTTCGACGACTTTATAAAATTAGGGTATTATCCATAAAAGGACGACTTTAATTGGACTGTCCCACAAAAGCAGGTCCAATAATCCTATCTCTCTATTCCCATGTGAAGGACATGTTATTTGATTTATCTGGAAAGTTAATATTATTAGAAAACGAGACGTGAATGAATAGTAGGGGCGCATTTGTTTTGTGGGAAATATTCCTTTATTTCTTTTTAATTTTTTTCTAGATATTTGTCGTCGTAACTGTAGTTTTAGAATTGTTAAATATAATCATACTAATCTTAAAATGTTACGTACTAATGCGTACTAGTGGGAATTGAAGATGATAGCTTATGATTGTTGATATTTAGAAGTATTTATAAAAATTGAAAAAATGATCTCTTAAAATGAAATTATTTTCTTATCTGTCAATTGATATTCTCCGTATTTGTTATCCATCACCACTCCAAATTAGCCACAATCTTTATCTTCCACAACTACTTTATTAATAATAATAATTAAAAAAAAAAAAAAAGCCTTTTCAACTTCTTGAGGATAAAAAAACATATAAACGGCCGGGATATCGAGCCTTGAAGATATATATCGACGTTGAGGCCAAGGCAACAGCCTTTTTCTTTTAAATGTCCTTGTACGAAGAGGACTGCTAGTTGGGCTGGACAAGTTACTATAATGTCTATCTTACTAAAATCCAACCGCAACGGCGCAACCATCAAAAACCTTGGTGTCTACACCAAGTGTTGGGGTTTCATTTTTGTCTCCTCCTTCTTATGTTTATACTTCATCCACTATCAACCTATAAAACCCCCTTTGCACTTCCCATTCATCACATCAATAGTTATTTTACACTAATTAAAACTTTTTTTTGCATCTAAATGTTACTAAACACACAATATGGCTGCCAAGCTTAGCCGCTTCTCCCTTAACCAGCACCTCCAAAAAATACCGGCATCTAAGCACAATCAATTTGTACACCCTAGCCCAATCGCCGGCTCGTGGATGTGGAACCCTAGCGAAGCACAGGAAAAGGATGATGAGTCCTGGGAAGTCCGCGCCTTCGCGCAAGACACCGGCAATATCTTAGGTGCCACTTGGCCTCCAAGGTCCTATACTTGCACATTTTGTAGACGGGAGTTCAGGTCAGCTCAAGCTCTAGGCGGTCACATGAATGTGCATCGGAGGGACCGTGCTAGACTCCATCAATCAACACAACCACCCCGCCCGACACACCCTTCTTCATCATCCTCTTCCACTCTAGTTATCCCTACTCAAGGATTCTCTACCAGTGGAGGGTTTTGCGTTTTATATCAATTGCCTCATCCTAGTAGTAATAATGCCATTAATGCTATTTTTGCCCCCACAAAGACGGATGGGTATGTTGACTCAACTTCTACATTTCTATCTATTTCACAACATAATTCGAGGGAAAATAATCCTAGGGACTTTACATTCCCTCATCAGTCGTTGAATGCCCCTCTACTATCATCAGAAATAGATTCCTCTAATCGAAATACGGTGGGAGTCAGATCTTCCTCCTACGGTGATAATTCGGGTAGTGATAAAAGCGGTAAAGAATCTGAAATGGAAGAGATCGATTTAGAGCTTCGGCTTGGACACGGTTGATTAACAAATACCACCCCCTGTCTGTGCTATTTGGGAAGAGATAAGTCTCCAGAATGCTTGTAAGCGAGAATTCCACTATTTTGTAGCCATGCCTGATGAGATTTTTTAATTCATTGATACACATTTTGAATTATGCTTTTGTTATTATTCGACGGACACTCGGACATTCTTAATTTTATCAATATACTTACTAGCAGACAAAGGCAGGAAATGATTATTTAAGGAAGATTTAATGAGGTTAGTTAGGGCTTGGATAATAGATAACCTACTAGTAAAGGTTAATATTGCAGTGCAGTGTCATTTTCTAATTCAGATGGTGTGAGTAAAGCCTGGGACTACGTTTCTGTGGAGATATTCTTCTCCTGTCATGAAAGGTGAGAATTCAGTTCACACATCTTGTTTGCGATTACTACGAAAGTGCCATTTATCTGCTCTAGCTTTATTAATATCTGAAATTTTAAGTATTTAACCTCATTTCAAGATATTATATAGTCCCTTGCCTCCAATTATGGTCTTATTAATATCCCTATTTTGAGTATCTTTCTTTCATAATCTTATAAGTAAGTCACAATAACTGATTGACAAAATATAAACAAGTATTAGCAATTTTGTGTTGAATCAAATTTGACTATCACTATGGGCCCGTAACATAATTGCTGTTGTGATTTGGTTATTGAATTTCTCCATTTTTTTATATAGAAATCCATTATAATTATTTAATTTGAGGTGTACAATGAATTTCAAATATGATATTGATATATTTGCTGAGGAAATTACTCATCTCCTCGAGTGATTTTAGGCCTTGCTAGATCTTCTGGCAAATTGGAGCTAAAACCAATTTCCATTTACCACCATTTCTCTTTGGATTTTTAAATCGAGTCCCATTGGCTAAGGATTTGTGTTGTTTCTTTTTTAAATATATATATATATATATTAAAGAAACCACCAGTTCTAAAGTTGTTTTCACAATTGTAGAATCAAACCGATTCTTATTTCTCTAATTTATTACATCAATTCAACTTACGAGCCTATTTCAACTATTATGGGTTTCCACTACTCTATCAAGAGTAGGGGAGGGGGGGTTAAATATGATCGACTAGCGAGTCGATACATGTTGAGTTCGATCTAAGATGAACTAAGCATTTAAAAACTTAAGCACATACTTAAAATATGTTCAAGTTTATAATTTTGAACTCAAGTTGAACTTGAAACTTGATTGAATTAAGCTCGTTTTGACATAATAATTTTTAAAAAATATTATTAATTCAATTAAATAATATCTAAACTCAACTCAAACTTAACTAACAATTAAACTTAACTTAAATTTGATTAGGCTATATCAGACATTATATAGCTCAACTCTGTAAAAAGAAAACCATTTTTAAATGATAATAAAATCAAATTCTTTTCCACTTTCAAATATAGAGACAATGGCATTTTCATAAATAAGCTAAACTTATTTAATGGCATTTTGGTAAATAAATTGAATCATTTGTGTCATTGTTATAGGTCATTGTTATAGATAAACTAATGCTTTTCATTCTCAACTCCTCCTCCTGTTTCTTCTACACCATAACTCTCCATCCTTTTTCTAGAATATTGAAAGGGCATTGACAAAGAAATACCAAACAATTTTTTGTTATTTTTCACAATTTTTTTTTCAAAAAAGAAAATGAAATATTCATTCAAAGACATTTCAGAAAATCTTCTCTACTTCTCAAAATGAAACCATCTTTTTAAGGTTTAAAGAAAAAACATAATGACTATCCATGTTTATAGCCAATGGACAATAATTTCAATTGTAACACATAGAAAATATAGATGTAGTTAATGAAATATGTTTTCCTAATATGAAAATATTCCATTATACATGGAAAGAAAGTTCTCTTTCTTCAAAAATTATAGATCAATTTCTCTCAACTCTTTGGCACTACAACGAACATCAATGCTACCTTGGTGACTAGTGATCATCAATGTATTAATCATCATGCCATATTAGTTAGGTTAAGCAGTTGAAACATATTAAGAAGGGGATCGGTGTTTTTTTATTTGTTTTAGCTAACAATTCTTCTATGAAAAAAAAAAAAATCACTTTAATTCTTAATCTTCTCATTGAATGAATGGAAGCCATTGTGCTCATACGATAAGAATATTTATAATAGTCATGAAATGTCTTACTTTCTATATAATTTGGACTAATTAATTTCTAACAAGTTACAATATCTAACTAATTTTCTTAAATAATACTTAATTTTGTAACGGATTTCTCTCCTCCATGGAAGGAACTTTATCCTCAAGGTTCAAGAAAGAAGGGGGGTGGAAAAAAAAAAGAAGAAGAAGAAGAAGAAGCTAAAACTAACTGTAAAACAAGACAAGGAGTAAGTAATTCTATTCAAGCATCAAACGGTGACAAAAGTGTTTCTTTTGCTGTTGAGATCGTTGTGAAAGATGTTTATCTTTTAACACCCAAAGCCATGTGAGGAGAACATCTAAGCGAGTCTTTCCATAAGGCGTCAAATGAGTCCCCATATTGCTGAATCTCGTAAGAAAAGAATCAAATTTGTGATAAAAAGTGTTTTCAAGGGACAATGATTTACCATGAACTCAGATCCATTGCCATCATGTACACGTTCATCTTTAACCCACTCAACAGATAACATTGTGATCTTAGAATCTTTTCCATCATTGTTGGCAAGATTGATAGAATGTTGCAAACAATCAATATTATCGTTAGCCTTATGTTTTCAATACTTCATTAACATCGACAAAATCCATTCTCGTGCCCAAAAAAAAAAAAAAATGCGTTGTTCATCTACGATTATGGCCGCGTCGTCTTGTTCAAGATCGACCACTATCTTGTCAAATAGGTAAAGACATATTGTGAAAGATCGATAAATCTCATTAAATGATGATGCCCTTGAAATACCATATGTTTGTCATGATGCATCAAGAGTCCGATGCAGAGATTACGTTCCAAATTTTCTAATCTCGTATTCAAAGATTGTAACATGTGCAACATGTTACTGATTACGAGCAGATTTTACCTGTGAACCTTTTGCCTAGTCATGAACATGTTCTCGATAACCTCTTTTTTAGATGATTGAACATAATATTAAGTTGACAAGAGCACCAAATGTTAGGAAGGGAATTACGGGTTTTCGCCCATTTTAGCTAATGAGGTTCCTCTAAGAGAAGATTCACTTTGATTCTCGATTCTCTTAGTGAAGGAATGGATGTGTTTAAGCTTATACAGTAAGATTATTTATGATAGTCCTTATATCTCTTTTTTTTTTTCTCGGACTTTTGCTAACTAATTCCTAACTAATAACCTCTAACTAATTTTCTTAATTAATACCTAATTTCGTAATAGTTTACCTAGCAATTTGATAATCAGATAGGTTTCAAAATGGATAATAAATATCAAAAAATAAATATCTCTAAATTTTCAAAACATATACTCAAATTGGTGCACGTATGTTGCACATACATACCATAGGCCCTAGGTTCTAGAATATCTTTTAATCTATCAACACAAACAAGGTGTCATGTACTTGATTGATCAAATATTATTAATTAATACAACAAAATTTCAACCAATTCAACTTTACTTATAAACCATTATTGAGGGCTAAAAATCTACATTATCTTAGGCCAACACTCAATTAGAATGTGAAACCTATCTCATATCTACAATCAAAGTTGCTATAATGGTTTGCATTAGTTATCTTTTAAATTTGAAACTAAAGCCTATCTTTTAACAAACATAAAAATCTACTACCAAGATACCCCATGGAAAATCATACATGCACAATGTTACATTTTTTTTTTTAATAATTTATGAATGTTATAATCAATCATCTCTATAATCATGTCATTTAAATTGTAAGACCATGAGAAAAATTAAAGTAAATGCAATTATAACAAGTATCAATACAGAACACAAGATAACAATATAATGCAACAAACATAAACCATGGAAATGACTTTAATTGGATTAATGAGATACGTTTGATAGTTTAACGAAGTACGACCTTAGATAACGAGTTATAAGTCAGGTACACTAAGTTCGATTACATTATATATTAGTTTTAGTTATATTTTGTTGATATCCCGGTATTTCTTTAAGCATAGTGTGTCTTTAACTTGTGTATAGAGATTAGATAGACTCAAACTACAAAACCTAGCTGCTATTAATGACAAGAGCATAGATGAGCTATTGGTCATGAGAATTTCTCCTTTTTAATAATGTTTTAACAAGAAAAATTGAAGAATATTTTCCAAACTAATTGGTCACAAGAACATTCAACATTTGATACACAACCACAAGTCAAGACTCCAAACTAATTGGTCACAAGAACATTCAACATTTGATACACAACCACAAGTCAAGACATACATACCATGACCTCACGAGCAACGTCCAAGGGCTTTGTCCATTCCCATTTTACTGATTTTATAAAATGGACTAAAACTTGCAATTTCCAAGAAAATCGGTAATCATTAGGTCACTAATTCAACAATAATATTAGGAGTTTTGTTCTCATCTCTATTGCATGACTATTCCATACCAGTCGCTTTCACTTGAATTGGTGGAACGACATAACTGATAGCATTACAGAGATTTCAAGCACCAAATTTCATAATTATGTAATTTTTCCAGCATGCCACCATACACCCATAATGATATAGTACTTATTATAAATGATGAAATAATCTTCCTCTAAAATCCACAAAATTATTAACGGAATATACCCCTTTAATTTTGGTTTTGGTGAAGCTAATAACTTTATTTGAAGTATTTCTTTACATTATTGCATCCTTGCATTTTTGAATGCCTATTATTTTGTGAATTAACTAAAAATTTATGCATTCATTACATAGGAACAATAGCATGAGGCGGCAATCATGTTCAAAGAGATGTAGGCTCTAACCACTTCAAATTTATTCTTAAAACAATTCCATTCCCTTTTGTCATTTTTAAACTACTACGTATATATTTTGGCTCAAGAAAAAAAAAAAACAAAAAACAAAAACAAAAAACGACTGAAAATATAATTCACTGAGATGGCCATTTGTTTCAATTATAATTCAATAACCATTACAGGGAAAATGTATAAAAGCACCAATATTAACATGAAGATATCACATCAAAACAACGTTAAAGTTAAAGTTTGGTTTTGAAAAATTAATGAAGATCAGTGTACCACAATAATTATTTCTTATATTCTTACACCTTCGACTGCCTCTTTCAAATTCCTTCTCTTGGGATTCTTCGATCACCATCAGCCATATTTTGTAGATATCTTCAAGAATATTGGAATATTTCTAGATATATGTGATGAAAATGAAACTTAGTGGCACGTTAAATTATCATCCTTAAAGAGAATGTGTTTGATAATTAGTCTATATGCTTCACCATCTATGTAAGAGATACCTCATTCTTGCATCTCCTAAGTCTTGATAGCATCCCTTTCTTTCTTCTATATATTTTATTTTCTTTCGGTGCTTCTTCCTTATTTGCTAAGTGATAAATCTAGTTTAACAATATTGTAAAAATAAACGAGAATATTTACAAATATACATTTATAATTATAAATGAAATGCAAAAAGAAATCTTTTCAAATAAAGAAACAATGTAGCTAAAAATTACTATTAAAAAATGTGTGGACTCAAATTTTACGAGAACAAAAAAACAATTTATAAATTTCATAAAATACCCTATTCTTTATAAGTTTTATAAAGTATAAATTTTAAGATAATTATAAAATGCTATAAGATAATTTCCCAATCCAAAAACTTGGAAGTCAGTACTAACAAGATAAAGTACGTCTATAGCCTTATACTCTACCCATCTTTTACTGACTTAACCCTACTACCACCCATGACTTATTTACATATTTTGGGGTCCAAAGTACAGAGACAGGATTTTTGTGCTACTTCGCCCCTACTAGTGCCATAATATGGCACGACTTTGTTCTATCTGATCGGCTAAAGCATGATGTAATCATTAATTATCCCCTAAATAATATTCTGATTATGCTTGTTACGTTTTGTTCCAGTCAATTCTCCCCCAGAGCAACGTTAGTGTTGGCATGCTCGGGTGTCTCAATATATAAACTATGATTTAATCATTAATTAATCATGGAATGATTAGGTCAGTGTTGTCTCTCACCCTGCTAGCATATTAATCATGAAAGCAAGTTGATTATCACAGATTTATGTTTATCCCAGACAACCAGAGTAGTCATCTCATCGACATCCTCAGTCAGTGTAGTTCGATTGCGAAGATATATTGATCGTCGACATTATATTTCCGAAATCCCTAATATCTATATCTTAAGTCCCAACAGAGATTCCAATTGTGTCTATATGTTAAAAGAATTCTTCTAAGCCATCTACCCAATCAAATAAATAATATTCCGATTATATAGAAATAGATGTTCGTGTTGATAGACGATTGACACAAGGAATATTTTCAAATGTACGTATATATATATATATATATATATATATTAATATGTATGTATGTATAAATAATAAGATGGATTATTGATTATATAAAATGTGGTGGAGATTGACTAAATCATTTGCTACTCTTAGCGTAAAGTAAAAAGAATATCAGATAAAACAAAATAAATATTAACATTGATCATCCCTTTTTTGCTTTGCTATCACAAGCATGGAAAAATACATCAATTAATATCGATGCCCATGACTTGAACTATTAGCATTGTGGAATATACTTACTCATAGAGCAACGCAGTAAAAATCTACACACAATGGCTTTTCGTTGACGTTTCTTTTGGCCTGCTCTGATTAGGTTTAGGCTTATACAAAAAAAAAAGTTTTATTAATACTAATGTATCATGTAGATCAATAGGCTTAGGATCTTAGAAAAAAAGTTTTAGTAGTATAAATATTATAAATATTTTATACATAAAATATAAATAACAATTTTTAAAAAAATAGGTACTATCATCATGACATATATTTAAGATGTTGGTACTGTTTGTAAATTTTCCGACTGTTCCACGTGGAATACCAAGTAACAACATTGAAGCTGCCAACAAACAAAGACAACAGTAATATCTTCAGAGATATTGATTCTTTTACTTTACCCGGAAAAGGAACAGGCAAACATTCCCCCCTAGTCAGATCCGGATGTAAACGAAAAAAGCTTAACCCTATTATTTTGTCCAACTTTTTTATATGTATCTAGGGTTGCATGTACATTTTCGTAGACATACATAAAAAAACAATGGTCCATGAACTGTGTCAGTGGTGTGCGATCATAATGCTACATCTTTCGGTCAGACCATAATCTGTAAGGTACCTTGTTATAAAGCTTATCTGGTCCATGCAGATATTCTGTAAAACCATTAACACCATTTATCGTAGTCATCACTATCTTGTTTCCTCTATCTGTGAATTATAAGGACCAAAGTTAGTTAAAAATTCAAAGTTTACGTAATATTTTCACGTCCATTGGAGGGAACTATGAGACACTCATTGGAGAGTAGCTCTTTCATTTCCTTTCTCCCTCCATTATACTTTATGGATGGACTATTACTATATTTAATTGCATTTTAGACGTATTGATACATAAATATATAACACACATACACACATATATACAAACATATATATAACATATGTATGTGCATATATTTTGCTATAATATAATATAGCATATGTATATAATTATTATATATGTTTTGTTATATTGTAATATAACACACATGCAAGAAAGTATATAATGTAGAACTTAAATGGGTTAGGTTTGATTTAAAAACTTAACACAAATCAATGAAAAGAAGCAATGAGAAGATAAGTTGCAGTGAAGAATAAAACAGATCAAAATAGAAAAATTAAGCTCAAATTTAACGTTCAATTCAAACCACTCCTTACTCTATGATCACCAATTACCTCCTCAAAAGGACTTCACAAAAGCTTTACTAATCTTGGTTCTTAATAATTGGGGATTTATAAATATAATTACAAGTTCAAGTCTAATACTATGATTACGTGGAATAAACTCTCACAAGAGCTAAAATTCTTATCTAAGAATTGCAAATAATGGGTGCAAGAGAGATAATTCAAAGAAAGATTGGATTTTATAAGTTTTCTTGTTGTCTAATCTTTTTAGAAAACTATCAAAAGATATGTTTATAAGCTTCCATAAGGATAGTTATTAAATCATGAGTTAACTATATAATTCTACGAATTTATCGTTTTTGAAGTTTTTCTTAGTTAAAAAGGATGGAAAATTGTTTAAGTATAGAATTTTGGTAGAATTATGAATGTAACTATATGATTTTATGAACTTATAATTTTATTAATTTTATACAATTCTATATGATTTTACTGATTTTATAAGTTTAAAATCTTGGTAGAATTACAATTTATATAACCTTGCCATAAGAAACTAGTTGTTGGTCCTTTTCTTCCCCAACTGTAACATATGTCAACTTGCAGTAGCTACCATTTTTTCTACAAGAAGCTTTGGAGTAGGTCTACTGTCTACAAGCTCTTAAGTTTATAGGCTTCTACATAGAATAAATTATCTTAGTAAGACACGCTTTTAAACTTGTACCATATGCTTTAGAGTTGGTGTTGACAACTATTTTTAGCTCCTTTACACATTATTTCAAAAACACTTTGAAAATATAAAATACATCAAATGATCTTGATCAAATTGTTTTCCCTCATAAAAATTATACTTAAACTCTAAAGTTCAACCTCCCTTTTCTATGAGAATAAATAATTAAATCTATTTTCCTCATTTATGTACCTTTCTATGAAAACATTTTCAATTTTTGTTTGAGTTTGTAAAAAGGTACTTGCAAATTTAATGAGTTTTCTTAAGTAAACACTTTCAAAAAACTCTTACTTTCATCTATGACACAACTCTACCCTTCTTACTTGCCCCTTATTCTCTTTTTTGAGACCCTCATCATAAAGAAAAGTTGGAATGTTAGGTAATTCATGAATAGTAAAGTTTAGAGTTTTCAAACTTATAAGAAGGCTAATGCGGTTTAGGCATTAACGTTCTCTCTAACACATAAGAGTTGCTTAAACACTTAAAAGTGCACATTACCAAACAAGGACTAGATTCCATACATAAGCACCTTTTAAAGGCTTTCACAACTAAGCAACCATTGTGTATTGCTCTTGCACAACCATTGATTAAGTACTCTTCACAAATAAGCGCTACAAATAGCACCAATCACACAACAGTCTTACATAAGCATTTGGTCATTTTGCTTATAAGGAGTCATAACTTAATCACAAGTACCACCTCAAATTACTTAAGACTGATCACCAACACAATCATTAATCATTGACCAAATTACAAGATAGAACATCACCAACAACATTCATTATTCACAAAGTTACTCATAATATCAATCAATTCAAAAGAGGTAGAGTATGAACTCAACAATTGTACATTTCTTATAAGTACTACAATTATCTCACCACTACTAAAACATCATAACCATCAAACGTAACTCAAATTAAACAAGCCTACAATGTAATGATAATTTTTCAATCAACAAAATTTCATCAAACCAAGTCAATCAAACTATAAAAATAACCCCAAACATTATAAATATAAGCAAAAGCAATAAGGAAAAGACCTTAAAAAAAAAAAAAGGTGAAGAGAAGCATGTGCTATTGTATTTTAAATTCTGCACAAATGGGCGTGAGCTCTAGAGCTTATGTGATGCATGCTCTAAAGTAAGTCATGTTAAGAGTAAGGCCTATTTAAATTTGGCATGACTACCTCCAAAGTAAGTTCATGAGTTATGGAACTTATTTAAACATAACAGGAAATATATAAGAAAAAGGAAAGGTTCTAAACATAAGCACTTCTACATAGGATACTTTTAGCATATTTTAAGACTAATCAATAAGAAAACGAGGCAAGCAAATCACTTTAGTACAAAAACACGATCTTGGTTTTTATATAGGTAAAACTTTAAATGTATATGCATAAATGATGTTGAAGGGAAAAGCCATATACCATTAATTGCATTTTAACACTTTAATCTAAGTTTCAAAGGTACGATTGAGTCATTCAAAAACAAAATTAAGGCAAAAAAAAAAATTGAATGCATAAAATCACATGCAACATTCTTGAAAGTAATCATAAATTAACCCCTAAAAAATTATGAGTTAAGCAAAAGTTATTACAATCTCTTCACAAACAACTTAAGCTTGGTTAATAAATTTGAGTAAGTTTTAAATGAAGGAAATAGTCCATCTAAATCAATACCCATAAACCTCACAAATTTAGTTTTTTGGATATCAAATCAATTTAAATATTATAAATAATTATCCTAAGTCAACAAAATCAATAAATTTAAAACTAATCAAAATTTTAAACTTAAACATAATACGAAAGAAAAGAAAAAACCCTAAAAATTTTAATTGAAACCTTAATCGTGTACAAAAATCCTAAACCCTATGTACACGTAAGTACTCGAGATTAAACCCGAACTTGACAAAAACCTTAAAACTATAATTTTAAGCTTATAAAATAAATAATTATACTCTAATAATAATAAAACCCTAATCAAATACAATTATCGATTAATATAGGTAATTGCATAAAATTATTAACGAACACATTAAAATAACTCCTAAATATTATAAATATAATAGGTAACAATCAAATTAATAAAGTTTGTAGAATTTCAATATTATTTCAAAATTAGTAAATTTATAATTTTTATATTTAGAAATTTCTAATTTTTCTTTTCCTTCTTTCCTCTTCTTTTGCCTTTTCCTTTTCTTCTCTAATTCTTTTTTTTTTTTCCTTTTGCCATGTAAAGCTTCTAGATTTGTTTCGATAGATATTGTAATTTTATTTCCCCACATGTTAATTATGTGTATAAGACAAGGACATTTAGATAAGCTATTAGGTCAAATCACATTAACAACCATTTGTTTTTTTTTTTTCTCCTTTTGTTTCTTTAACTATTTTTTTTTTCCTTTTATTCTTACTGGCTATGTTTGCTAGAAGAAAAGCAACCAACATACTCTTTTTCAAGCACAAAAGAAAGAAAAAAACTCCATCTCCATATTTTCCTTTTTTCCAAACTAGGAAGCATCTACCCATATTCTTTTAATTTCTTTTGCTTTCAAAATTCTATAAGTAAATCAAGAAGAAGAAGAAGCTTGGGCATTATTAATTCAAGATATTTCAAAGGAAGAGTATTTAGTATATATATTATGTTTATTTTGTAATAATCATCTTTATGTATTCTTGTAAATAATTCTTGTAAATACAAGTATTTGGTAGAATTTTTATGTAATATAGGGTCATGTAATAAAGATAAATGTAAAATTAGCATTTTCTGATGTATATATGTACATATATGTATAAATATTAAGGTATATTCATGTGCACATACATGTTATATTTAATTCTACAAATATTTAGTATAAAAGGATTTGGGTACATGTATATATATGCATATGTAATAGTATGTACACTAGGTATTTTCATTATATATAAATGTAAATATGGTTATATATATATATATATGTATGTATAAAATATAAAATACAAGTATAACATGTAAATATATATCTAGGTATCATATGTATATGTATATATGTATAGTATATTTAAGGTCATATTATTATATTACATAAGTATATATATGTATAAAAAAATATGTATATCAATAGTATAGTATATATAAATATACAGGTATACTTAAATAATACATGTATAATAAACTACAATAATGAATTAATAAATAAAGTAAGGTAGTATATATATATATATATATCTAGGTTTCTTATGTATATGTATATATGCATAGTATATTTATATATAGTATATTTAAGGTCATATTATTATATTACATAAGTATATATATGTATAAAAAAAAATATGTATATCAATAGTATAGTATATATAAATATACAAGTATACTTATATAATACATGTATAGTAAACTATAATAATAAATTAATAAATAAAGTAAGGTAGTATATATATATATATATATATATGTATGTATCTATATGTGCCATGAGTTTAAAAGAAAAGAAAAATAATTAATTTGCAAAATTTAATAAAATATAATTATATAAATATTAAGTAAAAAGCAAAATATGAAAAATTCATGGAATTGACACATGGAACACTTCAACGCTACCACATCAGCATTCAATAAAATTTAATTAAATTTGTAATTAAAATAGTAATAAATAATTAGGAAATTATTAAAATAGCAAACAAATGAATTAAAGAAGTATTAAACCTTAAAAATAGTAAAAATGAGTTAATCATGATAAACTAGATTTAAAAATGAGAAAATTAAAAAAATATAAAAATTAGATATTTACTAAATTATAAATGTGTAAAGAAAGTTTAAAATAATAATTTATAATTAATTAAGTCAAAATAATAAAATTTATAATATTTTTAAACCATAATGAAAAATATAGGTTATAACGTTCAAAACAAATCCCGTTACACGAAAATATGTTTAAAAACGATAAAAATTAACTATAAGTTCATAAAAATTAGAGTTAAGACAAAAAAAAAGTTGTACACGATTGAAAATTTAAAATTAATCTAGAAAAGTAGGTAAAATATTTAAGTTAAATAATTTTTATACTATACTTGAGTTATAGTGAGAAATTAGGCAAATAAAGATAAATATTTATTTAACCGAAAAACCTAGTTTTTCAAAGTACTTATAAGGTTTACTATCTTTTAGGTACCGATTATGGAGATTTGGAAATTTCAAAGACTTGAAGAGTGAGTACTAACCTAGGGAAGAAAGTTTTTATGATTTGCTATCTGCTTACTATTTGTCATTTGTATAATGCTTGTTGGTTAATCTTATTGAATGACTAATTACTTTATGTGCTATCATCCGTGTGACCAATTTTTTAAATTGGTAAATATTACTATTCGATTAAAATAACTAGTTATATTTGTCACATGTCTATGACTCAATTAGTACATTGATGGAGAGTATTAGCTTTACAGATTTTTTAGAAAAGTATTTTTAGAAATCATTTTCCAATCTTAAATATATTTTATATGATTTCTATAAGAGCTCGTAGTACCCGTGAATGATATTTTATCATTAAAACAAAGCTAGCATAGTATCTCCAATTAAATTATGAAAGGACTTACATATTTGTACCTACGGGGCCTTGAATAGATTTACTAGCAAAATGACTCACTTCGAGTGCCCGAGGGGCCTTGGATATATCCAATAAATGACCTTAATTGGGGTCCACCTATATTGATTACTATTTCTCAACTGGAGTAATAGTTGAGTGTTGTCTAAAAGGACAGTATCCTAAGCAACCTCATGCAATTAAGATGGGTGCTTCATGCGAGTAAGTATAGAGAATAATCGACATATAAATGATGTAAATCTATACCTTCTATATTTCTAAATTCCTATGAATGTATTGCTTGTATTCATTGCATATGCATTCATTGCATATACATTCATTTCGCTGATAATGTTTGATAACTTGCTTAAAAAATAGTAACAAGGAACAAACTCATTAAGTTATAGTTTGCTCATTCCCATATAGTTTCTTTTGTAGGTTCCTTTAAGTAGGGATTAAAGGAAATCTTAAAAGTAAAGTACAAACCAAAGATAGGTTTAATAATGTTAAAGTTGATTAAAATGTGTATAGTTGTAGGAACAATTTATATAGAGAATATTTATATGATAAGATTATATATAATATAGTATTTCTTGTAAATTATTAAATTGTTTTACCTTATCTTAGTATTTGGTAAGAGATACCAATTCTCTACGATTCTAATGGAAAGTAGAATATCGGATATCCATAATCATTTATATTTCATAATAAGTTAATTAATTAAAAATTGAAAACCTCAATGACTAATTGTTTAGAGTCTTACAATCTCTAATTTAGAAGGCAGTTTTCGTATTATGAGTGCACACGTAATATGAAAATTTTAAATAATCCCATTGGACCCCCCTTAGAATCATGACAATTCCAAATCATAACAATCGATAATGGATTCATAAATATACTTAAAAAAAAAAAGAATTAATCGTTTCATAACAACAAAAGTACTTCAACTATTTCAAATGCATTTCAATCAACAAATCGCATCAATTAAACACATATTCAAATCTTAAGGTAGAAATTTTAAAATTACATGTTTACTTCCTTAAACAAACATAAAACAACTATAACAAAGCAACTAATTACTTCGAGCCATCAAGAAGAATCAAATACACTTTATGCAATTTCAATTTATGTTAAATAAGATATAAAAAGTAAAAGAATCAATCAAACATAATAGCTAAGCACAATAATTAATGAATAAAAAAGTTCCATATTTAGTAAATTAGTCATTAATGCGATTTCAATGCATTCCAATATTTTCTTTTTCTTTTTTACCAAGAACATTATATATAGCTCAACGAGGGGAGAATCGAACCAGGTCCTTCTTATTGAGAATTAATATTCATACCACTATATTACAACAGCCTTAACGTATTCTACCTATTTGAATACCATAAAAAATTACCATTCCAACTAAAAAATTTTTTTCAAACCGTTCATCTTTATCATGGTTACCAAAATTTTTAACTCTAAGTACACTTTTCTTCTCTTGGAGCCCAAACTAATCTTTTCTTCATTAGAATAATGATAATTTTTTAAAAACATTATTATGTTAAATATATTTAAATTTTCCACAATAATTGCAAGTTTTGTTAGCAATGCTTCTCAAAAAACAATTTATACATATATTTTTTCTCATATTTATGGCTGAACTCTATGGTACCTTTATCATTATTTTCTTTTTTTAACCTAAAGTGAGCTAGTAAACCTATTATACAAGACACCAACCAATACTCAACTCGATTAGATAGGTTTTTGGTAAGTATCAAAGATCATAAGGTAGGCTTCAAATATTGATTTTTTAAAACCCCTTCCCATAAAGTAGGATACAAGTACGAGATTCTCTTACTCAATATCTACCATAGAAATATACTTTAAGGTATAAAAATATAGGTTCTAGTATTACTATATTCACCTTATAAAAAATTACTAAATGACATTAATAAATGAATGATAATTTTTTGTTAGTAAATATTTTAGTAAAAAGGAAAAAAGAAAATATCCTAAAACCATAAATTAATAATCTTAAATGTTATATTCTAATGTTGCCTCTCTCATTCTTTCCAGTTTTTCTCTCCTAACTTTACATTTTTCATTCTATCATCTTGTTCTTTCTCATTTTCTAAGCCGTAGTGGTAACATCACATAAACTTGAAATAATAAAGGTATGAAAAATCAATTTTTCTAACTTTATAGATTTTTACTATAGATTCTATAGGTTTTACATATGAAGACTTTGTAATATTACACATAGATTATTTTTTTTTATATCATCTAAACTTGAAATTCATAGAAAAAAAAAATATTTATAAGTTTACAAGATATCCCACATCCTATAAGTTTTATAGGATAAAGGTTTCAAGATGGTCATGGAACTCTACAACATAAATTCCAATTTCCAAATTTGGAAACATGTACTTTATAAAAAAGATAGAGTACCTTATGAACCTTGTACTCGCTTACCATTGATTTAACCATAGGTATTTTTGAACTTTTATAACTTTTAAAAATTTTTAAATTGTTTCCCACATAAGTTAAGTTAGACTTTAAAGTAGCATTTTTCATTTTAGGAGTTTCTAGTTTAATTTCAAGAACGTTTACAATTCCATCACTTATGTATTCTCTACTAACTTTTCATAAGTTAAGTTAGACTTTAAAGCACCATTTATTTTGTTCCTTCAATTTCTCATTTTCTTCGTTCAAAACAATAAATTTATTTTGAAATTTATCAAATTTATTTCCAACTTGTCTTAACATACTTTTTGAAGTTTTGTTTTTCTTAAAGCATTTGTGAAATCTATTACATAGTTTATCATACATGTCTTGAAGTTTTTTTTTTTTAAATTAAACAAGAGAATGGTGAAGAATCAAGTACCTCATTATCATCATCCAATGCTATAAAACAGGATACTTTCTCTAACTTGTTTTCTCACTTTAAGTAGCCACTATTTCCTTTTTTCTTAGCTATATTTTAGAGTTACAGAAATGTTTGAGTATTCATGTGTTATTTTGAAGGTAATCAATTTCCTCCTCAACCTCAATTATTTATTCCTAATCATCTTAGGTATGGAGCTTCTCTTTTTTTTTATTATTATCAAAAGATTATTGGCGACTTCTATGGTTAAACTTTTCCTCTTACTTCTTTCACAACACTTGCAAAACTTTAAAGTTAATTTTAACGTTAGTAAATGCCTTACTTAGATCATTCAAAGGATTTATGATTCTAACAAATCTACCTTACATTTGATTAATTGATTCATTGACCTCTATTTTGAAATTTCTAGTTTTGACACAAAGTAAGTTCATCTGGTTAGACCTACAATTTCTATTATATTTGTAATAAGATAAGAGCGATTGACCTTAAACTTAATTGAGATTTTTTTATAAAACTAAGGTTAGACCATCCTTATGGCTTATAACTATAGAATTAAATAAAATAGAACTTTGAAATTAAAATTAAGATCATAATAGTGTTGATTTCAAAATTATTGTGCAAAGCGATTATAGAAATTTAGGATGAACAAAGAATATGATTGTATTGTCAAGAAAAGTTTAAGTTTAAATGATTTAAATCTTATAATCAATAGCTATTATAATCATTGTGGAGTCAACAAATATTGAAGGATGGATTTAAATATTAGGGTTTTACCTTATGATGCCTTAGGCTAAGTCAGAGAAATTGGAAAAAAAAAAAAAAAGGGGGTAAAGAGTTGCTAACAATGTTTAGTAGTCAATGACATAGCAATTATAATTGATCATATCTGCAATTTAGTAATGTAAAATAAGGTTTTAAGAAAATTAATCAACAAATTTTGAAAGTGATAAACTAGTTTATATGGTAATGGGATTTGGTTAACCTAATATTATTTATGGGATTGTATGAATTTAATATTTAAAGTTAAGAACATGATCTATTTGTATAATTAAGGTAGTCTATCATCTCATATATAATTATATGATTTTCTTCATAGTTAGATTATATAAATAGATAAAATGATTCCAAGTACAAAGATCACCATTATTTGTCATTTATGCATACATGCTTTGGTAAACAATTTAATAACTATTCCACTATTAATTGTTCTTTGACTGTTTTATTTTTGTTAGAGGTCATAGCTAATCAAATAAACAAGTCATGAAACATGCTATTTATTATAAATAGTCAAATATATGGAGTGAAGACTAGTAGATTGGCACTAAACCACTACATATGAATGAATAGCCCACTATCTAAATAACTACTTTGATATGGATCAAGTCTTTCAAAGAGAAGTTTGTATCTAGATAACACTAATACTACTATTCGACATCACTAGGACAACCTCCATAGACTAGTTACCAGTGGCTAATACAAGAGATGAATCTAATAGGAGGTAATGAACTTTTGGATATAGAGATCTAAGGGTCCAAATTATGATTCATAGGCTTTAATGATCTATTATTTGTGTTTATAACACCCTACTTAAACAGGATAATTGACTAAGCCTACATATACTATCTATTGTTTTTTGTGCATTAATATATTTGTTCAGGTATGTAAGTAGTGTATCATGTGCAACAACTTTCTCAATACTGGACCCCATGACTCACCCATTTTTTAGGCATGTAATTTTAAGTATAGAAAATATACGGGAAATAATCGCCAATGACAATTTTAGAGGAGACCTTTGATACAAAGGTAGGAATAATGATAGAGCATTATACAACCAAAAGTTGTAGAAGTACTTAACCGAAAGTTATTAAGAAAAAATAATTTTTAGTTGAATTAAATTTTGGAGACTTATTTAGTGGATTAAAGAGTTAACATTTTGTTTTTGATCCCATAATCTCATATGATTTCTAATTATTGAGAATAAACAATCCTTTTTGAGACCTTAGAAGTAAATGCATGTTTTATTATATATTTTATTGATCATAGTGATAGAACTAAATTTTTAGATATTCCTACTAGTATAGAAATATGCAATAAAATGATTACGCTCTTTGGATTCGACATGTAATATAAACACTATAATTGGAGATAGTTGTATTTGTAATTTTATGTGAAGTAAGCCGATATAATTTTAACTTTTAGATGAAGTTGTTCCTAGAAATATCTATTATCTCATATGCACTTGTACATATGCATGTGCATGTATGTGTGTACAAACACACACACATAATCTCTCAAACACACATATGTACATGCATATACATACATGCATGTGTATACGTATGCATACAGCACATGTATGTATTTAATAACACATATGCATATACACGCATATAACAAGAATTATAAGCCTTAATACTTATAAGAAGAAATAACTTAGATATTATGAAACAACTCAAAATGCATAAAGACTAGTGTTTTTCCGTTTTGCCATTTTACCATTTCTTTACCCAAATTCTCTATTAAACTTGAATTACGTGTAAATTCAAGACAAATTCACATATTACCGTTTTGACTTGAATTTGGATAACTCAATATATGTATATATATTCGAGCAACACTTGCAACAATACTCCTCTAATTCTATCTATCAAATCCTATGAACTCTTGTAAGCCATCACCAAACAACATTGTTATAACTCATACATTACACCTATAATAAAATGCATAGGACTCAATTCACATAATAAGAAATAAATTAGACACTAAGAAGAAAAAACGAAAATTATAAGAATGAAAACACCACTTTTTCCTTTTTCAATTTTTGTAGTTAAATGTTGTGCTATACCTGAGCCTTTGTAAATCCAAGATGTAAAGTCAACGCATCTTCATGAAAGCTTGAATTTACATAACTCATTATATGTACAACCTATTATATGCACATACATTCGAGCAACACTTGCAATGAAGCTCATTTAACTAGATGTTGCAAACCCCATGAGATCTTGTAGCCATTGCTAAACAATATCATCTATTTAATATGCAATCACATCTAACTATGACTATTAGAGTTCATACTATTTCCTCACTTTTACCATTCAATATATCTAAGTCACTAGATGCTACTTAAACCCTCTAAGCTCTACTTCCTCCAAACTCTATTCACCATAGAACTCTATGCTACCACATGTGAAGTAAAATAAACTCATTCATCATATAGTCATCTTGTACTTTTCATCCATGAACAAAATAAACACTAACATCCTCTACACCATATACACCTCCATTGTAAAACTGCCAAGATTAACAGCCCCTTAGACACAAAACAAGTAATTAAAGTTGATTACTTTCGAACAACCAAACATATACAAAATGTCTCTATGCTATCGAATATCGCTATCCAACAATGATATGCATAGTACATTAAGGCAAGAGACAAAACATAAAATTACAACTCCCATATATACCTCACATGTGATGCCACGCACATTTACCTATTATGCATTTTAATTTAGACTTCACTTATCAATGATCTTTATGCTCTAACCATTACCCATCTAAACAAAACCACATTAAAGAAGCAATTCAATCTAGTGAATTTCTCCTACAACATACAAGAAAAATATACCTACAACCTAAAACCTAAATCTAGTGAGTCTCTTCTTTTCATTAGATGCTAATAACTAGTTAGCATCCTTTGACTCAATAAACCAAATGAACAACAACTTTAATTCTATTATTGTACGATTAACTCAAGTTTTGGCTCTTTTACAACTTAATCCTCAATGTATCTACTTTTAGTCATATAAATCATCCCTAGCTATCAGATGCCCCTCAAGAACTATCATTTCCAACATGCCATTTGTCTTCAACAATTGGACTCAAGGTTGTTGAACTTAGGATTTTATTTAGAACTGTTAGAGGCTTTACAAACGTAAGTTTCTATGATCTATTTAAAATAGATTTAAAAAACTATAAATATTCTTACAATAATTACAAAAAAAGAAAAAGAAAAACCTTAAAGTACATGATATAAATAAAGAAATTAAGTTCATTTTTCATAAAAAGTTCTTAATATTATATAATCTAATATATATATAGAGAAGAATAAGCAAAGATTAAACTAAATTCTTTTCCTAATATTATGTTTAAAAGAGAGAGAGAAAGAGAGAGAGAGAAATTAAAGAGAATCAAACATTCCAACCTATTTTGAGTTATTGATGACATAAATTGAAACAAATAAATTTCTTTATAAACATTGCTACTAAATATTGAACCTGAATGAAGACTATGAACATCTAATAAGGACAAAGAAGGAGAGAAAGAGGAAAAAAAAATAAAATGGAATGCAATAGGTGAGATGATGTATTGTTCTAATAGTTGATGGGCTTAAAGAAACATAATTAGATCTTTTTTTTATTTTTTAGGCCATTTAAATTAAATATGTAGAATCGGTAAACCGAATTTAACACATCAGCTCGCAATTTTATCAAAGTTTACACAAAAGAGATTTTATAACTAAGTGAACTTAAAAAAACACCCTAAAATCGTAAACTTACAGAATCATATGAGTAGAACTGTGATTTTAACAACTATTATTAGGCTATCTCTAACCTCATTACTCATAGATTCCATTTGGCGATTCAACTGGTCATTGCTCAACGAATTGATCTTGACCTTCTCAATTGATTGCTGCCATTGTAATAGGTCCTAATCACCATGAACCTAAGAAATGAAGAAGACGAGCAGAATAGTAAGATCATTGCTTAGTCTAAATAAGCTAAACCTTAACATTAATATTTTCCAAATTATTAATAAGATGTATAGACTCTAAATATGTTGTCATGTAAATATCTCATGTTTTATTATTATCAATCAATTTGCAAGAGATTTGGTCATGTACAACCTTTTTAATTTTCTTTTATGATATGCAACTGTCTTCTCAATTAGTACTTGATGCAATACGTTATTTGACTAACTTAACTAGATTACCAATAAGAATTTCTCATTAAAACCTACTTATAATCCTTATGGGGTTTGACTACTTTCCTAAAGCTTTCTTTAAGCCTTATGCATCATAAACCCCTTGTGCTAGCACTTTTCATAACCAAAAATTCCTTTACCATCAAACTTTTTAATATTATAACTAATGATCTTATCTTTGGTGTGTAAATCATAATTTTCAAAATCTCCATCCTCTCTAACTTATTTTATCACCAATTTGTTAGATATTTAACAAAAAAAAGCCATAAATTACAAAAAGGTAAATATCATATTTAATACCTAAATCTTGCTTAATTTTATAATTAGATACTTCAGGTTTAAGAGCATTAATTTGGAATTTGAACCTTTTTCCATTTTTCAACAATAATTTGTTATTTTTATAATTAACTACCTAATTTACGTACTGTAAATAATTTTGAAAAGTTTGTAAATAGTAAATAAACATTTTTAAACTTTTAGTAGTTAATGGCAAAAAATAAGCAAAGTTTAGATAGCAAATATGACACTTACCCATTAAAAAATGTGTGAGAAACAAGAGAATAGCAAGTAAAAGGGGGGATTACAACACATGCATTTATGTTAAGTACTCCATAAAGAAAAAGTAAAAATCCATGTGTAAGAACAAATAGATCATTGCAGAGTAAACAACAATGGTACAATCAATTCTCTTAACAATCACATAGCACTATTTCCTCTAACTAAATCTCATAAATTTCTTACACTCAGCATTTATTTCACTGTATAAGTTTAACAACATCAATATAGAGTATGAACTAAAACTTCTAATTATTCACTTTATTGTATGGTAAAAGAGAAGAATTGAATTATAATTTAATAGGGATGGAATAGACATGTAATGATTACTACTTATACATTACATTGTTTAGTTAATATAAAATAACGTAAAAATTTAAATTAGTATAAAGTTGAAATATCTATTATACTTCTTTTGTAGGAATAGTGAGCAATGTTTCCAAGGAAAGAGCACCTATAGCAAAAGACAATTTATGGTAAAGATGATAAAAACGATCAAAAAACAATTCACAAGGGTAGGGACGTAAATTGCTAATTATTATTTTACGTTATAGCAATTCATAACAAATAGTAGTTCGATATCTAAAGTTCCATTAAACTCCACAACAACTTTCTATGAAATAAGAGGTGATTGAAATGTCCATCCTCATGTAATAAGTGAGTATATAGATTTCATTTTCATATGTGCTCATTAAATAAACGACAAACAACAGATTACTAGAGTTATTAAAAAGCTTGATTTACGTTGCGAAATAGATATCACGAAATGGATTCTTATTACCGCAGAAAATTCTAGAAATAAATTGGAGAGATAATGTTAGGTGCGAACAAAAGCCTTTAAGTGAGATACAGATATCGTTTTCATGTGTAGTGTCAGCGAGGCGATGGACCACGGCTTTAAGTTTCACATGTGGGCGTAAATCGAGTAAAACATTATTTATAATTTCATGCCGCGTAGCATTATATTACATTAGGATAAAAATGTTGTCCTGGCGAGATATATCGACCGATATTTATTTTTCCTAAACTATGAGATAATCATGTAACATCATAGGTTGTCCTTTTTTAAACTATAAAATGAAAAGGGAGGTCAACGTTAAATCTACAAACTTTCTTAAGGAAAAGGAACCTTAGTAGAAAGTTTCATTCAATTCAAGCGATGTAGATGGGTTAATAATTATGAGAGTAACTAATCTCGACTACCTTCCTTTCTCCGGCCATTTTTTCCTGTCTCACCTGTGCACTGAGTCACAATAATTTAATGTCGGAAATGGATACTCTAACAATTCAGTTGTTGAAATTTTACATCTTTAAAATATCTTTTAACATTATTATAATATCATCTTTTTTGTTATAATATTAACTATTAATTAAACATAATAACATTCGAAAAGATAACTTCATAAAACTTGAAATATATAACTTTAAAATTTCCAGGTCATTGTCTATTTCACCCATCATCTACCAAATGTCTTCAAGTAATTGGTGAGACACAATTAAGGAAAAAAAAATTGCAGCATAAAATCATCTTTTTATAATATAAGAACAAGTCCCATCAAGCTTAATACTCATTATCTGTATATTGAAATATTTAATCTCAAGATAAGCTCAGTTTTCAATAAATTTTATCATTAGTTGAAGTTTTGTCTCATTAAAATAGCTTATGAATTTATGGTTGAACAAACCATATATTAGAGAGAAGTTGAAAAAGTTACAATTAGCTTAATACAATAGACTACTTTACATTTATGTAATTTAGAAGAAATGGCACTCCTATGAATTCGAGGAGAGAGTTAAGAAAAAGAAGAAATGAACTATCATGAAATGAAGGAGAGAGACTAAAAAAAAAAAGGGATAAGGAACAGAAGAATTTTATTGCAATGGTCAAACTTACCCTTTTCTGCTTCCTCATATTTTATGAAAAGTAATTAGCAAGAGGCAATTAAGCTATGCATGGAGGACTTATAGGTGATTTTATATATTGTTTATTTTTTTAAAGGGGTGTAGAGATGAGTTTTTGAATACACGAAGTCATTTACATTTTACAAATTAAAAACTTAGTATATTATAAATACAACCTCCTATATTTGGTCTATATATGCTTAGCTCCTACTTTTGAATTTGTGTGCCATTTAGATCCTTGATTTTAAAAATTAAAATAAATATAAATATAACATCAGTTCCATGAAATTAAAATTGCAAAATTATAAAATATGATAGTTCCCTTGTTTATTATTTTATATGATTTTCTAATTTTAGTAATTATTTAGCTAATTTTATTCAGGAGTAACATAGTTACATAGGGGTTACCAAGTTTTCGAAGATTTAAGAACTAACCATTAAATTTTAAAGACAGTATACTAAGTGAGACAAAGCAAATATAGGAGGGTATATCTTTTAATATTTATAAAATGATTGTCTATAATATGACAGTTCAAGAGACTAGTATTAGTATCATTCTCTTTCAAAAATTAATTTTTACCAATTTAATTCCTATAATTGCCCTTCAAAATTGAAAGTACGCATTTTATCTCCCAAAGTGATGAAGTTTTCATTCCAATAAACCCATAAATTTTCTTCATCTTGACGACTTTAACTTTCCTAGACATAAAGTTCCCCACTTAGCTAAGGAGATTGAATTTGAACAAATTGGGATGGAGAAATCTGAAAGGTTTCTAATTTTTACGGCAATTATCATTTTTAACATAAATTATGATTGACTAATTTTATTTTAGGTACAAACATTTGATGGGTGCCTCCTTGCATCCATTCAATTATTTTAGAGTAAATTGTGTGGACACTCCATGAAAACTTTCAAAATTGTACAAACCTCCACTTTTTTTCAAAATTCGGCATTTTGAACCCTCAAACAAGTTTGGGCCATATTTCTTTGCTAGCTAGACTACATTGTGTAAAGTGAGCTAATGTGGATGATGACTTGGAAATTTATTTTATATATATTATTAAGTAAATTAATTAAAATAAGAAAAATAAAAATCAGAACTATAAGTTTATTTTGTAAATTATCAAAGTCAAACCAATCTCCTCATAAAAATACACTAAGTAAACATATATTACATTAAATAAACCTATTTCTTGATGGAAATAAAATTAAACCTATAATATATGTTTATTCATCGTTACGGGCTCTAGTATATAAAGCCATTAAAAGATGAGTTTATATATAAGAATACTAAATAAATATATATATATATATATATCACAAATGTCATCTAGATGCCCCAAACACCTTTTTCTTTTACCCTCTAAGATTGAGTAAATATTAAATAACAAATATTACACAAACTACACAAATCATGATATAAACATATATCATATATGTTTATTTAATATAATATATATATATATATACATATTTATATTCTATACGAATGAAGGGTTTGGATTATACATTTGCAAGTACGTACTTATATATATAGATATATATATACAACAATGAATAAACCTGTATCATCCATGACATATAGAATCTTTGTTCTTGTTTTTTTACCATAATTTGTGTAATATATATAGTCAATGTAATATATATATATATATATATGTATGTATATACTTTATGTTCTTTTTTTCTAATTTACAAAAATAAAGAACTCACAATTCTATTTTATTTATTTATTATTTTTAATTTTAATTAATTGAATTAATAATATATATAAATAAATTGCTAAGTCGTTATCCATCAAGTCACATTACAAGTGGTAGTCTAATTAGCAAAGGAAATAGGGCTGAAGTTTGTTTTAGAGATGTTAAGTGCCGATTTTTGAAAAAAAAATAAAAATCTATATAATTTTAAAAGTTTTTAATGGATGTCTCTACAATTCACTCATTATTTTATCTCCATTCCTTTTATGAAAACTTATGTGAGTTATTATTTTCTCTTTTCCCAAGAAATGCTCATCAACAATGCAGGAGGATAAAGAAGCTCGACAAAATTACTTAGATTCCTTGGAAGATACCAACCTCAACATGTCTTGTTCAAAGCCATTAGATCACTCAATCCACAAACTTTTCGGAGTGTTATGCCCCACCAAAATCCGTATCTAGACGGACATATGATACAGCTAACATAAAACACTAAGTCATACAGAACCACATTATAGCCCTGGGGATGTTGTTGCAGAAACACAGCACTGCTTGGTCCCCTCCTCCGTTTTCCCTCTCTATCATCTCATTTTCTCTCCTCTCTTCCGCAGCGCTGTGTGTGTGATTGGTGTGAATGGCAAATAATGTCTTCACAGCCATGACTTCAGTGACGTGCAGCTGTCTAGCTACTCATGCACGATAGAATTAAATGGAAGAAGAATTTTTTAACGGCAATAAATACGCTTTTATCTTAGACGATACACACAAGTAATATTCCCCGGTTGATGAAAATTATAAAACCTAGGTACTCCCATTACTAAAATTAATCATGGAAAATCGAAATAGAGGGTATTTCTATATTACGACAACCTTTCCGCCACAACCCCCACCCCCGGGAAGTTATTCAATAGGAAAAACGAAAATAAGAGGATAATTTATAATGAAGCTAGTTTTGGGACTTCTGTTCCCACAAAGTAATAGGATCAGTGATATATACCAAGTCAAAGAATCTAAGTAGTAGTTATTAATTTGAGGAAATTATGATTTTGAGACTTTTAAACACATGGATTTGAAGAATGGAACAGCCAGCGACTAATATATGAAATTTAGATTAAAGAATTATTGGTTCAAAATCAATCATTAAAAGCTATAACCAATTCGGCACAACATTCGTTTATTAGCAATGTTTAAAAACAATATCTTAGGTGATAGTGGACTATAACTTTCCTACGAGTCATTTAATGTCTCCTCTAGTCAACTATCACCCCAGTTAGTCAACTAACACTATTTGCTTATATATTAACTTAATTTTACTTATCATGCATAAATTGGATTTAAACATGCTAATACATATATATCATATCTGTAAACTCAACATTTTAGTTACTTTGCACAATTATGCTCATATTCGTTATATTGTACATATATTAGTTGTATAAGTTGTACACTTTGTACATATCTATTCATATATCTACATTAAACAATATAAACTATAATAACAAAAAAAAAATTGATGATTATTAAATAAAGGAATAATAATAATAAAAGAAGATAGTAAAGTGAAGATTTCATGGAATAGATTAGAGCAAACTCGTCATGGAAAAAGTTTAGAAACACAATGGTTAAGGGATAGGATACTTACATAAAATAAAACATGTATCTTTTTCTCTCTCCTTCCCTAACATAACTATTTTGGAAACCAAAATAATTCTAGCCCTTCAACCACAAGAAGAATCAAAGAAGGAAGGTTAATGCAACGTTTTCCCTAGTTTCCCTTTTGAACTTTAGGATTGCCATTGTTTTAACACAAATTCTCTACCCAACAGCAAACAATTTCATAGGGTTTGCTAGAGAAACTTGAAGTTCTTGCATGGGTAAGTGTAAACTTGGACATTTTAGAATGGAAAAGAGTAGAGCAATGTGATTAAACTAAAGATTGTTAATATTGCAGTTTTGTCTCATATGGATTTTTATGGAAGAAAACAAGAAAACATAATTCTTGAAGAAATTCATTATCACAAGTTTCCTTAATGATTTGGTTCTTACATAATAAGTAATAATTTTGAAAGATAATAGTTTAGAATGAATTTTCTTAGTGTTATAGAAAGATTGGGAATGTGGAAAATGAGTTTTGAAATGTTGGAAGTTGGTTTCTCCTTTTAGGTTGGATGTTCGTTGAAGAAGATGAACATCAACATATAGCTGCCCAAGAACCATCTTGACAGTTTCAAGGGAGAGCCATCCTCATGGTGAAGGTCACTCCTATGCAACTTTATTTTGATTCTATTCACAAAACCATCCCAATGGTATTACCTAATACTGTCCTGACAATAGTCGATTAGAATCACCTAAAGAATGTATTTTTCAACTCCAAACTTATTCTTATCAAACCAAAACATGATTTAACCAAAACTAACTTAGAATTTATACCCAAATAGTTAAATAAACACTTATAGAACCACCTAATAGTAAGTTAAAGTTTGATAGGAATTGAACCAAGATGACTTA